>CM077085.1:109142978-109813136 GCA_039513925.1 Platanthera zijinensis
TGTCAGGTGGGAATATATTAAGTTTTTGTGTGTTTTTGTTGTAATAGGGTTGGTGTATAATATTGTTGGAGGAATTTTGAAGAGGTGATTTACAACATAAGTATATTGAAATGTGGGTGGAAGTTCATGATTGTGAGTTGTTGTGGAGAGATGGGGAAAGGAGGGAGTGGGTGTGTTAAATTGAGGAGACCAAATGAGGGTAGGAATGAGATTTTTAATTTAGAGATGTGGGGTGTAGATTGGATAGTTTAGTCTCAGATTCTTTTTCTGATATCAGAAAAGTTGTCATGGTTATAAAGGATGTATAGTTAGACTTGGTTGATAAAGCTGATTGTCAATAGATATAAGAAGTTTTTAAAGGCCTTGATTGAAGCAAAGAGCTTGCTAAGGATCAGGCCAGAGAAGTAGAATCTCTTAGGGAGTATTTTCAGTAGAGAGGGCCAACATAATGTTGGACCTACAAAAACTAAAGCTTATAGAACTAACCAATAAGATAGATAGCCAGGCAGAGGTAATAGTAGAACAGGTCAAGACTGTCAAGGACCTAGAAGCAAAGCTTACCAAGGAAAGACAGCTCCTGACTCAATTCTCAAAACCCAAGTCAGTGCTACCTATCTTAGACACATTCTCTGCGCCATTTAGAAATGGTATAGGGTATGTCAAGAACAAAAAGTTCAAAAAGAAATCTATACCTAAGGGTAAATCCCTAATGGGTCTATTTAAGAAACCTTCCAAGTATTTGCCTTCTAACAGATGCTTGAGATCATGTGTTGTCACAACCCATATTTTCTCCAAATTTAAGAAGCATTAGAGTATGAAAAAACACGCATCGTGATGCCACGTTGAGCAGGGGATAACTGTCGACGCTCAGGCGAACACCATCTAACTGGACTATGAAAATTCATAAGTTTAATGATTAGAAAATCAGTTATATTTTAAAGGTCGTGTCCCTTGGCAAAGTGGATCATCTAGTCCACAGTTTAAAAACAATACTTTTACGCTGCGGAAAATACTTTATTAAGGTTTGACATCCTAAAAGAGTGCATAAGTGCCCCCTAGAGGACAACTTATACTATGCAGGACCCTACATTTAATTTATACTATATATAGGAAAACGATCTTTTTACGTTATTTGGAAAATACTGGTTGAGTTTTATAAAACATGCTGATCATGAGATATACTTATAATAGTGTTTTTAGGTTTAAAAGTAACTAGCAAACTAGCATAAATCATCCAAAGAGAAAGAAGACTATGTCCAGAAAAGGTAGCAGCAAAAAGATAACATACCTAATATCAAGGTAAAACTACCAGTAGGCGCCAACAAACTGACACGAACCCACTAGCAAGTATGTATGTCTGTAAGAAAGAAACACAAAACTACCTCACAAGACAAAGGAACTGATCTCCACAGTACGAAAGACCACCAGCAACAGCACAGCACAACTAGCCGCCTAATCGGCTACTAACCAGAACCCGAGGCATTCAAAGAAGAAATGAATACCTCAGCAAGCAAAAACAAATAAGTTGTACGTAAATGTTAAGCTAAAAGATAAGCAAGAAGAGTAAGTAAACCGTAACAAGCACCATTGTCCAAGGCAAGACAAAAAGGAAAAGCACTATGTGCTAGGAAATAACAAAAACCCTTCCCAAAACTCCTGCAGAGTTTACAAGGCTACCATGAGCCCAAACGTTGCAAATTACAAAGGAAGAAATGTCTAACACCCTAAGCTGTGAGAGATGGCAGTAGCAAAAACAACGCGGATCCGGGTTGGAGGCAAACTCAGTCCCCCAACCAGCATTTCCAAGAAACAAAGCTCAAGGGCTTACATGTGAAAGCACTAGGGACCTCCCACCAACTTGCCCAGCCCTTACCTGGAATAAGATAAAAGTGTGGCAAGGGCTAAGTCACACAACTTCACCCCTATTAAGAGCTTCAAACCACCACTACTAAACACAACCCACGATTCGGCCTTTAAAAAACATAGCCGACAAGGAACCTCAAAACCAAAGGAAATTCACTCGGGAGAGAAAATAAAGGTAAGGGAAAAGCGTTGAGATGGCTCAACACGGTATGGCGTTGATTGAGCTCCACTCACTCAACACCTAAGCAGACGGTGGTGTTGAGTGAGCTAACCTCACTCAACGCCAAAACGGCTATGGCGTAGAGTGAGGTTCACTCACTCAATGCCTTCTGCAATACTGGCTGTGGCGTTGAGTGAGAAAACCTAGCTCAACACCAAAACAACTACGGTATTGAGTGAGGTCCACTCCCTCAACTCCTTCAGCAACACAGGCTGTGGCGTTGAGTGAGCTAACCTCACTCAACGCCAAAACAGCTACGGCGTTGAGTGAGGTTCACTCACTCAACGCCTTAGCACTTAGTCGTAAAAGCTAACTGTGGCGTTGAGTGAGTCCATCTCTCTAAACGCCAAAACTGCTTTGGTATTGAGTGTGGTCGACTCACTCAACGCCAAAATACTTAACCGCAAGAAAGGGCTGCGGCATTGAGTGAGCCCGCCTCACTCAACGCCTAAACTGCCATGGCGTTCAGTGAGGCCCACTCACTCAACGCCATCCGACATAACCGTGTGGATTGGCTGCGGTGTTGAGTGAGTCCGCCTCACTCAACGCCTAGACATCCATGGCGTTGAGTTAGGTCGACTCACTCAACGCCACGATACATAGCCGAAAAGAAATGACCAAGAGGCTATGGTGTTGAGTGTGTACACCACACTCAACGACAAGCCCAAGCAGACCTGGCGTTGAGTGTGTGCACCACACTCAACGCAAAGCCCTGAATCATTCTAATCATCTAGACTAAGGACAGGTAGAGCTTCTACTAATGCCACTATACAGGCAAGCACGATTTCATCTAAACCCGAGCCTAAAAACGACAGATTTTTGCATAAAAATAAACTATAGCTTTTCTCCTCTACCCGGCTACAACTACTGCACAGGAAAATCGACCCAACCCTCAACCCTTACTCAGCCCGAGAACAAGGCTTGTCTACTAACAGTTGGAAATTTATACCCGATTTCAAGCAAAGAATTGGGTTTCTAACCTAGGGCTAACAGGGCTTTATTATCATAGCAAAAGTCTAGACAAGCTTTTCTACGGCCGCAAGAACAAAGAGAGAAAGAAAACAATACTAGGCAAGGGCAAGAACACCACTTGCCTCGATTTCCAACGAAGCTTGGTCGTCCTCCCTTATCCTCACTCAGCACCAGCAGTAACAACACCTAAAGCAGAAATCTGGAGCTTTAATGGCGGAAACGGACAACCCAAGAAATTCGAGACCCCTAGAAACACCATGAAAACTTAATTTCTTACCGTAGGAATGAAGGTCTAGGCAAGAGCAATCCAAATCCGCTTTCGGAATCGAATTCAGTCCACAAATGCTCCCGAAATCGGCGTCTGAAGGGAGCAGTTCCGACGGTTTCTCTGTTTTCCACGAACAGGCGCTCCGGGCGGGGGAAGAAAGTGAACAGGAGCGGTTTCTTTCTTCTCTAAATCCAACCTATCCTATTTATAGAACCATATTAGTTTTAATAGCTAATCAATTAAATATTATATAATGAGATATAATATAACCGCCAAGCACCCGCACCTTTTCAAAATAATAATTAATATAATATTTATTAAATAGTTTTATTTTTCATAAAATACAAAACGACGCGAAAACCGAACATCCTTGAAATTTGACGAAATTCGAACTGTAGCTAAATATCCACGCTAAGAACACAACGGCGAAGTAGAAATTAACTTTCGACTAACAGAACTCGAGTTATACCCACCCGAAGTCAAAACGCAAGCATCCCCCGAGAGGACACACCGGGTCACCCAAAACAACCCGGCTTGCTAGGGAGATCTTACCAATACACTACAAAATAGGCCACTCAGTTCTAAGGAGTTAAGACCACACTCCACAGATGACACAATCTAAGAATATGCGTCGACGTAACTCCAAACGAGAATTAAATAATCGCAGAAAAATCGGGGGCGTTACAGTCACTCCCCCTAAAAGAAAGTTTTGTCCCGAAACTTTATGCACAACACTTCTACTATAGAAGGAAAAGAAATAACAAGCCAAATATTACAAGAATAAAACATACCAATCCAATCAGGGGAACAGTTGAGGGTGAGCCTCCCTCATAGCCGACTCTAACTCCCAAGTCGCGCTTTCCAAATCCTGATTCTTCCATAGAACTTTGACCATCGGGATGGACTTCCTCCGTAGCACCCGATTTTGAGTATCCAAAATGCGGACCGACACTTAAACAAAAGAGAGATTAGGCTCCAACTAGGGCACAACATCCAAGACTTGCTCACTGCTACGCACACACTTCTGCAATTGGCTTACATGAAATACACTATGAACACCTGGGAAGTTTGCTTGCAAATCCAACCTATATGTGGACACGACAATCTGTTCAACAATCTTAAACGGGCCCACATACCTCGGGTCTAATTTTCGATTCTTACCGAACCTATTATCACCAACCATTGGGGAAACCGTAAGAAACACAAGGTCCCTTACAGAAAACTCTAAGTCAGATCTACACTGATTGGCGTTCTTCTCATATCTCTCCTGAGCTATACGAAGCTTTTCTCGAATAAGCTTTACTATGACTTCCATCTCCTCGAGCGCATCTGGACCCAACAAGGGTCTCTCACCCGCTTCAGCCCAAAACGGGGGAGTTCTGCAGCGCCTCCCATACAAAGCTTAAAACAGAGCAATTTGCAAACTTTCTTGATAACTGTTATTGTATGCAAACTCCATAAGTCGCAACCGCTCATCCCACGCACCATCGTGGTCTAGAATGTAGCATCTGATCATATCCTCAACTATCTGGTTCACCCGCTCTATCTGCCCATTGGTCTGTGGGTGGGAAGCAGTAGAATATTTCAGATCTGTACCCAAACCCTCCTGCAGGCTCTTCCAAAAATGAGAAGTAAACCGGGAGTATCGATCAGAAATGATGCTAACAGGCACACCGTGCAATCTGATGACCTCATTGAAGTACAGCTCTGCTATCTTCTTTATCGAATAAACAATCTTATACGGCACGAAGTGAGCACACTTCGTCAGTATATCCACTATAACCCAAACAGAATCAAATCCCCTTGGAGATTTCGGTAAGCCCATAATGAAGTCCATGGAAATACTTTCCCACTTCCAAGTCGGGACTCTAACGGGGTCAACTTGCCACCAAGCCTTCCGTGATCGGCCTTCACACGCTTGCAAGTGTAGCATTCAGTAACAAATCGGGCTATATCACTCTTCATCCCATACCACAAGGCAGTTTGCTTCAAATCACAATACATCTTTGTAGATCCCGGATGGTAGGCAGCACTGGATCCATGAGCCTCTCTGCATATCATACCCCTTATGTCTCCAATAACGGGGATGCAAAATCTGTCGCGGCACTTTAAAGTACCTGCATCATCGATAGAAAAATCCGACAACTCCCCTCTCTCAGTCCTGAGGTATAAGTGCAGCCGGTCCGGATCATCCTTCTGGTGCAACCTAGTAAGAGAAATCCAAGACGGCTCTGCCATTTCCAAACTGCTCTGCATGTCACAGTATCCCACTGAGATATCCATAAAGAGGAACTCTTCCACTAAACGATCGGCGGAGAGATTAAAAATCTTCCCCGTCTTCCGGCTCAGGGCGTCGGCCACCACATTGGTCTTGCATGGATGATACTGGATCTCCAAATCATAATCGGCCACATATTCTAGCCACCGTCGCTGGCGCAGATTCAACTCCTTCTGCGTGAACACGTACTTCAGGATCTTATGATCAGTGAAGATCTTGCACTGATCCCCATAAAGTAGATGCCTCCACAGCTTCAACGCATAAATCACCGCTGCAAACTCAAGGTTATGCGTAGGGTAATTCCTCTCATAAGTATTCAATTGCCTTGACCCATACGCAATCATTTTTTCAGTCTGCATCAACACGCAACCCATACCAACATGCAAAGCATCCACGTACACATCATACTCCACACCCTCAGTAGGTAGAGTCAGAACGGGAGCTGTGCACAATCAGTTCTTTAGCTCTAGTCAGCCTAGTCAAAGGTGCAGCCAGGGTAGAGAAACCCCCCCCCCCCCCCATGAACCTCTTGTAGTAGCCAGCCAACCCTAGGAAGCTCCTGATCTCCTTGGGCATGCCCGGCCTGCTCCAATCCATCACTTCTGCGATCTTTTCTGGGTCGACTGAGATCCCATCCTTGTTTACCACGTGGCCCAAAAACAAGAACTAAGGCAACCAAAATTCACACTTGCTCAGCTTGGCGAATAACTTGTGATTCCTCAACTCCGTTAGAACCAAGCGCAGATGCTGCTCATGCTCCTCAGCGCTGCGAGAATAAACCAACACATCATCGATGAAAACCACCATAAACTTGTCTAGAAAATCCTTGAACACCTAGTTCATCATATTCATAAAAGCTGATTGTGCGTTGGTCAGACAAAACGAGATCACCAAGAACTCAAAATGTCCATGCCTCGATCTAAACGCAGTCCGTCGAATATCTGCCTCACGGATCCTAAGCTGATGATAGCCAGAACGAAGATCGATCTTGGAGAACACCGTGCTAACGCGCAACTGATCAAATAAGTCATCGATCCTCGACGGAGGGTACCTGTTCTTAATAGTGACTTTGTTCAACTCCCTGTAGTCGATGCAAAGCCGCATCGACCCATCCTTCTTCTTTACAAACAAAACAGGAGCACCCCAAGGCGACGAACTCTGCCTGATAAATCCTTTTGCCAACAACTCGTCCAACTGGACTCGCAACTCCTCTAACTCACGAGGGGCCATCCGGTACGGTGCCTTAGCAATAGGACGCATACCCTGTTCCAAATCAATCACAAATTCAACATCCCGGTCGGGAGGAAGACCAGGAAGGTCATCAGGAAAAACATCAGTGAAACCACGAACAACGGGAATCTCCTCCAAACGCGGTACAATAACAGCAGTCCCAACCACCGAGACTTAACAAGCAATACAATCAGAAAGAAACAACTTCTGAGCACATACCTAAGAAATGACAAGAGAATCTTTGCACGGATCAACATACACGCTTTCGGGCTGACCTTTGTCCTTGATGAAGTCTAAGCACTTCCCTTTGCACTAAATAACCACATCATACTTAGACAGCCAGTCCATGCCCAGAATAACATCGAAGTCCTCCAGATCAATCATCTTCAAGTCTGCCTTCGCAAGAAAGTCTCCCAAACAAATAGGGCAATCTAGAATGCCCAAATCTGATAACACAGATTCACCAGAAGGGAACTTGACGTGGAAGGTATCACAAATTCGATCTAGAGTCAACCGATGTCGCTCCACAAAGGCTCTAGCAACAAATGAGTAGGTAGCACCGGAGTCGAACAGAACACACCCCCAGCAGTTCTTCACCTTAAATTTCCCTATAGGAGTATATACAACTAAGGAACTACCAAAACAAAACTATAACCATTCTTGTAAATAAAACTTTCAGGTTGGAAAAACAACTAACCTGAGATGACCTGAGTCGAAGCTTGAGCCTCCTTGGAAGAGATCACGTTCAGCTTTCCTTTGCCCTTGTCCACACGCGGAGGCGGAGGTAATTCCTGAAGTGGAACTGCATGAAGAGAAGGCTGGACCTGAGGACACCTAAACTTGATATGACCCTTCTGCCCACACTGATAGCAGCTTTTATCCTTGGACCAGCACTGGGCAGCATCATGCCCTGGTCGCTTGCAAACACAACAGGAAACATCCCTCCTAGGAGCACCCTGAATAGCATGAACTTGCTCCTTCTTCTGAGCTACTGCTTTCTTGAAACACCTCTCAACATGGTTGCCTGACCGGCCACAGAAGCTACACACCACCTTGCTCATCTTTCTCGAAGCAGCACCGAGTACCTGGGGTTGCCTCTCCTCAACAGACTTCCTCTTGTCCTTCCTCATTTGCTGGCCTCTTCACTTTGCGGCCTCAATTGCCTCTACCTTCAGAGCAGCCTCCACTACCCCTACATAAGTATCTGATCCATATGCATTCGTCAACTGTTGAACCTCGCTCCTCAATCCACCAAGAAATTGCTTGACTCGATCAGCCTCAACACTCACCAACCCAAGAGAAAACCGGCTGCACTTGCTGAGCTCTATCTCATACTCACCGACCGTGAGTTATCTTTGCTTCAGGTGGAGGAATTTGTTCAAAAGACGGTCACGCTCGACCGAAGGCAAGAACTTCCTCAGTAGCATTTCCTTGAATACTTCCCAAGAGCAACCAGCTACCAAGCTCTCCTTTTCTTAAAGCCACCAACTCTTAGCCAAGCCCTTAAGCTGATAGGCGGCTATCATCACTCTCTGATCATCTGTAATACCAGAGTACGAGAACATCTCCTCCCTTGAGATCAGCCAATCATCTATGACCATGAAATTTGCTTTCCCATCATAAGTAAGAGGGCAAAGTCTCTGAAACTGCGAGATAAATGCCATCTCTACTGGCACCACCACTGGAGGTCTCTGGGGTGCAGGAGGAGGAGGAACAGCTAACCCCCCTACCGGGTCTTGCACTCCCTGAGTCTGTTCTGCCACAACTGCCACCAGAGACTGGATCTGAGCCTGCACCTCCGCCAACTGCCTGCTCAAGGAAACGCTACTCTGCCGCAGGCTCTCGATCACCGCATCATTCTGCACTCTAGATGACTCACCCTCAGACAGGGGGGTCGATCTAGTCGAAGGGCGTCTCGCCATCCTATAATCATAACAACATTAGTCAGATCCGAGTACAACAGCTACAACTAACTACAAGTACAGAAAATACATACATAAATATGAACTTAAAGGTGCTGAACTTGCTCTGGGAGTTTATTTTTACAAGAATTGATGTTATGCCTAACCTATGATGGTTTACCACCACCATTCTAACTCTTGTTCCTAGATTGAGAATGCATGTCTTTACATTATTTTTGACTCGAAAACTTATGTATGTACATATGTCATCCTGCCAGTCTTTAGCTTGGCACGTTGTGCTTATGTAATGTTATGCTATGCATGGTTGTGTTATGCATTCTAAAAATGCCCTAATGCATGTTATGAGCGGCGTATACATGAAATGTTATGCATCCCATACTACATAACATTCTCATGCAACGAAAAGAAAATGAGCTAGTCGCAGCCATGTGGTGAGGTTATGGATCCCATACTACATAACCCTCACATGTTTCCCCTATGGTGGATCCATATACGAACACATATTATGTATCCCATACTACATAATATGCCACATATACTTCATGTTATGCTATGAGTGTAGTGTTCATGCTTTTGCCAAGACTTGCTGGATACATATCGGTGTGTGAATGACATGATGCTAATTTGCTAATGCAATCAAAAGGAAAGGTTGCCTGACTAACTTGTCAAGCAACCTCCCTCTAATACCAACTATCATAACCCGCATTTTCTCCAAATTTAAGAAGCATCAGAGTATGAGAAAACACGCATCGTGATGCCACGTCGAGCAGGGGATAACTGTCGATGCTCAGGCGTACACCATCTAGCTGGACTATGAAAATTCATAAGTTTAATGATTAGAAAATTTGTTATATTTTATAGGTCATTTCCCTCGGCTCAGTGGATGATCTTGTCCACAGTTTAAAAACTATACTTGTATGCTGTGGAAAATACTTTATTCAGGTTTGACATCCTAAAAGAGTCCATAAGTGCCCCCTAGAGGACAACTTATACAATACAGGACCCTACATTTAATTTATACTATATATAGGAAAACGATCTTTTTACATTATTTGGAAAATAGTGGTTGATTTTTATAAAACATGCTGATCATGAGAAATACTTATAATAGTGTTTTTAGGTTTAAAAGTAACTAGCAACCTAGCATAAATCATCCCAAGAGCAAGTAGACTATCTCAAGAAATGGTAGCAGCAAAAAGATAACATATCTAGTATCAAGGTAAAACTACCAGTGGGCGCACACAAACTGACACGAACACACTAGCAAGTATGTATATTTGTAAGAAAGAAACACAAAACTACCTCACAAGACCAAGGAACTGATCTCAACAGTACGACAGACAACCAGCAACAGCACAGCACGACTATACTAGCCGCCTAATCGGCTACTAACCAGAACCTGAGGTATTCAACGAAGAGAATAATACCTCAGCAAGCAAAAAAAAATAAGCTGTACGGAAATTTTAAGCTAAAAGATAAGCAAGAAGAGTAAGTAAACCGTAACAAGAACCACTGTCCAAGGCAAGACAAAAAGGAAAAGCACTATGTGCAAGGAAACAGCAACAACCTTGCCCAAAAATACTGCAGATTTTACAAGGATACCATGAGCCCAAACGTTGCAAATTACAAAGGAAGAAACTTCTAACACCCTAAGCTATGAGAGATTGCAGTAGCAAAAAAAAGCGGATCCGGGTTGGAGGCAAACTCAGTCCCCCAACCACCATTTCCAAGAAACAAAGCTCAAGGGCCTACATGTGAAAGCACTGGGCACCTCCCACCAACTTGCCAAGCCCGTACCTGAAATAAGATTAAAGTGTGTCCACAGCTAAGTCACACAACTTCACCCCTATTAAGAGCTTCAAACCACCATTACTAACCACAACCCACGATTCGGCCTTTGGAAAAACATAGCCGACAAGGAACCTCAAAACCAAAAGAAATTCACTCGGGAGAGAAAATCAAGGTAAGGGAAAATCGTTGAGATGGCCCAACACGGCATGGCGTTGAGTGAGCCCCACTGACTCAACACCTAAACAGACGGTGGCATTGAGTGAGCTAACCTCACTCAACGCCAAAACAGCTATGGCGTTGAGCGAGGTTCACTCACTCAACGCCTTCTGCAATACTGGTTGTGGTGTTGAGTGAGCTAACCACACTCAACGCCAAAATAGCTATGGCGTTGAGTGAGGTCCACTCCCTCAATGCCTTCAGCAACACATGTTATGGCGTTGAGTGAGCTAACCTCACTCAACGCCAAAACAGCTACGGCGTTGAGTGAGGTTCACTCACTCAACGCCTTAGCACTTAGTCGTAAAAGCTAACTGTGGCGTTGAGTGAGTCCATCTCTCTAAACGCCAAAACTGCTTTGGTATTGAGTGTGGTCGACTCACTCAACGCCAAAATACTTAACCGCAAGAAAGGGATGCGATATTGAGTTAGCCCGCCTCACTCAACGCCTTAACCGCCATGGCGTTGAGTGAGGCCCACTCACTCAACGCCATCTGAAATAACCACATGGATTAGATGCGTCGTTGAGTAAGTCTGCCTCACTCAATGCCTAGACAGCCATGGCATTGAGTGAGGTCGACTCACTCAACTCCATGATACTTATCCGCAAAAATTACAGACCAAGAGGTTATGGCATTGAGTGTGTGCACCACACTCAACGCCAAGCCCAAGCAGACCTGGCATTGAGTGTTCACCACACTCAACGCCAAGCCCTGAATCATTCTAATCATCTAGATTAAGGACAGGGAGAGATTCCGCTACAACCACTACACAGGCAAGCACGATTTCATCTAAACCCGAGCCTAAGCATGACAGATTTTTGCATGAAAATAAACTATAACTTTTCTCCTCTACCCAGCTATAACTACTGCACAGGAAAATCAACCCAACCCTCAACCCTTAGTCAGCCCGAGAACAAGGCTTCTCTACTAACAGTTAGAAATTTATACCCGATTTCAAGCAAAGAATTGGGTTTTTACCCTAGGGCTAACAGGGCTTTATTATCATAGCAAAAGTCTAGACAAGCTTTTCTACAGCCGCAAGAACAAAGAGAGAAAGAAAACAATACTAGGCAAGGGCAAGAACACCACTTGCCTCGATTTCCAACGAATCTTGGTCGGCCTTCCTTATCCTCACTCGGCACCAGCAGCAACAACACCTAAAGCAGAAATCTGGAGCTTTAATGGCGGAAACGGACAACCCAAGAAATTCGAGACCCGTAAAAACACCACGAAAACTTAACTTCTTACCGTAGGAATGAAGGTATAGGCGAGAGCAATCCAAATCCGCTTTCGCAATCAAATTCCGTCCACAAAAGCTCTCGGAATCGGCGTCCGAAGGGGAGCAGTTCCGGCGGTTTCTCTATTTTCCGCGAACAGGCGATGCGGGCGGGGGAAGAAAGTGAACAGGAGCGGTTTCTTTCTTCTCTAAATCAAACCTATCCTATTTATAAAACCCTATTAGTCTTAGTAGCTAATCAATTAAATATTATATAATGAGATACAATATAACCGCCAAGCACCCGCACCTTTTCAAAATAATAATTAATATAATATTTATTAAATAGTTTTATTTTTCATAAAATACAAAACGATGCGAAAACCTGACATCCTCGGAATTTGACGAAATTCGCACCGTCGCTAAATATCCACGCTACGAACACAACGACGAAGTCGAAATTAACTTTCGACGAAAAAAACTCGAGTTATACCCACCCGAATTCAAAACACAAGCATCCCCTGAGAGGCCACACCGGGTCACCCAAAATGACCCGGCTTGCTAGGGAGATCTTTCCAATAGACTACAAAATAGGCCACTCAGTTCTAATGAGTTAAGACCACACTCCACAGATGACACAAGCCAATAATACGCGTCGACATAACGCCAAACGAGAATTAAATAATCGCAGAAAAACTGGGGGCGTTACATGTGTTCCTGGACACATGATGTTTGAGTGCTCTACTAGCAAGATCAATAAAGAGCCTTGCTAGAAGGGACAGACATCTAATGACAAAAAATGCCAAAAACCACCACAGAGGGCGATCAATCAGAGAAGCCAATGAATTCTTGGAAATGGTCATAGTGCACCACACCTAAATCCTAAAGGTAATGGTGTGAATTTTGCACCACTACCTTAGAAGCTGGATGTCAATTCTAAGGTGCACAGAAGTACAACTTCAAATGTGAATCAAAAGAGAAGATACAGTCGATTTGAGTGTTTGTTCTGTGGGAAGGTTGGGCATTTTGCCCTAGATTGTTGGTATAATCCAACAACACCTTCATATAAGACTAAACCAATTTTGATTAGAAAGTCTACTGTGTTTCACACCGCAAAGCCTAATAGGAACCAAGGACCCAAAACTATTTGGGTGCCTAAGGTGAACTAATTCTATGTTTGCAGGTGGAACCAAGTACCACAGGAAGGCCAGTATGGTACTTGGATAGTGGTTGTTCCAGGTACATGACTGGAACAAGGAGTTTTCTAAGAGATTACACTCCAGTTAGGAATGGACCAAAAGTCATCTTTGGAGGGTCAGAGAAAGGACTCACTAAGGGTTATGGTAACATTTATAATGGCCTAGTTACCATCACAAAAGTGGCTTATGTGGAAGGATTGAACCACAATCTGATAAGCATAAGTCAGCTTTGTGATATAGGTTATGAAATTGTTTTCCATAATGACAAGTGTCTGATAAGGAATTCAAGTGATCAAGAGATCATCTTGTCAGGCACTAGGAGTGGGAACATTTATTTCTAAATTTCTTAAGTGTAAATGAGAAATCTCTTGTATGCCTAGTAGCTAGTTAAGAAAGCCATTTGTGTGTGCAGTGGCACATGAGGCTGGCTCACTTAAACTATAAAGCTATGTACAAGCTATTCTTTATGAACTTAGTTAGAAATAGTCCCCAGCTCAAATGCTCCAAAGAAGGCTTATGTCCTGCATGTCAAAAATGCAAACAGACAACAGTCTCCTTTAAGAGAATATAATCCAAAGACATTGAGAGATGTCTCTACTTACTTCATATAGATCTTTTTGGTATTTTTTAAGTTCTTAGTTTGGGTAGGAAGTCCTATACCTATGTGATTGTGGATGATCACTCTAGGTTTGCATGGGTATTCTTCCTAAGGAGAAGGTTAAAACACTAGACATCCTTGCTTATTTTTTGAGACAAGTTCAGAATGAGATGGGATGTTCTATGGTCCTGCTTAGAAGTGACCATGGTACAGAATTTCAATCTGAAAAGATGACAAATTTCTGTAAGGAACTAGTGATCTTTCAGGTGTTCTCCTCTCTAAGAACACCATAGCAAAATGGAGTTGTTGAGAGAAAGAATAGAACTCTCATTAAGGCAGTTAGAACAATGCTGAGTGATACATCTCTCCAAGAATATTTCTAGGCTGAGGCTGTGAACACAGCATGCTATCTTGTTATTGGGCCTTAATCAACAAGAATCACAGCAAGACTCCCTATGAACTAATGAAAGGCAGAAAACAAAATCTATCCTACTTCAGAATTTTGGGTAGTAAGTGCTATGTATTGGACAATGGGAAAACTTATCTAACTAAGTTTTCAGAGAAATCCTATGAAGGAATCTTTGTAGGGTATAATGTACACAAAAAAGCATAAAGGATCTACAACTTGAAACATCAAGTTGTAGAGGAATCTATTAATGTAGTCATTGATGAAACTTCTTTAATATTTAATGAGATTTCTAACAACTCTTGTCTAGGTGATGTTGACACTAGGATAAAGAAGTTAAATATAGGTGATTCACCTGATCTAGAATTACATACTAGAGATAATGTATAAATTCCTATAGAAGATATAGTAACTGCTTAGGGGGATGAAAAGAATCATCCTAATCCTCCTACTGATCTAGGTGCTGGTAGGAACCTTCCACTAGAAGTTAGACAAAATAGAGATCATCCTATTGATCAGATAATAGGTGATGCCTGTTGAGTCCCACTTATATAGGGATTTACGGGCTCGTCTGGGCTAGTTTTCATGCCTTTGCACATGACTATTGCGTAGTTTTCACTTTATGTTATTTCCTTATGCGTTTCATGTGTTGTGTGCTTTTCTAGCCCTCGGTGTGCGCAATTACGCATTTGATTGTTGGGGTATGCACTTGGTGCTCCTCGGGGACCGTTCTAGTAGTTTTACTTCAATTCTGTTTTGCTGGAGGATGCCCCATTTTTTAATTGTCATTACTTACAGGTGGTCATTTTTCAAATTTCAGAATTCTGAATTGAGGAAAATGCACGGTCGTGCGTTTCCTTAGCGCAAAGTTTCATCGTGGTCATGCGTTTGATGGCGTCGAGTGGAAGTCGGCGAATGTAAACGCATCATTAAATGCACGATTTCACCATAATCGTGCGAGAAGATAACGCACGGTTGTCCTGTACATTTCATTTTAGCACCGATCTGTGGTTAAACGTGTGTTTCCCTTCACGGACGGGCGGAAGCGCCCGTGCATGAGTAAAATGCATGGTTCCACTATTTTGCCTGCATTCCTTCGTTCTGTCATTACTCGTGCGATTTCCTTCACGCACGGGCGAAATCGCCCGTGCGCGGGTAAAACGCACAGGTAAACGCTTCATCTTCTTAGGTTATTTTTTTTTGCGCGAATATCGCCCGGTTCGCGCACGGTCATGCGTCGAACCGTGCGAGGGAAATTTTTTAATGATTTACTATATAAGATGCAGATTTTGCCAATGACGGGGATAGTTCTCTAGCCCGCCTTTTCTGCTCCCTTGAGTGGGAAAACGAAGCTTCAGCCCCTTTTTTCTATCTCTTCCTTGGAGTGAAGATCCGGCCACCCGCTCCACTCCATTGAGCTTGCAAAAGCTTTGCCTTCGGCCTCCATTTCCATTGCTACCTTCCATGCTCCGGTTTAAGATACTTGTTGCAGCCCACCAAGCTTTCATCCACCTCCACAAACTCAAAACAACGAACACATGTCTGAAGGAGGAAATGATAGCTCCTCTCGGATCCTTGACTCCTTTCGAAGACCAAGCACGGACGAGGGTTGACACCCCTAGTTTCCCACCGAGAACCTTGGAAAGCTTCTATGTTTTGGTTGTAATTTCTTTTCCATTTTCTGGATTTCCTTTCTGCTGAACTCCTGCTAGAGAAATTTTAGTTTTATAACCTGGTTTTGCTCAAGATTTTGCTGTGTGTTTATTTGGTGATATCCTGAGCATTATATGTGTTAGAAAGCTTTATCTTTGCGATAGTATAAAGTGCGTTTGGGCCATTCTAGCCTTTGCTAGAAGTGTGCACTGAGAAGAGGTGTTTTCGACCCTCACTTGTTCATTCGCTTCCGCTATTACTATTCGGAGTGATTAACCCGGGCGATGCAGCGAAGGCGACCTGCGCTGGTTTTATATTATTTTAGTGTAGGATATCCAAAACAAACCACCTTGTTCACTTAGCACTTGCACTCATTTCTCTAAATGCTAAATCCCATGTTCCCTAGTTGCACTCCGCGAGAGATCGATACTCGGGGATGCTACTCATTATTATTACTTTGCCTTGAATGGTAGTCTTACCGCGTGCGCATCATGTTTTTGGCGTCGTTGTCGGGGAACACAGTAGTGTGAGTTTTTGGAGAGGGAGATAATAGATTGAAGCCCTTTTCCATTTACGCATATCATTTTGTTATTTTTTGCTTTAGTTGTTAGAATTTTTATTGTTGCTTATTTCTTTTTTCTCCCCTTTCTGGTTTTTGATTTAGATAGCAGATCCGTGCTAATTTTTATTCTAGCCGTGTTGCATTTTTCTTGCAATTAATTTTATTCGTGATGTATTATATTGTTGAGTGTCGTCTACTTTACACTTTGTGCAAACGCATCGATGCCATAGCTGCTATGAATGTAGAGCACTGTATTCGGTGTTTGTTATGTCAAGGTGTAGGCCACATTGTGAAGGACTGCCCTCGATTTTGCGAGCCTTCCCCCTCTGTGGGTGTTCCTGCAGCAACCTCCCGTTCACGGAAGACTGTTGTAGACAGGCCTACCAGGGTATTGTCTGGCCCATACACTGACATGGAGCACCTTGCTCTTTCTTTGCCCGTTGAGATTTCTGAAGAATCTCTCGCCGCATACAGATCTTTCATGGGTCCCTCGGTTCCTTTTTACGAGCTTCCCTTGAGTGATGACGATCACTATGGGGTTAGCTTGCGAGAATTGGATCTGGAACTTGTGAATGCTCCTGAATGGGGTGATGAGATTATTTCGGTCATCGACGCGGTGGCATCTGCCAATGATTTTGCGATGGGGACTACTCATTCTATGCCTGATTTTGAGAGCAGCCTTGCCCCTGCACAGTTTTTGCCGGAGTTTGCTACTCCATTTTTGAGTGAGTCAGCAGATGATGTCGTACTCGTGGATGATTCAGTGCCCGAGGTTGCACCAATGTGGGATGAGGAATATTTCCTTTCTGATGCTGGGGGTTGCACCTCTTTATTGGATGAGGACGTTTGCCTTACCACCGCGGACCTCGACTTTTCGGATTCCACACGATACGACTCGTATGACACCGACAATGATCTATGCTTGGATCTCGCTGAGAGTGATATCGGGATCACTCTCCCATTTTTGATTATTTGAGTCCTTCTTATCTTTTATTTCTTCATCCCCTTTCTATATTTGAGCCTGTGCGGGTTGAGTCTTCATAGGTGCTTCAGGTGGACTTGGATCTTTCAGCTCGAGTCGTGGATGATAGCATCCTCTTTCACGAGGAGGTTGATTCCTCTTCTGTTGAGAAAGCTCCATTCATCGCTTTCTCCTCCTGTAGTCTCCCTGTAGATGATACCTTGCCGAGTGAGGATTTGTTTTATGGTGAGATAAGCAAGGGATAGTGTAAGATCCTGTCTCCCCATTCCGAGGCTAACCCGGATCTTATGCCCAGAACCGCCGCCTTACGGTGACACTAACGCACGGGTTAGTCGACACCGCAAGACGCCGATTCTGCTGGCTAGTATGATCATAACCTGTCGGCCAATATGAGATATAAAAAGAGTACAAAGCAGAGCAAAAATGGAGAAGTCCACAGCCACAGTACTAAACATATATATATAACAAATGAAAAGTACAGGGTACAGTCCACAATGAGTACAATATAATGAGAGTAAAACGGGCTTATGCCCTGTACATCAAAATCAAGTCTCTCTCTCAACTAACAGCAGCGGAAATCTAAAATCTCACTCATCACACCTACAGACGTGCTCCAGTAGTAGTAGTAGAAGGTGCATGTAACTGCTCCTCAAGTCCTGCCTCCTCGTCATGCTGGTCCATCTCCTCGAGCTCCTAAAAATAGTATGGTCACCGACCATTAGTCAAAAAGGACTAAGTCATTTCCTCCACACCTCGCCCCGCACTCCTAGGCACCGTGCGGGAGGACGAAGCGGAGGACAACAAGGGGTGACAAAGGCGGAGCAGGTGACAGGAAACTAAGCAGAATATGTAACCAAGTAAGTAATGAAAAGTAACCTTCACTTATGCGAGTACGCATAAGCAAGGAGTCTTCTGCAAGGCTCCCATCGTATAAAATGTCCCATACCATTTTATACGATGGGGTATCAGGTATCATAAACAGTATATGTATAAAAAGGAAAGTAACCTCAACCTATAAGTTTGCCCACTCAAGCTTATAGGCTAAGGGATCATTTAGCAGGTCCTAATGTATAAGCGTCCCATACCACTTATACATTAGGTGTCACAGGTTGTTATGTATATTTATGATATGCATCTATATGGTGGGTATGATATGAATATGCAGTACAACACACACACACGACTCCGTGATCACAGACCTTTAGTTCCCACTTTTCGAGAGCTAGCATCACTCTCAGGTACTACCGTTGTGGCTACGGCAGCAGCGGAGTGGGCATCTCCGCCTTCTAGGCGGGTATACACACTACCAGGCCTAGACCTCTCTTGTACTCCTCTGTACACCCGACAGTGCACTCTAGTGTCTCTGTGTACCACTTTGCTGACTACCCGTCAGTCTTGTTGGGCCGGGTGCGCGTTATTAGGAAAAGTCCTCCAGACTCCAGTATAAATCAGACTCAGTATAAACTCCTACCGGTCCTTCTAACCCTCGCACCCGCCTGGTCCACCGTACTGCCGTCGGTGTGACGACTGGCCAGCACCGCATAGCCCCGCCACTAGTATATTCACATGTAAGTATAGTATATTGAGCCTCCAGCTCGAAGGACTAACCAGTCCCAACTCTCTCCAACCCGTCACGGGTGAGTATGTGCTACAGAACCTCCAACCCTGCCCGGGTGAGTGTATATAAGCCAATCTCTTTCCTCCAACTCTGCACGGGTGAGCAAGTAGTCAAAAGACTTCAAGTCCCTCCAACCCGGCACGAGTGTGAGCACATGTCTAGTTCACTTAACCTATTAGACTACTCTTGCCTACAGATTATCATTCTTAGAGCCTTAAGGTTAATCCCAGGACTGCCCAAGGTATTCCCGGTGAAGGGCTCTCAGAGGCACTAGGAGCTACGATGGGCTGAATCCCAAAGATCCCTTTCTCAAGGATATTTACTTTAGTTGATGTCTACCTAGAACCCCTTTTTCTCTCTCTGTTACATAGAGTGACTTAGTGACTTAAGCTATGGGTTGAGGAATGACGGTCTTCCGTCGGCTCCTCCTAGATAAGTCTAAGGTTGCACTATTACTCTCGTCTCTAGAATACATCTGCCACCCAGGGTTATACTTCCGATCTTAAACTCTAACTCAGTTGTTGATTCGTTCCCTGGTGGCCTATAGTATAGCCTACCTTTTCTATGCGCACCCCATGGCCTAGTACCACCCCGAAATCGAACTTCCAAATCCTTGGGCCACCAGACCCCAAATATTTATCCTAAGGTGTTATGACCTACTAGAACGTGTATGGTAATTTTCATAATTTTCTCTATTATTTTTATAATTATTTTATTTTCTCCAAATATTTCCCCAAGGTCATTTAACACATGAAGTATGTCGTTGCATAGTCCTAATGATGCAAAATAATTATCTTATCATTATCATGATGAATCATCACTATTTTCCAAAATTCATAATTTCTCCCCAAATTTATGTATTTAAATATTAATTTACATAAGCCATCATAATTACTATTTTTCAAATGAAGTATATGGAATTTAATCACAAAAATTCGAATAAATTTACAGGGAATCTAATTCATCAAAATAATGCTACTGACCAAGTTTCATCAACTTTAACAAAGTTATAGACTTGCAAATCATTATATTGGATAATTACCAAAATGCCATTATGATGATTTAAAATTTATAGGTACATTCAAAAATTCTGAAATAAATAATTCAGTGGACTTATACTTATATACACCTCTAGAAATGTTTCCAAATTTTTCTGACCCATATTTGTATTGATTTATGAAACAAAAAGGATAGGGGTAAAATGGTCAATTCAAGCTATGTTACTTCAAAAGACTTCAAACAGAGAAATTAAAATTACCCCTAATCAATTATGGTCCACTATACAACAGGGCCAAATTTGAAGATTTTTACCTAATTAATTCCAATTTTTCATTTTAATTTACAAATAAGGCTATAATTTCCAAAAATCCAAATAATGGGAGTTTTGATCCCAAAAAAAATCCCATAAAATTTTGAGGGACTAATTTTGACCTAAATGCCCTCTAGAATTAATTTCATGGTCTGCAAAAGCTCCATAATGAATAAATTCACATTATAGTAAAACTTGCTATTGGCACACCAAGGCTAATAGTAGCCTACACTTGCAAGTGGGTTAACCCATCATGCAGAGGTCCAAATGGGCTGAAATTTTTGTCAGACCCTAACAATGTCCCAGAGGACTTGCCACCAAAATTTGGGGCCATTTGGAGACATAACACTCCATTTATTCCATTTTATAATTTATGACATTTTGATTAAAACTATAGGAAAATGTTTCCAAAAAATTACCAATTTTTGGCAGGGGCTAGATATGCCCTAAACATGCACATGAACAAAATATCAGGTCATGAGGACACCTGGTTTGGCATGGGCTTCATTTTTAATTTCTGCCCTAGCCTAGGACCAGTCCTAGGAAAAATGACCCACAGGACAGTACACTGGGTGAAATCCTATGATTTCTGTGGAATTTGAAAGTTAACACGTAAGGCTACAAATTCTATTCAGCACTCCTGGC
Source organism: Platanthera zijinensis (assembly GCA_039513925.1). NCBI lineage: Eukaryota > Viridiplantae > Streptophyta > Magnoliopsida > Asparagales > Orchidaceae > Platanthera > Platanthera zijinensis. The sequence continues at coordinate 109,163,929 of CM077085.1, forward strand.
CTAGAAATGAACCTAAGTACCCTAACTTTTGGTTTGAAAATGGCTGTAAAAGTGTGACAGTATTTACTGTTCATTTATTTAAATCAAACTTAATGCTTAATGATACAGCGCGAATCTTAAAGCATAACGGACGGCATCCGTTCATCGTCCCCAAGCGTTTAACGGCTGGGATTGATTTCGCCTGGGCCATCTTGCGGGACGTTTTCCGGCCGGCTGTGGCGGCGCCGTGGCCGGCCAACGGTGCCACCACCTTCACGGTGGTGGTGGCTACAATTTGCCGGCGATGAGGCGGCGGGAGACGACGGCTCTGGCGATCCCGAGAGGTATAAAAATCCTCTGAAAAATCGAGAAATCTCGCATGGCATCGGGCTCAATTGAGCCCGATCTCTCTCCTAAACGATCTAGGATCCTAGTACGGGAAGAGGGGTGGCGAAACGGACCTTGATCCGAGCCCGGCGGTGGTGGTGGCGGTGGTTGGCCATGGCCGAGCTGCTCCGATGTTCTCCTGCCCGAATTCTCATTTCTTCACCGTTTTTTCTGCTCCAGCACACGTTCTCCACTCCTCTCGACATTCTGAAGCTGATGGTGGGCTTGGATTTGGCCTGGAGTGGCTGTATAAGGAGTTATGGCCGAGGTGAGCTCGGTTTGGTGCTTTGGTTGCTTCACCATGGCTGCCAGGTTGCTACCATGCACCAATTCTCTCTGCAGAGGAGTGGGGTGGTTGGCCAGCAAGCCTTGGGCTGAAGAAGTGAAGGCCATATGGCCTCTTCTCATCACCACTCCATTTCTCTCTCCTCTTTTAGGTAATTTCCCCAAATTGCCCTCTTGCATGGACTCTCTCTCTTCAACCAGAGGGGTAGGGCTGGTCATTGGTTCTTTTGGCTACCTATGGGCCATATTTGGTGGGCTTGGCCCAAGGGAATTGGTTTGGGTCCATTTTTCCTCTTTTAGGCCTAATGTTGACCATGTTGACTTTATGGTTGACTTGGTCAACATGATGAGTAGGCTGACCCCACATGATGGCCATGGACTCCATGTCATCGCCTAATATGGGTTGGGTCATGGTGATGCCCTACTTGATCTAATTGGGCTCATGAGTGTGGGGTTTGACCACTTTAGATCCAAGGTTGACCTGGGTCAACTATGGTCAAAGTGTTGACCTAGGGCATGACCTTGGGTCTACTTAGATTGCAAATAGGGTTAGGGCAGTGTGGTGAGGGTCATGGTGTGGCTAGGGTCCTTATTTAGTCATAGTTTGACATGGTCCTATAGTGGGCCCCACCTTGTGACAACTCACCACCTAGGATCAACCTAGCTAATTTCCACCTAACTCACCATATGCCTAACCCAATCTAAGTTAAGGGGCCTAGAAGTAACATGGGATGTTACAAATTCTATAAACAAAACAAATAATTTCGTCCCCGAAATTTAAGTTCGGGTTTACGGGGTTCTTTTTGAGAATCATAAGAACTCATTAGAGGTAACAATCCTCTTCCGAATGCACTTTCCTAATATTTTGGGCTACTCATATTGTGAGGACACGTTTCCAAGTCCCTCGATATTTTTTTAATCAAAATAAGCTTTAACCACTCATTGGATTGTAGTCTTACGACCCATAATCATCAAGTACTTGTAAATTAACAATTTCATAAGTAGGAATCTTTTCCATTCCGGTCCACCTAGGTTTTTATTTATAATTCAGCGAGAACTTATAATCACCCGAAGATATTCTGTACATTAGATCAACATTATTATGTATAGCAGTAAATCAACTTCCGAGATCCTGATGTGATGAAAAGATCATCATTTCGTTTCTCCCAACTTCAAGACTCATCACATCTCTATCTAAGCAGTAACATATGGTTCGTAGTGTGTTCACCTTTCGAGCGTACATCAAGCGATCATTATGGATATTGATGTTCGTACCAGTGACTCTCGATCACTTATCACATTTAGTCTAATTCATGAATCCATGAGCGTATCTTTTCGGGTATGGTGAGATCCGACACAATTTTGATTTAGCAAAAAGGAACTTTTATTGAGCACCGATTACCTTGGTATATGCCTTTGATAGTCAAGATCTATATATCATTGTCATGAAATCTCCTATTGGCGATTAAAATGTTACCACGTGTGTATCCTGGTTTTTAATGCTATCATGATCAAGGGTCATATAGACATGTACAATCCTTGACTTGTTTTATACCTGAAGCATTTATTATCAATATGAACGTTGTAATGAGTTTTTGACCCTCAATTGTTTTTCATGTTCAGTCTAACCTATAAATTATTAGTGCACATTTTTTTCAAAATTAAAGCACTTTAATTTCTTCATTGATCGAATCTTAATAAATGTCCAATTGTTCTCGAGTATTTCACCGTATCCGTGATAACAATCTAACATTGATTACTTCGTTGTCATGAATTTCCCTATGGTGATCGTGATGTTATCAACATTCGTGTCTTGGTTCTTGATGTAACCGCAACCAAGGGATCATTCCTATGCGTATGCTACAACTTATCATCGGCCATATTCCAATTTGTTGAGTCGTTACCATTGTAAATGTCCTGCCTTGACAATTTAAACCTTTACGTGCTTGAAGTTTCAATTCGGTATGCTCATAGTAATTCTCTTATACATGTTCATATGGCCATCTTAATTGACAAGCATGGGTGAATACCCATCTAGAGTTATACTTACGAGGTTAGTTCAAGCATATGTAAACTTAATCCTCAAAAATTATTATGTCATGGTAGAGACTAACATATCTCTAAGTTCATGAGTTTTCATCACTTATATATTCCCAAAAGTACATACCTCGCACCACCTAACATAGGTAATGTTGAAACTTATTCGTTTCTACGTGCGCAGGATATGCTGGTATTGTCTACTCACGATCAAGTTTTCTGAATTATTATAACATCGGTTCTAAAGATAATAATATATCCATAATCATGGGTTGATATCGAAATCCCGAACCTTTTGAGGGCGATTATTATTTCATCAAGTATTTTCATTTTGATTCCTGAGATCATCTGAGTCACATCCACGAGGTTATGCCTAGAGTATACATTTTCCAATCTAGTATGTTTCTTCACCTGATTTTATGCTTGCTGGGGTCACTATACTCTCCTTGTTATGGATGTAATCGTGTGGATATTCCAGCATTTCCACTTCATGGACTCTCAAATAACAGTTGAGATTTACAATCATTCCTTCGTTTTATCTTGTCGTTACTTTGTCACAATCTGTATGTTTCCAATTAATGGCCTGGGTATGTTACGTAGGTACGGGTAGTAGTGATCCATCATTATGTTTATACTTCTTCCAAATTTAGTTGATTCTTCCTTGATTTAAATCTTTCTAGGGTTATGGTGCACCCATTGTTGTAGACGTAATTATTCAGATATTTCGAATCCTCATTTCCCATTGGTTTCCCTTGCAGTACATCTGAGTCCCTTAACCACGCGTTACATTGATTGGGTTAAGGTGTTAAGAGTATCCTTAAAACATGCTTGTTGATGCGATAATCAAAATAAACCTTAATTGTTTGTACATCCTTCTACAACCCATACTGATTCTAATTCGGTCTTTTGAACGTGAATTTCTCTGATTTCACATGTATGCGTAAAAGATTTATACCGTGTTTGTATTAAGGAAATCACGAGTGTTCATTAGACTACGATTTAAGTGGGTACTTACTTCCTTAAACTCGAAATTGGGGAAAACCTCTTGAAGTCTTATACGGTCTTCCCTAGTTTCAAGGTCATATGTATTTATCACTAAGCCAGCATTTATGCACTTTCACGGAACCAATTTCACTGTTCTACTTGTTCACTTACTCCAACGGTCTTGGAGTACTTATGAGAGTGAGAAGTCATTCTCGAAAGATTCTACTTTCCTATTTCACTTGTGAATTTATTGCGTTCCTATCTTGTCGTCAATAGTCTATGCTACTTAAGATTAATAAATAGGGTGAAGATCTTTGAGAGTCCTAACCTTCCGGGGACGATTGATCATCATACTGGTCATGTACATACAATTCTCATCTTTACTTGAGCGATCTTTAAATAATCCAAGTTTTTAATCACTATGCTTGCGACACATTCTTAATGAGAAGGCTTAGGAAAAATCGAGTTGTTATCAATAAGCCCTATAAACAAAAAGTTAAGCCCCCATATATTTTTGTTAATTTTTCCTTTGACTTTCACAATGCAGTCATCCTGTACATGCCATAATCCTTAGAGCTAATCATCCTTGGCATGGATTTCCAATTCAATTGATATGTTATCTACCTTAGACCTTCAAGGTTATCGTACGACAATCTGTTCAAGGTCAACATGTGACCAAACTAGGAAGTGTCTCTTCTAAAATCTGAACTCTAATTCAACCTTGGATATTTATAATCGTGGTTGTCTTGGCGTAATCAAGTCATCGGTACTAGGATTAAGCTTACGAGTACCCTACTAATCCACCATTAAGTTTATGCATCAATTCTTCTCGAGGTGGTCCTTATCAGTTTGAGTTAGAATTGGTAATATCATTCGATCTACAACTTAGGAACACCAAGGTTTAAGCCTTAAGTAGGGACTCTGACATTTAGATCTTTCTTTAATCGACTTGGTTATCCATGTACCGTAACTAATCTACACCTGAAGTCGATCTTTGGTCTAAGGTACGACACAAAATCCTCTTGGTAAGTCAAACTAGGGTGGTGTCCTAGTTGGATTGGCCTAACTCATTGCTAATGGACTGGTTTATGTGGCTTTTTCACATGGGCACACCATTGCTTCCGCTGCATAGTTTGTCCGCAAACTAATGCTCGAGCGGGGTGTTCCAGTGTTGTGGACTTTTGTTCTCATATGATCGTGTGTTCAAGTGATACCAGTTTGTAAGATCCTGTCTCCCCATTCCGAGGCTAACCTGGATCTTATGCCCAGAACCGCCGCCTTACGGTGACACTAACGCACGGGTTAGTCGACACCGCAAGACGCCGATTCTGCCGGCTAGTATGATCATAACCTGTCGTCCAATATGAGAATAAAAGAGTACAAAGCAGAGCAAAAATGGAGAAGTCCACAGCCACAGTACTAAACATATATATATAACAAATGAAAAGTACAGGGTACAGTCCACAATGAGTACAATATAATGAGAGTAAAACGGGCTTATGCCCTGTACATCAAAATCAAGTCTCTCTCTCAACTAACAGCAGCGGAAATCTAAAATCTCACTCATCACACCTACTGACGTGCTCCAGTAGTAGTAGTAGAAGGTGCATGTAACTGCTCCTCAAGTCCTGCCTCCTCGTCGTGCTGGTCCATCTCCTCGAGCTCCTAAAAATAGTATGGTCACCGACCATTAGTCAAAAAGACTAATTCATTTCCTCCACACCTCGCCCCGCAACTCCTAGGCACCGTGCGGGAGGACGAAGCGGAGGACAACAAGGGGTGACAAAGGCGGAGCAGGTGACAGGAAACTAAGCAGAATATGTAACCAAGTAAGTAATGAAAAGTAACCTTCACTTATGCGAGTACGCATAAGCAAGGGGTCTTCTGCAAGGCTCCCATCGTATAAAATGTCCCATACCATTTTATACGATGGGGTGTCAGGTATCATAAACAGTATATGTATAAAAAGGAAAGTAACCTCAACCTATAAGTTTGCCCACTCAAGCTTATAGGCTAAGGGATCATTTAGCAGGTCCTAATGTATAAGCGTCCCATACCACTTTTACATTAGGTGTCACAGGTTGTTATGTATATTTATGATATGCATCTATATGGTGGGTATGATATGAACATGCAGTGCAACACACACACACGACTCTGTGATCACAGACCTTTAGTTCCCACTTTTCGAGAGCTAGCATCACTCTCAGGTACTACCGTTGTGGCTACGGCAGCAGCGGAGCGGGCATCTCCGCCTTCTAGGCGGGTATACACACTACCAGGCCTAGACCTCTCTTGTATGCCTCTGTACACCGACAGTGCACTCTAGAGTCTCTGCGTACCACTTTGCTGACTACCCGTCAGTCTTGTTGGGCCGGGTCCGCGTTATTAGGAAAAGTCCTCCAGACTCCAATATAAACATCCTACCGGTCCTTCTAAACCTCGCACCCGCCTGGTCCACCGTACTGCCGTCGGTGTGACGACTGGCCAGCACCGCATGGCCCGCCACTAGTATATGCACATGCAAGTATAGTATATTGAGCCTCCAGCTCGAAGGACTAACCAGTCCCAACTCTCTCCAACCCGTCACGGGTGAGTATGTGCTACAGAACCTCCAACCCTGCCCGGGTGAGTGTATATAAGCCAATCTCTTTCCTCCAACTCTGCACGGGTGAGCAAGTAGTCAAAAGACTTCAAGTCCCTCCAACCCGGCACGAGTGAGCACATGTCCAGTTCACTTAACCTATTAGACTACTCTTGCCTACAGATTATCATACTTAGAGTCTTAAGGTTAATCCCAGGACTGCCCAAGGTATTCCTGGTGAAGGGCTCTCAGAGGCACTAGGAGCTACGATGGGCTGAATCCCAAAGCTCCCTTTCTCAAGGATATTTACTTTAGTTGATGTCTACCTAGAACCCCTTTTTCTCTCTCTGTTACATAGAGTGACTTAGTGACTTAAGCTATGGGTTGAGGAATGACGGTCTTCCGTCGGCTCCTCCTAGATAAGTCTAAGGTTGCACTATTACTCTCGTCTCTAGAATACATCTGCCACCCAGGGTTATACTTCCGATCTTAAACTCTAACTCAGTTGTTGATTCGTTCCCTGGTGGCCTATAGTATAGCCTACCTTTTCTATGCGCACCCCATGGCCTAGTACCACCCCGAAATCGAACTTCCAAATCCTTGGGCCACCAGACCCCAAATATTTATCCTAAGGTGGTATGACCTACTAGAACGTGTATGGTAATTTTCATAATTTTCTCTATGATTTTTATAATTATTTTATTTTCTCCAAATATTTCCCCAAGGTCATTTAACACATAAAGTATGTCGTTGCATAGTCCTAATGATGCAAAATAATTATCTTATCATTATCATGATGAATCATCACTATTTTCCAAAATTCATAATTTCTCCCCAAATTTATGTATTTAAATATTAATTTACATAAGCCATCATAATTACTATTTTTCAAATAAAGTATATGGAATTTAATCACAAAAATTCCAATAAATTTACAGGGAATCTAATTCATCAAAATAATGCTACTGACCAAGTTTCATCAACTTTAACAAAGTTATAGACTTGCAAATCATTATATTGGATAATTACCAAAATGCCATTATGATGATTTAAAATTTATAGGTACATTCAAAAATTCTGAAATAAATAATTCAGTGGATTCATACTTATATACACCTCTAGAAATGTTTCCAAATTTTTCTGACCCATATTTGTATTGATTTATGAAACAAAAAGGATAGGGATAAAATGGTCAATTCATGCTATGTTACTTCAAAAGACTTCAAACAGAGAAATTAAAATTACCCCTAATCAATTATGGTCCACTATACAACAGGGCCAAATTTGAAGATTTTTACCTAATTGATTCCAATTTTTCATTTTAATTTACAAATAAGGCTATAATTTCCAAAAATCCAAATAATGGGATTTTTGATCCCAAAAAAAATCCCATAAAATTTTGAGGGACTAAATTTGACCTAAATGCCCTCTAGAATTAATTTCATGGTCTGCAAAAGCTCCATAATGAATAAATTCACATTATAGTAAAACTTGCTATTGGCACACCAAGGCTAATAGTAGCCTACACTTGCAAGTGGGTTAAACCATCATGCAGAGGTCCAAATGGGCTGAAATTTTTGTCAGAGCCTAACAATGTCCCAGAGGACTTGCCAACAAAATTTGGGGCCATTTGGAGACCTAACACTCCATTTATTCCATTTATTTAATTTATGACATTTTGATTAAAACTATAGGAAACTGTTTCCCAAAAATTCCCAATTTTTGGCAGGGGCTAGATATGACCTAAACATGCACATGACAAAAATATCAGGTCATGAGGACACCTGGTTTGGCATGGGCTTCATTTTTAATTTCTGCCCTAGCCTAGGACCAGTCCTAGGAAAAATGACCCACAGGACAGTACACTGGGTGAAATCCTATGATTTCTGTGGCATTTGAAAGTTAACACATAAGGCTACAAATTCTATTCAGCACCCCTGGCCTAGCAATGACCCTAAGTACCCTAACTTTTGGTTTGAAAATGGCTGTAAAAGTGTTACAGTATTTACTGTTCATTTATTTAAATCAAACTTAATGCTTAATGATACAGCGCGAATCTTAAAGCATAACGGACGGCATCCGTTCATCGTCCCAAGCGTTTAACGGCTGGGATTGATTTCGCCTGGGCCATCTTGCGGGACGTTTTCCGGCCGGCTGTGGCGGCGTCGTGGCCGGCCAACGGTGCCACCACCTTCACGGTGGTGGTGGCTACAATTTGCCGGCGATGAGGCGGCGGGAGACGGCGGCTCTGGCGATCCCGAGAGGTATAAAAATCCTCTGAAAAATCGAGAAATCTCGCATGGCATCGGGCTCAATTGAGCCCGATCTCTCTCCTAAACGATCTAGGATCCTAGTACGGGATGAGGGGTGGCGAAACGGACCTTGATCCGAGCCCGGCGGTGGTGGTGGTGGTGGTTGGCCATGGCCGAGCTGCTCCGATGTTCTCCTGCCCGAATTCTCATTTCTTCACCGTTTTCTCTGCTCCAGCACACGTTCTCCACTCCTCTCGACATTCTGAAGCTGATGGTGGGCTTGGATTTGGCCTGGAGTGGCTGTATAAGGAGCTATGGCCGAGGTGAGCTCGGTTTGGTGCTTTGGTTGCTTCACCATGGCTGCCAGGTTGCTACCATGCACCAATTCTCTCTGCAGAGGAGTGGGGTGGTCGGCCAGCAAGCCTTGGGCTGAAGAAGTGAAGGCCATATGGCCTCTTCTCATCACCACTCCATTTCTCTCTCCTCTTTTAGGTAATTTCCCCAAATTGCCCTCTTGCATGGACTCTCTCTCTTCAACCAGAGGGGTAGGGCTGGTCATTGGTTCTTTTGGCTACCTATGGGCCATATTTGGTGGGCTTGGCCCAAGGGAATTGGTTTGGGTCCATTTTTCCTCTTTTAGGCCTAAAGTTGACCATGTTGACTTTATGGTTGACTTGGTCAACATGATGAGTAGGCTGACCCCACATGATGGCCATGGACTCCATGTCATCGCCTAATATGGGTTGGGTCATGGTGATGCCCTACTTGATCTAATTGGGCTCATGAGTGTGGGGTTTGACCACTTTAGATCCAAGGTTGACCTGGGTCAACTATGGTCAAAGTGTTGACCTAGGGCATGACCTTGGGTCTACTTAGATTGCAAATAGGGTTAGGGCAGTGTGGTGAGGGTCATGGTGTGGCTAGGGTCCTTATTTAGTCATAGTTTGACATGGTCCTATAGTGGGCCCCACCTTGTGACAACTCACCACCTAGGATCAACCTAGCTAATTTCCCCCTGACTCACCATATGCCTAACCCAATCTAAGTTAAGGGGCCTAGAAGTAACATGGGATGTTACAGATAGTGCTCCTCATCATCTTACTTCTTATTTCCTCTGCCTGAGATTTTTAGGTATTTTTATTTAGGTAGAGGGGTAACTGCTTTATCTCCGTATCAGAACCCGTTACCGCAATGGATAATGGAACAGTTACCTATGCATTTCTTATTTCATAGGCCCATTAGATAAAACTGTATAGAATTTAATAAGTCGTGCTGGGATGAAAATAACACCAGTAGTTATCTTTCATTTTCTGCATTTTATCTTTCATGTCTATTTAGTTTTAGTATTTCTTTGTAGTTTATATATCTTTCTTTTGTTTTTGCGGAGCTCACCCCTGCAGGTATTCATGACAAATTCGTATTGGCGGGGTTGTGATTCTTCGCATGGCGGTCCTGCTTCAGGTTTTTCACGCGTCTTATGGTATGCTCACTACCTGAGCATTGGGTAACATCTTCCCTTGTCTCATTTTGAATTAAATGTCTATATCATATGTTGTGTAGTTTAGTTTAAGTCTGGGGGAGAGTCAGTTGTGTTACCTTTTGCACGCGTACATTTCATGTGCATACTAGAAGCTTTTATAGTTTTATTTTGATTAGTTCATTGCATTGCACACCACTACACCCACATGAGCGCGAGCTTAGCTGTTAGTGTGCCGCGAGTTAAACTCATTTCTTTTGTATAATTTGGGAAAGTTATTGTGCTGCATAAGTTTGTGAGACGGAGTAAAATGTTGACCATGTTGTGCTCCTAGTCAATTGCTCTCGTCTCGTGTAGAAATTCGAGTAGATTTAATTTTTCTGTATTCTTTTAGTTTTATATTTTCTTTTTGCGTAAATACTTTTTATTCTACTCAAAAGTTGGTGAATCCGGTGTGAATCGAACGGTAGTGAAGGAATGTGTGTAGCCATCACTAAACTCGTTTTGCTCGAGTTGAGAGGAAGGATTATCTTTCTCGGTGGCTAAGAACTTGCCCAAAGCTACTATCGAAGCATTAGTGCATGGTTAGTCAAGCGTGAGTGTGATGTAGGCCATCATTTTGGCCTGATTGAGCTTTGTACCGTTCCTAACGTCTTATCCTCGCTTAACCCCATTGTGCCTAACCATTCTTTTGATTCAGCTGCACCAATATTTCACCAAAGCCTCATAACTGATCCTAGTCGCTCCCCCAAGTCGAGCTTTTGTGTTTTACATTTTTCTTGTTGGGGTGTTGATGTGGTGATATTACATGTGAATAAGTTGATGTGCTCCAAGGTTTATATTTGCTGAAATTATGGAAATAAAAAGAAAAAATATGTATTTGAAAAAGAAAAGTGAAAAGAAAAAGTTTAATTGAAAATCCTATTTGAGATGAGATTGATTTTGGATTAGGCGGTGCACTCACCCATATGTTAAAAGTTAAGTCTGGGGGTGTGGGTTACCTACATATATTGTGGTTAGCGGTTGGATTCATTCTTTTTATACTGGCTCAGTTGGGTTAGGTGCGTTGCCTTCATGTTTATCTTTGTTTACCTCACCGTAACCCATGCCCCATGATTATCTTAAAGACCTGAAGATTCGCGCTTGAGTCGAACTAATACCGTGGAGAGAGTGTGAACGGGCAAGCGTATGGCCCCCAATATTGGTGGATTCCTTTGAAGGTGATCCTCAACCCCGGTCTTTGGCAAAGCTCACCTTAGTGGCCTGCCTACTTTCTTCCTACGCGTGACCGGAAGATTCACCGTGATTCCATTTTTGATTAATAATAAAATTTTGATACGCATTGCGAAAAGTCTAAACTATTTTGTATACTTAGAAATTTCATCTATTATATTTGTACGTGTATGAGCAAGCGACTTTGCATGGTACTCTGTATCACAATTTCTATGTTAGCTAAGTCATTTTTCCTATCTGCATAGATTTAGTTTGCTCGGGACACGCAAACAGTTAAGTCTGTGGGTATGATGAGTCCGATATTTATAGTGTTTATCAGACTCATCTGGGCTAGTTTTCACGCACATGCACTTCACTTTTAGTGCGTTATCGTTGATATTTCATTTGTTATGCTTTCCGCGCTAAGTGCTTTGTTTTGGCCCATTGTGGTGTGCGTTTGCACACTCTTGTGTTGAGGGTAAATTCTGTGAGCTCCTCGCAGTTGTTGTTTGATCTTTTTTTTTTATTTTGGACCTCTGGGGCCTTTGCCTCAGTTGATTTTATTGCTGTGCAGGTGGTCGGGATGTCCCGGATTCCATTTCCTGGCCTTGTGTAAAATGCACGGTCGTGCGAATTGGTTCTCGCATGGTTTCAGCTTACTCGTACATTGTACACAGCACCCTTTAGTTAATTCCGACCAAAGGGCTTCAATCTCAAGTCCTCCTCGAAATTAACTCCACCTTACTGTGTTCCTTGAGAGATCGATACATGGGGAAATTCTCCCATTTTATATTACTTGTGCGACCGGTACACTTGTCGTCCAACGCATCAAGTTATTGTCGTCGTTGGCTACGAATATGGGTAAGTTTTGTGATCTCCTCGCACTTATTGTTTGATCTTTTATGGAGAGATGATTTGCTCGACACGAGCAAATATTTAAGTCTGGGGGTGTGATGAGTCCCATTTATATAGGGATTTGCGGGCTCATCTGGGCTTGTTTTCATGCCTTTGAAAATAACTATTGCGTAGTTTTCACTATTATTTCTTTCCTTATGCGTTTCATGTGTTGTGTGTTTTTCTATCCCTCGGGTGCGCAATTGCGCATTTGATTGTTGGGGGAATGCACGTGGTGATCCCCGAGGATCGTTCCAGTCGTTTTATTGCAATTCTGTTTTGCTGGAGGATGCCGCATTGTTTAGTTGTCATTGCTTATAGGTGGTCGTTTTTTCCATTTCAAAATTCTGAATTGAGGAAAACGCACAGTCGTGCATTTCCTAAGCGCACGGTTTCTTCGTGGTCATGCATTTGATGGCGTCCAGTGGAACTCGACGAATGTAAACGTGCGATTAAACGCACGGTTTAACCATAATCGTGCGAGAAGATAACACACGGTTGTCCTGTACATTTCATTTTATCACCGATCTGTGGTTAATTGTGTGTTTTCCTTCATGCACGGGCGGAAGTGCCCGTGCACGAGTAAAACGCAAGGTTCCACTTTTTTGCCTACAATCCTTCGTTCTATCGTTACCCGTGCGATTTCCTTCACTCACAGGCGAAATCGCCCGTGCACGGGTAAAATACACGGGTCAACGCTTCATCTTCTCAGGTTATTTTTTTTGCGTTAATATCGCACGGTTCACGCACGGTCGTGCGTAGAACCGTGCGAGGCCATTTTTATAATGATTTACTATATAAGATGCACATTTTGCCAATGACGGGGATAGTTCGTCCAGCCCGCCTTTACTGCTCCCTTGAGCGGTAAAATGAAGCTTCAAACCCTTTTTTCTCTCCCTTCCTTGGAGGGAAGATCCAGCCACCTGCTCCACTCCATTAAGCTTGCAAAAGCTTTTCCTTAGGCCTTCGTTGCCATTGCTACCTTCCAAGCTCTGGTTTAAGATACTTGCTGCAGCCCGCCAAGCTTCCATCCGCCTCCACAACCTCAACATAACGAAGACAGGTTTGAAGGAGGAAGTGATAGCTCCTCTCGGATCCTGGACTCCTTTCAAAGAACGAGCACGGACGAGGGTTGACACCCCTAGTTTCCGGCCGAGAACCGTGGAAATCTTCTACATTTTGGTTGTAATTTCTTTTCCATTTTCTTGATTTCCTTTCTGCTGAACTCCTGCTAGCGATATTGTAGTTTCATAACATTGTTTTGCTCAAGATTTCGCTGTGTGTTTGTTTGGTGATTTCCTGAGCATTATATATGTTAGAAAGCTTTATCTTTGCGCTAGTATAAAGTGTGTTTGGGCCATTATAGCCTTTGCTGGCCAGATATTAGGAAGAAGAATATATGAAACTTAGAAGTGTGCACTGAGAAAAGGTTTTTTCGACCCTCACTTGTTCATTCGCTTCCGCTATTACTCTTCGGAGTTGTTCACCAGGGCGATGCGGTGAAGGCGACCCACGCTGGTTTTATATTATTTTATTGTAGGATATCCAAAAAAAACCTCATTGGTCACTTAGCACTTGCACTCGTTTCTTAAATGCTAAAACCCATGCTCCCTACTTGCACTCCGCGAGAGATTGATACTCGGGGATGCTACTCCTCATTATTTTTACTTGGCCGTGAACGGTAGTATTACCGCGAGTGCATCAATGCCATATTAGGAGAAACTACTAGGAGTAGACATCATAATGAGGTTCTATACTCTAGCTTTCTCTCCCTGGTAGAAACTAAAAAGATTGAAGAAGCTAATTTAGACCCCAACAAGATTATTGCAATGCAAGAAGATCTCAATCAATTTGAGAGATGCTAGAATCCATAAGATTGTTTTTAGCTCATGCAGCATACAAGGGATACAAGGTCTACTAGATGTATGTAAAATTAGCATTCCTAAATGGTACACTGAAGGAGGAAGTCTATCTAGAGCAGTTACTAGATTTTGTTAACCCTAAACTCAACTCCTATGTCTTCAGATTACACAAAGCTTTGTATGGGTCAAAACATACACCTTAAGCCTTGTATGTGTCCTTGTCTACCTTTCTTATAGAAAACAAGTTCTCTAGAGGAAAGATAGATAAGATACTATTCCTTAGGGACATCAAAGGTTCAAGCATCCTTGTCCAGATATATGTAGATGACATAATATTTGGGCCTACTAATGAGAAGCTATGTAGAAAATTTGCCAGACTTATGCAAGGCAAGTTTGAAATGAGCAGCGTGGGTGAGCAAAAATTCTTCTTGGGATTCCAACTTAGACAATCTAAGGATGGTATATCCCTCTCTCAGTCTAAGTTCACTAAGGAGTTGATTAAGAAGTTTGGTATGGATAATTCTTCTACCATGAGAACTCCATTGGGTTCTTCTGTGTCAGTGCACAAGGATGAATCTGGCAAACCAGTTGATGTATCCTGGTATAGAGGCATCATTGGATCACTCCTGTATTTGACTGCTAGTAGGCAAGGTATCATGTTCTCAACATGTATCTATGGTAGGTAGCAAGCATACCCCAAAGAGTCTCATTACACTGCTATAAAGATATTATTAAGATATCTATGCTAGGTAGCAAGCACACCCAACCTTGGGCTTTGGAATCCTAGGATACTGATTTTGAACTCAAAGGGTACACAAATATAGATTTTGCATGGTGTAAAGAGGAAAGAAAGAGTACTTCTAGAACTTGTCAGTTTCGAGGGAAAAGACTCATAAGTTGGAGTAGCAAGAAGCAAACAAGTGTTGCAATTTCTACAGCAGAATATGAGTACATATCTGATGGAAGCTACTGTGCATAATTGTTGTGGATTCAGCATCAACTATTGGACTACATTGTATAGCTAAGTAAATCTGTTATGTTTTGTGATTCTACTAGTGCAATTTTTATTGTTAATAATCCTGTTTAACACAGTGGAACTAAACATATTGAAATTAGATATCACTTTCTCAGAGAGAATGTTGAAAAAGAAAATATTAGCTTATAGTATACTTCAACAGAAAGACAAGTTGCTGACATTTTTACAAAACCCCTAGATGAAAGTAAGTTCAATTACTTTAAATTTGAACTAGGTATATTGAACATTGTGTAATCATTTTCTATCAGTAACAACAAAAGTTCGTACAACTTAAAGAAAACGACTAACCAGGTCAACAAATCTAAATAACAAAGAAACACTTGATAAAAGACAAGGAATTATATTTAGAACACAAATTTTGTCTAAGTCAAAGAATTGTGTCGAGACACCATTGTTTGTGTCGACACTATCGGCAGTATTGTGTCAAGACAGCAGAATGTGTGTCGACACAATAGATAGTCATGTGTTGAGACATTAAAAATTAGTGTCGAGATATAAGGGTGTTGAGACCCTGAGGTCTGTGTCGACAGACATGAACCTTGTGTCAACTTAAGTTGACACACCTCAACTGTGTAGGTTTTCCATGCTGACACTAGAAATTTCCCGTATATTCAGAAAATTCTAAATGCAACGTGCCTTATCGCCTTCCGCATACAGTTACTATAAATATGGGGTGCAAGGAGTTGTCAACAACGCTTACCAAAAATCTTGAGAGACTATTCCTTGAGTGTCGAGACCTAGAAATCCTTAGTAGAGACCTCTCAATCTCTAGCTCTCTCAACTCTAAATGGAACCAAAGATGGATGACAATATCAACGAGGGTTATGAACTGGTGCGAAACTTATTCGTCTCCACACAAGAAGAGATCAAGAATATCATAGACCTTGCCAATGAGGCGGGTCTTTAATATCTACTTTCTGAACCAATTAAGATATGAAAGAGAGAATTATCCGAGTTCTTTTCTAATGCTTCACTAAACCCAAAGACTGCCAAGATTTAATCCAGTGTAAATGGGGCAAGAGTCAAAGTGACAATCAAAAGACTAGCTAAAGTCTTTCAGATTCCAAGAATTTCTAAGGAAGATGAACTGGATTCCAACAAGACTATAGAGGCCTTAGAATTGTATGGACTGGCTCCAACCACTAGGTTTAGTAGTCCACTAAACAGGTAGGGAATGAATTCCCAGGGTAAGTTTTTGTCTGAAGTAGTAGGAAAAGTGTTCCTCTGCAAGACTGGAGAACATGACAGGATTTCAAACTTTATGTTCAGCCTGATGACAAGGATTATTTTAAGGATCAAGAATGATTGGAACAGGGCCATGTTTGATAATATTGTAGAATGGATTTAGAAGCCTAATATGGGCAGAATTGTTAGTTTGTATCTTATTAAGACAATTCTAGCTAATATCAACTCGAAAGTTGGAACAAAGATCAACCACATGAGGAGAATGTACCTAAGAATTTTGTCAAGATGGGACAGGGTCTTGTTTAAGGAGACTCCAGAACCCAAGAAGACAAAGGAGGTAAAAGGTTAGCAAGCAGTGGTAGAGGAAGTTGAGACTTCAAGTGATTCTGAGGAACAAGTGGTGTTCAGTTCAGATTAGGATGCTGAGGAAGAACAAAGAAGATTTGCAAGGTCCTCACCTGGAACTAGTGTTCAGGTGCATGGAGATAATTTGCAAGAGGAAGATCAAGTTGAGGGGGAGAACCTTACTAATTTGCTAAGGAAATATAGCTACATCTATAATTATGGATGTTGTACAGGAACTAGAACAATTAAAGGTTCCTGAACAGGAAATGTCTTAGAGAGAGATGGAGGATGATGTTCCAAAAGAGAGTGAAGAAGAAATTCTTGTGTCTACAGAAACTAACATCCAGGGGGATAGCTGAAAATCTCCAGATTAAAGTTCCTGATGCTGAAATTCAGCATGCAGATGTTACCTTGAAAAGTATCAATATTAATGAGAAAGGTACAAGAGTTGAGGGGGAGTTGGCCCCAAATACTTTCAAAACTAAAGAGACACCAGCAATTAAAGAGCTAAGTTCTTCTAAATCTGAAGAAGAAGAAGATTCTTAGTTGAAGAAAAAGAAGTTATCTGAAATTAATAAGAGGAGCAAAAGCTACAAAAAGTATTTCTAATCTGGGACACAAACTGCTCCTACAGGAGACACTAGCTATCTGCTAGTACAAATTCAAATTATGCTGGATAAATAAAGGCAAGATCTAGAGAAGTATGTTGATGAGAGCAATAAAGAATTGCAATTTCAACTGGCTAAGGATATAAAGTCCATAAGATTTGAAGTAAATCTCCTGAAAACAAACATAACTAATTTCTTTGACAAGGGTGCTAATGTTGTAGTCTATATTGCTCAACAACAGCAAGTAACAAAGACATCTGCAGTGAAATGGTTGTCAAATAAGGCAATGTCTTAGAAAATCATAGAATTTTTGATGCAAACATGACTACTTTGCATACAGAAGCAATGGTTAAGCTGACTTAGCAGACTACTGAATTAGAAAACAAAATAGTTGTTGCTACAAAGGCAATGGAAACTCAACTGGCAAACCATTCCGCCTCTTTGCTTACAAATATCAAGGCTTCTGATAAGATTTTGGACAATAATTTACTAAGAGTGATAAACAATATAACTTCAAGTATTAATTACTTAGATGGACAGGTAAGGTTTCACAAGAATAATTTGAGAGATAATGGTGCCAAAGAAGTCATAAAGGGGGAGAGGGTAATGATCAGGGCTAGTTCTAAACATGCTACCTGGATATCAAATAATATCAGAGACATTTTAGGTCTTTCTCCCCTCTGGTATGATGGAGATCAAACTGTTGAGTCTGGTTGTCAACCTGCTAACCTTGAAGAACCTCATGCTACATGAACTCATATTGCTGAGCAAACCATGTACAATCCTGCAGAACAAACAACCATTGAGGCTATCTAAGAAGCAATCAAACACATGTATAGTCCTCCACCATCAGTTCAAAATGGTATATGTGAAGAGGTGGAGATGTATGAATCTGCTCTAATGAAAGAAAAAGAAGATCAGCTTTCAAAGAAAAGATTTAGAGAACAAGCTGAGGCTAGACCAGATTTTGAGAAGTGGAGCCCAACCTCCAGATCAATAATTCTTAGTAAATGGAAGGCAATCAATGCAAATATGACAGACATAGGTAAATAGTACACTGAATAAGAATGGGATAAGCATCTTAAGCAGCAAGAAGTGATCTACAAGTTCAAAAGAGATTTGAAGAAAGGGAAGATACCTGCTAAGTCAGTTGAGCCAGTAAATATTTCTCAAAGCCTTACCATTATTTTGAAAGACAAAGGATGAAAGAGGAAGGACTTGCAAAGGCTAAGAATGATAAAGGGAAGAAGGTTGTTGATGACAAGGGACCTGAAGTGAAAGCCACAGTCCAATCTGGAAAGGGCATTGTCATCAGAGAACTAGAGTTGCCATAGGATGTTCTTAGTGTTGTATCTCATGTTAAAGTTGTTCTGCAAATTTTGAATCACCAAACTTTATAATTGTAAACCTTTTGACAAAAAATTAGTAAAAATTTTGGTTTACATAACATTTTCTTATGATATTAATTAGGACTGCAATTGTTTACTTTACTTTCTGATCAACATTATTTTTGTTAATTTCTAATAAAATATGTGTTTTTATCTGTGTTATTTCACATATTGTACAACACTGTAATCTTAATATCTTAATCATCATATGTTTGTACCCTAGTTTGGATTTGAGTTAGTCTTCTCAATTAGTTTCTTGACCCAAGATTTATCTATGGTCAAAGGTTAGATTTAGGTTAGATTCCATCAGTTGTGTAGAGTTGTTGATTATCTAGTTGATAATCTTGTTAAGTGTTTTTAGTTCGACTATGGTCGAACGCCGCTCGACTATCGTGTATAAGTTGATCGACTATCGTTTATCAGTTGATCGACTATCGTCAGACAACAGATCGACTATCTCTGAGTTAGTTCATCTCTGTTAAGCTTGACGATCTATGGTCTCAGTATCATCGATCATCGAGTCCTGCTCGACTTTTTCTATCCCGATAGATTTCTTGTAGGTCGACTATCTGTTCTGATAATACGACTATCTGCTCTGATAGTTCGACGATCGTCGTGATTCGTTTGACTATCTTTTTGTCTGCATTTAGAGATATTGTACTCTTTCTCTTCTGTGAATTATTTCTCATTTATCCGGTTTATTTTATTAAAGATTATTTCATTGATTTTATGCTTACATATCAAGGCAATCTTTACCTCATTCTTTATGCATAAGTCAAGTTCTATCTAACAAAGTTTTTTGTCTTATTAGTTGAAAAATCTGTGCGCTTTATCTGCCATGTTGTCCTTTATAGCTGTTAGACACAGATGTCTTTCACTGGCCGTAAAGAGTTTGTTTTTGATGTGACTTTCTCTAATATCTTTTGGACTTGAAGAATGGATAAACAGCTTCTAAGAAAGCTTTATTTCTTTATAGAATGTCCTTCTACAGGCTATTTGTGCTATGTGTTATTTGCAGCCAAGATTGTAGATCTCAGAATAAGACAAAATTCAAATCAAGAGAAAGTTAGAAGCCGTTACAAAGGCTAATATATAAAAAGCTAGTGAGAGAAGTTAATATAATACATATACAGAAATACAGATATTCATATACACAGATACACAGATTCAATAACAAGAACAAGTGTAGAACAACTCTCTTCAGAGTTCTCTTCTTAATTCCTGAGTTCATCCTGCTTACAGGATTATTCATACTCAGAGCTTCAAGAAGAAGAAGAAGGAAGAAAAGCTGTTGAAGAAGAAGAACCATTCCACATCAAGAGTCTTCTTTAAGCTGCTCCTTCAAGAACTTCAAGACAATAGATCTTCTCTGCCAAGAGTTCTAAAGATATCCTGCACCCTGAAGCAAGGCTTCTTCCTGGATATTCTCTAAGCCAAGGGGAGCTTTGATTCCTTCAGAGCTTTCTATAGCTCAGTGCAATCCACTAGCTTCTCTAATTTTGTTTAACAATAGAGAAGACATTCTAACTCTCTCAACCTCCTATACAAAGGGTTATTACTCCCTTCAAAAGTTAACCTTGGTGGCAGGGCACCTTAGCAAAAACCTGCGTTGAATTTTGAGCTCCTGATCAAAAGCTCAAAGGGTTTACTTGATCTACCTGAATCAGATAAGTTGGTGGCAGGGCACCTGAACAAAAACCTGTAGTGGATTCCTACCAGGGTGGTAGAAGAGTGGATGTACCTATTGAGAGGGAACCACTATAAATCTTCTTGTGTTGTCTGTGTTGCTTATTTTAATTACTGCACTGTGGCTGTGAGTAGAATTAACTAGGATTGCTAGTTGCTGTGTTAGGACTAAAGCTTAAACTGTAATTACAGTTAGCTTTCTCTTGTGCACCTCACTTTGTGTTAGGCTATAGGGTTTCATATATCTATATACTTATTCCGCAAATTAACTCTAAGGGAGTTGAGTAGATTGTCATATTTTTGAATACTCTATTCACCCCCCTCTAGAGTTGTATCTATCCTCACTTTCATCATATTTTGGTATTATGTAGTATATCATTGAATTGGGTTATGACTTATCCAAATAGGGGGAGATAGTTGGGTGCATTGATCACAATGTACTTGATTTTAAGAAGCCCTTTCAGCTCAATGATGTGCACATAGTTTTATTTGATAAATGTTTATTACTTGTGTGCAGGCAAATAAATCTAAGTACAAAATCATCGAGACACTAGACCAGTGTCAACACTTTTGTCAAAGATGCGCTGAGACCAGGAGAAAGTTGTGTCGACACTCAGGACTTGTGTGGACACTCAAAACTAGAAGTGCTGAGTCAAGGAGAAAGTTGTGTCGACACCCAAGACTTGGGTCAACATTAAGATACAAGAAAGAAACTATGTCGACACTCAAGATTAGTGTCGACACACATTATAGAAGCTATGTCGAGTCAAGGTGAAGGTTATGTCGACACATTCAGAAGTATGTCGTCATCACTACAAGAGTAGTGTCGACACCCAGGACTAGTGTCGACACATCCAACAGTCATGTTTCAACACTTCAAGCAGAATTGTTTCCGAAGTGAAGAAATCAAGCCAGAGGTCCTGACAACTGTCAGAACTGTCAGATGTCAGTTATTAACCGGATCAGCTGGTTACCTTTAAAAGAGCCTATATAAAGGAATCATCTCTACAGAAATAGAGAATATATAGAATAAATAAAAAGAGTAGTCAAAATTGGAGAAGCCAGATCTAAGAAGAAATCTGTTAGAATTCAGAAGATGGAGAGAAGCCTGATCAAGATTCGTCTTCAACATTCTCCAGCCTAGATCTACCCTAATTTCAACTTAAAGAAGATTTGAAAAGCTAAGAAGGGTCGGATCAAATCAATTACTACAAGGATCAAGGGAAGCTAACTTATCAAGTTCAGTTCAAGAAGCAGTCGCTTGTTTCTCTCTTGCTGGGTGACTAATTCTGAATCAATTTATTTTCACTATTGTTAATCTTGTAAGATCTACTTGT
Organism: Platanthera zijinensis; assembly: GCA_039513925.1. Classification (NCBI taxonomy): domain Eukaryota; kingdom Viridiplantae; phylum Streptophyta; class Magnoliopsida; order Asparagales; family Orchidaceae; genus Platanthera; species Platanthera zijinensis. The sequence continues at coordinate 109,185,467 of CM077085.1, forward strand.
AGATCTGAGTGTAGGGGAATCAATTTATCTGAGTTGTAATCCTATGTTATAAAAGCTGAGGTAGGGCAGGAATTGCCTGAGGTAGGAGAAGTGGGTATTTCTCTGAGGTGTAGGAACTGATTATTTTGAGTTGTAGGGCAGGAGTTGCCTGAGGTGTAGGAGTGTGAATTCACTCTGAGGTAGAGTTCTTGGAAAGAACTTGAGGTGTAGGATCTTGGTGTTCTGAGTTATAAGACTTGAATAGTCTGAGTTGTAGGAGCCAGCTAGGCTCTGATCTGTAAGATCTGAGGATCTGAGTAAAGAAAGAATAAGGGGTTTGGTCGAATCTAGTTCATTGCTAGATAGGTGAAGGAGGATAATGGATGTACCCATCAATTAGGGAACCACTATAAATCTGTATTTACTTTGTTTTGATTGATGTGCTATGATTGTTTTAATTGCTGAATAGTTTTCTTATTTTATCTGACTGGGGTAGTAAATATAAAAAGTAATTCTCAGAATTAAAAAGTAGCCTAGATTTAAATTGGACCTATTCACCCCCTTTTGGTCACTCACAATCCTAAAATAAATATTTACAGTAGTCATCAACAATCACTAATGTATAGACCTTACCTCCTAATCTCTGAAAGGGAATAGGACTGAATAAGTCCATATAAAGCAAGTATAAGCTTCGTGAAGAATCCTTTTCAGCAATACACTCTAAGGTAGCCTGTGTCTGCTTACCCATTTGACAAGAGTGACATGGATTATCTTTAAGGAATTAAATGTTGGGGGCATCTCGCACTAAGTTATGATAAAATATCATGTTTAAGGTTTATAAATTAATATGTTCTAATCTCTTGTGTCATTGGTCACAATAAGACACACTATCTTTTGCAATAAAACATACTGGGGTAGAATTGTCTAAGCAAAGGAAATTTAAACATAATATATTTCTGCACCGAGTGCCTGTTAAGACCATCTCAAAATTTGTAGATGACTTTATCAAGCACTTGTCCTTGCAGAACTCAACGTTATAGCCTTTGTCACATAGTTGACTTATGCTTATGAGATTATGGTGTAATCCTTCAACATAAGCCACCTCTATGAAATAGACTACGCCATTGAAAATCATACCATAACATTTTGTTGTCCCCATGTCTGAACCTCCAAAGATGACTTTTGGTCCGTCTTTGACTGGGGTATAATCATACAAAAGGCTTCTTCTCCCGATCATGTGTCGAGAGTGTCCTCTGTCAAAATACTAGATCGGAGTTCTATTGGCCTTTGGACATTCCTGCAAAAACAAATCAGTTTATCTTAGGAACCCAAATGTATTTGGGTCCTTAGTTCCATGTTAGCTTAGCACCACTAGGAACATTAACCTTGCGAGTGGTCGGTCTCGCAGTGCTAAATCGTGGAGCTACAAGGTTAGTAGGATTATACTAGCAATCGGTGCAAAAGTGACCAACTTTGACACAACACTAATAGTCAACCCTATTATACCTTCTCGGGTACTCCTGCTTTACCTTTTGAAACTTAGGTTTAGCAAAGGCACCGTACTTTGAGATGGAGGCCTCATGATTGCATCATACACAATATTTCTGCATCTCCTTTTCCTTTTGTATAACAGGCTTGGCTTTAGGTGCCTTCTTAATGTTATGACCATGAATATATGGACCATAATTTTTCAAATGAAATTCTTTATAAGGTGCTTTGAACACACTCTCACTATAGTTATGGGGATGGGTCCATCCTTAATAGCACTACTTAGGCTCTACATGGGTAGGTCGACTATAGTGCCCATAAGATGACTCAAACTCAATCTTGTTTTTTGGGAAGATTGCCTTATTAAATGAGGTTTGACCAAGAGGGGCAATCCCTTTCTCTTTGGCAGAGGCTTTCTTAGCAGCCTTACATTTTCCATCTGGTGTCCATGACCACTACCCTTCTTCAAAGTAGAGAACTTATCAATATGAGGGAGGATAGTCTTTGGCTTGGAGTAGCACTCAATGAGTTTCCTCTCTACCAAAAGCTTTTCTTCCAGCTCATCAAGATATTTATCTTTTAGACTTAACGTCTCAGCAAAGCCCTTTAGTTCATCTTTCGAGGAGTGGACTTTATCTCTGAGGGGAAGTAATTGTGCAATTTCTTCCTTCAGATTTGCTTCTACTGCCTTGAGGGAGGAAATCTCTTATAACTATTTTTGACTACCTAACGACATTTGTCAAAGGACTTTAAGAGATTCTCGCGCAGAGCCATCAACTCAGAGTCACCTTCCTCTTTAAAAGAGTAGCAATCATGACCATTCGAGGATGTTTAAGATTCAGAGAGTATCGTGTGCGAGTTAACCTTCCTGCGGTACTCAGAGTCTCCAAATTCCTTGTCAGATTGAGCCACATAAGTCCGAAGTAAGCTTCTTCATTTTAAGAGCTCGACTCACTCAAGTCACTATCACTGAGAGTCTTCGACTTCTTGGTGACAAAGCTCTTTTCTTCTCTCTTCTTCCCTTTGAAGGATCTCTTCTCATCCTTCCTGGAGCTGTCCTTCTTCTTGAAAGGACAATCCGCAATCATGTGACCTATTTTATTACAATAGTAGCAAATAACATAAGAGGAAAACTGTTTGTTCGGTTTAGATTTATACCTGTCCTCCTTATTATAGCTTTTCTTAGCACGATCACCATCACGATATGAACTCCTAGAATCTGAAGAGAATGACTTATTTTTCATTTGTCTCCTCTTGCCAACAGCTTCTAGAACTGCTTGGAGATGAGGGAAAATTCTCGATCCGATAGCTCGGAGCCTGACGTGTTGGGCTCAGAGTATTCAAAAGTGTCTAGAGCTCGTGTCCTTATGGGTAACACAGCTTTAGACTTCCTTAAACCTTCAGCCTTCAGGGTTGTAGACTTCTCATTGCTTGAAGATCAATTGGCTTGCTCCTCATATCTGGTGTTCATTTAGAGTTTTTAAGAGAGCAATTTGCCGAAAGGATTCAGAGGGTCGATATCTGGCAACTTTCAAAATTCTATGATGGCGACGACCTTTGTGTCACAGTCCTTTATGAGGGATCTAAATAATTTGTCATTCAGTTCAATATGAGTGAATGCACGACCATAGTTCCTGAGGTCGTTGATGACCTTGAAGAACTTCTCGAAGCTGTCAGCTATGTTGTCATTGGCACCTTACTTGAAGGCTTCGTACTCCTAGTTAAACAATAATCTCCGATCATCTTGCACTTCTTATGTTACTTCTATCAGGACAATAAGACAGTCCAACATCTCCTTGGCAGATTTACAGTAGAATAAGTTCTGCAGCATTGAATCGTCCGCTGCACTTGCTAAGATATTCTTTACCTTCTTGTCTAGGGAGACTAAGGCAATCTCATCCTTGGTGAGATCCATCATCTTTTTCGGAATCATAATTACAGGATTTATCAATGAAGCCTGTGTAGGGATGTGTGGTCCTTCTTCCACTATATGAAAAATCCTTGGATTTGACGATTCCTTGTAGAACCGTACTCATTCTTTCCACATGGGAAAGTTTTCCATTGTGCACACCTGTAGCTTCTTGGATGACATGTCATTGCTTTGATCCATGGTGAATATTCGAAATCTCTGAACGCTAGATCAGGGATCTTGATCAAGGTGTTAGCCTTATCGATGAAAACGCCCCTCTAATACCAATTGAAAGTATCTAGCGTCTACCTAAATCATCTAGAGGGGGGTGAATATGTGATGCTTGAGTCTTTTTGCGGAATAAAAATTATCTTAAAGAACAAGAACACAAATGTAGAGATATATTGTGGTTCCCCGTATTGGGTATGTCCAATGTCCCACCTCGTCTATCTCCCACAAAGAGATAGATTCGACTACTTCACCTTTCTTAGATTATCACAAACTTACAACTCAGAGAACCGCTCCTACACCTCAATCCACAACCGGATATACCCCTCGATCCACAAACCAGATCTACAAACTCGATCCACACACGGATCTACAATCTCGATCCACTAACAGATCTACACTCAGAAGAAGAAACTTCCTACAATCTCGGAGACAAAGCTCCCACAAGGGTTAAAATAAATTTTTCAAGTACAATACAGACTTTATACTTCTAGATCTGAAAACTTCAAGGGTCTTCCTTCTTGAAACTTGAAAAACTTTATGAAGAAGGTTGAGGAAAACCGATAAGGCTGATCTGAAAACTAGGATTTGACCCGATCAATTAGATGTTGAAGAATCTTGAACTTTGGATCTGTCCAAACTTTTCTCTCTTCAAATCACTAGATCAAGAGATTGGAGGCAGAGAAGAACGGCGATGGCGACGTGCGTCTTTTCCCGAATTTATAAAGAGCGATTCTTATTTTAATTCTGATTATATTAGGGTTAGAGAATTTGATTGAAAGGAATATATATAGATCATCTTCAATGGTCGTGAATCATTAAGGAAAGATCCACTAATGGATCAATCATCATTAACACTGAATAATTTGAAATCCCGTCATAATATATAGAAAGAAAAGTCGGCAAGCCAATTTCTCGAGAAGAAGTAGATTTCTTGAGAAATGAATAGCTTTCTCGAGAAATGACTTGGCTTTCTCGAGAAAAGACTTGATGAAATTTATGTGAAGAAAATCACTGATTTTTCGAGAAGAATATTATTTCTCGAGAAAGTGACTTAGCGCATTTTTAGAATTGGAGCCAAAATTCTCGAGAAGAAAAAGATTTCTCGAGAAATGAATTGCTTTCTCGAGAAATAATATTGCTTCTAGAGAACTTGAATTAGAACAAAATTCTGTAAACTGAGGCATTGATTTCTCGAGAAAGAATTGCTTTCTCGAGAAAAAGGCTTAGCTTCTCGAGAAATGATTTCGACTTCTCGAGAACTTCTTTACATTTCTCGAGAAAAAAACTTGGCTTCTCGAGAAATCTTCAGGGCATTTCTCGAGAAAATACTTAGAGTATTTTCAGATAATTTCACAAGAAGTCTTATGGTTTCTCGAGAACAGCTATGCTTTCTCGAGAAATAGCCTTGGCCTTCTCGAGAAACAGTCTTCACTTTCTCGAGAAATGGACTTAGGAAATTTTTGGAAAAAATTTCTTTTCTTCTATATTGGAAACCAGCAACCCTTCCCTTCTTCCATTTCTTTAGTACTTGAAAATGAAGTGCATCCCAATAGAGAGGTTATACATGAGTCAACACTATAGATCACACAATGAGAGATTACATTGTATGGTCCTGTGTTTAGTGACTCATTGTAAACTTACATAGGTCTACAGTTAGCAATATTGACCTGCAAGCACTCAACTAAAAGATAACATCAAATACAAACTTAATTCATCTTAGTTCAAGGGTGACTTTACACAAATCTGGGTTATTGTGGATACAATACCCAACAATTAGTTATACCTTTGGCGATTACCCCACTGAACTATTTGGTATGTTGCTCGGTGAGATTCCGCATGGCGGTAGAAGAATACTTCGCGGCTGTAGCATTATAGGTAGCATTTCTTTGATGGTTGATTTGGAGGTACCGTGCGGCGGTAGCATGCTATCTCGCGGCGGTAGCTCCCAGATCGGGAAACCCTAGATCCAATTAGCCACTCCTTCATAAACGTTGTTTGAGACTTTGTTGTCACTTTCTTCTTCTCTCGGTGCCGAACTTCATCGTAGGAGGCAAAATTGACGGACTAACTTTCTCTCGGAGGAGGAGAACGATACCGATGAGGATATCAAACATGCTTCCAAGGAGATTAACGAGATCTATGGCGGGGAATGATGTGAGCTTCCTATCCTCTCCCTTGGTGCTAGATCTTTAGTTATGAAATAGGAGAGATGTCGGCTCAAGAGTGCGGGACTTTGGTATGAAATGAAGATCTCTTAAGAAGAGACCACGTTAGGACCTTTGTCCTAGGATTTTGTTTTCCTCAACCTTTCCTCTCTTCAATATGCAGGTAATGGACTTAGTTTTATGAAGAACGGTGGTCTATTGAGGGTGAATAAGAGAGGAGGCAGAGCTAAATGTAAATTTGTAGGAATGGCTAGAGGAAGAAGATGAATCGATGTCGTTCGTTTGACTTAAAGAAGCGTGAAGAAATTAGCTTTCTGTATGCAGCAGGCTTCATGCTCGATTTAAGCCATGATCCGAGCACTTTTAGGTCTTGGGATGAACACCAAAGTTGTAGCCCTCGGAAAGACCTTTCCAATGGATGGTTGGACGTTGTTGGGGGATTCTTGTAGCCCCAGTAATGTTCAGCCAAATTTGTTGTGCTTTAATTTATTATGAGTAGGTTGTGATTTGTCAAAATAAACAAAAGACCGGAATAGACTTTTTGTCTAAGCAAGTTGTCTATTAGTTGTGCATCCAAATGTTTGGGTTCAATAGGAAGATCGTAGCCAAATGATATTTTGGATTGGGTAAATTTTTTTTATGTAACCATGAAAAGCTAATGGTTTTGGGTGAACCTTGGTTGTATAAATAAGGTATTCATGAAATTCAGTGAAGATGCATTTGATAACAATGCGATGAACATTGTGAGTTTTGGAAGAATTTGTGATGTATGTTGCATGAATGTGTATTCTATAGCTATGTGGTAATTCACAATTACTGGGATAACATGTAATGTATTCCTTGCAAGGTTAGGTTTGTAACATCCTATTTTCTTCTAGACCCCTTAACTTAGATTAGTGTAGGACATGTGGTGGGTTAATGAGGTTAGGCTAGGTTTGACCCGAGGAGTAAGGGTGGATTCATATAGGGCCCAATATAGGGTTCAATAAACTCTAACTTAAAAAAATATTCTGGATTCAACAGGCGTCGAGTGAATATGACGCCACACGACGATGCGTCGAGCGCGTTGAGTAAACTCGACGTCATTCAACGAAGCATCGAGTGCGTTGAATGGTCTCAACGCCATTCTACTTTAACATAAAAATGTTCTGGATTCAACATGCATCGAGTGAAGACGATTCCACTCAACCAAGCATCGAGTGCGTTGAGGAAACTCAATGCCATTCGATGAAGCATCGAGTGCGTTGAGTTGTCTTAACGCCATTCTACTTTAACAGAAAGATGTACTGGATTCAACAGGCGTATAGTGAACATGATGCTACTCGACAAAGCTTCGAGTGCGTTGAGTAAACTTGACACCATTCGACGAAGCATCGAGTACATTAGGTGGTCTCAATACCATTCTACTTTAACAAAAAAATGTTCTGGATTCAACAGGCGTCGAGTGAACTTGACGCAACTCAACGAAGCATTGAGTGCGTTGAGTAAAATCGATACCATTCGACGAAGAAGCGAGTGCGTTGAGTGGTCTCAATGTGATTATACTTTAACAGAAAAATGTTTTGGATTAAACAGGCATCGAGTGAACAAATTTAGAATTTTTGGAGGACATTTTCTTATAGTTTTAGTCAGAATTTGATTTATTAAATAAATGTAATTTAGGGAGTTTTACAACTCCAAATACCCCAAATTTGAGTGACATGCCTTTACGGTCATCCTATGTCCTTGGTAAAAACATGTAGTCGTGTAGACATATGCATTTTAAAGGATCCAACATGCATGGTGAAGGTAGATTTGTAAATAGCATGTAAATAGTAAAATGAGGTAAAATGGGAATTTAGCCCATTTGGCCCAATGCATGTTCATGAAATTTTGGGCAAAGGCTTATGGGGGTAAAATACTCCTTTCATTAGCAAATTCAGATTTTTGGAATCAAAAATCTTATAAGTTGGATTTATTTCAAAAATAGCACATTTAGGTGTTAAAATGATAAATAGGGATATGGACTTAGAAAATTCAAAATTGTTGATACAAGCCCTAATATATCATTTCACTTCTCTAGAAACATTTATAAGCATTTTTGTGAATTATTCCATGTAAAAATATTGTAATTAAATTTTTACTCTTATAGGACTTTGATCAAAAACATGAGTAGTGGTTCAAGGAAAATTATGAGAAAATGTCTAGGCCCTTATTTATGCAATATGAGCCCCTGTAAATTTTATTAAGATTGTTGAATGATTATTTATGATGAACACTATAATAGTCGCATTTTTGTAGTTATCTAAACATGGGAATATCTTAGGTCAAATCACAGACTAGGAGTATGAAAATTGGTTTTTACCATTATCTTGTTAATATTAGTGTGTAGAAATTTTCGCTGAATTTTTACACCATTATTTTTAATACTTCATTTGAAAAAAGAAGATAATGGAGTTTTAGGCTGCGTTTGGAGGGACTTATTTTCACCGGTCAAGCGGTTACGACCGCATGTTTCAGACCTTAATTAAGGTCCGGTACATGCGGTCGTAACCGCTTGACCGGTGAAAATAAGTCCCCCAAACACACCCTTAATTAAGTCCCGGTTCATACGGTCGTGACCGCTTGACCGGTGAAAATAAGTCCCCCCAAACGGGGCCTTAATCATAAATGGAAAATAATGGTCAAATCAAATTGGAAAATTAGGATTTTTAATGAACATACGTTTTTAACTGAGATAAACTTCATATAATTTATTTAGACCTAATGGACCATTGGTTAGAGTATTTCTTATTCAAAGTGACATAGGTCACTTGATTAATTGATTTAAATTATAGTCCAAAATAATTAGAAAAATGATGGAATTCTGAATGATCAATATTATATACATGACAAACCCATGATAAAAATTTGGAGGTCTTTAGCCCAAGTAATTGGAAGTCATCTCATATGGGTTAGAATTAGGTCTTGGGCTACGTTTAGTAAAAGTAATAAGAATCTTTAGAGTACTTAGGGTGATGAGATATAATTAAATTAAGAGATATATTGGGAAGTTGAAACCCTTGTTTGTGTCACAAGTATATCACTACATAGTAATGAGTGTTAGAGTGCAAGTCATAAGGAGAACAAGTATAACGGGGTCCGGCGAAAGATCGTCGCTCTCCCAATCAGTACCTTAATCATTAGGTTTGCTCAAGAGCAATAATGAGATTAGGGTATTAGTAATGGGTAGACACTAACAAAAGTATGTGTCCTTGAGAAAGGGAGCTTTGGGCTTTAGCCCATTATAGTTCATAGTGCCCTCGAGAGCCCTACACTGGGCATGCCCTGGGCAGTCCAAGGATTAACCCTAAACTACTATGTATAACAAGAATTAGACAAGAGAAGACTAATAGGTTAAGGGAAACGATGTGACAAACTCACCTGTATATGGTTGGAGGGATACAGAATAATTTTATTCCTACGAATAAGAGGCTTGGGTGTTATATACATGATGAGTTTACGTCACAACCCACATTTTCTCCGAGGAAAACGAATTATCAGAGTAGGAGAAAACACGCGTCATGATGCCACATCAAGCAGGGGATAACTTCCGACGCTCAAGCAAACCACAAGCAACTATACTTTATGAAAATTCATAAGTTAAATGATTAGAAAATCAGTTATATTTTTAAAGGTCATATCCCTCGGCTCGGTGGATCACCTAGTCCACAATTTAAAAACTATACTTATACGCTGCGGAAAAATACTTTATTCAGGTTTGACATCCTAAAAGAGTGCATAAGTGTCCCAAGAGGATAACTTATACTATGCAGGACCCTACTTTAAATTTATACGATGTATAAGAAAATGATCTTTTTACGTTGTTTGAAAAATAGTGGCGAGTTTTATAAAACATGTTGATCATGAGTAATACTTATAATAATGTTTTTAGGTTTAAAAGTAACTAGCAACCCAGCATAAATCATCCCCAGAGCAAGTAGACTAACTCCAGAAAGGTAGCAGGAAAAAGTAACATATCTAGTATCAAGGTAAAAACTACCAGTGAGCGCCAACAAACTGACACGAACCCACTGACAAGTATGCATGTTTGTAAGAAAAACAACACCAAAACTACCTCGCCAAAACAATGAACTGATCTCTATAGGACCAGAGACAACCAGAAACTGCACAGCACCACTAGCCGTCAGAGCGGCTACTATCAGAAACCTCAGGCATTCAATGAAGAAAGAATACCTCAGCAAGCAAACTAGAAAACTGCTCGAAAGTGTCAATCAGAAGATAAGTAAAAGAGGAATACAAAGAAGTAACAGTCACAACTGCCCAAGGCAAGGAAAAAAGGAAGTGCACTAAGTGCGAGGACACAACAGTAACTCTGCCCAAAAGATACAGAGTCAACAAGGCTACCATGAGCCCAAATGCTGCAATTTACCAAGGAAGAAACGTCTAACACCCTAAGCTGTGAGAGATGGTAGTACCAAAAAACATCGCGGATCCGGGTTTGAGCAAACTCAGTCTCCCAACCACTATTTCCAAGAAACCAAGCTAAGGGGTCTACATGTGAAAGCACTAGGGACCTACCACTCCCTTGCCCAGCCCGTATCTAGAGCAAGATAAAAGAAAAAGGGTGGGCTTGGCTAAATTACACAACACCTCCCCAATTAAGAGCTTCAAACCACCACTACTAACCACGACCAACGATTCGGCCCTTTTGGAAAAAAAATAAGAAAATAGCCGACAAGGAACCTCAAAATCAAGAAGTTCACTCGAAGGAGAAAATCAAGGTAAGGGAAAAGCATTGAGATGACTCAACACGGCGTGGCGTTGAGTGAGCCCCACTCACTCAATACCTAACCAGACCTTGGCGTTGAGTGAGTTAGCCTCACTCAGCGACAGAATCAACCATGGTGTTGAGTGAGGTTCAATCACTCAACGCCCTCTGCAAGAACAGCTCTGGCGTTGAGTGAGCTTACCTCACTGAACACCAAAATAGCTATGGCATTGAGTGAGGTCCACTCCCTCAACGCCTTCAGCAAAACAGGCAGTGACGTTGAGTAAGCTAACCGCACTCAACGCCAAAACAGCTACGGTGTTGAGTGAGGTCCACTCACTCAACGCCTTAGCACTTAACTGCAACACCCAACAGTGGCGTTGACTGAGTCCACCTCTCTCAACGCCAAAATAGCTTTGGCATTGAGTGAGGTCAACTCACTCTACGCCAAAGTACTTACCCGCAGGAAAACCCTAAGCCAACGCCATCCGGAAGAGGTCGGCGGGAATGCCGACCGATTCTCGCCGAATCGGCGGGAAAGCAGATCGATTCTCGCTGAATCGGCGGGAATGCCGATCGATTCCTGCCGAATCGGCAGGAAAGCAGATTGATTCTCGCCGAATCGGCGGGAATCACTAACGATACTCGTCGAAGTCGGCGAGAATCACTTAGTGATTCCCGTCGATTTCGACTTAGACGAATTTTCTCACCCAATCGCCTCACTACTTAGCCGCAAAAGAACAGACCAAACTATGGCTTTGAGTGTGTGCACCACACTCAACGCCAAGCCAGGGTGGCTTTTGGATTTGATTGTGTGCACCACACTCAACACCAATTCCTGAGAGCCTACCAAGACTGGTTCTAGCCAGAGCACTACCACAGAAACCTCCCTCTCTCTATCTCGGCTCCACCCGCAAAAGCACCAAACCAGAAATAAAAATCTGGAGTCTAAATGGTGAAAGCAACCAGCGGGTTGAGCAAAAATAGCACAAGGAGGGGGCTCATAAAGGGAAACTGAAGCACAAAGTTTTTAGCAAGCAAAAAGAGAAAAGCTTGGCTTCTATCCTAGGGCTAACCGGGTAGTTAAGAGGGGGAAGATCAAAACAACAAGTGCAAGAACCACTTGCCTCGGTTTTTCAGCGAAGCTTCAATCGATCCTTTCCTCTCCCTCGGCACCAGCAGCAGCAACACCTAGCCAGCACATCCCGAGCTTTAATGGCCGAAAGGGCAAAAACTGAAAATCCAAATCTCCTAAGAACCCTACGGAAATCAAATCTCTTACCGTAGAAATGTAATCCTAAGAGAGAGCAATCCAAATCCGCTTTTGAAATCAAAATCCGTCCACAAACGCTCCCGGAATCGCCGTCCGAAGGTATAGCAGGTCCGGCGGTTTTCCTCTGTTTTCCGCGAACAAGAGAAGGTGACGGTTTTTTCAGGAAGGAGAAGAATGGGCCAGCTAATTTGGCTTAAGGCTTTTAAATTAATCTAATCACGCCTAATCAGCCTTAACCGCCTCCTAAGCCATCGGTTAATTACCAAAGCTTTTGACCGCAGAAATCATCTAAATAGCTTTAAATATACATATTTGCTTTTATTATTAGCACACCCAAAACGATGCGAAAACCAAACTATCTCGGAATTTGACGAAATTCGCACCGTTGCTAAATATCCATGCTACGAACACAACGGAAAAGTCGAAATTAATTTTCGACGAATAGAGCTCGAGTTATACCCACCCAAAGCCAAAACACAAGCATCCCCTGAGAGGCCACACTAGGTCAACCAAAACGACTCGGCTTGCTAGGGAGATCTTGCCAATAGGCTACAAAATTGGCCACCCATTTCTAAGGAGTTAAGACCACACTCCACAGATGGCACAAGACAAGAAAATGCGTTGACGTAATGCCAAATGAGAATTAAATAATCGCAGAAAAATCGGGGGCGTTACAGTCACTCCCCCTAAAAGAATGTTTCGTCCCGAAACTTTACGCACAACACTTCTACTATAAAAGGGAAAGTAACAAGCCAAACATTACAAGAAGAAAACAAACCAAACTAATCAGGGAAAAAGTTGAGGGTGAGCCTCCCTCATAGCCGACTCTAACTTCCAAGTCGCGCTTTCCAAACCCTGATTCTTCCATAGAACTTTGACCATCGGGATGGACTTCCTTCGCAGCACCTGATCTTGAGTATCCAATATGCGGACCGACACTTCCATAAAAAAGAGATTAGGCTCCAACTGGGGCACACCATCCAAGACTTTCCCACTACTACGCACACACTTCCGCAATTGGCTTACGTGAAATACATTATGAACACCTGGGAAGTTTGCTGGAAAATCCAACCTATAAGCTGACACGCCAATCCGTTCAACAATCTTAAACGGGCCCACATACCTCGGGTCAAATTTCCGATTCTTACCGAACATCTTAACTCCAACCATCGGGGAAACCTTAAGAAACACAAGGTCCCCTACAGAAAACTTCAAGTCAGACCTACGCCGATTGACGTTCTTCTCGTATCTCTCCTGAGCTATACGTAGCTTTTCTCGAATAAGCTTCACTACGACTTCCATCTCCTCGAGTGCATCCGGACCCAACAAGGGTCTCTCACCTGCCTCAGCCCAAAATAGGGGAGTTCTGCAGCGCCTCCCATACAATGCTTCAAAGGAGCCATTTGCACACTTTCTTGATAACTGTTATTGTATGCAAACTCCATAAGCCGCAATCGCTCATCCCACGCTCCACCGTGGTCTAGAATGTAGTATCTGATCATATCCTCAACTATCTGGTTCACCCGCTCTGTCTGCCCATTGGTCTGTGGGTTGTAAGTAGATGAATACCTCAGATAGGTAACCAAACCCTCCTGCAGACTGCCAAAAGCGAGAAGTAAACCGAGAATCTCGATCGGAAATGATGCTAACAGGCACACCGTGCATTCTGATGACCTCATTCAAGTACAACTCTGCTATCTTATTCATCGGGTAGTCAATCTTATACGGCACGAGGTGAGCACACTTCGTCAGTCTATCCACTATAACCCAAAAAGAATCAAATCCCCTTGGAGATTTCGGTAAGCCCGTGATGAAGTCCATAGAAATACTTTCCCACTTCCAAGTCGGGATCTCTAGTGGAGTCAACTTGCCACCAGGCCTTCCGTGATCGGTCTTCACATGCTTGCAAGTGTGGCTCTCAGCAACAAATCGGGCTATATCACTTTTCATGCCACACAACTAGGCAATTTGCTTCAAATCATGATACATCTTCGTAGATCCTTGATGGTAGGAAACACTGGATTCATGAGCCTCTCTGCATACATACCCCTCATGTCTCCAATAGCAGGGATGCAAAATCTGCCGCGGTACTTCAAAGTACCCGCATCATCGATGGAATAATACGGCAATTCCCCTCTCTCAGTCTTGAGGTATAAGTGAAGAAGGTCCGGATAATCCTTCTGGGGCAACCTAGTAAGGGAAATCCAAGATGGCTCTGCCACTGCCAAACTACTCTGCATGTCGCAACATCCCACTGAGATATCCATAAGGATGAACTCTTCCACTAAACGGTCGGTGGAGAGATTATAGATCTTCCTTGTCTTCCGACTCAGTGCGTCGGCCACCACATTGGCCTTGCCTGGATGGTACTGGATCTCTACATCATAATCAGCCACATACTCTAGCCACCGATGCTGGCGCAGATTTAACTCCTTCTGTGTGAACACATACTTAAGGCTCTGGTGATCAGTGAGGATCTTGCACTGAGCTCCATAAAGTAGATGCCTCCACAGCTTCAATGCATAAATCACCACTGCAAACTCAAGGTCATGCGTAGGGTAATTTCTCTCGTGAGTCTTTAATTGCCTTGACCCATACGCAATCACTTTTCCAACTTGCATCAACACGCAACCTAAACCAACATGCGATGCATCCACGTAAACGACATACTCCACACCCTCAGTAGGTAGGGTCAGAACGGGAGCAGTGCACAATCTATTCTTTAGCTCCAGGAAGGCTTCTTCGCACTTCTCGCTCCAAACAAAGGCCGCGTTCTTCTGAGTCAACCTGGTCAAAGGTGCAGCTAGGGTAGAGAAACCCTCCACGAACCTCCTGTAGTAGCCGGCCAACCCTATAAAGCTCCTGATCTCCTTGGGCGTGCCCAGCCTACTCCAATCCATCACTGCTGCGATCTTTTCCGGGTCAACCGAGATCCTATCCTTGTTCACCACGTGGCCTGGAAACGAGACCTGAGGCAACCGAAATTCGCACTTGCTCAACTTGGCGAATAACTTGTTATTCCTCAACTCTGATAGAACCAAGAGCAGATGCTGCTCATGCTCCTCAGCGTTGCGAGAATAGACCAGCACGTCATCGATGAAAACCACAACGAACTTGTCCGGGAAATCCTTGAACACCTGGTTCATCATATCCATGAAAGCTGATGGTGCGTTGGTCAGACCAAACGACATCACCAAGAACTCAAAATGTCCATGCCTCGATCTAAACGCAGTCCGTGGAATATCTGCCTCACGGATCCCGAGCTGATGATGGCTAGAACGAAGATCGATCTTGAAGAACACTATTCTACCACGCAGCTGATCAAACAAGTCATCGATCCTCGGCAGAGGGTACCTATTCTTAATAATGACTTTGTTCAACTCCCTGTAGTCGATGCAAAGACACATTGACCCATCCTTCTTCTTCACAAATAGAACAGGAGCAACCCAAGGCGACGAACTCTGCCTGATAAACCCTTTTGCCAACAACTCATCTAACTGGACTCGTAACTCCTCTAGCTCACAAGGGGCAATCTGGTATGGCGCCTTAGCAATAAGACACGTACCCGGTTCCAAATCAATCACAAATTCGACATCCCGATCGGGAGGAAGACCAGGAAGGTCATCAGGAAACACATCAGCGAAACCGCGATCAACGGGAATCTCCTCTAAGCGCAGTATACTAACAGCGGTCCCAACCACCGAGACTAAACAAGCAAAACAACTAGAAGGAAACAACTTTTGAGCACATACCGCAGAAAAGACAGGAGAATCTTGGCACGGAATAGCATACACACTTCCCGACTGACCATTGTCCTTGATGAAGTCCAAGCACTTCCCTTTGCACTGAATGACTGCATCACACTTAAACAGCCAGTCCATGCCCAGAATGATATCGAAGTCCTCCAGGTCAATCATCTTCAAGTCTGCCCTCACAAGAAAATCCCCTAACAAAACAGGGAAATCTAGAATGCCCAAATCTTGTTGGGAATTATCTTCACAATACCCCAGATTTGTGGGAATTCAGACCTGAAACTAAGATGAATTAAGTTGTATTTGATGTTGTGTTTAAGTTATGCATGCAGGACTCTATTGCCAAGTGTAAACCAATGTCAGTCTATAGTGGGTCATCAAACACAGGACCATACAATGTAATTTCTCATTGTGTGATCCAAGGTGTTGACTCATGTATAGCCTCTCTATTGGGGTACACTTTGTTTCCATGCACATGGACTACTGGACTCTGGAGTATTGAAGACTTTCTCAGAAGAAATTTTTTTTCTAAGTCCACATACTCGAGTAGTATCTTCTATATACTCGAGTAAGTGACTTAGTACTCGAGTAGATTGGATTACATACTCGAGTAGTTCTCAAGTTACTCGAGTAAGTGTTCTGATCGTACTCGAGTTAATCTGGACTTCTCATCTCAGAAAGTTTCTAAGTCCATATACTCGAGTAAATCCTTTCATATACTCGAGTACCTATTTTCCTTACTTGAGTAGGTGTTTGTGTACTCGAGTAGAGCCTTAGTCATACTCGAGTAGTCTCTTAGTTATACTCGAGTAGGGCTAACTGTTCTGTCTAAATATTTCTAAGTCCACATACTTGAGTAACTTCGCTCATATACTCGAGTAAGTGGCTTAGCACTCGAGTAGATCCTTCTTATACTCGAGTAGACTGGCTTAGCACTCGAGTAGATTTTTCTTATACTCGAGTAGTTTGGATTAGTACTCGAGTAGATGTTTCTACTTACTCGAGTAATCTGTCTAGAGTAACTCGGGTAGTTATTCCAAGGCACTCGAGTAGTCATTTCTTTTACTCGAGTACATGTTTCTCTTATCTACTCGAGTAGCAGACCTTTATACTCGAGTATCTTATCTAACCCGAGTATGCCGGCTCAGAATTCCAGAAATCGTTAAGTCCAGAATTGACGGAGATTTGAAATTAACCTTTTTTTGATTGGTCCACGTGTCAATCTTAATTACGATTATGACCGTTGGAGATAGCCTATAAATAGGTCCTTTCAGATTTGATTAAATAAGCGTTTATAGAGATTATCTTTTAAGAAAGAGAAAATCCCGAAAACCCTAATTTTCTAGTCCGCCGCCATTACCGTTTTCGGGACAAGCTCTGGATCGTCGTTCTCACGCCGCTGCTATCGATCTCAGTTTCTCTAGCGATCCAGACTCAAGAAGAATCATCTGATCTCTCTGTGCTTCATCGTCTCTGATTTACTTTCTTGATCGTGGTCATTCCAGATCTCAGAATCGTGGATCTCAGTCAAGTCTTCTTCAACTGTTTCTGTTCAAACCGAAAAGCTCTCATGAAGAAGATTACGTCAAAGATCCAGATCTGTGATATTCTTGTTGTAAATTTTATTTAAACAAATTTCTTTGTAGGAGATCTTTCTCCGAGTGGTAGGAAGTTTTATCTTTTGAGTGTAGATCCGTTTGAGATCGAGTTTTTGTAGGAACGTGGTTCCGAGGTGTAGGATTGTTTTTGCAATCCGAGATAGCGGAGTAGCCGAGTCTAGTGATTTGCTAGATCGGTGAGAAAAGTGGACGTACCCAAGATTGGGGAACCACTATAAATCTCTTGTCGTCTGTGTGATTGCTTGATTACGGATCTATGCTGTGTTATATTTTTTTATTCCGCATTTGACACGAAATTCACCTATTCACCCCCCTCTAGGTGTTTTAGGTTGACAACTTAGCGCTCTCAACTGGTATCAGAGGCGGAGGTTGATCGTTAAAAGTTTAACACCTTGATCTAATCCTCATCAAGTTGTCTCCAGAGAAGTATCAAGCATGAGTAAGACCAAGGATTTTGCTAAGCTCCCTATTTGCACCAAGAACAATTTTCCTATGTTGAAGGAAAGAGTTAAGCTCTTCATGGAAGCAGTAGATCCCCGGATCTTCATGATTGTGGAAGAAGGTCCGCATGTTCCTATGACTGCATCAATAATAGACCCAACCAAAAAGGTTCCAAAAAAGTTGATGGACTTGGATAAGAACGAGATTGCACTTGTCTCCATAGACAAGAAAGCTAAAAATATTATCGCAAGTGCAGTCGATGACTCAATGCTGCAAAATCTTATACATTGCTAATCTGCCAAGGAGATGTGGCAATCCCTGGTGACTCTGATGGAAGGGACTGAGGAAGTTAGGGATGATCGGAGATCCCTCTTAAATCAGAAGTATGAAGCCTTCCGACAAGGTCACAAGGAACCCATAGCTGACACATTTGAAAACTTCTTTAAGATAGTCAATGGACTGAGAGTGTATGGCCGAGTCTTTACTAATGGGGAGCTGAATGATAAGTTTCTGAGATCTCTCACCAAAGAATGGGACAATAAAGTCTGTGCCATCCGAGAGTTTGGCAGACTAGCAGAGACAGATCCACAGAATCTATTTGGCAAGATGATGTCCTATGAACTGCAAATCAACTCCAGAAAAGTCGAAGAAGAGATAAGTCGCTTCTCCTCAAAAGAGAACTCGGTTGCTTTAAAGGCTGATAGTTCAAGGAAGGGCAAAGCTGCCTCGCCAGCACCTCCTCAAGAAGTAAGTGAAGAAGAAGGCTCCGAGCCAAGCACCTAAGGCTCAGAACTATCTGAAGGAGAGTTCTCTTTGCTCTCGCGGCAGTTCAAGAAATTCTTGAACAAGAAGAAGCAATGGAGAGGCAAAGATGCCTCATACAGAAGATCACGACATAACGGTGATCAGCGAAAGAATGACTTGAGCAGCCATGACAGGTATAACTCCAAACAGAACAAACAAATTTAAACTGACATCGTTTGTAATTGTTGTAATAAGCCAGGTCATGTCATCGCGGACTGCCCTCACAAGAAGAAAGAGGGTGGCAGAAGAGAGGAAAAGAAATCTTCATACCACAAGAAGAGGACAGATAAGAGCTTATTAGCCAAGAAGAGCAAAACTCTCAGCGACTCCGACTCATCTGAGTCGAGTGAAGAAGAGGAAGCTTACTTCGGGCTCATGGCTCACGCTGATGATGAACAAGTCCCCCAGTTCACTGGGGAGATAAAATCTCACACTCATCTCTCTGAATCTGATGATGATAATGAGTAAGAGGGCTATTCCTCTGAAGATGAATCTGAACTCATGGGATAGTATAAGGAGTTACTCACGGCTTACGAAAAATGTCGAAGAGTCGTGAAAACTCAAGCCAAAGAGATAAAATCTCTACAGGCTATTAAGAGCAGCTTGAGAGAAGAAGTCACCAAGACTAATTCTCTTCAAGAAACTTCAATGCTGCTATGGAAGAATACAATCAATCTCTCAAGCACCTCGACCTTAAAGATGAAATCATCAAAGAATTGGAACAACTACTCGAGGCTGAGAAGAAACTTGTTGAGAGTTTCTCCAAGCCTAAGACAGTTCTTCCACTCATTGCTGAGTTCTCAGCTAAGGCCAAGGGTGCTGGTATAGGCCACATTGGTGCTTCTAGTAAATCTTCTAGGAGAAACAAGGCCAAGAGAAAGAATAAGGCTGCCCGGAAGGCTCTAGCTGAAGAAAAGGGGAAAGCTCCCTTGGAACCGGTTTTGTTCAAGAAAGTTATCTTTCCTATGAATGAATACGACTATGAGTCCACCTATGGACACTTCTCTAAGCCGATCCCCGAGAAGCCTAAGTCAAGATACCAAGGTTGGACTCGTCCTCGTAACTTTGGCGAGAGTGTCTTTAAGGCACCTTATGAAGAGATTCAACTTCAGAACTATGGACCATATGCTCATGGTCATAACATCAAGAAGAGACCAAAGGTAAAACCTATTGTGGAAAAGCCTATGTGGGAGAAGACTTCATGTAGCTGCCATCATCATGAAGCTTCATCCTCCAAGAGTGAAGTTCCTGCTAGACCATCACTTAAGAAAATCAAGCAGGAATACACTAGGCAAAGATACAATAGGTTCGACTGTTGGTGCTGTGGCAAAATTGGTCATTTTGGCATCGATTGTTGGTTCAATCCTAGAAATGTTGCAACCCCTCAAGTTAGCAACGTGAGAATGACCACTCATGAGGCTAATGCTCGTAGGGGGAGTATTCTAACTCGAGACCAAGGACCCAAACTTGTTTGGGTTCCTAAGGCTAAGTGATTGTAATTGCAGATATGTCCAAAGACCACCAAAATGCCAATCTGGTACTTGGACAGTGGATGCTCTCGGCATATGACCGGGACAAGAAGCCTACTCCAGAATTTCACCTCAGTCTGCAACGGACCAAAGGTCATCTTTGGAGGTTCAGATCGAGGAATAACTAAATGTTACGGTATGATTACTAACGGTAGCATATCCTTTTTGGATGTAGCTTATGTTGAAGGATTGGAACACAATCTCATCAGCATAAGCCAACTATGCGACAAAGGATACGTGGTTGAATTTCATGCTAACAAGTGTTTGATAAAATCGGTTGACAACATGGAAACTATTTTATCAGGCACTCGAAGAAGAAATATTTTCTGTTTAAACTTTATTTGTATAGACTCGTCTACACCAGTGTGTCTTTTAGCAAAAAGTAGTGCATCTCTTGCTAACCAATGGCACAAGATACTAGCACATATTAATTTCAAAACTATTAATAAACTATTCTCCCAAAACTTAGTACG
Source organism: Platanthera zijinensis (assembly GCA_039513925.1). NCBI lineage: Eukaryota > Viridiplantae > Streptophyta > Magnoliopsida > Asparagales > Orchidaceae > Platanthera > Platanthera zijinensis. Next base: position 109,205,880 of record CM077085.1, read on the forward strand.
TGATGCCCCTAATATCAAGTGCGTTACGGACAGTCCTTGTCACGCCTGTATCAAAGGCAAGCAAACAAGGAGTTCATTTAAAAGCATAATAGGTAAGGATTCCAATAAAAGTTTACAACTTCTCCATATGGACTTGTTTGGTCCACTGCAAATTAGAAGTTTGGGAGGTAAGGAATATATGTTGGTTATTGTGGATGATTACTCGCGCTTTGCGTGGGTGTTCTTTCTGAAACACAAGTCAGACACCTTCAGTACTTTCACTAGTTTTGTTAGGAAAATCCAGAATGAATACAACTGTTCCGTAGTCAAAATCAGAAGTGACAATGGAACGGAATTCAAGTCTGGAGCCATGATAGAATTCTGCGAAAGTCAAGGTATCTTTCATGAGTTTTCCTCTCCTCGCACTCCACAGCAAAATGGAGTAGCTGAGAGAAGGAAAAGAACACTCATAGAGGCTTGCCGGACTATGTTGAGTGATGCCTCACTTCCAGAGTATTTCTGGGCTGAAGCCGTCAACACCGCTTGTCACGTGTAAAATCGAGCTCTCATCAACAAGAACCATGATACGACTCCTTACGAACTCCTAAAAGGCAGGAAACCAACCATTTCATATTTTAGAATCTTTGGCTGTAAGTGCTTCGTACTTAACAACGACAAGTATCGCGCTACCAAGTTTAGCGAGAAAAGCTTTGAAGGTTTTTTTTGTAGGTTATTGTAGCCATAGTAAGGCCTATAGAGTATTTAATAAAAAAACTCTGGTGGTAGAAGAGTCGATACACCTTGTATTTAATGAGACGAGTTTGCTGCAAAGCAACTCTTCTAGTGTGCTCATTGAAGATGCAGGTACCAAGATGAAGGAACTTAGCTTGGATGAGCCTACTCAAGATAAAGATGAGACGTTCATCAAGATCACCTCTACAACCCCTATTGGAGAGGTAGATGATCAAGATGAAGAACACATCCCAGCTGAAGATGCAACACCAGTGGCTGAAGAGATCCCAGATGCAAGGACTCTAGAGTTCAGACACTTGAAGGATTATCCCTTAGATCAAATCATAGGAGATCCTCAGGATGATGTCAGAACCCAGAGAGGTACAACTAACGAGAATTTATTCTTGAGCTTTCTATCACAGGTTGAACATAAGAAGTTCGAGGAAGCAAACTCGGATGCATCCTGGATACTAGCCATGGAAGAAGAGTTGAATCAGTTCAAACGTGGCAAAGTTTGGACACTTGTTCCTAGACCCAAGAGTAAGAATGTCATCAGGACAAAATGGGTCTACCGGAATAAGATGGACGAAGATGGAACGATTATAAAGAATAAAGCCGACTTGTCGCCAAGGGCTATCGTCAAGAAGAAGGAATCGAATTTGACCAAACATATGCTCCAGTGGCAAGACTGGAGGCGATCAGGTTATTTCTTGCCTACGCTGCACTTAAGGGCTTTACCGTCTATCAGATGGATGTCAAGTCCGCCTTCTTGAATGTTGACATAAAGGAAGTAGTGTATGTAGAGCAACCGTCAGGTTTTATTGACTCAACTTTTCCCAATCATATTTACTTACTGCAAAAAGCATTATATGGCCTTAAACAAGCTCCCCGAGCTTGGTATGAGACGCTGTCTAGCTTCCTTCTTGAGAGCAAGTTCACAAGAGGAAAGATAGACAAGACATTATTTCTTAGGGAAATAAAAAGCAAGATTTTGCTGGTACAAATATATGTTGACGACATTATTTTTGGCTCTACGGATGACAACCTCTGCAAGAAGTTTTCTAAACTTATGCAGGGGAAGATTGAAATAAGCAGTATGGGAGAGCTGAAGTATTTCTTAGGGCTTTAGGTGAAACAATCTGAGGATGGAATTTTCATCTCACAGACTAAATTCACCAAAGAGCTACTTAAGAAATTCGGAATGGAGAACGCAACCTCTATGAGGACTCCAATGGCCTCAGCTATGTCTCTGGACAAGGATGAGAAAGGGAAACCTTTTGATGAAACCAAGTACAGAAGCATAATTAGGTCCTTGCTCTACCTTACCGCAAGTAGACCAGACATAATGTTTTCAACATGTGTATGTGCTAGATTTCAGGTGAACTCTAAGGAATCTAACTACATTGCTGCAAAGCGAATCTTGAGATACCTCAAAGGTACACCAAATCTTGGCTTATGGTACCACAGAAGTAATGATAGTGAACTAATTGGATTTTCAGATGCAGATTTTGCAGGAAGTAAAGACGACAGGAAAAGCACTTTTGGGACTTGCCAATTACTGGGAAGGAGACTTATTTCCTGGAGCAGTAAGAAGCAGAACTGTGTGGCAATTTCAACGGCTGAATCAGAGTACATCTCTACAGGCAGCTGTTGTGCACAGCTTCTATGGATCAAGAATAAATTTGAAGACTAACATGAAGTTCCAGAACATCCCTCTGCTTTGCGACTCTTCCAGTGCAATAGCAATCGCCAACAACCCAGTCTCCCACAGTCGGACAAAGCACATAGAGCTTCGCTATCACTTCATCCGGGAGCATGTGGAGAATGGAGACATAGATCTATAATACGTCTCCACAGATAGGCAAGTTGCAGATATATTCACGAAGCCGCTAGATGAGACCAAGTTCTCATTCTTCAAAACTAAACTTGGGATGCTCAACAAAGAAGATTAGTGGTCTCTATCAAAGTCTCAGAGTTAAAAGTTGGTGGAGGTAAAGATCAGTACTTCGAGAAAAATATTTTGTCAAAGTGACTTACTCGAGTAAGTGTACTCACATACTCGAGTACTTGGAAACAATCACGAGTAGTTACACGACTACACTCAAGTATATTACAATATACTCGAGTAACTCAAAGTATCTACTCGTGTAGGTAAAAATTCACTCCAGTACATATTCTTCATACTCGAGTACTTAGTAACTCACTCGAGTACTTCATGATCTACTTGGTCTTCGACATACTCGTGTAGGTTACAACAGATTACTCGTGTATGCCGATATATACTCGAGTACTGGAAATTCCAGAACTTTGAAAATCTCATTTTTCTCTTTTAGCACACCTCGATTTTTGCCGCCCCCATAAGGTATGTTTTATTTTAAAACCCTATCTTAAACCTAATTAGGGTTATGTATATAAATAGAACGATCCCGTAATCCATTTCCACGAAACCTTTCTCGAGTACTCGCCGACGCTTCGTCTTCCAGAACCGCAGAGCGTTGTCTTCTCCAGAATACGTTACTCCAGAACTCGATAGCTCCTCCATCCAAGATTGGAATCGGGTCCGAATTGGTTATAGATGGCATCGCCGAACTCTCTGATGACTTCCGAAACCTTCTCATTCTCCTTGACATAGCCGGGCTGTCTTTCCTACTACAGACGCCGTGCAAGATCCTATTTTCTACAGTGGAAGAGTTCTACAAGAATCTGAAGATCAAGCGAAATGGTACAGTTCTCAAAACCAAGGTCAGTTGGATAAAGATCCGTCTGGACAAAACTTCATTAGCTACCCTGTTAAAACTGCCAGTGGTGGATGAGGAAGACGATCTGACTTCTGAAGATTCCGAGAGAACCAGTTTCTTCTGTGGAATAAACCCGTATGAAGGATATTTGTTCCGACGTGCAGATTTCAACTTAGAGGGGAAATTTCTTGTGGATGTCATTGCCAAAGTTCTTCTCTGCAAAACCTATTCCCTCAGAGAAATCTCCCAAAACTTTTTTGATGTTATGCAAGCCATAGTATGCCGGAAGAAATTCCAGTTTGGAATGATGATACTGGATAAGATCAAAGAAACTGTGAACAAACCAAGCTATGCTAGGATTATCTCCCTCCTCCTCCATGAGATTAATCCTACAGTGTTTGATTTCTCCAAAGGAACTCCCCTCCATCACATGAAAAAGATATCCATCTCTTCCATCCAAAGATATGAAATCCAACTCAAGAACACTGCCCAAGCCTCCAAAGTCATTATAGATGAAGATATCCCCAGCCCACAGCATGTTGCTGATGACAGGACTCCATCTCCTCCTCTACATCAAGCTACTAACACCCTGGGTGTAGTAGTTGAGGGGGAGCCTGCCTCATCTAGCTCCCAGATTCTGTTGATAGAACTTCCCTCCCAGACAGTCAGAGATCCTTCTCCTCCTCCTCCTCCAGAAGATATTCAAGTTCAGCAAGACCTTCTATCCACAGCTGTAGAGATTGATAAACTTATTGAAGAACTCAGGTCATACATTAGCCTTCACTCTCCCCTCCTTCACAGATCCCCTGGATTCAGTAGAAATCACTCACACCAAGAGAACTGCTAGCTCAGTGGTTGTGAAAGAAATCCCTCCTTGGACTCCCTCAGTCTCTCAACTCCCTCAGGTCTCTACTTCTGCCAGTGCTCCATCTTCTGCTTCCCTCAGCTCCTTAGACATCCTCAGTAAGATTGAGAAGATGCTCCAAGAACAGAGACATTACTTTGATGAGTCTCTGAAATCAGTTAACAACAAGGTCTCTGCTATTGAAACTGAGATGAGCAGAGGCTTTGCAGAAATTCAAGCCAACACTGATGAACTTAAACAACTCTTCAAAATAGGTGGAAAAGCGATAGATCACACCATCACCAGCTTGGGTGAAGTCAGAAATCAATCTGAAACAGCGGCACATAACCAGATTCTGCTAGACCAAAGAGTTGAAGCCAATGTGATGAAAGTTTGTGAAGAAGTAGGCACATTAAGAGATGAAGCTATTGAAAAGCTATCTGTAGAAATCAGCAAGGGGGAGAAAATCGTGAAAGAACAAGTTGAGAAAATTTCTGCTGAAATCTCTACCAAGTCTAAAGAGACCCTGGATGGATTAGTTAACACCATGAAAGCAGATATTCTAGCACAGCTACAGTCTGTCAAATTCTACATTTATGACACTGCAATTTGGGTACATAATCAGAATTTTCCAGAATTCCAGCTCGACCCCTCCATCATTCCTAAAAGCTTAGATCCTCTTGAGGAACATCCTCCATCTGATGCCCAGGTTCATGCTACCATTCCAAAGGCAATGCCAGCCTTCTCTCCCAGACCTGCTGGAGAGATGTCTGAGCCTCCTCTTTCATATTCTGATGTGTGGAAAGAGGATGTCCCTTCCAGCTCTCAGGGGCACTTTGATCGAGGTGCTTCCTCCTCTCGAAGACCTGCTGATCAAGGTGGCCCCAGCAAGAAAAGAAAATATGGTGACGGTGCTTCTGCTAGCCGTTCTGCACCTAAGAGAGAGCAAGCTCAAGCTTCAGAGGGCAGATCAGAGTCAGTACATTCAGAAGTTTGGAGTCCAACCTCCAAATCTTTAATCTTCGACACTCTAAAGCTGGTAACTGATTTTGGGGAAAATAAAGATAAGTTATACAACTACTCAGAATGGAAAGCCTATGATGTATCTCAAATCAAGATCAGATTACATGACAGGCAATGGGGATTCAACAATCCAGCAGCTCCTCCAAGGCCAAAGACTTATTTTCCTAAACCCTTAAGTTATTTAGAAAGGCAAGAGCTGAAGAAAGCTAAACTTCTCAGAGAAAATTACCCCTGAAAGTTATAATACGTTTTGTAGCCTAAACTATTATCGTATTTTCTATTTCATATTGTACAAATTATGTCTATTATTATTTTATTTTTATCATTTTTTTGTAAATATTATTGCCAATGACTTTTTCTTGTCTTTTTGCAGGTTTCTAGAAAATTGGCCAAAATGCCCTGTCACGCCCCCTGTCACGCCCCCCTATCACGCCCTCCCTGGGCGTGACCTAGGGCGTGTCACCCGATCCCGAGGACTCCTGCTGGAAGGGACAGAAAAACGGTAAAAACTGCTGTCACGCCCCCTGACACGCCCTCCCCGGGTGTGTCACCAGGCGTGACCATGGGCGTGTCGCCCTCTGCCGCAAAGCCTGCCGCCGCATTAAATGCCATTCCGCCTCAGCACGCAAACAGTACTGACACGCCCCATGTCACGCTCGTTACATGTGCGTGATACCCTCCTTTTTCGGTGACTGACGGATTTCCGACCAATGATTTGGACATGACGTGCCTGTCGCGCCCCCCTGTCACGGGCGTGACCTAGGGCGTGACCACCGACGTACCGAAGCAATCATCCCTCCCGCCAGAATCCAGAGCCCGAGGTCAACACAGTACTGTCACGCCCCCGGACACGCCCCCCCTAGGGCGTGTCGGAGGGCGTGACCAACTCGAGAAAATTTTATATAAATTGAGCCCCCCTCTCCATTTCAGTAAGCTTTGGTTGAGAGGGGGAGGTGCTGCCCCTTTGGTTCTTGAGTTTTTTTTCATGCTTTTCTCTCTCTCTCTCTCCCTCTCTTTGTAATTTTTGTTTAACCCTAGTTTAATCTTAGCTTGTTTATGCTTTCTTTGTAATCTTTGCTCTTGCTTAGTGCTAATTGTAGGGCTAGAATAGGATTTATATTTCATGCACTTGTAATTTCAATTTCAATAGTGTACTTGCCCTTTTTCATTAATAAAAGTGTTCTTCCTTTACTTGTCTTCCTTTATATGCTTTTCTACTCATCTCCCCTCCTCCACTCCATTATGATTAACTAATCGTCCTTGTACTCGATCTTGATGATCCGAGGTTAGAGCGATTATGTTATGATGTTTTAATTAATCTTTTCTTTTTAGGTTAGGGCCTTGAATTACTCTTGATTAATCACGGGTTGGAGGTATATTTTCGATATATACTCTCCGCCTTTGCTTTCATTCTGGGCTAGCCGAGAGGCCGAAAGAATGAAGTGAGCATTCAAGAGTAAAGGGAGTTGTACGCACCCCTCGAGAGAGGCAGACGTCCAAATCTCCCGGATTGGAGTAAAATCCAATAGTGGGGTTCACCGCGTAAAGCGAGTTTTAGGCCTCCGATTTAGACAAGAGTCGGTCGGACCTTCCTAAACTCAGTTGGGCACGACTTCGAGAGAAGCGTGTTCAAGCTTTAGGAACCTCCACGGTCAAGGACCTTTATCCTATTAAGTTCAGATTTTTATCGCATTTTCTTAATCGTCTTTAGCCGAGGTGAATCTTGATTGAGTGCATTTCCATTTCAAATTTTCTACCTTTCGTAGTAATCACCTATCTTGTGCTCTTTAATTAACCGCAGTAGTTTCCTTTCTAGCATAGTTGTTTGCTTAATAGCTTTACTTAATTGCGGTAGTTCACTTTCTAGTATAGCTTTAATTCCTCCCTTGCACTTAAATTTTCTAAAACCCTAGTTTTTCCGTCGATAAGATAATAGCGTTCGTGTGAGTAAGCTTAGCCAATAGTTCCTAGATTTCAATACGACACTTGTGTCCCCTAGCTACAATTCGATAGGTATACTTGCCTCATCGGGTTGCTAGTTCGGTTGCGTTTATTTTCTTCGAACCCTAGCGCGCAACAAGTTTTTGGCGCCGTTGCCGGGGACCCAATTTCCGTTGATATTTTGAAAACACGAACCTATTAATTTTATCTCTTCTCTTTCTCATCCTCTTTCTTTAAAATTTTAAAAAAATCAAAAAAGTTTTATCACCGCTCTTAATAGAAACCAACCTCACAATTTTTCTACGCCACCTAATTCTCTCGAAAAGGGCAAAGGGCTTTAAGCGCCACTGTCTTGTCTAGTACCTTGCGAACCCTTCACGGGGTAGTCCTTGGGAAGTTCGGGAGTTAATCTATAAAAAAAAATCTATTTCAAAAAAAAGAAAAAAAAAATCTAATCTTTTTTCTCGTTTATCCTTTTTCTCTTCCTCTTCTTCTTTTCTGTTCTTTTAGTGCATGACCCGCGGGAGTCCGTCGGTTATTTTGGACTTGGACAACGAAATTGAGCGTACTCTTCGGAGAAGATCGCGATTTCAAGGTCCTACTATCCAAGTGCCGGTTGAGGACTCCGAGTCATTTGCTACTTTAAGAATAGAAGAACCCAACGTAGATGAGGCCGTGCAAAGGACTATGTCCTATTATGCACGACCGAACCTCGAGGGAACAGAATAGAGTATAGTCCGCCCTGCTATAGCAAATAATAACTTTGAACTAAAGCCTAGTATAATTCAAATGGTGCAGCAATATGTGCAATTTGACGGACTTCAAGATGAAGATCCGAACGCACATATAGCTAGCTTTCTTGAAATTTGTGACACCTTCAAGATAAATGGTGTCACAAATGATGCGATCAGGCTGAGACTCTTCCCCTTCTCCCTAAGAACTAAAGCTAAGCAGTGGCTGAACACACTTTTGAAAAATAGCATAACCACTTGGAATCAATTAACTGAAAAATTTTTGGCGAAGTATTTTCCGCCAGCTAAAACTGCAAAACTTAGGAATGACATCTCTGCCTTCGGACAAATAGACTCTGAAACCCTTTACGAAACCTGGGAGAGATTTAAAGAATTATTAAGATGATGCCCACATCAAGTGCTGCCTGTATGGTTACAAGTGTAGACGTTTTATAACGGGCTAAATCAAAGCACGAAGCAAATGATAGACGCAGCTTCTGGCGGTACTTTAAATCATAAGACCCCAGAAGCCGCTCTTGAGCATTTTGAGGACATGGCCATGAACACTTATCAGTGGAATGTGCCTAGGTCCCGCCCGAACAAGCCTGCAGGTATCTATGAAGTGGACAACGTCTCCCAGCTCGCTCTACAAGTAGAAATCCTAAGCAAAAAGATCACGGAGATGACTGCTGCCTCCGCCCCTCAGGTATGGGAATCTGCAACCCCTACTCCGGAACATTTAGATTATGTTAATAATATGCCTAGAACTGCTTTTAATAATTTTTCTGCTGCGAATTTTCATCCGCCTGGTTTTAATTTTCCGAATAGTTATAACCCTGTTTAAGAAATCATCCGAACTTTTCATGGAGTAATCCATCGAATGCGATGTGCCCACCCCCGCAAAATGATTTTTCTGCACCACCACCACCACCACCTCTTCAAAATTACCCAAAACCTCCAAGCTTGGAGGAATTACTTTCTAAATACATTGTAACGACCCCATCCGTTAAATGACGTATAGTAGAAGGTCCGGCCAGGGCCCTACACTATATGCCACAAACAGACTATGAGGTCACAGGATTATACCAAACCAAACACGAATCCTACCTCAGAGCATTCTAGCGGAAGCTTTAAGTTATAATTTGAACTCTAACCAGGAATGTCCAATATATAAACCACCTTTATATATAATCACGGAATGTACACAAATACATAGAGTTTGGCCTTAAGGCCTTCCAGTTCCTCTTTTTACAACATATGGTTTACAAACCTCGGCGCGCAGGCCGGCCATACATGAGTAAAAGCAAATAAGCAAACACCATTTGCTTAGCCTTCAAGGGCTAGCCGCAGCAGCAGCAGCAACAGCAGTAGGGCTTCAGCCCTTCACCTACCACTTGGCTCTCCAGCACCTGCACGGGAAACAATCCACCCAACCGGTGGCAAACAATGCAACGGTCAGCATTCAGCTGACCCAATTACAACAATCTTACCCCTTTCTCGGGGCATGAGCATTCTTTCCCTGCAAAGCATGGCATCATCATATAGCAACTATGTGCGCGCAGGCACATTCAAGCCATCACAACTATCGACCACACGGCCCGACAGTCCGTGCACTCAGGGCACATTCTTGGTGTACCGGAATACCAGGGTCAACACCACCGTCTACACGGTATTTGAGCATTCTAGTCTTTCCGGTGCGCGGGCCTAAGACTCTCATTAGGCGCTCCAACAAAACCTATAACCAGGCTTCCAAGTCGGACGGACCTAACGCAGGTACGGATCAGCCACCCCCCGTTGCTCAAGTCGTCGTGCCACCTCGAATACGGAAGTATCCATGGCTATTTATAGGCGCGGGTCGGTTTCACCTTTCCTGTTCGGCAATCTGCCTTTTCATCGAGTTGCAGCCCAACGGCTCAACCGCTCATAAAGTGGCAACGCACGGCCACAAGAGTTGCATCCAACCCTCTTCATTTCCTGGACATCATCCAGTACTTCCTGCTGCACCAAGCAACAGGTAGGCACAAGGCAACACAAGCCATAATCACGGAGCCTTCTCCGATATGCAAACAAGCATCACCAATCCAGACCATGTCCAGATAGGCTTCACACAGCATGCCTAGAGCCGTACTCCAATTCTGGCCTCTAACAAGGGGGACTTCACATATCTACCCCAAGGGACACCACAACCCACCGCACACTCGCGGGGAAGGGTTTTCCCTATGCAATGCAGAAAAGAAGGACTTCACATGTCCAAGGAGGGAGATCGTTACCCTTGTCGATCTCTTCGGAGCCATCGAAAACTAGCCGGTGAGAAAGAACCGCAGCAGCCTTGCCTTCACAACGCCGGCTTCGGATCACGAATCGGACCACGGGAACTCCGCCGGTGGCTTGCTCTCCTCCTCCTTCTTCTTCCTCCTCTCTCTTTCTCTCTTCCTTAAGCAAAATGAAGAATGACTTCTTCATCATTCCTTGACGAATTTAATCCAGCCAGGAAACCACCTGAGCCCTTGGATCAAAAGAGAGAAATCTGAACGGCCACAATTTGCCCAAAAAACCCAATTTTTGGCTGACACGGCCTATGACACGCCCGTGTCACAGGCCGTGTACCCTTAAGCGGCACACGCGGTATACGAACCGACTGAGATTTACCAGAACACGGGCAACGACACGCCCGTGTCGAACCTGACATGCCCGTGTCATTCCTGAGATACGCCCGTGTCACCCCTGCCTCATCGAGCTACAAGCAGTACACGGGTAGGCACACGGCATTGGACACGCCCGTGTCCACCCTGACACGCCCGTGTTCAAGGCTTGGTTCAAGGCCGTGTAATCTTCTGACTCGGGCCACATTTTTATTTGCGTGACACGCCCTGGGACACGCCCGTGACCCAGGCCGTGTACCCCTGACACGCCCTGGGACACGCCCGTGTCCCAGGCCGTGTAAAATGACCTGCACCTCAAACTTCATGTTGAGTCTTTTTGGGGTCTTTTTGGGGTGTTACAACCCTCCCCCCTTAACAAAATTTCGTCCCGAAATTTGCACGGTAAGGAAACAAGAACCAGCAATGCTATAATTATGTTATAACAAAAAGTACACGGTCTACAGTTTATACAAACAACTCGGGAAATTCAGCTCGCATGGTCTGCTCTCGCTCCCATGTTAGCTCTTCACGGCCACAATTGTCCCATCGGACCATGACCATCCCGATCACTTTGTTCCGCAACTGTTTCTCGGCTCGATCCTCGATCCGAATGGGTCTAACCCTCGTCGTTAGCCCATACTCGACCGGTACCCGATCATTCTCCACCACTTGAGCTGGATCCTTCACCGCCTTCCGAAGGACTGAGATGTGAAATACATCATGTAATCCACCCAAGTCTGCTGAAAGTGCTAGTCGATAAGCAGCTTCCCCAACTCGCTCCACCACCTCAAATGGACCAAGATACCTCAGACTTAGCTTTTTCAAACGCCGAATCCTGGACACGCCTTTGAAGGGTTTGATCTTCAAATATACCCAATCACCCACCGCGAACTCCACGTTCCGATGTTTGGCATTGTAGTACTTTGCTTGTCGATCTTGGGCTATCAATAGCCTCTCTCGAATAGAGCGTATGAGCGAGGTAGCTTCTTCGACTTCCTTTTTCCCACTCAGCTTAGATTCGCCTGCTTCTGCCCAAGCTAACGGTGTACGGCATTTTCGACCATATAATGCCTCAAATGGTGCCATACCAATACTCGCTTGGTAGCTATTATTATAGGCAAATTCGACAAGAAATATATAATCTTCCCATCTCTTACCAAAGTCTAGGGCGCACATGCGGAGCATATCCTCCATCGTCCTGTTGGTTCGTTCAGTCTGACCATCCATTTGGGGATGAAAGGCCGTACTAAACGCTAACTTTGTACCCAACATTTGATGAACGAGCCGCCAATCATTCGATGTGAACCGCCCATCACGGTCACTAACGATGCTCCGAGGAACACCGTGCAGTCGAACAACTTGCTCCACATAAAGCTTGGCCAAGGTTTCCACTGAATCGTCTCTTCTATTTGGAAGGAAGTGCGCCACTTTCGTCAACCGGTCCACAATCACCCAGATTGAATCATGACCGCGTTGAGATCTCGGCAACCCGTGCACAAAATCCATCGAAATATCATCGAACTTCCACTCCGGAATAGGTAACGACTTCAGGAAACCGCCAGGCTTCTGACATTCTGCTTTCACCAACGCACAGGAATTGCATTTAGCCACATAACGTGCGACATCTTTCTTTAGTCCGGGCCACCAGAACAGCTTTTTCAGATCTCTGTACATCTTTGTGCTCCCTGGGTGAACTGAGTACTTTGCAAAGTGAGCTTCGTACATCAACTCTTCCCTCAATTTACCCACACTCGGGACGCACACTCGACCATTTCTTCTTAACAAACCGTTATCCCAAGAGAATTGGTCATCCGGCCCATCTTTTGCATAGCGCTGGAGACTTTCATTAAGCTCCGTTGCTCGCCGAACTCTGTCCGTAAGGTCATATTGCACCTCCGTCCAGTTCAAGCATGCATCGGTCGACGAACCCTTGTCAACACAAGATATCTCCAATGCTTCCAATTCCTGGATTAAACGCTGATCATGCCTCTGCAACCAGCTTGCCCGTACCGGAGTCTTTCGACTCAAAGCATCAGCGACCACATTTCCCTTCCCGGGAGTATAGTGAATCTCGAAGGTGTAGTCCCCAAGGAACTCCATCCATCTTCGTTGTCGCATATTCAGATCCTTCTGATCCAACAAATACTTTAGGCTTTTATGATCTGTATAGATATCCACTTTAACGCCATATAGATAGTGCCGCCACAACTTGAGAGCAAAGATTACCGCCGCCAACTCCAAATCATGGACGGGGTAATTCCGCTCATGAACTTTCAACTGGCACGAGCCATAAGCAATCACTTTACCAAACTGCAGGAGAACGCAGCCTAAGCCACTCCCAGAAGCATCACTATAGATCTCATACCCATCGGTACCACATGGCGATGTCAACACAGGTGCCGTGGTCAAACGACTCTTCAATTCTTCAGAAGCTCGCGCGCACTCTGGCGTCCAAATGAACTTTTGATCTTTTCTCGTCAGCGTGGTCAGAGGTAAAGCAATCCGTGAGAAATTTTCCACAAACCGTCTGTAGTAGCCCGCAAGTCCAAGGAAGCTCCTGACCTCGGCCACTGAAGACATCACTGGCCAATCTCGGATGGCACTTATCTTCAACGGATCCACCGCGATACCCTCTCCGCTTACCACATGGCCTAAAAAGGCTACTGAAGAGAGCCAGAACTCACACTTTGAGAACTTGGCAAAAAGCTTATTCCTCCGCAGGGTATGCAAGACCAACCGCAAATGGTTTGCGTGATCCTCTTCCGACTGAGAGTATACTAATATGTCATCGATAAACACAATAACAAACAAATCCAAGTACTCTCGGAACGTTCGATGCATTAGGTCCATAAATACCAAAGGCGCATTACATAGGCCAAACGGCATTACCGTGAACTCATAATGACCGTAGCGTGTTCCAAACGCCGTCTTGGGAATGTCACCTTCCCTAATCCGCAGCTGATAATATCCCGATTTCAAATCCAATTTGGAATAGACCGTTGATCCTGCCAACTGATCAAAGAGGTCATCAATCCGCGGGATCGGATATTTGTTTTTCTCCGTCAGCTTATTCAATTCGCGGTAGTCAATACACAACCGTAAGCTACCGTCTTTCTTTTTCACAAAGAGAACAGGCGCGCTCCAAGGTGACATACTTGGGCGTATATATCCCTGCTCCAACAACTCTTGCAATTGGACTTTCAACTCAGCCATCTCTTTTGGCGCGACGCGATATGGAGAGCGGGCCACAGGTTTCGCACCTGGCACCAACTCAATAGAGAAGTCAATCTCCCGCTGGGGTGGTAACCCAGGAAGATCTTTAGGAAACACATCGGCAAACTCTGACACAACTAGTACTTCACCGACACTGGCCTTTGGCTCGACAGCCTGAATTAGCGTGAAGAATAACTCCGCGCCCTTCCGAACAGCATTGACGACTTGGAGTGCAGACAACAGAGTCCCGCCAACTCCTCGCATACCAGCGAACTTCGTCACAAGTCCGGTATTCTGGCCCAGTGTAATCTCCTTGGAGTTGCAATCAATAAAGGCACGCTGCTCCGAGAGCCAGTCCATACCAAAGATCACATCAAACTCCGATAACGGTAGCACAGCTGCACTCAAACCAAAATCCCGACTTCCTATTTGCACATCCACATCGCAAGCCCTATCCGCAAACATCACACAGCCATTCGGCAACAGCACCCTTGTACTATCCACCGTCACATGACTTGGTACCCCAATTCGAGATACGAAATCCTCAGACAGAAAAGAATGTGAAGCACCCGTATCAAACAGGGCTCTCGCCAAATTATTCCAAATCAGGACAAAGCCTGCAGCACACACACATGCACAAGCTATACATAACCAAAAACAGTAGCACATAAGCAAGTAAGCTAATTCAACTCGTACCTGTGACGACGTCACTTTTCTTAATCGCTTCCTGTTGGCCAAGCTGATAGATTCGGGGTTGTGCCTGAGACGCAGAAGAATCAACCACCGCTTTGCCTTTCTCAGCATAAGACGCACCCGTCTTCTTGTCCCCTTTGGGCTGAACAACCCGACAGTCACGAGCGATATGCCCCACCCGGCCACAGTTATAGCATGTACGAGAATCCGGCCTTGATGTCGCTCCCGACACAACGGTCGTAGTCACTTGCCCAAATGGCTTGGACCTCTTGCCCCCTTTCTTCTGGTAAAATGACTTGCTCGGGCGAGGTGCTTGAAACTCTGGCTTCGACGCAACCAAGCCCTTATTCCCTTGCACCCTCCTCATGTCCTTCTCCAACGCGCACGCAGTATCAACCAATGCCTGAAACCCTTGGTTCACTGAACTCGAAAGCAGGAATCGCAACTCATCCCGCAATCCTTCATAGAACCGATTCGTTTTCCTTTGGTCATCCGCGAAGATTGTACCCGTATACCGTCCCAACCTGGTAAACTCATGCAAGTAGATATCCACGCTATCTTCCCCTTGCTTTAACCGTTGGAACTCATTTTCCATAGCAATGCGTTGCGCCGCTGGGACATGCTTCGCCAGAAATATCCGAGAGAACTCCTCAATCGACACTTGCGTTAATTGCCTGCCCGCCAAATGGTGTACCTCAACCTCGTCCCACCACAACCGCGCCTCTCCTTCAAGCATGAAGGTGGCCAAGGTGACCTTTAGAGTTTCCTCCGCCCTGATCGCTGTCATTATCCGCTTGACACGCGACAACCAATCCTCTGCCTGCGTTGGGGATCCCATTCCCGTAAACTTAGGAGGACTGAAGCTCATGAATTGCTTCAACTGTCGGTAAGCTGCTCATGGATCTACAGCCTCAACCGGCTCGGGTCTTACATCAACACGAACTGACACTACTGCCGGGTGCGCTTGCTCGGTCGGCTGAATCATGGCAAATAGCGCCTCAGCAACTAAGCGAACAGTTTCCGCAGATGGAGGAGGTGTTGGCACCTCAGCTGGTGCCGCACTCTCATCAGAACGCTGGGGCTCAGACTGCCCAGCACCACTACGCGTCACCTATAGGTGGACAAGACACACATTAGCTAACGTATGCAAGCAAAACAACACAAAAAGGAACGCGCAGATTCCTCAAACAAGATTTTGTACATTCCTTAGTGGACATTCCAGAGTTCATTAGCGTTACAGCAGGGCACATAAACACGCGCTCGCCACCCCATAAAAGAATTCGTCCACGAATTCGATAGAGGAAGACCGAACGAAGCTGATACCAAAATGTAACGACCCCATCCGTTAAATGACGTATAGTAGAAGGTCCGGTCGGGGCCCCACACTATATGCCACAAACAGACGGTGAGGTCACAGGATAATACCAAACCAAACACGAATCCTACCTCAGAGCATTCTAGCGGAAGCTTTAAGTTATAATTTGAACTCTAACCAGGAATGTCCAATATATAAACCACCTTTATATATAATCACGGAATGTACACAAATACATAGAGTTTGGCCTTAAGGCCTTCCAGTTCCTCTTTTTACAACGTATGGTTTACAAACCTCGGCGCGCAGGCCGGCCATACATGAGTAAAAGCAAATAAGCAAACACCATTCGCTTAGCCTTCAAGTGCTAGCCGCAGCAGCAGCAGCAACAGCAGTAGGGCTTCAGCCCTTCACCTACCACTTGGCTCTCCAGCACCTGCACAGGAAATAATCCACCCAACCGGTGGCAAACAATGCAACGGTCAGCATTCATCTGACCCAATTATAACAATCTTACCCCTTTCTCGGGGCATGAGCATTCTTTCCCTGCAAAGCATGGCATCATCATATAGCAACTATGTGCGCGCAGGCACATTCAAGCCATCACAACTATCGACCACACGGCCCGACAGTCCGTGCACTCAGGGCACATTCTTGGTGTACCGGAATACCAGGGTCAATACCACCGTCTACACGGTATTTGAGCATTCTAGTCTTTCCGGCGCGCGGGCCTAAGACTCTCATTAGGCGCTCCAACAAAACCTATAACCAGGCTTCCAAGTCGGACGGACCTAACGCAGGTACGGATCAGCCACCCCCCGTTGCTCAAGTCGCCGTGCCACCTCGAATACGGAAGTATCCATGGCTATTTATAGGCGCGGGTCGGTTTCACCTTCCCTGTTCGGCAATCTGCCTTTTCATCGAGTTGCAGCCCAACGGCTCAACCGCTCATAAAGTGGCAACGCACGACCACAAGAGTTGCATCCAACCCTCTTCATTTCCTGGACATCATCCAGTACTTCCTGCTGCACCAAGCAATAGGTAGGCACAAGGCAACACAAGCCATAATCACGGAGCCTTCTCCGATATGCAAACAAGCATCACCAATCCAGACCATGCCCAGATGGGCTTCACACAGCATGCCTAGAGCCGTACTCCAATTCCGGCCTCTAACAAGGGGGACTTCACAAATCTACCCCAAGGGACACCACAACCCACCGCACACTCGCGGGGAAGGGTTTTCCCTATGCAATGCAGAAAAGAAGGACTTCACATGTCCAAGGAGGGAGATCGTTACCCTTGTCGATCTCTTCGGAGCCATCAAAAACTAGCCGGTGAGAAAGAACCGCAGCAGCCTTACCTTCACAACGCCGGCTTCGGATCACGAATCGGACCACGGGAACTCCGCCGGTGGCTTGCTCTCCTCCTCCTTCTTCTTCCTCCTCTCTCTTTCTCTCTTCCTTAAGCAAAATGAAGAATGACTTCTTCATCATTCCTTGACGAATTTAATCCAGCCAGGAAACCACCGGAGCCCTTGGATCAAAAGAGAGAAATCTGAACGGCCACAATTTGCCCAAAAAACCCAATTTTTGGCGGACACGGCCTGTGACACGCCCGTGTCACAGGCCGTGTACCCTTAAGCGGCACACGCAGTATACGAACCGACTGAGATTTACCAGAACACGGGCAACGACACGCCCGTGTCGAACCTGACACGCCCGTGTCATTCCTGAGACACGCCCGTGTCACCCCTGCCTCATCGAGCTGCAAGCAGTACACGGGTAGGCACACGGCATTGGACACGCCCGTGTCCACCCTGACACGCCCGTGTTCAAGGCTTGGTTCAAGGCCGTGTAATCTTCTGACTCGGGCCACATTTTTATTTGCGTGACATGCCCTGGGACACGCCCGTGTCCCAGGCCGTGTACCCCTGACACGCCCTGGGACACGCCCGTGTCCCAGGCCGTGTAAAATGACCTGCACCTCAAACTTCATGTTTAGTCTTTTTGGGGTCTTTTTGGGGTGTTACATACATCACCACAAATGACGCTACCATAAGAACTTTAACCGGAAGCGTAAAAAGTTTAGAAAATCAGGTAGGACAGCTCGCGAAAATAATTTCTGAGCGACCCGTAGGGTCTCTTCCTTCCAATACCGAACCCAACCCGAGAGAGCAAGCGAAAGCTATAACTCTTCGGAGTGGGAAGCAAGTCTCCGGTATGGTAAGTGAAGAACCCGAGGCAAGCTCTGCTTCCGCTTTTAAAAATCAAAGCTCCGCTCCCGTTTTAAAAATTCTGCCATCTGCTGAAGAAGTAATCACCCCTATTTTAGAAAATAATCTCACTCCACCACCCATCTTCAAAAATAATTCAACTCCTCCATACCCCTCTGAACTTAATAGACAACGTCAAGATGATCAGTACTCCCGCTTCTTAGAAATCTTCAAACAAATCCACATTAATCTTCCCTTCCACGAGGCTATTTCGCAGATGCCGAAATACGCCAAATATCTTAAAGACCTCCTCACAAACAAGAAGAAGTTAGAGAATCTTTCGCACGTCACGCTAAACGCCGAGTGCTCCGCCGTTTTAACAAATGGTTTGCCGAAGAAAATCAGTGACCCGGGTAGTTTCTCTATCCCGTGTGTCTTCAGTGATCTTTTTGTTAAAAACGCGTTAGCCGACTTAGGCGCAAGTATAAACCTGATGCACTTTTCGTTGTTCAAAAAGTTAGGGATTGGTAGCCTTAACCCCACGCGTATGAGTATCCAGCTAGCCGATAGATCCGTCAAGTATCCGTTAGGAATAGTGGAGGACGTTCTAGTGAAAGTCGACAAGTTCATTTTCCCGGTGGACTTTGTCATTTTGGACATCGAAGAAGACATCGAGGTTCCCCTGATCCTTGGCCGACCCTTCCTTGCCACCTCCCGAGCCATCATTGACGTAGGCAATGGTAAGCACTTTCTTCGAGTAGGCGACGACGAAGTCCCATTTTCTATCACCCCTTCGATGAAGAACCCCTTAGCGAACGATGACTCATGTTTTTTCGTAGACGCCGTGAATGATGATTCTTCCTACTGCCTCTCCGACTTTGAAAAAGAATTTTCTACTTTTTGCTCCTCTTCTCTTACAACGGAATCACTGCAAGGAAGTGATGAATCTTCTTATTGTCTTTCTGAGTTTGAAAAAGAATTTTCTGATTTTTGTTCTTCCTCTTTTCTTCCCACTGAATCACTACAAGAAGTCGTCTTAGCTGCTAGCCCCACCCCTTATTACGTTCCTTATAAAAAAGTTTATGAAGATATTATTTTTGAAAAAGAAAGAATCTCAAAATCCTCTTATGAAGAACCCCATACCCTAGAACTTAAAGAACTTCCCGAACACCTTAAGTATGCTTTCTTAGAAAAAGACTCCAAGTTACCAGTTATCGTTTCAGCCTACGTCACGGATACGCAGAACGATAAACTTCTTCTAGTTCTACGTAAGCATCGCCGGGCTATTGCTTGGCAAATTTCTGATATCAAGGGCATAAGCCCATCTTTCTGTACCCATAAAATTTTAATGGAAGATAATTCGTGTAACTCTATCCAACCTCAGCGCCGTATAAACCCAAACATGAAAGAAGTAGTTAAGGGCGAGGTTATGAAACTATTAGACGTAGGAATTATCTACCCTATTTCGGACAATAAGTGGGTTAGCCCCGTTCAGGTAGTTCCAAAGAAGGGAGGGATAACCGTAGTTTGTAATGAGAATAATTAATTAATCCCGACACGGACGGTTACGGGATGGCGTATGTGTATAGATTACTGTAAGTTAAATGACGCCACCCGCAAGGACCACTTTCCTTTACCGTTTATCCACCAGATTTTAGAACGTCTCTCCGGCCATAGCTTTTATTGTTTTCTCGATGGCCTCTCGGGGTACTTTCAAATACCCATCTCTCCCGAGGACCAAGAGAAAACTACGTTTACTTGTCCCTTCGGCACCTTCGCGTACCGAAGAATGCCGTTTGGATTATGCAATGCGCCAGCTACATACCAGCGATGTATGCTCGCAATATTTGACAAGTACGTAGAAAGAATTATGGAGGTATTCATGGACGATTTCTCCGTGTTCGGCGATTCCTTCGATAGATGTTTAGAAAACCTCGAAAAAGTCTTAAAACGATGCGAAGAAACTAACCTTGCCCTAAGTTGGGAAAAATGCCATTTTATGGTGAGGGAAGGGTTAGTTTTGGGTCATAAAATTTCTGCTAAAGGTATTGAGGTAGACGTTGCCAAGATAGAAGTTATTGAGAAGTTGTCGCCGCCTACAAACATAAAAGCTATAAGAAGTTTCCTAGGCCACGCTGGTTTTTATCGTCGTTTTATAAAGGACTTCTCCAAGATCACTAAGCCCCTCACCCATCTCTTAGAAAAAGACGCTCCATTCATTTTTGATGACTCTTGTATTTCTGCCTTTGAATCAATTAAAGAAAAGTTAATTAACGCACCGATTATGATAGCTCCGGTGTGGGACCTTCCTTTCGACATTATGTGCGATGCGAGTAGTTTTGCGGTGGGAGCCGTGTTAGGTCAATGCATATCTAAGAACTTCCACCCCATCTATTACGCTAGTAAAACCCTCACATCTGCATAAGAAAATTACACCACAACCAAGAAGGAGCTCTTAGCTGTAGTATTCGCCTTTGATAAATTCTGCCCTTACATTACACTTTCAAAAATCATTGTTTTTACGAACCATTCGGCCCTCAAGTACCTTCTTGCCAAAACGGATGCCAAGCCTCGCTTGATTCGCTGGGTCTTACTCCTCCAGGAGTTTGACTTAGAGATCCGTGATAAGCGAGGAGCCGAGAACTTGGCCGCCGACCATTTATCTAGATTAGATAACCCTTTTATAGAAAAATTAAATGAAAAATCTTTTAATGATTATTTTCCTGATGAGAAGCTGCTTTTAGTTAACACATCTACTTCTCCTTGGTTCGCGCACATCGCCAACTATCTAGTGGCCCGGGTGCTCCCAAAAGAGTTCTCCTCTCAGCAAAAGAAGAAATTCTTTTTTGAGCTGAAGAACTACTTTTGGGAAGACCCGCATCTTTTCAAAATTTGTGCGGATCAAGTAATAAGGAGATGTGTTTCTTTTGATGAAGGAATTGATATTCTAAAACATTTGCATGAAGGTCCGACAGGTGGGCACTATCAACCTGCTCGCACCGCTCACAAGGTGCTTTGCGCGGGCTTTTACTGGCCTAGCCTATTTAAAGACGCGCAAGCCTTTGTGAGCAGGTGTGATAGTTGCCAACGGTCGGGCAACATCTCTAATAAAAATGAAATGCCGCAAAATTATTTCTTAGAGTGCGAAATTTTCGACCTCTGGGGAATTGATTTTGTTGGCCCCCTTCCATCTAGCTTCGGAAACAAATATATTTTAGTTGCTGTTGATTATGTTTCATGATGGGCTGAGGCCCAAGCTCTTCCTACGAATGACTCCCGAGTTGTGGTCACGTTTTTAAAAAAATTATTTTCTAGATTCGGTACGCCTCGCGCAATCGTTAGCGATAGGGGTTCCCATTTCTGTAACGCACAATTTTCAAAAATCCTTACCAAATAAGGCGTTACGCATAAGCTTTCCACTGCCTACCACCCCCAAACTAATGGACAAGTCGAAGTAGTTAATCGAGAAATAAAAAGAATATTAGAAAAGACTATTTCAACTTCTAGAAAAGACTGGTCAGCCAAACTTGACGATGCTGTATGGGCCTACCGAACAGCGTACAAAACCGCCCTCGGATGTACGCCGTATCGGCTGGTCTATGGAAAATCGTGCCATCTGCCCGTAGAGTTAGAATACCGCGCCTTTTGGGCCTTAAAATTTTTAAACTTCGATCCCCACTCAGTCGGTGACCTTCGAAAATTTCAACTAAATGAACTCGACGAGTGGCGCTCTTATGCTTATGAAAATAATAAACTTTATAAAGAGCGAACGAAGCGTTTACACGATAAACACTTAAGGCACCCTAAAAACTTTAAGCTGGGCGACCAAGACCTTTTATATAATTCTCGTTTACGTTTATTTCCGGGCAAATTAAAATCTCGCTGGTCTGACCCGTTTTCTGTTTTAGAACTATTTCCTTATGGAACTGTTTTAATTTCTCACCCTGATAAGGGTAATTTCAAAGTGAATGGTCAGCGTCTTAAACTGTATTTCTCTGGTGATGATGATGTCAGTCCAAACATTATTAAGTTTCTGCTTCACGAACTCTAATCTTGAGCTTTTAATTTTTTGCTAAAAACAATTTTATTTCGGGACAACAATAATTTTGGACAATATTATTTTTGATGCGTCGAGCTCAACGACGCTTTAACCAAAGGGCGCTCATGGGAGGCAACCCAAGTTATCTTTTTCTGTTTTCTTTATTTTACAATTTTTGCCTCGGACGGCTCCGACAAGCTGAAGCTTCTGCGATCGCCTGCTCCAACATTGCTGAATCTATCACGAAGTCCAAAGAAGACATTCGGAGGAGCGGCATCACTCAGTTTTCGCAGCAAATAAATCCGGGGAAGTACCTGTATTTCAATTCTGTCTTTCAATTCTGTACTTTATTTTTCTCTCCTTCTCCAATCCCCTTCTTTAGCCATTGAGGACAATGTCTGTTTTAAGCTTGGGGGAGGATTTCCTCCTTTATTTTTGCTTAGTGTAAATAATTTTCTTTTTGTATATATTGTAAATATTTCCAAAAAAAAAAATGAATACCTTAAAATTCCAAAAAAAAAAAGAGAAAAAAAAATCCAAAATAAAAAAAAAAGAGAATATTTCACAAAATTAAAAAAAAAATATATGTGTTTTTTAATAGTTTAGACATTTTGATATTTCAATAGTACCCCTAGTTTTAGTTTTGTTTTACTCAAAATCGCCTATAAACAACTTAGTTAATTATAATATTTCTAATCGTTCTTTTTAATTATGTTTCACAAGTAAAATGTTGGCCATGCTGTGTTTCTAATTCACGGTAGCATGTTAAGGTGAAATATTTTTCTAAAACTCGCATTTCTATTATGGTTTTTTGTAGTTTATCTCCTTTACTTTCTTAAAAATTCATTATCCACTATTTTCTTTTTCGTTTTTGAACAATTTTTGTAAAGTCAACTTTTGAATAACGTAGTAGATGTGAACGATCCAAGTCACCTATTATTTCTATTTTCAAGATAATTTCATCAATCTTCTTTTATTATCTAGGACTCGTTTTTTGAAAATTTTCAAACCTTTGTTTTAAATAAATTCAAAAGCGTGAAAATGATTTAGGCCGTTTTTGTTTTCGTTTGAGCTTTCCTGCCAACCTAAAAACTTTTACCACTAGTTAGCCGTTTTTGAGCCTTTTTCCGATTTCATTTGATAGCTCCTCTCTTCATTTCAGTTTCACCAAAGCCAAAATTTCCAACCTATCGAATCGCACTAGCCTTTTTGAGTTTCATAAATTATTTTGACGATTTTGATAGGGTTTTTTGTGATTTTTGTGGGAGAAAGGTTTTCGAAAAAAAAGAAGTATGTTCAAAAGTGATGTTTATTTTTGTTTGGCCAATTCAAAAAGGAAAATAAAAATATTTATGGCCTTTGTTTTGAAAAAAAGAAAAAAATGAAAAACCAAAAAAAAAGAAGAAAAAGAAAAAAAAAATGTATATATTTTTATGAAAGTTTTTGAAACTCTTTGCTTTGGTTTAGTGTGATTTTAAAACGTTCACGTTTATCTTTGAATTCCACTCCTAATCATTTTCCTAAACCAAACGTTTCTGTCCTATTTAAGTCCTTTTGATTCACGCTTTTTGATTTTTATTTAACACTAAGAAAAGAAAAAAAGTAAATCAGTTTTAGTTTTGGATTTAAACCTAGATTTTTGTTAATTAAATTGATATAATTATAATGCGTTGCTTGGATCTAGTAACAACTCAATGCGTGTTTTTCATTTTCATTGCTTTGCTTAAGTCCATTTAAAAAATCTCGTTAAAATTTTGGATGATTTGTTTTTATTAAGTAAAGTTTATAAAAGTTTTACCATACCTAAATAATTGTTTTAGACTTACATTTCACCTTTTCCCTACTAAGAATTTCGCATAGTACTTGTGTAGGCATAATTAGAAATTTTGATTAGTCTTTTTTATAAATATCTAGTTTTTATATTTTTGCTTGGGGACAAGCAAAGCTTATGCTCGGGGGAATTTGATAATACGTTTTGTAGCCTAAACTATTATCGTATTTTCTATTTCATATTGTACAAATTATGTCTATTATTATTTTATTTTTATCATTTTTTTGTAAATATTATTGCCACTGACTTTTTCTTGTCTTTTTGCAGGTTTCTAGAAAATTGGCCAAAATGCCCTGTCACGCCCCCCTGTCACGCCCCCCTGTCACGCCCTCCCTGGGCGTGACCTAGGGCGTGTCACCCGATCCCGAGGACTCCTGCTGGAAGGGACAGAAAAACGGTCAAAACCGCTGTCACGCCCTCCCCGGGCGTGTCACCAGGCGTGACCATGGGCGTGTCGCCCTCTGCCGCAAAGCCTGCCGCCGCATTAAATGCCATTCCGCCTCAGCACGCAAACAGTACTGACACGACCCATGTCACGCCCGTGACATGGGCATGACACCCTCCTTTTTCGGTGACTGACGGATTTCCGACCAATGATTTGGACATGATGTGCCTGTCACGCCCCCCTGTCACGGGCGTGACCTAGGGCGTGACCACCGACGTACCGAAGCAATCATCTCTCCCGCCAGAATCCAGAGCCCGAGGTCAACACAGTACTGTCACGCCCCTTGACATGCACGCCCCCCCTAGGGCGTGTCAGAGGGCGTGACCAACCCGAGAAAATTTTCTATAAATTGAGCCCCCCCTCTCCATTTTAGCAAGCTTTGGTTGAGAGGGGGAGGTGCTGCCCGTTTGGTTCTTGAGTTTTTTTTCATGCTTTTCTCTCTCTCTCTCTCCCTCTCTTTGTAATTTTTGTTTAACCCTAGTTTAATCTTAGCTTGTTTATGCTTTCTTTGTAATCTTTGCTCTTGCTTAGTGCTAATTGTAGGGCTAGAATAGGATTTAAATTTCATGCACTTGTAATTTCAATTTCAATAGTGTACTTGCCCTTTTTCATTAATAAAAGTGTTCTTCCTTTACTTGTCTTCCTTTATATGCTTTTCTACTCATCTCCCCTCCTCCACTCCATTATGATTAAATAATCCTCCTTGTACTCGATCTTGATGATCCGAGGTTAGAGCGATTATGTTATGATGTTTTAATTAATCTTTTCTTTTTAGGTTAGGGCCTTGAATTACTCTTGATTAATCACGGGTTGGAGGTATATTTTCGATATATACTCTCTGCCTTTGCTTTCATTCTGGGCTAGCCGAGAGGCCGAAAGAATGAAGTGAGCATTCAAGAGTAAAGGGAGTTTCCGCACCCCTCGAGAGAGGCAGACGTCCAAATCTCCCGGATTGGAGTAAAATCCAATAGTGAGGTTCACCGCATAAAGCGAGTTTTAGGCCTCCGATTTAGACGAGAGTCGGTCGGACCTTCCTAAACTCAGTTGGGCACGACTTCGAGAGAAGCGTGTTCAAGCTTTAGGAACCTCCACGGTCAAGGACCTTTATCCTATTAAGTTCAGATTTTTATCGCATTTTCTTAATCGTCTTTAGCCGAGGTGAATCTTGATTGAGTGCATTTCCATTTCAAATTTTCTACCTTTCGTAGTAATCACCTATCTTGTGCTCTTTAATTAACTGTAGTAGTTTCCTTTCTAGCATAGTTGTTTGCTTAATAGCTTTACTTAATTGCGGTAGTTCACTTTCTAGTATAGCTTTAATTCCTCCCTTGCACTTAAATTTTCTAAAACCCTAGTTTTTCCGTCGATAAGATAATAGCGTTCGTGTGAGTAAGCTTAGCCAACAGTTCCCGGATTTCAATACGACACTTGTGTCCCCTAGCTACAATTCGATAGGTATACTTGCCTCATCGGGTTGCTAGTTCGGTTGCGTTTATTTTCTTCAAACCCTAGCGCGCAACAGAAAGTGTTTTGTGGAACTGGACAATATTTCTATTTAATATATCTAATTCTGATTATGGTTCCCTTATTTGCTATTATTCTCTGTTTTAATCATTTTCTATTTCTTGTTATTATAAATGATCATTTCTTTTCTAGAAATTCATCTTAGTGCAAAGGGTGCTGACTTCTACAAATAGGGGAGATTGTTGGGAATTGTCTTCACAATACCCCAGATTTGTGGGAAGTCAGACCTGAAACTAAGATGAATTAAGTTGTATTTGATGTTGTGTTTAAGTTGTGCATGCAGGACTCTATTGCCAAGTGTAAACCAATGTCAGTCTATAGTGGGTCATCAAACACAGGACCATACAATGTAATTCCTCATTGTGTGATCCAAGGTGTTGACTCATGTATAGCCTCTCTATTGGGGTACACTTTGTTTCCATGCACTTGGACTACTGGACTCTGGAGTATTGAAGACTTTCTCAGAAAATTTTTTTTCTAAGTCCATATACTCGAGTAGTATCTTCTATATACTCGAGTAAGTGACTTAGTACTCGAGTAGATTGGATTACATACTCGAGTAGTTCTCAAGTTATACGAGTAAGTCTTCTGATCGTACTCGAGTTGATCTGGACTTCTCATCTCAGAAAGTTTCTAAGTCCATATACTCGAGTAAATCCTTTCATATACTCGAGTACCTCTTTTCCTTACTCGAGTAGGTGTTTGTGTACTCGAGTAGAGCCTTAGTCATACTCGAGTAGTCTCTTAGTTATACTCGAGTAGGGATAACTGTTCAGTCTAAATATTTCTAAGTCCATATACTTGAGTAACTTCGCTCATATACTCGAGTAAGTGGCTTAGCACTCGAGTAGATCCTTCTTATACTCGAGTAGACTAGCTTAGCACTCGAGTAGATTTTTCTTATACTCGAGTAGTTTGGATTAGTACTCGAGTAGATGTTTCTACTTACTCGAGTAATCTGTCTAGAGTAACTCGGGTAGTTCTTCCAAGGCACTCGAGTAGTCATTTCTTTTACTCGAGTACATGTTTCTCTTATCTACTCGAGTAGCAGACCTTTATACTCGAGTATCTTATCTAACCTGAGTATGCCGGCTCAGAATTCAAGAAATCGTTAAGTTCAGAATTGACGGAGATTTGAAATTAACCTTTTTTTGATTGGTCCACGTGTCAATCTTAATTACGATTATGACCGTTGGAGATAGCCTATAAATAGGTCCTTTCAGATTTGACTAAATAAGCGTTTACAGAGATTATCTTTTAAGAAAGAGAAAATCCCAAAAACCGTAATTTTCTAGTCCGCCGCCATTACCGTTTTCGGGACAAGCTCTGGATCATCGTTCTCACGCCGCTGCTATCAATCTCAGTTTCTCTAGCGATCCATACTCAAGAAGAATCATCCGATCTCTCAGTGCTTCATCGTCTCTGATTTACTTTCTTGATCATGGTGATTCCAGATCTCAGAATCGTGGATCTCAGTCAATTCTTCTTCAACTATTTCTGTTCAAACCGAAAAGCTCTCAAGAAGAAGATTACGTCAAAGATCCAGATCTGTGATATTCTTGTTGTAAATTTTATTTAAAAAAATTTCTTTGTAGGAGATCTTTCTCCGAGTGGTAGGAAGTTTTATCTTCCGAGTGTAGATCCGTTTGGGATTGAGTTTTTGTAGGAACGTGGTTCCGAGGTGTAGGATTGTTTTTGCAATCCGAGATAGCGGAGTAGCCGAGTCTAGTGATTTGCTAGATCAGTGAGAAAAGTGGACGTACCCAAGATTGGGGAACCACTATAAATCTCTTGTCGTCTGTGTGATTGCTTGATTACGGATCTATGCTGTGTTATATTTTTTTATTCCGCATTTGACACGAAATTCACCTATTCACCCCCCTCTAGGTGTTTTAGGTTGACAACTTAGCGCTCTCAAATCTGATAACACAGATTCACCAGAAGGGAACTTGACGCGGAAGGTACCACGAACTCGATCTAGAGTTTACTGATGTCGCTCCACAAAGGCTCTAGCCACAAATGAGTGGGTAGCACCGGAGTAGAACAGAACGCGCGCCCAGCGGTTCTTCACCTTAAATTTCCCTATATGAGTATATATAACTAAGGATCTACAAAAACCCAACTGGTACCATTCTAACAAATAAAACCTTCAAGCTGGAAAAAGAAAAAACTAACCTGAGATGACCTGAGTCGAAGCTTGGGCCTCCTCGGAAGAGATCACATTCAGCTTTCCTTTACCCTTGTCCACATACTGAGGCGGAGGTAGTGCCTGAAGTGGAACTGCATGAAGAGTAGGCTGGACCTGAGGACACCTAGATTTGATGTGACTCTTCTCCCCCACTGATAGCAAACTTTTTCCTTGGAACAACACTGGGCAGCATCATGCCCGGGTCGCTTGAAAACAGAGTAGGAAACATCTCTCCTAGGAGCACCCTAAATAGCATGAACTTGATCCTTCTTCTGAGCTGCTTCCTTCTTGAAACACCTCTCAACAGGGTGGACTGACCGACCACAGAAACTACACACCACCTTGCTCTTCTTTCCCGAAGCAGCACCGTGTACCTGGGGTTTCTTCTCCTCGACGGACTTCCTCTTATCCTTCCTCATTTGCTGGCCTTTGCTCTTTGCGGTCTCGATAGCCTGCACCTTCAGAGCAGCCTCCACTACCCCTGCATAGGTCTCCAATCCATAAGCACTGGTCAACTGCTGCACCTCGCTCCTCAAGCCACCAAGAAACCGCTTGACTCGATCAGGTTTAACACTCACCAACCCAGGAGGAAACTGGCTTAACTTGCTGAACTCTATCTCATACTCTCCGACCGTGAGTTGCCTTTGCTTCAGGTAGAGGAAGTCGTTCATAAGACGGTCACGCTCGACCGAAGGAATGAACTTCCTCAGCAACATATCCTTG
Organism: Platanthera zijinensis; assembly: GCA_039513925.1. NCBI lineage: Eukaryota > Viridiplantae > Streptophyta > Magnoliopsida > Asparagales > Orchidaceae > Platanthera > Platanthera zijinensis. The sequence goes on from CM077085.1 coordinate 109,234,690, forward strand.
AACACTTCCCAAGAGCAACCAGCTACCAAGCTCTCCTTTTCTTTAATCCACCAATTCTTCGCCAAACCCTTGAGCTGATAGGCGGCTATCATCACTCTCTGATCGTCTGCAATACCGGAGTACGAGAATATCTCCTCCATGGAGATCAGCCAATCGTCAATGACCATGAAATCTTCCTTCCAATCATACGTAGGGGGGGATAAGTCTCTGAAACTATGAGATGAATGCCATCTCCGCTGGCACCACCACGGGAGGTCTCAAGGGTGCAGTAGGAGGAGGAAAAGCAATCCCCCCTGTAGGGCCTTGCACTCCCTGAGTCTTTCCTACCACAATTTCCACCAAAGACTGGATTCGGGCTCGCACCTCCACAAACTGCCTGCTCAAGGAATCGCTACTCTGCCACAAGCTCTCGATCACCGCATCATTCTGCACTCCAGATGACTCACCCTCAGATATGGGGGTCTATCTAGTCGAAGGGCGTCTTGCCATCCTAAATTCATCACAACCTTAGTCAGATCCTAGTACGACAGCTGCAACTAACTACAAGTAAAGACAATACATACATAAATATGAACTTAAAGCAGCTAAAATTGCTCTGGGATTTTATTTTTTTACAAGAATTGATGTTATGCCTTAACATAGGATGGTTAACCACCACCATACTAACTCTTGTTCCTAGATCGGGAATGCATGACTTTATATTATTTTTGACTCAAAAATTATGTGTGTACATATGTCATCCTGCCAGTCTTTAGCTTGGCACGTTGTGCTTATGCAATGTTATGCTATGAATGTTTGTGCTATGTATTCTAAAAAGGCCCTAATGCATGTTATGAGCGGCGTACACATGAAAATGTTATGCATCCCATACTACATAACATCCTCATGCAACGAAAAATAAAACGAGCTAGTCGCAGCCATGTGGTGAGGTTATGCATCCGATACTACATAACCCTCACATGTTTCCCCAATGGTGGATCCATATACGAACACATATTATGCATCCCATACTACATAATATGCCCCGTATACTTCATGTTATGCTATGAGTGTAGTGTTTGTGCTTTTTCCAAGACGTGCTGATGACATATCGGTGTGTGAATTACATGATGTTGAACTACTAATGCAATCAAAAGGGAAGGTTTCCCGATGAGCCTGTCAGGCAACCTCCCTCTGATACCAACTGTCACAACCCGCATTTTCTCCGAGGAAAACGAATTATCAGAGTAGGAGAAAACACGTGTCATGATGTCACGTCGAGCAGGGGATAACTGCCAACGCTCAGACACACCACAAGCAACTATACTTTATGAAAATTCATAAGTTAAATGATTAGAAAATCATTATATTTTTAAAGGCCATATCCCTCGGCTCGGTGGATCACCTAGTCCACAATTTAAAACCTATACATATACGCTGCGAAAAAATACTTTATTCAGGTTTGACATCCAAAAAGAGTGCATAAGTGTCCACAGAGGACAACTTATACTATGCATGACCCTACTTTTAATTTATACTACGTATAAGAAAATGATCTGTTTACATTGTTTGAAAAATAGTGATGAGTTTTATTAAATATGCTGATTATGAGTAATACTTATAATAGTGTTTTTAGGTTTAAAAGTAACTAGCAACCTAGCATAAATCATCCCATGAGCAAGTAGACTAACTCCAGAAAGGTAGCAGCAAAAAGTAACATATCTAGTATCAAGGTAAAAACTACCAGTGGGCGCCAACAAACTGACACGAACCCACTGATAAGTATGCATGTCTGTAAGAAAAACAACACCAAAACAACTTCGCAAAAACAATGAACTGATCTCTATAGCACAGGAGACCACCAGCAACTGCACATCACCATTAGCCGTCAGAGCGGCTACTATCCAAAACCTGAGGCATTCAAAGAAGAAAGAATACCTCAGCAAGCAAACTAGAAAACTGCTCGAAAGTGTTAATAATAAGATAAGTAAAAGAGGAAAACAAAGCAGTAATAGTTACAACTGCCCAAGGCAAGGCAAAAAGGAAGTGCACTAAGTGCGAGGACACAACAGTAAGTCTGCCCAAAAGATGCAGAGTCAACAAGGCTACCATGAGCCCAAATGCTGCAATCTACCAAGGAAGAAACGTCTAACACCCTAAGCTTTGAGAGATGGTAGTAGCAAAAAAATCGCGGATCCGGGTTGGAGGCAAACTCAGTCCCCCAACAACTAATTCCAAGAAACCAAGCTAAGGGGTCTACATGTGAAAGCACTAGGGACCTCCCACCCCCTTGCCCAACTCATACCTAGAGCAAGATAAAAGAAAAAGTGTGGCCTTGGCTAAATTACACAATACCTCCCTAATTAAGAGCTTCAAACCACAACTACTAACCATGACCCATGATTCGGCCTTTTTGGAAAAAAAAGAAAATAGCCGACAAGGAACCTCAAAATAAAGAAATTCACTTGGGGGAGAAAATCAATGTAAGGGAAAAGCGTTGAGATGACTAAAAATAGCCTGGCGTTGAGTGAGCCCCACTCACTAAACGCCTAACCAGACCATGGCGTTGAGTGAGTTAGCCTCACTCAGCGCTAGAATCAACCATGGCGTTGAGTGAGGTTCACTCACTCAACGCCCTCCGCAAGAACAACTCTGGCGTTGAGTGACCTAACCTCACTTAACGCCAAAATAGCTATGGCATTGAGTGAGGTCCACTCCCTCAATGCCTTAAGCAAAACAGGCAGTGGCGTTGAGTGAGCTAACCTCACTTAATGCCAAAATAGCTACGACGTTGAGTGAGGTCCACTCACTCAACGCCTTAGCACTTAACCGCAACACCCAACAGTGGCGTTGAGTGAGTCCACCTCTCTCAATGCCAAAACAGCTTTGGCGTTTAGTGAGGTCAACTCACTCTATGCCAAAGTACTTACCCGCAGGAAAACCCTAAGCCAACGCCATCCGGAAGAGGTCAGCAGGAATGCCGATCGATTCTCGCCGAATCGGCGGGAAAGCAGATCGATTCTCGCTGAATCGGCGGGAATGCCGAGGGATTCTTGTCGAATCGGCGGGAAAGCAGATTGATTCTCGCCGAATCGGCGGGAATCAATAACGATACTCGTCAAAGTCGGCGAGAATCACTTTGTTATTCCGGTCGATTTCGACTTAGACGAATTTTCTCACTCAATCGCATCACTACTTAGCTGCAAAAGAACAGACCAAACTATGGCTTTGAGTGTGTTCACCACACTCAACACAAAGCCCAGGCGTCTTTTGGCTTTGAGTGTGTGCACCACACTCAACACCAATTCCCGAGAGCCTACAAAGACTGGTTCTAGCCATAGCACTACCACAGAAACCTCCCTCTCTCTCTCTCTCTCTCTCTCTCTCTCTCTCTCTCTCTCTCTCTCGGGTCAACCTGCAAAAGCACCAAACCAGAAATAAAAATCTGGAGTCTAAATTGTGAAAGCAACCAGCGGGTTGAGCAAAAATAACATAAGGAGGGGGCTCATAAAGGGAAACTGAAGCACAAAGTTTTTAGTAAGCAAAAAGAGAAAAGCTTGGCTTCTAACCTAGGGATAACCAGGTAGTTAAGAGGGGGAAGATCAAAACAGCAAGTGCAAGAACCACTTGCCTCGGTTTTTTAGCGAAGCTTCACTCGAGCCTTTCCTCCCCCTCGGCACCAGCACCAGCAACACCTAGCCAGCACATCCCGAGCTTTAATGGTGGAAAGGGCAAAAACCGAAAATCCAAATCTCCTAAAAACCCTACGGAAATCAAATCTCTTACCGTAGAAACATAGATCTAAGAGAGATCAATCCAAATACGCTTTCGAAATCGAAATCTGTCCACAAATGCTCCTGAAATCGCCGTCTGAAGGGGTAGCAGGTCCGACGGTTTTCCTCTGTTTTCCGCGAACAGGAGCAGGCGACGGTTTTTTCGGGATGGAGAAGAATGGGCCGACTAATTTGGCTTAAGGCTTTTAAATAAATCTAATCACTCCTAATCAGCCTTAACCGCCCCCTAAGCTGCCGGTTCATTACCAAATCTTTTGACTGCAGAAATCATCTAAATAGCTTTAAATATACACATTTGCTTTTATTATTAGCACACCCAAAACGACGCGAAAACAAAACTACCTCAGAATTCGACGAAATTCGCACCATAACTAAATATCCACGCTACAAACACAACGGCGAAGTCGAAATTAACTTTCGACGAACAGAACTTGATTTATACCCACCCGAAGCCAAAACTCAAGCATCCCCCGAGAGGCCACACCGGGTCACCCAAAACGACTCAGCTTGCTAGGGAGATCTTGCCAATAGGGTACAAAATAGGCCACCAACTTCTAAGGAGTTAATACCACACTCCACATATGGCACAATCCAAGAAAACGCGTCGACGTAACGCCAAACGAGAATTAAATAATCGCAGAAAAATCGGGGGCTTACAGTTTAGTCCTGCGAGCTAAAGGCTCGGGAGATTTACTTCAGGACGGTTTGGTCCTACGAAATTGAGGCTCCGATTTGAAATAATTATCATGTCCATAGAACATATTACTGGCGGGTCATGCGGTACTGTCCAGTCGTCACACCAATGGCAGTACGGTGACTCTAGTGAGGTGTGAGGGTTTGGGGGGCTAGTAAGTTATTTTATACTACGGTCTGAAGGACAATCCCCGATAACGCACACCTGAATAAAAATACTAGTGGGGATAGCCAGCAAATTAGTATGCAAAGACACTAGAGTGCACCTCAGACATGTAGAGAGGCATACGAAGGGTCTAGGTCTGGTAGTGTTTATACCTACCTAGGAAGTGGAGACGCTTGCTCCACTACTGTCGTAGCCACAATGGTGGTACTAGAGAGTTCAGCTAACTCCAAAAATGGGAACTAAAGGTCTGTGATCACAAAGTCATGTGTGTGAGTTGCACTCATATGAATCAAAACCCGTATAACTCATCATATCATATCATACATACATACTTAGGGAGTACGCACTGTGGATCCTTATCATATAAATTAGTATGGGCTCTTTTATATGATAAGTTATATTTATGAAACCTTAACTTATAAGTTTGTATGAGCATTCATATAAGTTAAGGTACTCCTGTGATGTTAGTGTAGCGGTAGATAGTTTACTTTCTTCTCAGTTTCTTTACTTTACTTGCAACACTTTCTTTTAGTTTTACTTTACCTATTGCAGTTCTTTTAATTGCTGATTTACTTAATTTACTTGTGCTATAAGACTTGTTAGTATAATGATATAACTGTTAGAAACATGACTATTGGGTATTGTATCCATAATCACCTAGATTTGTGTGAAGTCACCCTTTAAATAAGATGAATTAAGTACGTATTTGATGTTATTCTTTAGTTGAGTGATTGAAGGTCATTATTGCAAAGTGTAGACCAATGTTTGTTTACAATATGTCACTAAACACAGGACCATGCAATGTAATCCCTCATTGTGTGCTCCATGTTGTTGACTCATGTGTTACCTCTCTATTGGGATGCACTTCATTTTCAAGTACTAAAGAAAATTTTTCTGGAAAATTTCTAAGTCCATTTCTCGAGAAATTGAAGTTTGTTTCTCGAGAAGTCTAAGTACATTTTTTCGAGAAAGCAAGCTATTCTCGAGAAACCATTAGACTTCTCCGAAAATTGTCTGAAACTGTCTCTAAGTCTTTTCTCGAGAAAAGCCCTAAAGATTATTCGAGAAATCAAGTTCATTTCTTGAGAAAGGAACATAGTTCTCGAGAAATAAAATTTGTTTCTCGAGAAGCCAAGTATATTTCTCGAGACATCAAGTTCTTTCTCAAGAAATAAGTACTTCAGTCCACAGAATTTTCGTTAAGTAAATTTCTCGAGAAGGTCAGGCCATTTCTCAAGAAAGATATTTATTTCTCGAGAAATCATTTCCTTCTCAAAAAATATGTCTTCAGTTATAAATTTGCGCTCAGCACTTTTCTCGAGAAATCAGGTTTTCACTTCAAAGAAATTTCGTTAAGTCTTTTCTTGAGAAAGCCATGTCTTTTCTCAAGAAAGCAAATGATTTCTCAAGAAATCTATTTCTTCTCGAGAAATGGGGTTGCGGAAATTTCTATTTAAATCTTCTGACAGGATTTAAAATTTAATCTAAGTTTCTCATGATTGATCCATATGCATCTTTCCTTAATGACTTATTACCATTAGACGATGATCTTTAAATAGTCCTTTCAGAGGATTCGATAACACTAATAATAATAATTACAGTAATCAGGATCACATTCGTACTTTCCAAAATTCAGGATAAGCTGCACCGTCTTCATCGCCATTCTTCTCTGCCGCTTCTCTCTCGATCCAGCGATTCAAAAGGAGAAAAGATTCCACAGATCCAAGATTCAAAGTTTCTTCAACATCTACTTCATCGTGTCGGATCCTAAGTTATTAGATCAAGCTATCTCGGGTTTTCTTCCTCAACCTTCTTCACCGAGATTTTCAGTTTTTAAGATGGAAGATCCCTGAATATTTCAGATCTAGAAGAGTAAAACTTTTATTGTTGTTGTAATATTTTTTTAACTTTTATAGAAGCTTTGTCTCCGAGATTGTAGGAAGTTTGTTCTTTCGAGTGTTGATCCATTAGTGGATCGAGTTTGTAGCTCCAGTTTGTGGATCAACGTGTAGATCCGGTTGTGGATCGAGGTATAGATCCAGTTGTGGATTGAGCTATAGGAGAGTTTGTTCTCCAAGGTGTAGGAGCGTTGCTCCGAGGTGTAAGATTATGATAATTTGAGAAAGGTAAAGTAACCGAATCTTACCCTTCATGATAGATAAGCGAGGCGGCATAGTGGATGTACCCAATACGGGGAACCATTATAAATCTCTGTGTTTGTGTGCTTGAATTTTTAGGTAATTTTTATTCCGCAAAAAGACACAAAAATCACTTATTCACCCCCTCCACGTGATTTAGGTAGATGCTAGATACCTTCAATTAGTATTATATGTGTGTTTTGGTCGATAAGGTTAACACCTTGATCAAGATCCCTAATCTAGCATTCACGGATTTCACATACTCACCATGGATCGAAGCAAAGACTTGTCATCCATGAATCTACTAGTGTGCACTAAGGAAAACTTTCCCATGTGGAAAGAACAAGTACGATTCTATATGGAAGCAACTGATCCGAGGATTTTTCAGATAGTGGAAGAAGGACCACACATCCTTATACATGCTTCAACAGTAAATCAAGCGATTATGATTCCCAAGAAGATGATGGATCTCACCAAGGATAAGATTTCCTTAGTCTCCCTAGACAAGAAGGCAAAGAATATCTTAGCAAGTGCAGTGGACGATTAATTGCTCCAAAACTTATTCCAATGCAAATCTGCCAAAGAGATATGGGACTGCCTTATTGTCCTAATGGAAGGTACTGAAGAAGTGAGAGACGATTGTAGATCGTTGTTCAACCAGGAGTATGAAGCCTTCAAGCAATGTGCTAATGACTCCATAGCTGACAACTTCGAGAATTTCATCAAGTTAGTGAAGGTCTCAAGAACTATGGTCGCATCTTAACTTATGGCGAACTGAACGACAAATTTCTTAGATCCCTGACAAAGGACTGGGACACAAAAGTTGTTTCCATTAGATTATTTGGGAAGCTGTCGAAGATAGACCCTCAGAACCTGTTCGGAAAGCTGCTCTCCTATAAGCTTCAAATGAATACTTGTAAGAAGGAGAAGCAGAACTACAGAACGTCTAACAGAGAAAAGTCTTTGACTCTGAAGGCAGAAGGGTCGAGAAAATCTAAAGTAGTGTCACCCATTAGGACACGAGCTCCTTATACTCCAGAAGACTCAGAGCTAAGAACATCAGGCTCCGAACTATCAGATTAAGAATTTTTCCCTCATCTCCAAGAAGTTCAAGAAGCTGCTCAGCAAGAGGAGACAAATGAAAAATAAGTCATTCTCTTCAGATTCCAGGAGATCACATCGTGATGTTGATTGTACCAAGAAAAGCTACAACAAAGAGAATAGGTATAAATCCAAACCGAACAAATAATATTCCTCTGACGTTGTTTGCTACTGCAATAATAAATCAGGTCACATGATTACGGAGTGTCCTTACAAGAAGAAGGATAGCTCCAGGAAGGACGAGAAGAAATCCTTCAAAGGGAAGAAGAAAGTAGAAAAGAGCTTCATTGCAAAAAAGTCGAAGACTCTCAGTGACAGTGACTCGAGTGAGTCGAGCTCAGAAAATGAAGAAGCTTACTTAGGGCTTATGGCCCAATCTGACAAGGAAGTGGGCGACTCCGAGTACGATGGGACGGTAAACTCACACACTATTCTCTCAGAATCTGAAACATCCTCTAATGGTCACGAAGACTACTCTTCTGATGAGGATGAATCAGAATTGATGGCTCAGTACGAGCACTTATTAAAAGCTTTCAACAAATGCCATAATGTAGTATGGAAGTAGGTAAAAGAGATTGCCTCCATCAAGGCAGTGGAAGCAAATATGAAGGAAGAAATTGCACAATTACTTCCTCTCAGAGAGGAAGTCCACTCCTTCAAAGAGGAACCCAAGGGCTCTGCTGAGACATTAAATCTGAAGAAAAATATCTTTATGAGCTGGAAGAAAAGCTCACGGTAAAGTGAAAACTGATTGAGAGTTTCTCCAAGCCAAAGACTGTTCTCCCTATCATCAATGAGTTTTCAACTAAGAAGAAGGGTGGTGGTCTTGGCCATGTTGGTGGAAAGGGTAAGGCTTCTAAGAAGGCTAGCGCCAAAGAAAAGGGGAAGGACCCATGAGTCATCCTTCATTTAGGAAAGTAATCTTCCCGACGAACAAGTTTGACCTAGAGTCGACCTATGGTCATCATGTCAGGCCTACTCATGTAGATCCCAGGAATAGATACCAGGGATTGACCTATCCCCGTAACTTTGGTGCCAACGTGTTCAAAGCACCTTATGAAGAAATTCAGATGAAGAGTTATGGTATGTATGTACATGGCAATAATAATAAGAAGGCACCAAAAGTTAAATCTGTTGTGCCTAAGGCTAAAGAGATGGGGAGCTCCTGTGTATGTTGTAACTTGGAGACCTCCACCTCAAAGAATGCTGCCCCTGATAGACCTCAGCTCCAAAAGATAAAGCAGGAGTATAAAAGGAGGTACAATAGATTTGACTGTTGGTGTTGCTGCAAAGTTTGTCACTTTGGCGTAGATTGTTAGTACAACCCCGCTTACTTTGTAACCCCACGGGTTAGCTATGCAAGATAGACCACTAACAAAGTTAATGTTCCTAGTGGTGGTAAGCTGACCAGGAACCAAGGACCTAAATACGTTTGGGTTCCTGAGGTAAAATGATCTGTTTTTGCAGGAATGTCCAAAGGATAATAGAACTCTAATTTGGTATTTGGACAGTGAATGCTCTCGACACATGATCGGGACAAGAAGACTTTTGCGTGATTATACCCCAGTCAAAGACGGACCAAAAGTCATCTTTGGAGGCTCAGACAGGGGAACAAAAAAAAGTTATGGTATGATCTCCAACGGTGTAGTCTCTTTCAGAGATGTAGCTTATGTTGAAGGATTACACCATAATCTCATAAGAATAAGTCAACTATGTGACAAAGGCTACATCGTTGAGTTCTGTAAGCACAAGTGTTTAAAAAAGTCATTTGTAAACTTGGAGATAGTCTTAATAGGCACTCGGAGAAGAAATATTTTCTGTCTTAAATTATTATGCTTAGACAATTTTACCCCAGTATATTTTATTGCAAAAGATAGTGCATCTCTTTGTGACCAATGGCATAGGTTATTATAACATATTAATTTCAAAAAATTAAATATGCTATTTTCTCAAAACTTAGTGTGTGATTCCCCCAGCATTAAGTGTCTTAAAGAGAGTCGATGTCACTCCTGTCAAATGGGAAAGCAGACATGGGCTACCTTTAAGTGTATTGCTGAAAAAGATTTTCACGAAGCTTATACTTTCTTCATATGGACTTATTCGGTCATATGCCTATTCACAGCTTAGGAGGTAAGGTTTATACATTAGTGATTGTTGATGACTACTCGCGTTTCACTTGGGTGTTCTTTTTGAAACACAAGTCAGACACCTTCGATTATTTCACTTATTTTGTTCGGCAAATTAAGAGCGGATTGGACTGCTCAGTTGTCAAAATCATAAGTGGCCACAAAATAAAGTTTGAGTCTTGTGCCATGACAAAATTTTGTGAAAACCAAGGTATCTTTCATGAGTTTTCCTCCCCGTGCACTCCACAGCAAAATGGAGTTGCTGAGAGAAGAAATAAAACCCTAATTAAAGCATGTATAACCATGTTGAACGACGCTTAACTTTCTGAGTACTTTTGGACTGAAGCAGTCAACACGGCTTGTCACGTGCTAAACAGAGCACTCATCAACAAAATCTATCGTAAGACCCACTATGAGCTATTAAAGGGCAGAAAACCAACTGTGTCCTACTTTAGAATCTTTGGAAGTAAATGCTTCGTACTTAATAATATGAAGTATTACAACACAAAGTTTAGTGAAAAGTGTTTTGAAGGTATTTTTGTAGGATATAGTAGCCATAGTAAGTCATATAAGATTTTCAATACGAAAACTCTAGTGGTAGAAGAGTCAATAAATGTTGTATTTGATGAGACTAACATGCTTCATAGCAGCACGTCTAGTATTATTGGTGTAGATGCAGGTACCAGGTTCAAGGAGCTAAACTTGGATGAAGTTGTTAAAGAAGAAGCTCCAATCTAAGTCAAGCTCGTAGATCAATGTTTGGTGGATGAAGATCCCATAAAGGAAGATTTTCCTCAACTAATAGAGGCGGCATCGGATGTTGCAGAGCCTGCTGGAGGGAGAGCAAGGAACCTAGCGGTCAAACACCTAAGAGATAACCCAACTGATCAAATCATTGGGGAGCTAGACGACGGTGTGAGAATAAGAAGAGGTACAAATATTGAGGTTTTGCATCTAAGTTTTCAGTCGCAAGTTGAGCCAAAGAAATTTGAATAGCCAAATAATGATGCTTCCTGGATTATGGCAATGCAAGTGGAGCTCAATCAGTTTGAACGTTGTAAAGTCTGGGAGCTAGTGCCACGGCAAAAGGGACAGAACGTGATAGGCACCAAATGGATATTCAGAAACCAGATGGACGAACACGGAGTAATTATCAAGAACAAATCCAGGCTTGTAGCTCAAGGTTATAGACAAGAAGAGGGGATCGACTTCGACCAGAAATTTCCTCCAGTGGCTCGGCTCGAAGCGATCAGGTTATTTTTAGCGTATGATTCCCTCAAAGGTTTCACTGTCTACCAAATGGATGCGAAGTCAGCATTCCTAAACGGGGATCTGAAAGAGGAAGTATACGTAGCACAACCCCAAGGTTTTGTCAATTCTAAATTCCCTGACTATGTTTACTTTTTAAATAAAGCTTTATACTGGTTAAAGCAAGCTCCCCGGGCTTGGTATGAGACGTTGTCTTGCTTTCTTCTTGAGAACAAGTTCACAAGGGGAAAGATATACAAGACATTATTTCTTAGGGAAGTTAAAGGAAAGATTCTGCTAGTGCAAATCTATGTCGACGACATCATATTTTGATCTACAGAAGACAACCTTTGCAAGAAGTTTTCCAAACTTATGCAAGGGAAGTTTGAAATGAGCAGTATGGGAGAGTTGAAGTATTTCTTAGGACTTCAGGTGAAGCAATCTGAAGAAGAAATTTTCATCTCTCGGACGAATTTCACAAAGGAGCTTCTTAAGAAATTTAGAATGGAGAGCGCGTCGTCTATGAGGACATCAATAGTGTTGGGTACATTGGAAAATGTGTACCTGATTTGAAGAAGCCCAACTTAGCTCAATGATATACATCAAGGTGTATTTGATGTTTTTTTGAGTTGACATGTGCAGGTGAAAAAGTATTAAAGAATGCAGAAAAATATTCTAAGTCCACGTGTCGACACCTGAAGAAATTGTGTCGACACTTCAGAATATTTGTGTCGACACTTCAGAATATTTGTGTCGACACTTCAGAATATCAGTGTCGACACAAAGAAAGATAGTCGATCACATTTATGTCGACACTGGGAAGTAGTGTCGACACATAAAGAAGATCGTCGACCTCAGCACTAGGAAGCAGTGTCGACACAGTGAAAGATAGTCGACACCCAGAGAAAGATAGTCGACCAGAGAAAGATAGTCGACTAGTGAAAGATAGTCGACTAGTGAAAGATAGTCGACCAGAGAAAGATAGTCGATCAGTGAAAGATAGTCGACCAGAGAAAGATAGTCGACTCACAGAAGAAGATAGTCGACCTCAACTGTGTCGACACTGGGAGGATGTGTCGACACCTTGAGACTGAGTCGACACATTTTGGCAGAATTGAAGATTGCTGTGTCGACACCTGAAGGCTGAGTCGAGACATACTGAGTTCTGAATCTACAACAACTGTGTCGACACACAGGACTTTTGTCGACACATTGCAGAGCCAAGACCAAGTTATTTTCTGAAGTAGCTGTGTCGACTTAAAGGCAACTTAGTCGACATCATCAAAGACTGTGTCAACACCAAAGTCACTTGTGTCGACACAGATAGACAGATTGGTCTCGACACTTTCTGACAAACTGTCTCGACATTTTGCTATCCAAGGCTAAGGTACAGGAACTGTTTGAAGACTTGACAGCTGTGGGTTGCCACCGTTTAACTGAAGCTGTCAGACCTGTCAGAAAACAGTTACAAACCGGATCAACCGGTTACCATGAAGAAAGTCTATAAATAGACATATTCAGAAGGAAATAAATATAACAGAAGAAGATCTAAGAAGAGAAAAAAAAGGATTACGATCCTATTGAAGTTTCAATTCAAGAAAGTGCTAAGCTCTAAAGAAGATCTTCATCAGAAGATCTAAGAAGAAGAAGTCTGAAGTATCAGAAAAGGTGTTGGATAGAGAGGGATCCAGTCATCTTGAAGAAGAAGAAGGAAGCCATCAGTGGTTTCTCAAGAAGCTGTTTGGAAATCAACTCAGCTAAGTTCAGATTCAAGAAGCTTTGAAGAAAGCTCAGATTCAGTTGATTTCATCAGCTGATCAAGAAGTGTCTTGTCCTCTTCTCTCTCAACAAAGGCAAGACATTAAAATATCTTTTCTAAATTTCTGTAGGATCTGTTTACACAGATCTGAGTTGTAAGCCTTTGTTATAAAGGCTGAGTGTAGGAGAGGTGATCTCTGAGTGGTAGGGCTATTTGCCTGAGTGTAGGAGAAGGTTCTTCTCTGAGTGGTAGGCCTTGAGGCAAGGCTGAGGTAGGGTGTTGAGCCTGAGTTGTAGGAACCTATCCAGGTTCTGAGCTGTAGGATCTGCGGATCTGAGAATAGTGGAAGTTTGGCCGAATCTAGCATACTGCTAGATAGGTGAAGGGGGAAAGTGGATGTACCCAAACCTTGGGGATCCACTATAAAACATTGTGCAATCTGTGATGTTTCAATTTCTGTGATTGCTGTGCTGAATGTTTTATTTCTGCTATTGAATTCTTCCTGGAAGTATAAACAAGCAATTAGAACCTATTCACCCCCCCTCTAGGTGTTTAGGTTGTCTTGAAAGTAAAACTATCAAGTGGTATCAGAGGGAGGTTCCTCAAAAAGGACTTAACAGTCTGAGGTAGATCTTAAAGGCAGAATCAAGATTCAAAAAGATGGGTTCTGGTGAGAATCATAAGGAGCTAAGGTCTATGAAATTACCCATATGCAAGAAAGAAATTTTTGGAATTTGGAAAGAAAGAGTCAGATTGTTTATGGAGGCATCTGACCCAAGGATTTACATCACAGTACAGGAAGGTGCCTTCATTCCAATGAAGGTATCAGTTCTTGATGCAAATATCCAAACTCCAAAGAGTTATTCAGAAATGACCAAGGATGAAATCATCTTGGCAACCATGGATAAAAGAGCTCAGAACATTATTGTTAGTGCCATAGATGATTCAACATTTCAGAATCTGATTCACTACAAGACCTCCAAAGAGATGTGGGACACATTGATTGTCTACATGGAGGGATCTGAAGAAGTAAGGCAGGACAGGAAATCTATGCTCAATCAGGAGTATGAAAGTTTTAGACAAGGAAAATCTGATAGCATAACTGAGTGCTACAAGAAATTCTATAGAATTGTGAATGAGCTTATGTCCTATGGAAGAGTCTTCAGTACTTATGAACTGAATGACAAATTCTTGAGATCCTTAACAAAGGATTGGGACACAAAGATCTGTGCCATAAGGGAAGTGGCTAAATTGGCAGAGATCTCTCCTCCCACCTTGTTTGGAAAGTTGCTATCCTATGAAATGCAACTTATGGTGAGGAAGGTGGAGGAAAAGAATTCAAGAGGAGAGCATAGAGAAAAGACTGTGGCATTCAATGCAGAAGCCACTAGAAAGAATAGGAGAAAATCACCATCTCCTCCTAAGGAAGTTGCAGAAGATAGTTCTGAAAATTCAGATAAGGGTTCAGAAAGCTGTGATTCAGATGCAGACTTTGCTGCATTCACAAGGCAATTCCAGAGGTTCTTGAAAAAGAAGCAATGGAAGTCTAGGCCTTCCACATCACAGTAAGTTGATGACTATTATCAGAAGAAAAGGTCATCAAGGAAAGAGAAGAGCAGATCAAAGCCCAGCAAAGTCACTACTTCAAAGATTGTCTGCTATTGTTGCAATAGGACTGGACATGTAGTGGCTGACTGTCCTGATATGAGAAAGGAGTCTTCAGACAAGAAGAAGACTCATCAGAAAGGCAAGAAGGAGAAATCCTTTGTTGTAAAGAAAGATAAGAGTCTAACAGACCAGTCAACTTCAGAGTCAGAATCTGAAGCTGAAGCATATATTGGACTATATGCTGCATCTGAAGAAGAGGAGTTTCTGCAGTTGCTAAACTCCATCAATGAACAAAAGGATCATTAGTGTATGGGGCTAATGGCAGGATCAGAAGAGGACATATGCCAGAATCAGTCTGGTCCTAATAAGGTACAATGTCCTTCTATTACATCTGTTTGTAGTATAAGTGAAGAATCAGCTACATCTGCATCAAGTGATGTAGATGCATCTGAATCTGAAGGAGATGTCTATCAATTGATTGACAAGTATGGGGACTTGTTGCAGGCCCTTAAGAAAAGCAAGCACTTGGTTAAATCTCAGGCTCAGGAAATTGTTGAACTAAGGATTGCTACAACTGAGTTAGAGAAAGTTATTGATCAAAAATTAAATGAAATTGCCAAGCTGAAGAATATAACTATTATTCATATGGGCACAATTAATTATACTAATGATCAAGTGAAGAGTCTGGAGGCCAGACTTAGAATTGAAAGGGATTTAGTGGCTAGTTACTCTAAGCCAAAATCTGTCTTACCCTTGATAGATGAATTTGTCACTCAAAAGGGTAAGGCTAGATTAGGATTTAAAGGTAACTCCAAGGCTGGCACATTCAAGAGGAAAGGCAAAGCTCCTGTTCAGTCACTAAACCTTTCAGTCCCCATAAAGTTTAGTAAGGTGGAAGTGCCTTCTAACAAATATGATCATGAAGATATTCAAGGTCATATTAAGACTAATGTTCTGAAGAACAAGGGTGTAAATGCAAGCAGGCCTACCCATGGTCATAAACCCAATGGTTTTAAGAAATTAGTAGGTGAAGTTGCTGCAGCACCAGCAATGAACAGAAATTCTTCTGACAAGGATGTATCTAGATCTAGATACAATAAGTTTGAATGTTGGTGCTGTGGCAAGAGAGGCCATTTTGCACTAGACTGCTGGTATAACACAAGTGTTAGAAAGAACAATAGTCTACCTGTTAGAAGAAATAATGGTAGCTTTGTTTATGCTAACTTGAACCAAGGACCCAAGACTTGCTTGGGTTCTAAGGGTAAGTAAATCTGTGTTGTAGGTGAATCCAAGTAACCATGCCCCTATATGGTACTTGGATAGTGGTTGTTCCAGGCACATGACTGGAACAAAGGGGCTGCTGAAGGAGTATTCATCTGTCAAAGATGGACCTAAAGTGATCTTTGGTGGATCTGAAAAAGGAGTCATCAAAGGGTTTGGTAACATTTCTTCTAACCTAATTACTATCACCCAAGTGGCTTATGTAAAAGGTTTGAAACATAATCTAATAAGCATAAGCCAGCTGAGTGATTTAGGATATGACATTTCATTTGTTAAGGATGGATGTCATATCAAAAGGTCAAGTGATCAAGAGATCATTTTGACTGGGTATAGGAAGAGAAATGTATATTGTCTTAATTTTGTATGTGAGAATAAAGCTTCTCCCATCTGTCTTGTAGCTGATGACAATGCTTCTCATTGTGTCAAGTGGCACAAGAGATTGGCTCATCTTAACTACAAGATAATTGGCCAACTCTTTATCAAAGAGTTAGTGAGGAATGGTCCTCAAGTTAAGTGTGTGAAGGAAGGGATATGCTCAGCTTGTCAAAAGGGCAAGCAGACAAAATCCTCCTTTCAAAGCCTTGAAAACAAGGATTCTGTGAGGTGCTTATACCTCCTGCATATGGATCTTTTTGGTCCTATGCCAGTTCATAGTCTAGGTAGGAAGGTCTACACTTTTGTGGTTGTAGATGACTATTCTAGATTTACATGGGTGTTCTTTCTGAGACAGAAATCTGAAACCCCAAGTGTATTACTTAATTTTGTAAAGCAAATTCAGAATGAACTGAATAGTACAGTGGTCAAAATCAGAAGTGACCATGGTACTGAGTTTCAATCTGAAAGCATAACAAAATTGTGTAAAGACTTTGGGATTTTCCAAGAATTCTCCTCACCTAGAACACCTCAGCAAAATGGAATTGCTGAAAGAAAGAATAGAACATTAATTGAAGCAGGTAGAACTCTGTTGAGTGACACCTCTCTCCCAGAATATTTTTGGGCTGAGGCAGTTCACACAGCTTATCATGTAATCAATAGGGCTACTATCACCAAAAGCCACAAAATGACTCCCTATGAGATTGTGAAAGGCAAAAAACCAAATCTATCTAACTTTAGGATCTTTGGTTGCAAGTGTTATATACTTAACAATGGCAAGTCATATTTGACTAAGTTTGCTACCAAATCCCAGGATGGGATATTTATTGGGTACAGCACAAATAGTTATGCCTATAGAGTCTTCAACTTGACTACTCAAGTTGTTGAAGAATCTGTGCATGTTGTGTTTGATGAAACAAGATTAATCAACTGTGAGTTGTCTTGTAGATCAAATGACTCAACAGGTATAAGCAAAAGTATGGACAAGCTCTCCATTACTGAAGTATCAAAGGAAGATGGAGCATTGGAAAATGAAGGCTTTTGTCCAGGGGGAGAACAAGACACTATAGAAGCTGATGAAAACCAAGAGATTCAGCTAAATGAAGGAGCTGGAGATGTTCAACCTGAAGGGAATCTTCCTCCAGCTACAAGACATTTAAGAGATCATCCAGTTGATCAGATAATAGGTGATCCAAGACAGGGGGTGCAAACTAGAAGAAGAAATCAAAACACAGTTCTACATTCAAGTTTCCTGTCACAAATGGAGCCTAAGAAGTTTGAAGAAGCTATCCAAGACCAGCACTGGATTGATGCTATGCAAGAGGAGCTGAATCAATTTAGAAGGTGCAATGTCTGGGAGCTTGTTCCTAAACCAAGAGGCCACAACATAATTGGCACAAAATGGATCTATAGGAACAAGCTAGATGAAAGTGGAATAATAGTGAAGAATAAAGCAAGATTGGTTGCAAAAGGATACAAGCAGGAAGAAGGGATTGACTTTGATCAAACCTTTGCTCCAGTAGCAAGGCTGGAGGCAATCAGAATGTTCCTTGCCTATGCAGCCTATCAAGACTTCAAGGTATACCAGATGGATGTGAAGTCAGCATTTCTGAATGGTGATCTTAAAGAAGAAGTATATGTAGAGCAGCCATCAGGTTTTGTAGATCCTCTCAAACCTGATTATGTTTATAAGCTTAGAAAAGCTTTGTAAGGGTTAAAGCAAGCCCCAAGGGCTTGGTATGAAACCCTGTCTACTTTCCTTATTGAGAATAAATTCTCAAGAGGAAAAATTGACAAAACTCTATTCCTTAGGGAATCCAAAGGCAAGATCATCTTAGTTCAGATCTATGTTGATGACATAATCTTTGGATCTACTGAAAACAACCTTTGTAAAAAGTTTGCCAAACTTATGCAAGGGAAGTTTGAGATGAGCAGTATGGGGGAACTGAAGTTCTTCTTGGGACTCCAAGTAAGACAGACTGATGATGGCTTGTCCATATCCCAGTCAAAGTTTATTAAAGAATTAATCAAGAAGTATGGTATGGAGTCATCCTCCATCATGAGAACTCCTATGGGGACAAGTATGCCTATATGCAAAGATAATGCAGGTAAACCTGTTGATGAGACTTTGTATAGAGGAATAGTTGGTTCTCTACTATATCTCACAGCTAGTAGACCAGATATTATGTATGCTACATGTGTCTGTGCTAGGTACCAAGCCTGCCCTAAATAGTCTCATTATACTGCAGTCAAAAGGATTCTGAGATATCTTAAGGGCACACCTAATCTAGGTCTTTGGTACCCTAGAAATAGAGATTTTCTACTAACAGGCTATTCAGATGCAGATTTTGCAGGATGTAGAGAGGATAGGAAGAGTACTACAGGTACTTGTCAATTCCTGGGAGGAAGACAAATATCATGGAGTAGTAAGAAGCAGACCAGTGTGGCAATTTCCATATCTGAGTCTGAGTATGTTGCTGCTGGAAGCTGCTGTGCACAGCTATTATGGATGCAGCATCAACTTAAGGATTATAGTATTCAAGTAAGTAGAACACCTCTTTTGTGTGATTCTAAGAGTGCAATTTCTATTGCTAATAATCCTGTTTCTCATAGTAGAACTAAGCATATTGAAATTAAATACCATTTTCTTAGAGAACATGTAGAAAAAGAAGACATCTCATTGGAATTTGTCAAAAAAGATTATCAAATAGCAGATGTGTTTACTAAGCCCCTAGATGAGACCAAATTCAATAAATTTAAAATTGAATTAGGTATGTTAACCATTGATTAGTGTAATCACAAAATCATCAACAATGAAGTTGAAGTGGTAACAAAACATTCAAGTGATATAAAGACACATTGAAGTAGTATCAAGTACTTTGTAGTACTTATAAGTTGTGTTGAACAAACAGAAATTGGCTAAGTAAGATGGTGTCGACACATTCAGTAATAATGTGTCGACTCAGGGTAGTAATGTCGACAAGTCAGAGATATTGTGTCGACATAGAAAATATGTGTCGACACTTAAGGATCTTATTCTCGACTTATCCAGGAATGTAGTGTCGACTTCACCAGGATAGTGGTGTCGACACTTACAGATTTTGTGTCGACACTTATACTAAGAGTCGACACAGACTTTCTGATGCTCTACTATATATCTCAGGTGTCGACATATCCAAAAATTGGTGTCGACACATTATAGACGGACTTGAAGTCGAGACAATAGAACCTTGTGTCGACACATTCCATCTGTGTCGACACTTATAGTCTGTTTTTGGCGACTTTTGATCTTCTTTAAACAGAAGGTATAAATAGGTCAAAAACTCATTCTGTCGACACGCTTACAAGGTTTTCGAGACTGAAACCCTGTGTCGACATTCTCCCTCTATCTCTCTTTCTCTCATCTTTCAAGCTTTCTCGACTGATCTATGGCGCTAAAGATTGAAGATAACGTAAATGAAGGATATGAGTTGGTGCGCCAGGCCTTTGCTGATGCCCCACCAGATGTTCACGGGGTTATCTCTCTCCTCTCTGACTCGGGATTAGAATTTCTGGTCTCCGAACCATCTAAGATATGGAAGAAGGAGGTGCATGAGTTCTTTACATCTGCATCTGTAGATTCTGAAAGTCACGAGATAAAATCCACAGTTCATGGGTCAACAGTGGAAATTACTCCAAGTAAGTTAAGAACAATTCTACATTTACCTATAATTGAGAATGAAGAGGATGTCCCTGCTTCTAAATCAAGGGAGGCTCTTCAATGGTGTGGATTGGATTCCACCATGAAAATTGGAGCTGCTTTCAACAAGAAAGGAATGAATCAACAGGGCAAGTTTCTGTCTGAGGTAGTTGGCAAAGTAATTCTGTGCAAGCCAGGTGGACATGATAGGATTTCCGCCTATATGTTCAGCCTTATGACCAGGATTGTGTTTACAATTCCAACAGATTGGTCAACTGTAATCTTTGAAAAGATTAAGGAAGGAATCAAGAAGCCAAATCTGGCTAGAATAATGAGTATATACCTAACTAAGGAGATTCCTGATGTTATGCAACAACTACCTGGAACAAAAATTAATCACATAAGAAGGATGGACATGAGATTGTTTTCCAGATGGGATAGGGTCCTGACCAAGAGATGCCTGAAGTGGAAAGGCAGGATTCACCTGAGAAATCCCCAGGTCATGCTACCAGTACTGAGCACCCACAAGAAGAGCAAGTAAGACAAGAGGTTGAAGATCAGCCTGCTTCTACACAAGTTCAGGATGCCACTGTACCTGCAATTCAAGGAGAACAAGTAAGAATACCAGCTCAGCAAGTTTATTCACCTACACAAGCTGTATCTACTCATGACCAGGTACAGGTGCAGGGGGAGCTGGTGTATTTTCCTACACAAGACGTTTCTAATATTTCTATTTCTGCACAGGTCCAGGGGAAGCAAGTGTCCTCACCTGCCCAGGACATCACCAATACTGAACAAGTACAGGGGGAGAAGCTGTCTGAGCAAGTGCAAGAGGAAGTTTAAATTGATTTATCTCAAGATTTGAATACTGCAGATGTTCCAGCCCAGAAGGAATATACTCTAGATGAGTTATTTCCAAATGATGAAATAGTTACTGATAGAATGGAAGTGGAGCAAGCAATTGAGGGGGAGCCTGTGCATGTTGAGGCTGAACAACATGGCACTGAAGCAGATGTTCCTCCTCCTCCCAAAGAGAGAGTTCAAATTGATAGTACTTCTGATTCTGAGAATGAAGAAGCCAGGATGGCTAAGAAGAGAAAACTTATGGTCTTCAAGAGAAGGAGCAAGAGCTATAAGCAGGCTCTACAGCCTACAGCACGTCACACTCCTTCTGAATTTGATTATAACAAGTTTATGGTCGATTTATAAGTGAAATTGGATGA
Source organism: Platanthera zijinensis (assembly GCA_039513925.1). NCBI lineage: Eukaryota > Viridiplantae > Streptophyta > Magnoliopsida > Asparagales > Orchidaceae > Platanthera > Platanthera zijinensis. The sequence goes on from CM077085.1 coordinate 109,255,857, forward strand.
ACACAGAGTGGCTATTGAAAAATATGTTGATGAGAACAACAAGTCCCTGCAATTTGACTTGGCTCAGGATATAAAGTCTATTCGATTTGAAGTCAATATGCATAAGAAGGAGATGACAGATTGCTTCCATAAGGGAGGTAATGCTGTGGTATATTTGGCAAAACAACAGCAGTCCATCATTCCTAAAGTGGATGATATTGCTTTAAAGCAAAGCTATGTTTTGGAAAATCAAATAAGGATGAATGACAATTTAACTGAATCTCATCAAGAGATCATTAATGAATTGAAAAAGACTATTCTAGGTCTGCCTGCAGCTAGAGCAAAGGAAATGGAAGAATTTGATAAGAAATTTCAAGCTACTATTGATTCTGTTAAAACTGCTATCACGACCTCTCAAAAGGACATATCTGACAAGCTTCTAAAGTTAAAACCATTTTTTAAAGAGGGTGTGAATTATCTGGATGGACAAATCAGATTTCAGAAGGAAGATCTAAGGGATCATATTACTAGAGAAGCCATAAAGGGGGAGAGGTTGTTAGTTAATGCAGGCTCAGAGCACACCAAATGGGTGACCAATAGTATTTGAGCCACATTGGGATATCCACCTTTGTGTGATGATGCTATGGTGGCTGAGTCAGGAATACAAACAGGTCTACTTGAAGGTAATCAACCTGAGGTTGCCCAAGTCATTTACCCTCCTCTAGATTTTGATATGATTGATCAGCAAGTTCAAGGAATGTATAGTCCTCCAAAGGAGGTTCACAGGGTTGTTATTCGGAAAGTAGATAAGCCTGAGGCTACTTTGAAAGAACAGCAAGATGCTCTACTATCTAAGAAAAGATTTAGAGAGCCGGCTGAACTTAAGCCAGACTTTGAGCAGTGGAGTCCTACTTCCAGATATATTATACTCACTGCATGGAAGGCTGTCAAAGACCAAGAACATGAAAGAGGCAAGTGGTTCAATGAGATGGAATGGCAGAAGTATGAAGCCAGGCAAGAGGCAATAGTACAGTTTAGAAGAAAAGCCAAGCTGGGTAGGCTGCCACCAGATGCTCAGGAGCCGAGCAAGTACTTTCCAAAGCCCTTTCATTATTTTGAAAGGCAAAGGCTCAAGGAAGAAGCTCTGAAGAAATTGAGCTAAAAGGCAAGAAACCAGCTGAAGATTCTGAAGCTCCTGTGAAGGCTCAAATTCAATCTGGCAAAGGGATTGTCATAAAAGAGCCTGATCAGTCTTAATTTTTAGTTCTTTCAAAGTGTTTTGTTATGTTTTGATCATTAAATGTAAAACTCTGTAATCAAACATTACCAAGTTATAAACAAAATGTTGTTTGGTATCATATAATGTTCATTCTGTGATGGATTGTTTTTATTTTGTTTATATTAAGTATTCTAGTTATGTCATATATCATCAGTTTATACTTTTTATAAATGGTGTATATCATTGGCTATAAGGGTTATGACTTCTCCAAATAGGGGGAGATTGTTGGGTACATTAGAAAATGTGTACCTGATTTGAAGAAGCCCAACTTAGCTCAATGATATACATCAATGTGTATTTGATGTTGTTTTGAGTTGACATGTGCAGGTGAAGAAGTATTAAAGAATGCAGAAAAATATTCTAAGTCCACGTGTCGACACCTGAAGAAATTGTGTCGACACTTCAGAATATTTGTGTCGACACTTCAGAATATTTGTGTCGACACTTCAGAATATCAATGTCGACACAGAGAAAGATAGTCGATCACATTTATGTCGACACTGGGAAGCAGTGTCGACACATAAAGAAGATCGTCGACCTCAGCACTAGGAAGCAGTGTCGACACAGTGAAAGATAGTCGACACCCAGAGAAAGATAGTCGACCAGAGAAAGATAGTCGACTAGTGAAAGATAGTCGATTAGTGAAAGATAGTCGACCAGAGAAAGATAGTCGATCAGTGAAAGATAGTCGACCAGAAAAAGATAGTCGACTCACAGAAGAAGATAGTCGACCTCAACTGTGTCGACACTGGGAGGATGTGTCGACACCTTGATACTGAGTCGACATATTTTGGCAGAATTGAAGATTGCTGTGTCGACACCTGAAGGCTGAGTCGACACATACTGAGTTCTGAATCTACAACAACTGTGTCGACACACAGGACTTTTGTCGACACATTGCAGAGCCAAGACCAAGTTATTTTCTAAAGTAGCTGTGTCGACTTAAAGGCAACTTAGTCAACATCATCAAAGACTGTGTCGACACCAAAGTCACTTGTGTCGACACAGATAGACAGATTGGTCTCGACACATTCTGACAGACTGTCTCGACATTTTGCTGTCCAAGGCTAAGGTACAGGAACTGTTTGAAGACTTGACAGCTGTGGGTTGCCACCGTTTAACTGAAGCTGTCAGACCTGTCAGAAAACAGTTAGAAACCGGATCAGCCGGTTACCATGAAGAAAGTCTATAAATAGACATATTCAGAAGGAAATAAATATAACAGAAGAAGATCTAAGAAGAGAAAAAAAAGGATTACGATCCTATTGAAGTTTCAATTCAAGAAAGTGCTAAGCTCTAAAGAAGATCTTCATCAGAAGATCTAAGAAGAAGAAGTCTGAAGTATCAGAAAAGGTGTTGGATAGAGAGGGATCCAGTCATCTTGAAGAAGAAGAAAGAAGCCATCAGTGGTTTCTCAAGAAGCTGTTTGGAAATCAACTCAGCTAAGTTCAGATTCAAGAAGCTTTGAAGAAAGCTCAGATTCAGTTGATTTCATCAGCTGATCAAGAAGTGTCTTGTCCTCTTCTCTCTCAACAAAGGCAAGACATTAAAATATCTTTTCTAAATTTTTGTAGGATCTGTTTACACAGATCTGAGTTGTAAGCCTGTGTTATAAAGGCTGAGTGTAGGAGAGGTGATCTCTGAGTGGTAGGGCTATTTGCCTGAGTGTAGGAGAAGGTTCTTCTCTGAGTGGTAGGCCTTGAGGCAAGGCTGAGGTAGGGCTGTTGAGCCTGAGTTGTAGGAACCTATCTAGGTTCTGAGCTGTAGGATCTGCGGATCTGAGAATAGTGGAAGTTTGGCCGAATCTAGCATACTGCTAGATAGGTGAAGGGGGAAAGTGGATGTACCCAAACCTTGGGGAACCACTATAAAACATTGTGCAATCTGTGATGTTTCAATTTCTATAATTGCTATGCTGAATGTTTTATTTCTGCTATTGAATTCTGCCTAGAAGTATAAACAAGCAATTATAACCTATTCACCCCCCCTCTAGGTGTTTAGGTTGTCTTGAAAGTAAAACTATCAAATAGGTTCAACTATGTCTCTTGACAAGGATGAGAAAGGGAAAGCTTTTTATGAAACCAAGTACAGAAGAATAATTGGATCCTTGCTCTACCTGACTGCTAGTAGACCATATATAATATTTTCAACATGTGTCTATGCTAGATATCAGGTGAATACTCAGGAATCTCATTACGTCGCTGTAAAGTGGATTTTAGGATACCTTAAGGGCACACCTAATCTTGGCTTATGGTACCCAAGAATTAAAGATGTCGAACTAATTGGCTTTAAGATGCTGATTTTGCAGGTAGAGGGATGATAGAAAAAGCACTTCCGGGATGTGCCAATTCCTCAGAAGACGGCTTATTTCATGGAGCAGTAAGAAGCAGAATTGTGTGGCAACATCTACTACCGAGTCAAAGTATATCTATGCGGGTAGTAATTGCGCACATCTTCTATGGTTAAGAAATCAACTTGAATATTACAATTTGAAGATCAGTGAAATTTCGATGTTTTGCGACTCATCGAGCGAAATTGCAATCGCAAACAATCCAGTTTGCCACAGCCGGACCAAGCACATCGAGGTGCGCTACCATTTCATCCGGGAGCATGTGGAGAACAAGGACATAGCCCTCAGCTATGTCTCGATGGACAAGCAGGTTGCAGATATTTTCACGAAGCCATTAGACGAGGCTAAGTTCTCCTTCTTCAAGACAGAACTTGGTATGCTCAACACGGAATCCTGAAAAGTTCATATTTGAACTCAAGAGAAGATTAAGCATCAGCCACTGAAAATATTTCAAGAGAATTCTTACTCAAAAAAATCTCAAGCTCAGAAATGGATTTCTCGAAAAAGTACTTATATTTCTCAAGAACTGCCTGATTTCTCAAAAAAAAAGTATACTTCTCGAGAAATATCATATTTCTTGGAAAACTTACTTCTCGAGAAATGTCATATTTCTCGGGAAACTGAATGGATTTCTCAGAAAGCTTACTTTTTTTCTCAAGAACTTTAAGTGAATTTCTCGTGAACTACTATATTTCTCGAGAAACAGACATCCTCTTGAAAAATCTGTTTACTTATCTTTTGAGAAGAATTCGAACCGCCATTCCTAGGTAAGCTTTTGTAATTCTTAAAAATTCTCAATTTTATATAAATAGATAAGTCCATAAAATATCCAAATCCACGAATTCTAAAAAGCCCAGTTCCCGAGAAAGACGTTTTAGTTCCGCTGATGGCCTCCATCATTCTTCATGCAAACTCCATCGATTCTTCTCTAAAAAGTCAGACATTTTTCATTCTTCTCAATTTATGGCTCCTACTACAGAGATTGGCATGGGTAGTGAGTTTGTTTGCTCAAGAATCGAAGAAATTTTTGATGATTTCCGGAACATCATTCTATTTCTTTAATCTGCCGCCCTCGCCTTCATTTTTGAGCATCCGTGCAAAGTCCTGATTCCAGATGTACACGAGTTCTTTCAAAATGCTAAACTTAAGCGGAGTGGGAAGTTGTTGAAAATTTCAGTCAGAGATTTAAAAATCAAAATCAAGCCGTCCTCTCTAACATATTTTCAGAAATTTCCCTCCATAGATGAAGAAGACTACCTAGAAGAACCAGATTATTTAAGGGCTCTGTCCTTCTGTGGTCTCTCTTAATTAACTACTTCCTTTCGCAAACAGAATATGAATGATGAGAGCAAGCTGCTGGCCGACATTCTAAGAAAAGTCCTACTCTGCAAAATAAGTTCACTTGGTTATATATCCTCTGATTTCTTCTGCATGATGACAGTTGTGGTATGTCGAAAGAAATTCTAATGGGGACATATGTTGTTTGATAAAATTAAAGAAAGCATGAAGGCACCAAAATTTACAAGAATTATTTTTCTTTATCTGAATCAAGTGTATCCTGAATACTTTGACTTGTCCAAAGGTGTGTCCATTCACCACCTAAAGAAAGTCACTATCTCATCCAGCAGCAGCTGGGAAATCAGAATTCCAAGGCAAGGCCAGGCTCCAGCAGTTCCCATGACAGTAGATGATGAGGGCAGTAGCCCATCTCCTCCTCATACTGATATAGTTGGCATATATGGTGCAACTGTTGAGGGGGATCCTGTTACTTCAGTTTATGAAGAAGTTCAGCAAGATGAGGTACCAGAAATAGTTGTTCATTCAGATGTTCCTATAGCTCAGGTTACAGAGCAAGTTGTTGATGATGATGTGGCAGTGGAAGAAGAATTTCAAGCTCAGTCTGATGATGAGCAGAGCACCTCTATGTATGATGGTAGCTCAGGTATGAATGTTGATTCTTCCTCTGATCAGGAAAATCCTCCTGAAGGAACTCCAGAAGATTGTCTACCTAAGGAACATATTGAGGTGGAGAATGATATAATACTCTTTGATGAAGAAGAAATTATCCCAGAACCTTTAGAACCTCTACTCAAGAACTTAGATTTCTCTCTACCAATCATTCTTGGAGAGGAAGGGGATGTAATGACTTCTGCCCAAAAAGGCCAAAGTTTAGTTGTTGTTGAAGAAATTCCTATCTGGACAGCTCCATTTCAACCTCCTCCACCTCCTTTAGCTGACATCATTTCTGGTGATACTCTGTTGGGTAAGATTGAATCTATGTTGACTAAGCAACGAGAGTACTTTGATAAGTCTCTCAGAGAAGTGAGTAAAAGATTAACTGCTATAGAGAAAGAGATGAGCAGAGGATTTGCTGAAATCCAACATAATACTAATGAATTCTAAAGACTGCTAAATATTGGTGGAAAGGCTTTGGACCACACTATTACTAGTGTTGGTGAAGTCATGAATCAAGCAGTCACTGTAGCAAACAATCAGATCAAATTGCTGAAGAAAACTGAACAACAGAATTTCAAGACCGGTGAAGAAGTTGGAAGATTCAAGGAAGAAGCCATAGAGACTCTATTTGTAGAAGTCAAAAAGGGGGAGGACAAAGTGAAAGAAAATCTAGACCACAAAGTTCCAGAGATGAAGACTAGTGGGACAATCAACTCCAAGAGATCAATATAAGTGTAGAAAAGCAGATCAAAGGTGTAAACATCTATACTTATGGGACTGCTGTATGGATGCACAACCAAATCTTTCCAGATTTTAAAGTTGACCCAAATGCTGCTCCACCTCCACATCTTGGTCCAAATGTCCGCAAGCATACTTTTTCACCTAGATCTGAATAGTATGAAGCTCCTCCTGAAGATAATTCTCAAGTTTGGACCTCTGAGAAACTAGATTTTTGTCAAGATCTACCTCCTGAAATGCCAGGGCAAAAGAAAAGGAAATATGGTGATGGTGCTTTTGCCACCAGATCTATCCCCAAACAAGGTGCTACTAAAAGAATAGAACAAGAATTTGCTGAAGTTTGGAGTCCAACTTCTAAGTCCCTATATTCTGGATACTCTGAAGCTGGTTGTGGAATTTAATGAAAATAAAGATGATCCTTACAGTCACAAGGAGTGGGAGCTATAAGAAAAATCTTTGACAAAAAGATGATTTATTTTCGTGAATATGGTCGTAATAATCCTACTGCTCCTCCTCGACCTCCAAAGTAATATCCAAAGCCATTCAGTTATCAGAAGAGACAAGAAAAGAAGAAGGAAAGACAGCACCAACAAAAGTTCAAATAATTTTATGATTGTCAGTTGTATAGAATTTTGTGGACCAAGATATTCCTATGGGCAAACTCTATATATATATATAATTTTGAATTTTGTTGATCTTATTATTTCTTTTCTGTCATTACATACATTATTTTACATGTTAGTTTATTCTTTAATTATCTCGATATAATTCACCTTAGTGTAGAGGGTTCTTACTTCTACAAATAGGGGGAGATAGTTAGGTATTATATCAATAATAACCTAGATTTGTGTGATTCACTCTTGAACTAAGATGAATTAAGTATGTATTTAATGCTATTCAATAGTTGAGTGCTTACAGGTCATTATTGCTAAGTGTATACCAATGTCAGTTTACAATGAGTCACTAAACTCAAGACCATGCAATATAATCCCTTATTGTGTGCTCCATGGTGTTGACTCATATGTGACCTCTCTATTGGGATGAAGTTCATTTCTAAGTACTAAAGAAATGGAAGAAAGGAAGGGTTGCTGGTCTTCAACAAAGAAGAACAGAATTTTTTTCTAAAAAATTTCTAAGTCCATTTCTCGAGAAATTGAAGTCTGTTTCTCGAGAAGTCTAAGTACATTTCTCGAGAAAGCAAGCTATTCTCGAGAAATTGTTAGACTTCTCGGAAAATTTTCTAAAACTGTCTCTAAGCCTTTTCTCGAGAAAAGCCTTTAAGATTTCTCGAGAAACCAAGTTCATTTCTCAAGAAAGGAAAGTAGTTCTCGAGAAATCAAAAGTGTTTCTTGAGAAGCCAAGTATATTTCTCGAGACATCAAATTCGTTCTCGAGAAATAAGTACTTCAGTCCACAGAATTTTGGTTAAGTAAATTTCTCGAGAAGGTCAGACCATTTCTCAAGAAAGCAATTTATTTTTCGAGAAATCATATTCTTCTCGAGAAATCTATCTTCAGTTCTAAATTTGTGCTAAGCACTTTTCTCAAGAAATCATATCCTTCTTGAGAAATCAGGTTTTCACTTCAAAGAAATTTCGTTAAGTCTTTTCTCGAGAAAGACATGTCTTTTATCGAGAAAGCAAATGATTTCTCGAGAAATCTATTTCTTCTCGAGAAATGGAGTTGCAGAAATTTAGATTTAAATCATCTGACGGGATTTCAAATTTAATCAAAGTTACTCATGATTGATCCAAGTGGATATTTCCTTAATGACTTATGATCATTAGATGATGATCTATAAATATTCCATTCAGAGGATTCGCTAACCCTAGTAATAATAATAATTACAATAATCAGAATCGCATTCGCACTTTACAAAATTCGGGAGAAGCCGCACTGTCTTCATCGTCATTCTTCTCTGCCTCTTCTCTCTTGATCGAGCGAATCAAAAGGTGAAAAGATTCGATAGATCCAAGATTCAAAGATTCTTCAACATCTACTTGATCGTGTCGGATCTTAAGTTTTCAGATCAAGCTTTCTCAGGTTTTCTTCCTCAACCTTCTTTACTGAGATTTTCAATTTTCATTAAGGAAGATCCCTGAAGATTTCAGATCTGGAAGAGTAAAAATTTTATTGTTGTTGTAAAATTGTTTTAACTTTTGTAGGAGCTTTGTCTCCGAGATTGTAGGAAGATTGTTCTTCCGTGTGTAAATCTGTTAGTGGATCGAGTTTTAGATCCTGTTTGTGGATAGAGGTGTAGATCCGGTTGTGGATCGAGGTGTAGGAGAGTTTGTTCTCCGAGGTGTAGGAGCGTTGCTCCGAGATGTAAGATTGTGATAATCTGAGAAATGTGAAGTAGCCGAATCTTACCCTTTTTGGTAGATAGGCGAGGTGGGACAGTGGACGTACACAATACGGGGAACCACTATAAATCTCTGTGTTTATGTGCTTCAATTTTTAGATAATCTTTATTCCACAAAAAGACGCAAAAATCACCTATTCACCCCCTCTAGGTCATTTAGGTAGACGTTAGATACTTTCAATGACTATGATAGAATAGTCCCACCTTCACCTGCTTCAATTTTGTACTGCTTTGTTGTTCCCTGCTTTCGTCCTCCCGCTCGGTGCCTAGGAGTCGTGAGGGTGAGACGAGGACAAAATGGCTTAGTGTTTATGACTAACGATCGGTTGTGATCGTATCATTTTGGGAGCTCGAGGAGCTGGAGCACCAGTACGACCAGGAGGACGAGGTGGCAAGACTAGAGGAGTAGATTCCACGTACTACTACTACAACTCAGTGTTAGGTGATGACGAGTGTTTCAGTTCCGCTTCCGCAAAGTGTTGTTGTGTGAGAGAGATTTGATTCCATTTTGGCACGTACCGGGCATTAGCCCTAACTCTCTTTTTCTGTACTCATTGTGGACTGTTGTACCTTACATCTCTATATATTATGATGTTATTGTTGTGACTTGTGGACTTGCTAATTTTCATTTACTTCTGTATTTTTGCTTCTTTTCTAGATTGGCCAATAGGTTGAATGATCGTACTGGCTGGCAGGATCGGCGTCGTGCGGTGTCGACTAGCCAGTGTTCTAGTGTCACTGTAAGACGGAGGTTCTGGGCATAAGATCGGGTAACCTCCTTTGTAAGGGGGAGGGGGTCTTACAAACTGGTATCACTTAAGAAACGATCATATGAGAAAGAAGTACAAAACACTAGGCCACCCTACTCGAGTATTAGTTTGCGGACAAACTATGCAGCGAAAGCAATGGTGTGCCCATGTGTAAAAAGTCACGGAAAACAGTCCATTTAAAAGAATGAGTTAGGTCAATCCTAATATACACCTTACTTTGGTGTAGCCCTGACATGTCGCCATACCACAGAATGTCATTCCTCCCCCTCCGGATTCAACACCTTTTCAGTAGACGGAGATGGGGAAGACTTTGACTACCATCTTCAAGGCCTTCAGGGACCAGCAAGCCCCAGTCCAACAGCCAAATCCAGGATCGAATTGGCTATATGAATTCAAGAGTATGTCTACGTCGATGTACCACAGGACAGAGAATACAGTGAAGACGGACGAGTGGCTAGAGACCATTCAGGAGATGCTGGTAGGCCTCAGCTGCCCGGTCAGTAAGGCAGTTTCCTTAGCAACATTCGCACTAGACATTCATGTAACGAGGTGGTGGAAGTACTTGCTGGACTACATGTATACGGATGGGGAGCTATCAGGCATCACTTGGGAGGAGTTCAGTGAGGTCTTCTTAGAGCACTTAATGTCTGTTATGAACATAGATTAGTTAGAAGAGTGGTTTTTGAACCTCCGGCAGGGGAGCAAATCAGCGATAGAGTACCAGAGGGAGTTCTCCCATCTGGCCAGGTTCATGAGGATTTATGATTTGGACGACAGGAGGTACATAAAGAGATTCTATCGGGGACTTAGAAACTCTACGAGGCAGTCTCTACTATTCATTTCTCATGGAACTTTGGCTAAGATTATTGAGATGGAAAATAAGATGGAGGGAGACAAATTGATGGTACCGAGCAGGGGGAAGAGATCGCTGGATGGGACAACCTTCAGGGATAGTAGTCGGGGATCGTAGAGAAGTAGAGTGATGAGCCATAAGAGGTTTGGAGGACATTATCATCCAAATTTCAGGCAGGAGCAGAGGCATCCTGCAGTACTAGCCCCTCCACCACTACAGATCCATGACCCGATTAGACAGGATGATAGTGGCCACCGACCAGTGATTTTCTATAGGTGCCAACAGCCGGGGCACATTAGGGTGGACTTCCCTCAGTAATTTCATCCTCCTCCCCCTCCTCCACCTCCAGCTACCCCTCTAGCATAACAGGGACAAGGCCGAGGATGAGGTCGAGGATATTATTGTAGAGGTCGAGGATAGGAGAAGATGTATTCTTTGGACCCCGTCGGGCTGAGGAATCCCGTGGAAGTTTTTACAGGTACTTAAATTTATTGGAAGTAAAATTTTCAACATTTGTACCTTACAACCACTAGAACAACAACATTCCTTAACTTAAATCCCAAATATCAGGTTTAGTCTTTATTAATGGCAAGCCCACCATACCTTATTTAATATGGGTGCTTCGCACTCGTTCGTATCTAAAGCCTTCTTGGTGGGACTAGCAGGCATAGACCGATTCACCAACATGAAAAGGAGGGTGTGTCTACCAAATGGATCAAAGCTTTTATCATATGCAAAGTGTAAGATGTAGGCAGAGATTGGAGGTAAGGTATTCGAAGTGTCGCCGACGATTTTGAGAATGTCAGACTTCGATTTGATCCTGAGTGAAAGACTTATTTCAAGAGCCTATACACCTAGAGGGGGGTGAATAGGTTCTAATTATATTTAAGAATTTTAGGCAATATAATTAGTTCTTACTTAGCACAAAAAATGCAAATCACAGCACAGAAAACACAACACAACATACACTAGATTTATAGTGGTTCCCCAAGGTATGGGTACATCCACTTTCCCCCTTCGCCTATCCAGTAGAGAACTGGATTCAACCCAACTTCCTTCCACTAACTCAGATCCACAGATCTTAAAACTCAGAACCAGATTGGTTCCTACATCTCAGACTTATACAAGTCTTACCTAAGATTCTCCCCAAGAATCCTACCTCAGGCCACAGCCCTACCTCAGCCATTATAACAAGACTTACAACTCAGACTATAAATAGTCCTAAACCTAAGGCACTCAGCCCTACCTCAGCCTTTATAATTATTGGCTTACAACTCAGATCTAAAAATAGATCCTACAAGAATTTGAGTATTTGAGAAATACTGAAATATCAGCAGATAGATCACTCTATAGGTAAGAGCTTCTTGATCAGTTCTTGAATGAACTGAATCTCTAGATCCAACTTGACTTAGCTTTTTCAAAGCTACTTGATAGAACAAAATAAGGTTTAACTCTTCTTGATGTAGAAGTTGATCTCCTATTAGTTCCTTCCTTGAATTAAGAATAAGATCTGAATCTTCTTTGGAGATTGTTCAGAATCTGCTTTCTTAAGGGTCACCCCTTTACTTGTTGTTGAAAGCTTTCCTCAGATGATCCACTTTTTTATCTTTGTGTCTGTTCTTTTATGTTGTCACGGATCAGTCCTTTATATAGAGATTTCCCCTGATTACCGGCTGATCCGGTTTGTAACAATCTTCTGAAAGTTCTGACAAAGGTGTCAAACCTGTTGGTAATGACATCTGTCGAGTCACCCGTCATGACAGTTGATTCCTCAAAGATTATATACGTCAGCAAGATCCACTCAGCAGACTGCTTCTTATGTGTCGACACAAATAGACTTAGTGTCGACACAAGTCTTGATGATGTCGACATAACACTCTATGTTTTGACATAATCATTCTTCAGCTACTTGACACAGCTTCTGTTTGTATGTGTTGACACAACTGCTCCTGATCTTGACATAACTGATGCTGGAAGTTGGCATTGAGTGTATATCCAGCCGTCGTTGAGTGTGTGTTGAGACGTCATAGAGTGTGTGTCGACACAAGTCCTGTGTGTCGACACAAGCCTTCTGGCTCAGTATAGCTGTTGCTATTATATGGCATTGAGTGTCATCTAGATGTCGTTGAGTGTGTGTCGACACAACTGTTTTTGTTCTTGGCTTAGCTGTAGACAACCGGAATTGAGTGTGTGTCGACACAATTCCTATGTGTCGACACAAACCTTCTTCAGGTGTCGACACAATTGTAGAGTGTCAACACATGCATTTCTTCTGGTGTCGACATAACTCCTGGGTGTTGAAACAACTTCTTTCTTAGGTGTCGACACAATTCCTGCCTTAGGTGTCGACACAATTCTGGGTATCGACACAGCTTCTTCTCAGGTGTCTACACAATGCCTGGGTGTCGACACAGGCCTTGCTTTTAGTGTCGACACAACTTCTGGTTGTTGATACAATTCTTCACAAGTGTCGACACTTGTACTTAGAAAAATTCATGCAAACCTTACACCTGCACAATTAAACTCAAACAACCATCAAATGCAACTTGATGTATATCATTGAGTAAGATGAGGCTTCTCCAAATCTGGTACATATTTTTCAGTGTACCCAACAATCTCCCCCTATTTGGAGAAGTCATAAACCTTAGTCAAAGATATACATCTCTCACAATAAAACACATAAGAATAGATGTACATTCATTTTAGGGCAAGATAATATATAAACAATGTAAACAACTCAAGGCAATAGTGAAACTAATTTTATTTTTAATCTGAAAATACTGGGTTTACATGTTTTCCTTAGAACAAAAAAAAAGTTACATTGTTCTATACAAAAGCCTATCTATCCTATGATTAGCTAGGCTCCTTAATCACTATGCCTTTTCCTGATTGAATCTTTGCCTGTACTGTAGGATCTGTATCATCAACAGGTTTCTTCCCTTTGAGATCCTTCTTCTTTTGTTCTTCAACCTTTATTCTTTGTCTTTCAAAATAGTGAAAGGGCTTGGGGAAGTACCTGCTAGGCTCTAGAGCATTAGCAGCTAACTTACCATCTTTTGCACTCCTTTTATGCTAAAGAATGGCTTCCTGCCTAACTTGATATTTGTTCCATTCCTGCTCAGAGTACCACTTACCCCTATCATGTGTCTTATCCTTTACAGCCTTTCAGGCAGTCAAAATGATATTACTTGAAGTAGGGCTCCATTGCTCAAATCTGGCTTCAACTCTGCCTGCTCCCTAAACCTATTCTTGGATAATTGTGCCTCATTTTGAGCTAGCTTGGCAACCTCTGACATTTCTACTTTTTCAATAATCACCTTTGATGCCTCCTGTGAAGGACTATACATTGTCTGTACTTCTTGTTGAACCATGTCAAAATCAACAGGAGGGTTAATAACCTGTACAACTTCAGGCTGATCTCCTTCAATATTAGCAGGTTGCACTCCAGATTCAACAACATTGTCATCCTCACACAAAGAAGGAAAGCCAAGTGTAGCTCTGATGGAATTAGAGATCTATTTTGCATGATCAAAGCTAGCTTTGACTAACTACCTCTCCCCCTTTATGACTTCTCTAGTGATATGATCTCTCAAATCTGTCTTTTGAAATCTTATCTGATCAGCCAGATATTCTGTACCATCTTTGTAATAGTCTTTGAACTTTAGTAAGGTATCAGAAATTATCTTTTGGGAGGCTTCAATAGCTGTTTGAATAGCTGTAAAATCTACTTATATCTGCTTTGATATTTCAGTTTTGAAATCTGTTGAAATACTTCCAAGTTTCTGGATGATTTTTGTATGGGAGTCTTTGAGGTTTTCATTGGACCTGAATTGATTTTCAACCACATACCCTTGCTTTGTTGCAATGTCCTCAACCTCAATCTTCAGCGGCTGTTGTTGCTCAGCCAAATACACTAGAGCATTGCCTCCTTTATGGAAGCAATCTGTCATCTCTTTCTTGTGCAGATTGACTTCAAATCTTATTGACTTTATGTCCTGAGCCAGCTAAAACTGCAGTTCCTTATTTGACTCATCCACATACTTCTCTAGAGATTGCCTTTGTTCATCAAATTTTACTTACAGCTGGACCAGTAGTGAACTTAAATCTATGCTTGGAGCAGGTTGTTGTGTGACTATGTGCAAGGCTTTCTCTTAGCCTGAGCTCCTTTTCTTTATTTCAACCATCTTTCTCTTCTTAGCCATTGTAGCTTCCTCATCATCAGAGGGATGTGATGAGCTTTCTATGACTACTTTGTCTTTTTTAGATGGGTCATGCAGTAGTTCTTCCCCCTCATTTTTTGGCAGGTCCTTTTCTACCTGGGATTGTTCCCCCTTAGTCCTTACAGCAGGTAAATAAGTAAATAGATCTTCCATTGATACCTCTTGTTGTATCTGTACAGGAGGAACAAGGTTAGTTTGGAAAATAAAAGGTTCTCCCTAAACATCCAGATTTTTGTCCATGGCCTGTTCTATAAAGAAGATACATACTTTCTCATTCTGCACATCTTGTGCCTCCTTCTCAACATTGTCTAGTGCTTCTTTATTTATATCTGAGACAATATCCATTACTGTATCTGCTGTATACTCACTCTCTAGAGTAGCAGCATCAATTCCTTCCCCTTGAGAAGGTCGCTCAAAAAGTATTGTTTCTTGTACTGTTGATTCAGGATTTTCTCCCCCTGGAGTAGTGACTACCTGTTGCTCTGGGAGCACACTGCTCTCTACTTGATCTTGAACATCTTTTTGGGGCATGTCTTCATCTGAACTGAAGACCACTTCCTCTTTAGAATCACTAGAACATTCTTCTTGCTTAACAACTTCCTTCTTCTTCTTTTCTTTCTTTGTTTGTTTTTGTGGAGTAGAAACCTCCTTGGTAAATACTCTATCCCACCTAGTCAGGATTCTTGTGTCCATTCTTCTCATATGGTTGATTTTTGATCCTAGAAGTTGGTTCATTATATCTGGTATTACTGAATCTAAACATAGACTCAGGATTCTTCCCAGATTTGGTTTCTTGATTTCTTCTTGTATCTTGTCAAATAATATTGATGCCCAATCTGTCTTTAGCTTGAAAATTATTCTTGTCATTAGATTGAACATAGAAGCTGAGATTCTGTCATGTCCACCTATTTTGCACTGGATTACCTTGCCTACTATCTCTTACAGGAATTTCCTATGTGAATTCATCCCTTTCCTGGTGATGGATGATCAAACCTTGGTAGTAGGGTTAAACCCGCACCAACTTAAGGCATCTTTTATCATAGAGGGAATGATTCAATCTTCATCCTTGACCTTAGGAAGTTGGAGTGATTTCCTAATCGACTTCAGTGTAAGTTTCACTCTTGAATCCTGTACAGTGGATTTGATCTTCTTCCCGTCTGTGTCCACAGTTGCAGAAGAATAAAATTCCATTACCTCCTTCTTCCAAATCTTTGTTGGTTCTAAAACCAAGAATTCCAACCCATTTTCTAAAATTAGGGTAATTACACCCTGGATTTCTGGAGATGCTATCGTGAATCCATCACGAACCAGTTCATAGCCTTTGTTTACCTTGTCTTCCTTGATGGACGCCATTGATGGAAATGAGAGAAAGAGGAGAAAAGATAATATCGAAGTCGACACAAGGGCTAGAGTTGAGAAATTTGAAAGCGTTGTCGACAAGATTTTGGCTTCACCTATTTATAGTCTAGGTGTAAAGGGGAGTTAAAAAGACACTACTTAGTAATAATACTAGGTCTCGATAATACTTAGGTTTAGTCGACACGTCTATATGTCGACATACTATTGTCAGTGTCGATATGGACTGGTCATGACTCGACACAGAGTGTCGACATTGAATTTTGTGTGTCGACACAAAAATCAGCTAACTTAATATCTTGATATTGTTGTGTCAACATCCATACTTCTGTTGACACAGATACTGTTTCTGTGTCGACACATCCTTTTTCTTTGTCGACACAACATACTGAGTGTGTCGACACAATTTGTTTGTGTCGACACAAATATTTTACTTAGACAAATTTCCTGAGAAATATTGTGCTTACATAGTCTACTTAGGAATGCTTGTGCTGACCTAGTCTAGGTTCAACATACCTAATTCAATTTTAAAATGATTGAATTTAGTTTCATCCAGAGGTTTTGTAAAAATAGCAGCAATCTGACTATTTGTGTTTACAAATTCTAGATTATTATCTTCTTTCCCAACATGTTCTCTTATAAAATGAAACTTAATTTCTATATGCTTGGTTCTACTGTGTGATACAGGATTCTTAGCAATAGAAATAACACTTATGGAATCACAAAATAATGGAATTCTACTTACCTTGATGTCATAATCTTCAAGTTAGTGCTTTATCCACAATAATTATGCACAGCAACTGCCTGCAGCTATATATTCAGACTCAGCTATTAATATAGCTATAATGGTCTACTCTTGCTGCACCATAACACCAAACTTCCACCTAGGAATTTACAAGTTCCTGTAGTACTCTTCCTGTCTTCTTTGCATCCTATAAAGTCTGTATCTGAGAAACCTATTAATAAGAAATCTCTATTCTAAGAGTACCAAAGGCCTAGATTAGGTGTGCCCCTAAGATATCTCAAAATTCTTTTAATTGCAGTATAATGAGATTCCTTTGGGCAAGCTTGGTACCTAGCACAGACAGATGTAGCATACATGATGTCAGGTCTACTAGCAGTCAAGTAGAGTAGGGAGCCAATTATCCCTCTATATAAAGACTCATCAACAGGTTTCCCTATCTCATCTTTGCCTACAGGCATACTTGTTCCCATTGGAGTTTTCATGGCGGAGGCTGAGTCCATACCATATTTCTTAATCAACTCCTTAGTGAATTTAAACTGAGAAATGAATAATCCATTACTAGTCTGTCTAACTTGAAGTCTCCAAAAGAACTTCAGCTCACTCATACTACTCATCTCAAACTTCCCTTGCATAAGTTTGGCAAACTTTCTACAAAGGTTGTTTTCAGTAGATCCAAAGATAATGTCATCGACATATATCTGGACTAAGATTATATTGCCTTTAGATTCCCTAAAGAATAAAGTTTTGTCTATCTTTCCTCTAAAGAATTTATTCTCAATAAGAAAAGTAGACAAGGTTTCATACCAAGCCCTAGGGGCTTGTTTCAAACCATATAGGGCTTTCCTAAGCCTATATACATAATCTGGATAATTAGAATCTACAAAACCTGATGGTTGTTCAACATAGACTTCCTCTTTTAAGTCACCATTCAGAAATGCTGACTTTACATCCATTTGATATACCTTGAACCCTTGATAGGCAGAATAGGCCAAGAACATCCTTATAACCTCTAGCCTTGCTACTGGGTCAAAGGATTGATCAATGTCAATCCCTTCCTCTTGCCTGTAGCCTTTTACTACCAGCTTTGCCTTGTTCTTGATTATTGTGCCATTTTCATCAAGTTTGTTTCTATAGATCCACTTGGTTCCAATGATGTTGTGATCCTTAGGTTTAGGAACTAGTTCCCAGACTTTGCATCTTCTGAATTGATTCAGTTCTTCTTGCATAGCATCAACCCAATTAGTATCTAGCATGGCCTCCTCAAACTTCCTGGGTTCTATCCGTGACAAGAAACTTGAACATAATATTGTGTTCATGTTCTTGCTCCTTGTTAGAATACCTTGACTTTCATCACCAATGATTTGGTGAGCTGGATGATCCTTTAGGTGTCTTCTAGCTGGAGGAAACCTGTCTACCACATGGCCTTCTTCATTTTCCTCAACCTGATGCTCCTCATTGTCTTCATCATCCAGTGAGTTTTGTTCTCCCCCTGGATAGCATGAATCTTTTCCATCATCCATCCTAGCAGGAGTTTCATCATTGATGATCATCTTGTCCACCCTGTCTGCTAGACCTATAGAACTAACCGAAGAACTAGACAATTAATTGTTAATAAATCTAGACTCATCAAAAACAACATGGACTGACTCTTCTACAACTTTGGTAGTCAAGTTATAGACCATGTATGCCCTACTATTATTGTTGTACCCAATAAATATCCCTTCTAGGAATTTGGCAGCAAACTTTGTTTGGTAGTGCTTACGATTAACTAAGACATAACACTTGCTACCAAAGATTCTTAAATAAGAAATGTTTGGTTTTCTGCCTTTCAAAATCTGATAGGGAGTCAACTTAAGTTTCTTATTTATGGATGCTCTATTGAGAACATGATAAACAGTATTTAATGCTTCAGCCAAGAAATATTCAGGGAGGGTAGTGTCACTGAGTAGAGTTCTACCTGTCTCAATAAGAGTTCTATTCTTTCTTTCAGCAATTCCATTTTACTGAGGTGTTCTAAGTGAGGAGAACTCCTAATGAATCCTAACTTCTTCACAGAATTTTTTCATACATTCAGACTGAAATTCAGTTCCATGGTCACTTCTAATTTTTACCATTGAACTGTTAATTCATTCTGAATTTTTCTAACAAAAGTTTTGAAAACACAAGGGGTTTCCGATTTCTGCCTCAAGAAGAAAACCCATGTGTATCTAGAAAACTCATCCACAACAACTAAAGTGTATACTTTCCTTCCAAAACTTTGAACTGACATAGGACAAAACAAATCCATATGCAAGAGATATAAACATCTCATAAAATCTTTGGAATCAAGTGCAGGAAAAGAGGACTTGGTCTGTTTGCCCTTTTGGCAAGCTGAACACACTCCCTCTTTAATGCACTTGACTTGAGGACCATTCCTCACTAAACCCATGCTAAATAGCAGCCCTATAGACTTATAGTTCAGATGAGCTAACCTCTTGTGCCATTTGACACATAAGTAAGCTTTCTCACCTACAAATAGGCAAATGGGTGAGTTGTTATACTCACAATCCAGGTTAAGACAATATACATTCCCTCTCCTAGTGCCAGTCAACATGATCTCTAGATCACTTGACCTCTAAATTTGGAACTCCCCTTTATGGAAAGAGATATCATAACCTAGATCACTAAGTTGACTTATGCTAATTAAGTTATGTTTTATACCCTTCACATAAGCCACTTTAGTGATAGTAATTGAATCACTAGAGATGTTTCCAAATCCTTTGATGATTCCTTTTTCTGATCCACCAAAGATCACTTTGGGTCCATTCTCTATGGGTACATAGTCCCTCAACATTCTTCTTATTCTAGTCATGTGTCTGGAACATCCACTATCCAAGTACCATATAGGGGTATGACCACTTGGATTCTCCTGCATCAAATAAAGAATTACTCATCCTTATAACCCAAATTAGTTTTGGGTCCTAGGTTCTTGTTAGTTTGAAAACAATCATGTTTATGATGGGCTATAACCCGAACAGGCAAGTGTACCTGTCGAATTGTAGTATCAAGGTCGTGTTTAAAACTCGGGGATGTCAAGTACTGCTACTCACGCTCGAACTATTATCCTATCGGAAAACTGTTGGGATTTGAGAATTTTTAAAAGTAAAATAAAAGATAATTTTTTTAGACGAAAAAACTTATAATAAAGAGATAGCATTCGATCAATGATTCACCATAAAATGAAATGAGAGGGATAAAAAGGTATAGTTTTAAATTTGTAAATCATACTCGACCGTGACGGATCCGATATTAGGAAATAATCTCGCGAGAGAATTAAATCCCCTGACTTATAGAGGTTTTGACCGAAATCTCTTTCAAGTCAAAAAGGCCTAAAGCAGCATTATAAAGGTGACCCGCACTATTGGATTTGACTCCAATCCGGAAGATTTACGTCATCCTATCTCTAGGGTTGGGTTCAACTCCTTCCTTCTTTGAGTGATCTTGCACATTCACGAGCCTCTCCGCTACTTAAATATGAGATCTAAAGCCTACTACCATATACCAGAAATATAGAGTCGACAAAATAAAAATCAAAGAAGGATCGAGTAAACTTAAGCAAAGATAAAACTATGAAATAAAAGAAACCCTCATCTCATTTTATGGATCCTCACGATCGAAGGCTAAGAGAAATTAGCTATGCATAATTGAAAGGAAAACCATAAAAAAAAGAGAAGAAAATTTCATTAATAACAATTTATAAAAAGAGAAGTACACAATGCTTAAAACAAAACGATAGTAAAATCTCTTAAACAAAATGAAATTACAACAAGGCAAAATAGGAAATAAAATTACAAAAGCTCTCTTGACTTGTACTCTCCACTTGCTCTCTCTAAAAGCCAACTTCAAACATGAGACCATTGGCTCCTTTTATGGATAAGGAGGGAAAATTCTAGAATGAAGGCAAAAGTGAGGGGACATGGATGTGGCCGGCCATGTAGGTGGAAGGGTGCATGAATGGCATTAATGAAGGGAGAGAGAAAAAGATGGATTCATTGTATTTAATTAATGAGGATGCAAATGGAAAAAGTCAAGGGGAATGAATGGAAGTATGTAGAAGGGAGAAAGAAAGGGGGTTCGGCCATGTAGGGGGAGAATGCATGCATGTAATAAATGATGGGGAGAAAGAGAGAGGGGTTCAATGTATTTAATTAATGAGGAAGAAGGGGGCCGACCACATGAAAGGGCTTCTTGAGCTCGGGTAGACTACAAGTGGATGTTTGAGGGCTGCTTCATGGGCTTGCATGGTGTGGTGAGGTCCTCCAAGTAGGCTTAAACATGTTGGAGGAGGAGTCATGCAAAGATGGTGGACTGCATGGGCATTATTCTTCATGTGCTCGGGTTAGGCTTGGAGAGAAGCTCGGGTTGGAGTGGTAGGCTGCTTGTAGTCTTTTTGGGCTGCACCAAATGGAGGAGAGCTACACCATGTTGCTCAAGTTGGACCTACAAAATAACTATTAAACAATTAGACACTTTACCATAACATATCATGATATAAAATTTAAATAAAACTAAACATGAAACATAACAATTCATACTATTAATTAGTTATAATAAATAAAACTAAACAAAATAAACATAACATTAATCATTATAACATAACATTAGTTGTGTAAAACTAAACTATAACAAAGATAATAATATTTATAAATAAACTAAACATAACAATAACATAAAACGTAGAATAACAACAAAACATAAAATAAAACTATAAATTCTTATATTATAAAAAATAACACAACAACATCATAACAAGAATACAAAAACACAAAATTATAATAAAACTTAGGAATTTTGACTACTTAATTACCCCAAAAAAGGATGACTAAAACTAGTCATCAAATTCCCCCATGCTTAGACATTTGCTTGCCCTCAAGCAAATAGAAATAAAAAACTAGGGAAAAATCAAAAAGAAAGCAAAAGATATTTTTTTGTTTATTTTAGGTTACATAGTTAAGAAAAACAAAACATGAAAAATTATTCTATCCTAATTTCCATGTTATCAACTTATGGGGTGAGAAGTGCACAATAGAAAACTTGAAAGATGAGGCCTAAAAATCTCATTAAAACATAAGAAAAGTTTACACATTTCTAAATCTTAAAACAAGGAATCCAAAATAAATGAAAATAAGGAAAACAAAAGTAGAGGTTCTAAATAAACGGCATATTAACGAACTACTAGATTGCTAGATAAAAATTAACCCTAAAACACCTCAAGGTAACCTCCAAAGAAATCCATCAATGATGGTGGCCATAGGCTTGTCCGTTCAAACTCTCTCCACTACGCGAATTTACGTTCTAAAGATTAATAGGACTTAAAATAGGCGTTAAGACTTGGTTTAGGTAAATAATTAGGAAGTTAAAAGCAAAGATAAAAATGAAGGCTAAGACACACACTAAACTAAGGTTGAGCTCAAAATAACTAAACCATAACCAAAATTAGAAATGACAAGTATGTCATTTCTCCAATTAAAACAAGGACACAAGACAAGGCCATATATTTTTCTTTTATAAATTTGGCCAAACATAAACCCTCTTTTTTTTTCATCTTTTTGATTTTGATTTTTTCATTTTTTCCATTTATTGAAACACAAATATTTTGGAAAGCTCCAAATGTAAGATAAAAATTTCCTTTTCATTTTTTTCATAAAGAGATAACCCATCACACAATGATTTTTAAAATGAAGCTCAAGGTTTAGTGTGCTATAGGAAGGGCATTTCTGGCTTTGGTGAAAATAATGAAAAGCAAGGTGGAGCTAAATCAAAAAAAAACATGGAAAAGGCCCAAAATTGTTTTGCAATGGTAGCCTAAATCATTTCTAAAGTACGTAAAAATGACGCAAATGTTTCGAGAGTAGCTTGGGACAAGTTCTAGACACCAAGAAAGACTACCCCAGAAATGAAAAAGAGCTAATATTACCTAGCAACCATTTGCAAGCAACTAACCGAATAAAAAGACATACTACAACTTGCTAACTTATAACGTAAAAAATGGATTCCTATATTTAAGAAAGAGAAACTAGTAAAACTAAGCTATGTTAAAATGATAAGTTTAGAAAACCCGTTTCAAAGAAATCTAAATAGTACTAAGGAACCGCACGGGCCTACACATCACTAAAAGAAACATAAAAATAAAGATATTAAATAATTTTAGATTTTGTTTTTCAAATAGATTTTAGCACATTTTTTATTTTTGTTTTTCTAATTTTTTGGGTTTTGTATTTTATAAATTTTTTTTTATTTTTTGATGAAGTTAAAATAAAAGGCAATACTATTAAAATAACTATACTAATTTTTAGAAATTTCATAACATTATTTTTTTTAAAACATTTTTTTAAGAAAGGAAAGAAGAAAGAAAGAAACTAAATCCTCCCTCATGCTAAGATTCTTCATTGTCCTCAATGAAAGAAACATAAAAAACGAGGAAGAGAAGGAGACTGAGAAGGAGAGAAAAATAAAATGCAGTAAAGTAACTAAAAAAACAGGACTTCCCCGGGTTTGTGAGATGAAGGCGGATGTCGCTCCCCCATGCTTAGATTGCAGTGCTCTTTATCGTCAGCAGGTTTGACTTGATCCATCTTTAAATCAGCAGCGTTGGATCGGCGGTCACGAACTTGTACTTGAGCAACCGGGAGGAAGAGCAAAATAAAAGCAGAAAAAATAGAGTTTGTGGGCAGGTGCCCAAGATTGTTCTTTATTACAACAATTTTAAAGTTCGAATAAGAGTCTCATAATAATAATAATAAGTCAAAAAATAAAAATAAAAATGTTCCATAATAAGATAAAAATTTAAGAGTCCAAGACAAGATCCTCCGTTGTAGTAGACACAAAATCATTTTAAAAATAAAGTTTAAGTCTATGCCAATTCACTTTAAAATCACCCTTATCGGGGTGCGAAGGCAACACAGTTCCATAAGGAAAAACGTCCTTGACCGTAAATGGTCCAGACCATCTAGATTTAGATTTTCCAAAGAAAATACGTAGACGTGAATTTAAAAGAAGAACTTGATCGTCTGGCTTAAAATTTTTACGGTGGCGAAAGTTCTTATTGCGATAAATTTTCATTTCAGGGTCGGGTGGTTTATCAAAATGATTTTTCAAATTTTTATCATTTTCAAAAATAAGATTCTCAAGATTCTTTTGTCTAAAATCAGAGTCATTTTTGAATTTTGCTTGTGCGGACATAACAGTGTTTTCAAAAACATTTGATGAAAGTTCAGAAAAAGAAGAAGAAAAATCCTTTGGAGAAATATAGGAGTCTTCTTTTAAGTCATCAATGAAAAAGAAAGAATCATCATTTTGTAAAGATCGAGTTTTTCATAGATTTGTTAATATAAAATATAACTTCCTCATCTCCCACATTCAAAAAAAGTTTTTCGTCACTAACATTTTTGATTGCGCGAGCGGTGGCTAGGAAGGGACGACCAAGGATAAGAGGGACCTCGATGTCCTCTTCAATATCGAGAATGACAAAATCCACCGAGAAGATGAATTTGTCGACCTTCACTAGCACATCCTCAACAACACCTAACGGATACTTAATTGATCGATCAGCTATTGAATACTCATGCACGTTGGGCTGAGAGTACCCAAACCTAACTTCTTGAATAAAGAAAAAGGCATCAAATTGATGCTCGCTCCTAGATCCGCTAACGCATGTTTAACAAACAGATCACCAAAAATGCAAGGAATGGAAAAACTACCCGGATCGTTTATCTCTTTAGGAAGATTTGAGTTTTTAATGACCGCCGAGCATTCTTCATTTAACGTTACATGCGATAAATTTTCTAATTTCTTCTTGTTCGTTAATAAATCCTTAAGATATTTCGTATACTTAGGCATTTTACTAATCGCTTCATGAAATGGAAAATTAATATGAATTTGTTTGACCATTTCAAGGAAGCGTTGGTACTGATCGTCTAGTTTTTCTTTCCTAAGTCGAGCCGGATAAGGAGGTGGCAGAAATTCCCTTATAACAACCGGAGCATCATTTTGAACGTCATCTTTTTCTTTTCCAAAATCAGAAAAAATAGAAATATCTTTTTCTTTATCAAAAGTAGATTTTTCATTTCAAAAAGTTGATTTATTATTTTCCCTGGGGATAATTGTTTCCACGACAGGAGGGACAATCACTTTTGGCTCTTCCCTTGTGGTGGGCTCGTTAACAACCTTATCGCTCCGAAGGGAAATCGCATTTGCGTGCTCCCTTGGGTTAGGTTCAGTGTTCGAGGGAAGAGTTCCAAGTGGTCTCTTAGAAAAAGCCTTGGCAAGTTGCCCGACCTAGTTTTCTAAACTTTTCACAGACCCAGTTAGACTCCTAATATTAGCTTCGTTCGAGCTTATATATTTAGAAAGGATCTCTTCCAAAGGGGAAGGTTTTTGAAAGTTTTGGTTTTGTTGTAGTGGTGGTGGTGGTGTAAAATCGTGCGGTGGGCGTACGACATAAACATTATTACTCCAAGAAAAATTAGGATGGTTACGCCATCCAGGGTGATAAGAATTCGTAGCAGCATTAAAACCAGGAGGAGCAGAAAAATTAGAAAAAGCAGAAAAATTATTTGCAGAAATATTTTGAGCAAGCCTGGGTATGTTCCCCAGATAATCCACCTGCTCGGCAGCAGCAGCAGCATTCACATTTTAAAATTCCTTAGCAGCGGAGGCAGCAGTCATCTCCGAGATCTTCTTGTTCAGCATTTCCACTTGCAGCGCTAGTTGCGACACCGAATCTACTTCATAGATACCTGTAGGTTTGGATGGGCGAGTTGTAATACCCCTACCCGTTACGTTCAATATAGTAGAAGGTCCGATCGGGGCCCCACACCATGTCTTACAAACAGGCGGAGACGTTACTAAGTAATATCAAATACACATCCTATCACAGAGCATTCTAGCGGAAGTTTAAAGGGTTGCAAGAATGAACTCAAACATCAACAAAGAAGTCCACAGCTAAACCAAACATGCCATAATATAAAACTACAAGTACGGCCTTATGGCCTATTACAAGTGTTACTCTTTATACAAGAAGGTATCTTCCATACTTCGGCATGCAGGCCGGCCACACATGAGTTCTTACACAAGGTACAAAAATAGCCTTCAAGGGCTAGCACTCAGCAACAGCAGCTTAGGGTCTTCCGCCCTCATCCCTGCTTGGCCCTTCTTGACCTGCACGCAAAAGATCCACCAAGCAGTGGCAAACAAAGCAACGGTCAGCATTTGGCTGGCCATTTATAACGACCCTGTCCCTGGCAAAACCAAAACTTGGTTTTGGGGTATTACATGAGTCCTAGATGAATTCCACTGATAAGTGTTTATTGCCATGTACACGATAAGCTCAAGAGCGGCTTCCAGAGTTTTGCGGTCTAAAGAACCAGCGAAAGCAGAATCTATCATTTGCTTAGTTTCTTGATTTAGCCCATTGTAAAATGTTCTGACCTGTAACCATACAGGCAGAGCATGATGTGGGCATCTTCTCAAAAGTTCTTTGAACCTCTCCCAAGTGTCATAGAGGATCTCAGAAGCTATTTGAGAATAAAAAGTTATATCATTTCTTAGCTTAGAAGTTTTGGCGGGGGGGGGGGGGGGAGTATCGAGCAAGAAATTTTTCAAATAGAATGTTCCAAGTAGTGATTGATCCTCTTTGAAGAGAACTCAACCACTATTTGGCTTTGGTTATTAAGGAGAAGAGGAAGAGTCTTAGACTTATAACATCGTCTGAGACACCATTAATTTTAAAGGTGTAGTAGATTTCAAGAAAACTAGCAATATGTAAGTTCAGATCTTCATCTTATAATCCGTCGAACTGTACATATTGCTGCACAATTTGTATGATGCTAGGCTTAAGCTCCAAGTTATTGTTCGCAATCGTAGGTCGAACAATACTTGTTTTTGTTACCTCCAGGTTGGGTCGAGCATAATCGGACATGGTCCTTTGCTGAGCCATTCTTGGGTTTGGATCTCCCATTTCAGAATTAAAATTACAATCACCGTAGGAATCCTCAACCGCTGTTTGAGAAGTGGAAGCCCCGAATCGTAGTTGTCTCCGAAAGGAGCGTTCGATTTCTGGGTCCAAATCAACAAGTAGTGACGGATTCGTGTGGGTAATGCACTTGAAAAAAAACGAAAGGGAATGGAAATAAAAACATGAAGAAAGAAAAAGAGAAGATAATATATATTTTTTTAATTTTTGCAGAAGTAATAGCGAAAGCATTTTCAAAATATTGACGAAGAAGCTCCCCGGCAACGGCGCCAAAAACTTGATGGGCTATAACCCGAACAGGCAAGTATACCTGTTGAATCGTAGTATCAAGGTCGTATTTAAAATTCGGGGATGTCAAGTACTGCTACTCATGCTCGAACTATTATCCTATCGAAAAACAGTTGGGATTTGAAAATTTTTAAAAGTAAAATAAAAGATGATTTTTTTAGACGAAAAAACTTATAATAAAGAGATAGCATTCGATCAATGATTCACCATAAAATGAAATGAGAGGGATAAAAAGGTATAGTTTTAAATTTGTAAATCATACTCGACCTTGACGGATCCGATATTAGGAAATAATCTCGCTAGAGAATTAAATCCCATGACTTATAGACGTTTTGACCGAAATCTCTTTCAAGTTAAAAAGGCCTAAAGCCGCATTATCGAGGTGACCCGCACTATTGGATTTGACTCCAATCCGGAAGATTTACGTCGTCCTATCTCTAGGGTTGCGTTAAACTCCTTCCTTCTTTGAGTGATCTTTCACATTCACGAGCCTCTCGGCTACTTAAATATGAGATCTAAAGCCTACTACCATATACCGGAAATACGGAGTCGACAAAATAAAAATCAAAGAAGGATCGAGAAAACTTAAGCAAAGATAAACTATGAAATAAAAGAAACCGTCATCTCATTTTATGGATCCTAACGATCGAAGGCTAAGAGAAATTAGCTATGCATAATTGAAAGGAAAACCATAATAAAAAGAGAAGAAAATTTCATTAATAATAATTTATAAAAAGAGAAGTACGCAATGCTTAAAACAAAATATTAGTAAAATCTCTTAAACAAAATGAAATTACAACAAGGCAAACTAGGAAATAAAATTACAAAAGCTCTCTTGACTTGTACTCTCCACTTGCTCTCTCCAAAAGCCAACTTCAAACATGAGACCATGGGCTCCTTTTATAGATGAGGAGGGAAAATTCTAGAATAAAGGAAAAAGTGAGGGGACATGGATGTGGCCGGCCATGTAGGTGGAAGGGTGCATGTATGACATTAATGAGGGGAGAGAGAAAAAGGTGGGTTCATTGTATTTAATTAATGAGGATACAAATGGAAAATGTCAAGGGGAATGAATGGAAGTATGTAGAAGGGAGAAAGAGAGGGGGTTCGGCCATGTAGGGGGAGAATGCATGCATGTAATAAATGATGGGGAGAAAGAGAGGGGGTTCAATGTATTTAATTAATGAGGAAGAAGGTGGTCGACCACTTGAAGGGGCTTCTTGGGCTCGGGTAGACTAGGAGTGGATGTTTGGGGGCTGCTTCATGGGCTTGTATGGTGTGGTGGGCTGCTCCAAGTAGGCTTGAACATGTTGGAGGAGGAGTCAAGCAAAGGTGGCGGGCTGCATGGGCATTATTCTTCATGTGCTCGGGTTAGGCTTGGAGAGAAGATCGGGTTAGAGTGGTAGGCTGCTTGTAGTCTTTGTGGGCTGCACCAAATGTAGGAGGGTCGCGCCATGTTGTTTGGGTTGGACCTACAAAATAATAATTAAAACATTAGACAGTTTATTATAACATATCATGATATAAAATTTTAATAAAACAAAACATGAAACATAACAATTCATACTATTAATTAGTTATAAAAAATAAAACTAAACAAAATAAACATAACATTAATCATTATAACATAACCTTAGCTGTGTAAAACTAAACTATAACAAAGATAATAATATTTATAAATAAACTAAACATAATAATAACATAAAACATAGAATAACAACAATACATAAAATAAAACTATATATTCTTATATTATAAAAAATAACACAACAACATCATAACAATAATACAAAAACACAAAATTATAATAAAACTTAGGAATTTAGACTACTTAATTACCCCAAAAAACGATGACTAAAACTAGTCATCAGTTTACCTACAGCTTTTATGATAGGTAAACTATTCTTGGTTTTAACACTTGTGTTTAACCAGCAATCGAAAGCAAAGTGGCCTACCTTGCCACAACACCAACACTCAAATATGTAGTACCTTCTCTTAGGTACAGACTTCACAACCTTGTTTCCAGCAGTTCTTTTTAGTGTAGGTGCTGGAGCAGCAAACCCCAAGAATTCCATTTAAACCTGATGGGCTTGCCTATAGAGTGGCCTATTGGCATTTGCACACTTGACAATGTGATCTCCATACTCACAGTGACCACGAGTAATTTCATGATCATACCTGTTTGTAGGTTGCATCACCTTCCTAAAGAAAATAGGGGGCTTAGAGGCTAGTGGCTGAACTGGGGCCTTATCTTTTCCATATGAATTGGTGGCCCTTGTTCTTCCCTTAAAGCCTAGACAAGTCTTACCTTTTTGTGAAATGAAGTTGTCTATTAAAGGCAAGACTGATTTTGTCTTAGATAATTTAGCCACTAACTCTTTTTCTTTCTGAAGTCTAGCCTCCAAATTCTTGATATGATTTTCCTTGAAAGAGATTGTGCCCATCTAAATGACAATTATGTTCTTTAGTTTGGCAACCTCATTTAGTTTCAAATCAATCAGCTTGGCTGAATCTAATGCTGCCTGCTTAAGAGATTCAATCTCCTTGGCATGCTCCTTGACAAGAAGCTTGCTTCTCTTTAGAGCTTGCAACAACCCACCATACTCATCAATGAGTTGGTGCACATCCCTTTCAGACTCAGAACCATCCACATCTCTTGATGCAGATGCTTCTGATTCTGATCCAGTAAAATAATTAGATGCTAAGGAAGAATTGTATACCTTACTAGGGCTAGCCTGATCCTAGCACTGATCCTTTTCTAATAGGGCCATCAGCCCTCAACAGAAATGTTCTTCCACTCCATTTATGGAGTCCAGCATTTGTAGAAATTCTGACTCCTTAGAATCCTCTTCAGTTGAAAATAGCCCAACATATGCTTCTGCATCTTCTTCTTCTCCTGATCCTGATGATGAAGAGTCTATCCAACTCTCCTGCTTCTAGGCAACAAAGGATTTCTCCTTCTTTCCCTTCATTTATTGCTTCTTCTTGTCCTTAGATTCAGTCCTCTCTTCTGTACAGTCAGCTATGACATGTCCTGGCCAGTTGCAACAATAAAAAACAATCTTAGAGTTAGTTTGTTTACTAGGTTTTGAGGCGTACCTGTCCTCCTTGGGATTCTTCTTTTTCTTGTAGTATTCATCCTTGGAAAAGGATGATGATGGTCTGGATCTCCACTTCTTTTTTTTTCATGAACCTTTTGAATTGCCTTTTAATGGAAGCAAAGTCCTCATCAGAGGTGTGGCTGTCTGATGAGGTATTATCAGGAATTCCTTCTTCTGCCTCAGCACTCCTTCTGGGTGGATAAGGAGATTTTTTCCTTCCTTTTCTTGTGCCTTCAGCCTTGAAGGCTACTGATTTGTCCTTGTACTCAGACCTGCTGTTCTTCTCTTCCTCCTTCCTGGCAGTAAGCTGCATTTCATATGATAACAGCTTTCAAAAAAATGTGGGAGGAGGTGTATCAATAAGCTTGGGAACCTTTATGATGGCACAAATCTTTGTGTCCCAGTCCTTTGTCAAAGACCTGAGAAATTTGTCATTCAGTTCATAAGTGCTGAAGACTCTTCCATAGGTCATCAGTTCATTCACTAGCCTGAAGAACTTTTTATAGCATTCAGCTATGGTGTCAGTCTTGGCTTGTCTAAAGCTCTTATATTCTTGGTTCAGCATAGATTTTCTGTCCTCTCTGACTTCTTATGTTCCCTTCATGTAAATAATAAGGGTGTCCCACATTTCCTTGGAGGTTTCACAATGCACCAGATTATGAAATGTGGTATCATCTATAGCACTCACAATAATGTTCTGTGCTCTTTTGTCTAGTGTTTCCAGGATGATCTCATCCTTTGTCATTTCAGAATAGTTCTTAGGGGTTCTAACATTTGCATCCAGAGCTGATACCTTCATTAAAATGAAGGGTCCTTCTTGTGTAGTAATATAGATTCTTGGATCCGAAGCTTCCATAAAAAATCTTACCCTTTCCTTCCATATGCCAAAACATTCTTTCCTACAGATAGGTAGTTTCATAGATCCAAACTCCATTTGATTCTCATTTGAACTCATTCTTGAAATCTGTTAGTTGCCTAGGAGATATACAAAGACTGTTAGGTCTATCTTTGAGTAACCTCCCTCTGATACCACTTGAAAGACTTATTTCAAGAGCCTAAACACCTAGAGGGGGGGGGGTGAATAGGTTCTAATTATCTTTAACAAATTTAGGCAATATAACTAGTTCTTACTTAGCACAGAAATTGCAAATCCCAGCCTAGAAAACACAGCACAGCATACATCAGATTTATAGTGGTTTTCCAAGGTATGGGTACATCCACTTTCACCCTTCGCCTATCCAATAGAGAACTGGATTCTGCCCAACTTCCTTCCACCAACTCAAATCCACAGATCTTACAACTCAGAACCAGATTAGATCCTACAGCTCAGACTTAAATAAGTCTTACCTCAGATTCTCCCCAAGAATCCTACCTCAGGCCACAACCCTACCTCTGCCTTTATAACTTGGCTTACAACTCAGACTATCAATATTCCTACACCTCAGGCACTCAACCCTACCTCAGCCTTTATAATTATAGGCTTACAACACAGATCTAACAATAGATCCTACAAGAATTTAAGTATTTGAGAAATACAGAAATATCACCAGATAGATCACTCTATAGGTAAGAGCTTCTTGATAAGTTCTTAAATGAACTAAATCTCCAAATCCAACGTGACTTAGCTGTTTCAAAGCTTCTTGATATAATAAAATAAGGTTGAACTCTTCTTGATGTAGAAGTTGATCTGCTGTCAGCTCCTTCCTTGAATTCAGAATAAGATCTGAATCTTCTCTGCATACTGTTAAGAATCTGCCTTCTTAAGGGTCACCCCTTTACTTGTTGTTGAAAACTTTCCTTAGATGATCCACTTTTTTATCTCTGTGTCTGTTCTTTTTAAGTTCTCATGGATCAGTCCTTTATATAGAGATTTCTCCTGATTACCGGCTGATCCGATTTGTAACAACCTTCTGACAGTTCTGACAAAGGTGTCAGACTTGTTGGTAATGACAGCTGTCGAGTCACCCGTCATGATAGTTGATTCCTCAAAGATTTTATAAGTCAGCAAGATCCACTCAGTAGACTACTTCATATGTGTCGACACAAATAGACTTAGTGTCGACACAAGTCTTGATGATGTCAACATAACACTCCATGTGTTGATATAATCATTCTTTAGCTACTCGACACAGCTTTTGTTTGTGTGTGTCGACACAACTTCTCTTAATCTTGACATAACTGATGCTGGCAGATGGCATTGAGTGTATATCCAGCCGTCGTTGAGTGTGTTCCGAGACGTCGTTGAGTGTGTGTGAACACAAGGCCTGTGTATCGATACAAGCCTTCTGGCTCAGTATAGCTATTACTGTTATATGGTATTGAGTGTCATCCAAATGTCGTTGAGTGTGTGTCGACATAAGTCATGTGTGTCGACATAACTATTTCTGGTCTTGACTTAGTTGTAGACAACCGACGTTGAGTGTGTGTCGACACAAGTCCTGTGTGTCGCCACAAACCTTCTTCAGGCGTCGACACAATTGTAGAGTGTTGACACATGTCTTTCTTCTTGTGTCGACATAACTCCTGGGTCTCGACACAACTTCTGCTTTAGGTATCGACATAATTCCTGCCTTAGGTGTCGACACAATTCTGGGTGTTGACACAACTTCTTCTTCAGGTGTCGACACAATGCCTGGGTGTCGATACAGGCCTTGCTTCTAGTGTCGACACAACTTCTAGGTGGTGACACAATTCTTCACATGTGTCGAGATTTGTACTTAGAACAATTCTTGCAAAACTTACACATGCACAATGAAACTCAAACAACCATCAAATACAACTTGATGTATATCATTGAGTAAGATGAGGCATCTCCAAGTCTGGTACATATTTTTCAGTGTACCCAACAATCTCCCCCTATTTAGAGAAGTCATAACCCGTAGTCAAAGATATACATCTCTCATAATAAAACACATAAGAATAGATGTACATTCTTTTCAGTGCAGGAAAACATATAAAAAACGTAAACAACTCAAGGAAATAATGAAGCTGATTTTTTTTAATCAGAAAATACCGGGTTTACATGTTTTCCTTAGAACAAAAAAAAGTTACATTATTTTATATATAAGCCTATCTATCTTATGATTAGCTAGGCTCCTTAATCACTATGCCTTTTACTGATTGAATCTTTGCCTACACAGTAGGATCTGTATCATCAGCAGGTTTCTTCCCATTGAGATCCTTCTTCTATTGTTCTTCAGCCTTTATTCTTTGCGTTTCAAAATAGTGAAAGGGCTTGGGGAAGTACCTGCTAGGCTACATAGTATTAGCAGCTATCTTCCCAGCTTTTGCACTCCTTCTATGCTGAAGAATGGCTTCCTGCCTAGGTTGATATTTGTTCCATTCCTGCTCAGAGTACCACTTACCCCTATCATGGGTCTTATCCTTTACAGCCTTCCAGGCAGTCAAAATGATATTCCTTGAAGTAGGGATCCATTACTCAAAATCTGGCTTCAACTCAGCCTATTCCCTGAACCTTTTCTTGGATAATTGTGTCTCCTTTTGAGCTAGCTTGGGAGCCTCTGACATTTCTACTTTTTCAATGATCACCTTTGATTCCTCCTGTGAAGGACTATACAATGTCTGTACTTCTTGTTGAACCATGTCAAAATCAGCAGGAGGGTAAATAACCTGTGCAAATTCAGCCTGATCTCCTTCTATATTAGCAGGTTGCACTCTAGATTCAGCAACATTGTCGTCATTACACAAAGGAGGAAAGCCAAGTGTAGCTCTGATGGAATTAGAGATCAATTTTGCATGATCAGAGCTAGCTTTAACTAACAACCTCTCCCCCTTTATGACTTCTCTAGTGATATGATCTCTCAAATAAGTCTTTTGAAATCTTATCTGATTAGCCAGATATTTTGTACCTTCTTTGTAATAGTCTTTGAACTTCAGTAAGGTATCAAAACTTGTCTTTTGGGAGGCTTCAATAGCTGTTTAAATAACAACTAAATCTACTTGTATCTACTTTGATATTTAAGTTTTCAAATCTGTTGAAATACTTCTCAGTTTCTTGATGATTTCTGCATGGGAGTCTTTGAGTTTTTTATTGGACCTTAATTGATTTTCCAAAACATACCCTAGCTTTGTGGCAATGTCCTCAACCTCAGTTTTCAGCAGCTGTTGTTGCTCAGCCAAATACACTACAACATTGCCTCCTTTATGGAAGCAATCTATCATCTCTTTCTTGTGTAGATTGACTTCAAATCTGATTGACTTTATGTCCTGAGCCATCTTAAACTGCAGTTCCTTATTTGACTCATCCACATACTTCTCTAGAGATTGCCTTTATTCATCCAATTTTACTTGCATATGGACAAGTAGTGAAACTAAATCCATGCTTGTAGCAGGTGGTTGTGTGAGTGTGTGCAAGGCTTTCTTGTAGCCTGAGCTCCTTTTCTTGATTTCAACCATCTTTCTCTTCTTATCTATAGTAGCTTCCTCATCATTAGAGGGCTGTAATGAGCTTTCTATGTCTACTGTGTCTTTATTAGATGGGTTATGTAGTAGTTCCTCCCCCTCAGTTCTTAGAAGGTCCTCTTCTACCTGGGATTGCTCCCCATCAGTCCTTACAGTAGGTAAATCAGAAAATAGATCTTCCATTGTTACCTCTTGTTGTATCTGTATAGGAGGAACAAGGTTAGTTTGGAAAAAAAGTTCTCCCTGGACATCCAGATTTTTGTCCAGGGCCTGTTCTATAAAGGAGATACTTACTTGCTCATTCTGCACATCTTGTGCCTCCTTCTCAAAATTGTCCAGTGCTTCTTTATTTATATCCAAGACAATCCATTACTGTATCTTCTGCATACTCACTCTCTAGAGTAGCAGCATCAATTCCTTCCCCTTGAGCAGGTAGCTCAGAAAGTACAGTTTCTTGTGCTGCTGATTCAGGATTTTCTCCCCCTGGAGTATGGACTACCTGTTGCTCTGGGAGCATAATACTCTCTACTTGATCTTGAACATCTTTTTGGCGCATGTCTTAATCTGAACTGAAGACCACTTCCTCTGAACTGAAGACCACTTCCTCTTCAAAATCAATAGAAGATTCTGCTTGCTGAACAACTTCCTTCTTCTTTTCTTTGTTTGTTTGTTTTTGTGGAGTAGAAACCTCCTTGGTTAATACTCTATCCCACCTAGTCAGGATTCTTGTGTCCATTCTTCTCATATTGTTGATTTTTGATCCTGGAAGTTGGGTCATTATATCTTGTATTACTGAATATAAACATAGACTCAGGATTCTTCCCAGATTTGGTTTCTTGATTCCTTCTTATATCTTGTGAAATATTATGGATGCCCAATCTGTCTTTAGCTTGAAAATTATTCTTGTCATTTGATTGAACATAGAAGCTGAGATTCTGTCATGTCCACCTGTTTTGCACAAGATTACCTTGCCTACTATCTCTGATAGGAATTTCCCTTGTGAATTCATAGCTTTCCTTGTGATGGATGATCCAACCTTGGTAGTAGGGTTTAACCCGCACCAGCTTAAGGCATCTTTTGTCATCGAGGGAATGATGTCATCTTCATCCTTGAACTTAGGAAGTTGGAGTTATTTTTTAATCGACTTCAGTGTATGTTTCACTCTGGAATCCTGTACAGTGGCTTTGATCTTCTTCCCGTCTGTGTCCACAGTTGCAGAAGTATAAAATTCCATTACCTCCTTCTTCCAAATCTTCATTGGTTCTGAAACCAAGAATCCTAGACCATTTTCTGAAATTAGGGTAATTACACCCTAGATTTCTGGAGATGCTATCGTGAATCGATCACGAACCAGTTCATAGCCTTCATTCACCTTATCTTCCTTGATGGGCGCCATTAATGGAAGGGAGTGAGAGAGAAGAAAAGAGAATATCGAAGTCGACATAAGGGCTAGAGTCGAGAAATTTGAAAGCATAGTCGACAAGATTTTCGCTTCACCTATTTATAGTTTAGGTGTGAAGGGTAGTTCAAAAGATGCTACTTAGTAATAATACTAGGTCTCGACAATACTTAGGTTTAGTCGACACATCTATGTGTGGACATACTAAAGTCAGTGTCGACATGGACTGGTCATGACTCGACATAGAGTGTCGACATTGAATTTTGTGTGTCGACACAAAAATCAGCTAAATTAATATCTCGACATTGTTGTGTTGAGATCCATACTTCTGTTGACACAGATACTATTTCTACGTTGACACATCCTTTTTCTTTGTCGACACAACATACTAAGTGTGTCGACACAAACATTGTACTTAGACAAAGTTCCTGAGAAATATTGTGCTTGCATAGTCTACTTAGGAATGCTTGTGCTGACCTAGTCTAGGTTCAACATACCTAATTCATTTTTAAAATGATTGAATTTAGTTTCATCCAGAGGTTTTGTAAATATATCAACAATCTGACTATTTGTTGATAGTTTAACTTTCAAGGCAGCCTAAACACCTAGAGGGGGGGGGGGTGAATAGGTTCTGCTTCTCTTTCTAAAACTTCTAGGCAGATTTCAATTTAATAACTAATATAATAAACACAGCAATCACAGAAAACAAAACATCACAGATTGCACTATGTTTTATAGTGGTTCCCCAAGGTCTGGGTACATCCACTTTCCCCCTTCACCTATCTAGCAGTATGCTAGATTCGGCCAAACTTCCACTTATCTCAGATCAATAGATCTTACAACTCAGAACCCAACTGGTTCCTACAACTCAGGCACAACTGCCCTACCTCAGCCTTGCCCCAAGGCCTACAACTCAGAGAATATCCTTCTCCTACACTCAGGCAATCAGCCCTACCACTCAGAGTTCAACACTCCTACACTCAGCCTTTATAACATAGGCTTACAACTCAGATCTGTATAAACAGATCCTACAGAAATATAGAAAAGATTGTTTTAATTGTCTTGCCAAAGTTGAGAGAGAAAAGGCAATGACAATTCTTGATCAGCTGATGCAATCAACTGTTTCTTAGCCTTCTTTAAAGCTTCTTGAAAATGTACTTAGCTGAGTTGATTCCAAACAGCTTCTTGAGAATCCACTGGTGGATTCTTTCTTCTTCTTCAAATTCTGACTTGATCTCTCTCTATCCAGAACTTTGAATGATTCTTCTGAATTCTGATTAGAACTCTTCTTAGATCTATCCTTAGATAGTCTTCTTAGATCTCCCGGAGAAGATCTTCTTAAGTGCCTAGCACTTTCTTGAAATGAGTAGAATTGTAATCCTTCTCCACTTTCTGATCCAATGTATTTCAAAAGGTCAGTTCTATATATTGTTTTTTTTATTATTCTTTTCTCCTTCTGAATCTGTCTATTTATAGACATTCTTCATGGTAACCGGCTGATCCAGTTTCTAACCGTTTTCTGACAAGTCTGACAACTTCAGTTAACCGGTGATAACCCACAGCTGTCAAGTCTTCAAACAAGTCCTGTGCCTTAGTCTTGAATCACAAGTTGTTGAAACAGTCTGTCAGAAAGTGTCGAGACAATCTGTCTATTTGTGTCGACATAATTGACTTTGGTGTCGACACAGTCTTCAGTGATGTCGACTAAGTTGCCTTTGAGTCGACACAGCTTCTTCTGCAAATAACTTGATCTTGACTCTTCAGTGTGTCGACACAAGTCCTGTGTGTCGACACAATTGTTGTAGAATCATAACTTTAGTAAGTGTCGACTTAGCCTTCAGGTGTCGACACATTCATTTTTTAACTCTGCTATAATGTGTCGACTTAATCACAATGTGTCGACACATTCTGCTGGTGTCGACTAACTTGAGGTCGACTATTTTCTTCTGTGTCGACACATTCAGATGATGTCGACAATCTTGAGATCGACTATACTCTTCTGTGTCGACACATTCTCCCAATGTTGAGGTCGACGCTTTTCTTCTGTGTCGACACAATTTCCCAGTGTTGTGTCGACTCTTTTCTTCTGTGTCGACACAATTTCCCAGTGTTGCGTCGACTTACTTCTTCTGTGTCGACACTTTTTCCCAGTGTAGTTGTAGACTAACTGCTATGTGTCGACACTGCTTCCCAGTGTTGTGTCGACTATTTTCTTCTGTGTGTCAACACTGCTTCCTTTGTGTCGACACTTGGACTTAGAATTTTTCTGCATACTTTATCAATTCTCCACCTGCACATGTCAACTTAAAACAACATCAAATACACCTTGATGTATATCATTGAGCTAAGTTGGGCTTCTTCAAATCAGGTACACATTTTCCAATGTACCCAACAATCTCCCCCTATTTGGAGAAGTCATAACCCCTATAGCCAATGATATACACCATTTATAAACAGTACTAAATGATGATTAATGACATAGCAGGAATACTTTAAATATAAACAAAACATAACATAGAATAATTCAGAATCAATCATCACAGAATGCACATTATAATATGCCAAACAACATTTTGTTTATAACAGGGTAATGTTTGATTACAAAGTTTTACATTTGATGATTACATCACAACATTACAATATATTTAAAACAAAATCAGGATTGATCAGGCTCTCTAATCATAATCCCTTTGCCAGACTGAATTGTAGCTGTCACAGGAGCTTCTGATTCTTCAGCTATCTTCTTTCCTTTAAGATCAGCCTTCTTCTGAGCTTCTTCCTTGATCCTTTGCCTTTCAAAATAATGAAAAGGCTTTGGGAAGTATTTGCTTGGCTCCTTAGCATCTGATGGCAGTCTTCCCAGCTTGGCTTTCCTTCTGAATTGTACAATTGCCTCTTGCCTTGCCTCATACTTCTGCCATTCAATTTCATTGTACCACTTCCCTCTCTCATGAACTTTATCCTGTACAGCTTTCCATGCAGTGAGTATTATGTTCCTTGAAGTAGGACTCCACTGCTCATAATCTTGCTTCAGTACAGCCTGCTCTCTGAATTTCTTCTTTGCTAATAGAGCATCCTGCTGTTCTTTCAGAGTAGCCTCAGGCTTATCAACCTTTCCAAAGACAATGTTAGCAACCTCCTTTGGAGGACTATACATTTCTTGAACTTTCTGATCAAGCAAATCAAAATCTGGAGGGGGGTATATGACTTGGGCAACCTCAGGTTGATTGCCTTCAAGTAGATTAGATTGTATTCCTGACTCAGCTACCATAGCATCATCACACAATGGGGGATATCCCAAAGTGGCTCGTATGCTATTGGTCACCCACTTGGTGTGCTCAGAGCCTGCATGAATTAGCATCCTCTCCCCCTTTATGGCTTCTCTAGATACATGATCTCTTAAATCTTCCTTTTGAAATCGAATTTGGTCATCCAAATAATTCACTCCCTCTTTGAAAAATGGTCTTAACTTTTGAAGCTTTTCAGATATGTCCTTTTGAGAGGTTGTGATGGCAGTCTTAACAGATGCAATAGCAGCCTGAAAATTCTTATCAAATTCTTCCATTTCTTTGGCTCTATCTGCAGGCAGACTTAGAACAATCTTCTTGACCTCCTTAATAATCTCATTATGAGATTCAGTTAAATTCTCATTCATTCTAATTTGATTTTCCAAAACATAACTTTGCTTCAAAGCAATATCATCCACCTTTGTAGAGATAGCCTCCTGTTGTTTAGCCAGATAAACTACAGCATTGCCACCCTTGTGGAAGCAATCTGTCATTTCAGTTTTATGCAGGTTGACTTGAAATTGGATGGACTTGATATCCTGAGCTAAGTCAAACTGAACTGACTTGCTATTTTCATCAACATACTTCTCCAGAGCCATCCTTTGGTCATCCAATTTTACTTGAAGATCTACCATAAATTTATTGTAATCAAAGGCTGAGAAACTTGTGGAGTTGTGGTCTGTAATGCCTGCTTATAGTTCTTGCTTCTTCTCTTAAAGACAACAAGTTTTCTTTTCTTTGCCATCCTGGCATCTTCAGTTTCTGTTTCAGAGGAAGTATCTACATGAATTCTTTCTTGTGGATGATGAATTGTATCTGTTCCAGGGGTTGTTGCTCAGCTTCAACATCCACAGGCTCATCCTCAACCTGTGTTTCCACAGCAGCTTCCTGATCAATGTCCATTCCTATGGACTTCTCAATATCTGGTCCACCTTCTTCTTTATCAGCAGCAGTATCAACATCTGGGAATAACTCCTCCATAGTAAATTCCAGTTGAGTGGTCACTTCTGCAGCAGTTAAATCTTGAGATATGTTTAACTGTGCTTCCTCTTAGACTTGCACCTCAATATTTGTATTGGCAGGAGTAGGTGTGGACACTAGCTCCCCCTGAACCTGTGCAGTAATAAGAATATGAGCAATGTCTTTTATAGTAAAATACATTAGCCCCCCCTATACCTAAGCAGGAGTAGATACCTTTGGAGCATAAGTGGAAACTGGCTCCCCCTGCATCTGTGCAGGTGTTGATACTTCCTGGATCACAGTTGAGTCAAGCTGTGTCCTCAGTGGATCTTCTTGTACTTGTTCAGATTCTTGATTTTCTGTAGGGGATTTCACAGGGGTGTCTGGCCTGCTCTCTTCAGGCACATCCTTGGACAGCACCCTATCCCATCTTGAGAAGAGTCTCATATCCATTCTTCTCATATGATTAATCTTACTCCCTTGCAGCTGCTGCATCACATCAGGAATCACTCCAGTGAGGTACAGGCTTATGATCCTAGCCATGTTAGGCTTCTTGATGCCCTCTTTGATCTTGTCAAAGAGCACTCCTGACCAATCAGTAGGAATAGTAAAAACTATCCTGGTCATCAGGCTGAACATATAGGCAGAAATCCTATCATGTCCACCTGTCTTGCAGAGGATTACTTTTCCAACTACTTCTGACAAGAATTTCCCTTGTTGATTCATACCCTTTCTGTTGAAGGCAGCTCCAATCTTCAATCCTTGGTCCAGTCCACACCATTGAAGGGCTTCCCTTGTCTTAGATATAGGAACTTCCTCTTCATTCTCAACCACTTGCAGTTAGAAGATTTTTCTTAAACTTCTTTGATTAATCTTTACCTTCGTCCCTTGAACAGTGGACTTAATCTTGAGGCCAGTAGAATGGACTGATGCAGAGATAAAGAACTCGTGCACCTCCTTCTTACAGATCTTAGTTGGTTCTGAAATGAGAAATTCTAACCCTGATGCAGAGAGAAGGGTGATAACTCCTTGAACATCAGGCGGCGCCTCTGCAAAGGCCTGGCGCACTAACTCATATCCTTCATTGATGTTATCTTCAATCCTTGGCGCCATCGTTGTGTCGAGAAAGCTTGAGAGAAGAGAGAAAGAAAGACTGTCGACACAGGGTTTGAGTCTCGAAAACCTTGAAAGCGTGTCGACACAAAGAGCTTTTGACCTATTTATAGCTTCTGTTGAAAGAAGTTCAAAAGGCGCCAAAAACAGTCTAAATGTGTCGACACAGACGGAATGTGTCGACACAAGCTTCTATTAACTCGACATTTCTTCAGCCTACTATGTGTCGACACCAATTTGTGGTTATGTCGACACCTTGGATACATAGTAGAAAGACAGAAATTCTGTGTCGACACTAAGGACAAGTGTCGACACATATTCTGTAAGTGTCGACACCATAATTCTGGTTGAGTCGACATTACATTTCTGGTTAAGTCGACAATAAAACTCTTAAGTGTCGACACATATTCTCTGTGTCGACACAATATTTCTGACTTGTCGACATAATTTCTCTGAGTCGACACATTATTACTGAATGTGTCGACACATTCTTACTTAGCCAATTTCTGTAACTTCAATGTGTCCTTTTTAACACTTGATTATGTTGTTACTACTTTTACTTACTTATAAACCACTTCAATAGCATTGTTAATGATTTTGTTTAATACATTAATCAATGGTTAACATACCTAATTCAATTTTGAATTTATTGAATTTGGTTTCATCTAAAGGCTTAGTAAATACATCTGCTATTTGATAATCTGTTTTTACAAATTCCAATGAGATGTCACCTTTTTCTACATGTTCTCTAAGAAAATGATATTTGATTTCTATATGCTTAGTTCTACTATGAGAAACTGGATTATTAGCAATAGAAATAGCACTCTTAGAATCACATAAAAGAGGTGTTCTACTTACCTGAATACCATAATCTTTAAGCTGATGCTGCATCCATAATAGCTGTGCACAGCAGCTTCCAGCAGCAATATACTCTGACTCAGCTGTGGAAATTGCCACACTAGTCTGCTTCTTACTACTCCAAGATATTAGTCTTCCTCCCAGGAATTGACAAGTACCTGTAGTACTCTTTCTATCCTCTCTACATCCTGCAAAATCTGCATCTGAATAGCCTGTTAGTTGAAAATCTCTATTCCTAGGGTACCAAAGACCTAGAGTAGGAGTGCCCTTTAGATATC
Source organism: Platanthera zijinensis (assembly GCA_039513925.1). NCBI lineage: Eukaryota > Viridiplantae > Streptophyta > Magnoliopsida > Asparagales > Orchidaceae > Platanthera > Platanthera zijinensis. Next base: position 109,298,182 of record CM077085.1, read on the forward strand.
TCAGAATCCTTTTGACTGCTGTATAATGAGATTCTTTAGGGCAGGCTTGGTACCTAGCACAGACACATGTTGCATACATAATGTCAGGTCTACTAGCAGTGAGATATAGTAGAGACCCAACTATTCCTCTATACAATGATTCATCAACAGGTTTACCTGCCTCATCTTTGCATATTGGCATACTTGTTCCCATAGGAGTTCTCATGGAGGAGGATGACTCCATACCATATTTCTTAATTAATTCCTTGGTGAACTTAGACTGGGATATGGACAATCCATCATCAGTCTGTCTTACTTGGAGTCCCAAGAAGAACTTAAGTTCTCCCATACTGCTCATCTCAAACTTCCCTTGCATAAGTTTGGCAAACTTTTTACAAAGGTTGTTTTCAGTAGATCCAAAGATTATGTCATCAACATAGATCTGGACTAAGATGATCTTTCCTTTGGATTCCCTAAGGAATAGAGTTTTGTCTATCTTTCCTCTTGAGAATTTATTCTCAATGAGGAAGGTAGACAGGGTTTCATACCAAGCCCTTGGAGCTTGTTTTAACCCATACAAAGCTTTCCTAAGCTTATACACAGAATCAGGTTTAAGAGGATCTACAAAACCTGATGGCTGCTCTACATATACTTCTTCTTTAAGATCACCATTCAGAAATGCTGACTTCACATCCATCTGGTATACTTTGAAGTCTTGGTAGGCTGCATAGGCAAGGAACATTCTGATTGCCTCCAGCCTTGCTACTGGAGCAAAGGTTTGATCAAAGTCAATCCCTTCTTCCTGCCTGTATCCTTTTGCAACCAATCTTGCTTTATTCTTTACTATTATTCCACTTTCATCTAGCTTGTTCCTATAGATCCACTTAGTTCCAATTATGTTGTGGCCTCTTGGTTTAGGAACAAGCTCCCAGACTTTGCACCTTCTAAACTGATTCAGCTCCTCTTGCATAGCATCAATCCAGTGCTGGTCTTGGATAGCTTCTTCAAACTTCTTAGGTTCCATTTGGGACAAGAAACTAGAATGCAAAACTGTGCTTTGATTTCTGCTTCTAGTTTGCACTCCTTGTCTTGGATCACCAATTATCTGATCAGTAGGATGATCTCTTAGATATCTTATAGCTGGAGGTAGATTCCCTTCAGGTTGTGCATCTCCAGCTTCTTCATTCTGCTGTTCCTCTTGGTTTTCATCAGCTTCCATTATCTCTTGTACTCCCCCTGGACAGCAGCCTTCATTTTCCAATGCTCCCTCTTCCTTTGAAGCTTCAGCAATGGAGAGCTTGTCCATCTTCTTGCTTATACCTGTTGAGTCATTTGATCTACAAGACAACTCACAATTGATTAATCTTGTTTCATCAAATACAACATGCACAGATTCTTCAACAACTTGAGTAGTTAAGTTGAAGACTCTATAGGCCTTACTATTTGTGCTGTACCCAACAAATATCCCATCCTGGGATTTGGCAGCAAACTTAGTCAAATATGACTTGCCATTGTTAAGTATATAGCATTTGCAACCAAAGATCCTAAAATAGGATAGGTTTGGTTTTCTGCCTTTCACAATCTCATAGGGAGTCTTTCTGTGGCCTTTGGTGATAGAAGCCCTATTGATGACATGACAAGCAGTGTTAACTGCCTCAGCCCAAAAATATTCTGGGAGAGAGGTGTCACTCAATAGAGTTCTACCAGCTTCAATTAATGTTCTATTCTTTCTTTCAGCAATTCCATTTTGCTGAGGTGTTCTAGGTGAGGAGAACTCTTGGAAAATCCCAAAGTCTATACACAAGTTTGTTATGCTTTCAGATTGAAACTCAGTACCATGGTCACTTCTAATTTTGACCACTGTACTATTCAGTTCATTCTGAATTTGCTTTACAAAATTAAATAATACACTTGGGGTTTCAGATTTTTGTCTCAGAAAGAACACCCATGTAAATCTAGAATAGTCATCTACAACCACTAGAGTGTAGACCTTCCTACCTAGACTGTGAACTGGCATAGGACCAAAAAGATCCATATGCAAGAGGTATAAGCACCTCACAGAATCCTTGTTTTCAAGGCTTTGAAATGAGGTTTTTGTCTGCTTGCCCTTTTGACAAGCTGAGCATACCCCTTCCTTTATACACTTAACTTGAGGCCCATTCCTCACTAGTTCTTTACTAAAGAGTTGGCCAATTGTCTTGTAGTTTAGATGAGCCAATCTCTTGTGCCACTTAACACAATGAGAAGCATTGTCATCAGCTACAAGACAAATGGGGGATGCCTTATTCTCACATTCAAAATTAAGGCAATACACATTTCTCTTCCTATACCCAGTCAATATGATCTCTTGATCACTTGACCTTTTGATATGACATCCATCCTTACCAAATGAAATGTCATATCCTAGATCACTCAGCTGGCTTATGCTTATTAGATTATGTTTCAAACCTTTTACATAGGCCACTTGGGTGATAGTAATTAGGTTTGAAGAGATGTTACCAAATCCTTTGATGACTCCTTTTTCAGATCCACCAAAGATCACTTTATGTCCATCTTTGACAGATGAATACTCCTTCAGCAGCCCCTTTGTTCCAGTCATGTGCCTGGAACAACCACTATCCAAGTACCATATAGGGGCATGGTAACTTGGATTCACCTGCAATACAGAATTACTTACCCTTAGAACCCAAGTAAGTCTTGGGTCCTTGGTTCAGGTTAGCCTTAATAAAGTTATCATAACCTCTTCTAACAGGTAGACTCTTATTCTTTATAACACTTGTGTTATACCAGCAGTCCAATGCAAAATGACCCCTCTTGCCACAGCACCAACATTCAAACTTATTGTATCTAGATCTAGATACATCCTTGTCAGAAGCATTTCTGTTCATTGCTGGTGCTGTTGCAACTTCACCTACTGATTTCTTAAAACCATAGGGTTTATGACCATAGGTAGGCCTGCTTGCCTTAACACCCTTGTTCTTCAGAACATTTGTCTTAATATGATCCTGAATGTCTTCATGATCATATATGTTAGAAGGCACTTTCTCCTTACCAAACCTTATGGGGACTGAAAGGTTTAGTGGCTGAATAGGGGCTTTGCCTTTCCTCTTGAATCTGCCAGCCCTGGAGTTACCCTTAAATCCTAATCCAGCCTTACCCTTCTGAGTGACAAATTCATCTATCAAGGGTAAGACAGATTTTGGCTTAGAGTAACTAGCCACTAAATCCCTTTCAATTCTAAGTCTGTCCTCCAGACTCTTTACTTGATCATTAGTATAATTAATTGTGCCCATCTGAATAATAGTTATATTCTTCAGCTTGGCAATTTCAGCTAACTTTTGATCAAGGACTTTTTCTAACTCAGTTGTTGCAACCCTTAGATCAGCAATTTCCTGAGCCTGTGATTTAACCAGGTTCTTGCTTTTCTTAAGGGCCTGCAACAAGGTCCCCATACTTGTCTATCAATTGATAGACATCTCCTTCAGATCCAGATGCATCTTCATCACTTGATGCAGATGTAGCTGATTCTTCACTTGTATTACAAACAGATGTACAAGAAGGACAGTTTACCTCATTAGAACCAGACTGATTCTGGCATAGGTCCTCTTCTGATCTTGTCATCAAACCCATGCATTGATGTTCATTGATGGAGTCTAGCAACTGCATAAACTCCTCTTCCTCAGATGCAGCATATAATCCAATATATGCTTCAGCTTCAGATCCTGATTCTGAAGTTGACTGGTCTGACAGACTTTTATCTTTCTTTGCTACAAAGGATTTCTCCTTCTTGCCTTTCTGATAAGTCTTCTTCTTTTCTGAAGATTCCTTCCTTTTGTCAGGACAATCAGCCACTACATGTCCAGGCCTATTGCAACAATAGCAGACAATCTTTGAAGTAGTGGCTTTGCTGGGCTTTGACCTGCTTTTCTCTTTCCTTGATGACCTTCTCTTCTGATAATAGTCATCTACTTGCTGTGATGAGGAAGGCCTAGACTTCCATTGCTTCTTTTTCAAGAACCTTTGAAATTGCCTAGTGAATGCAGCAAAGTCTGCATCTGAATCACAGCTGACTGAACCCTTATCTGAATTTTCAGAACTACCTTCTTCAACTTCCTTAGGAGGAGATGGTGATTTCCTCCTATTATTTCTAGTGGCTTCAGCATTAAATGCCACAGTCTTTTCTCTATGCTCTCCTCTTGAGTTTCTTTCCTCCTCCTTCCTTACCATAAGTTGCATTTCATAGGATAGCAACTTTCCAAACAGAGTTGGAGGAGATATCTCTGCCAATTTTGCCACTTCTCTTATGGCACAGATCTTTGTATCCCAATCCTTTGATAAGGATCTTAAGAATTTGTCATTCAGTTCATAGGTACTGAAGACTCTTCCATAGGAAATTAGCTCATTCACAATTCTATAGAATTTCTTATAGCACTCAGTTATGCTATCAGATTTTCCTTGTCTAAAACTTTCATACTCCTGATTTAGCATAGATTTTCTGTCCAGCCTTACTTCTTCAGATCCCTCCATGTAGACAATCAATGTGTCCCACATCTCCTTGGAGGTCTTGCAGTGAATCAGATTCTGAAATGTTGAATCATCTATGGCACTGACAATGATGTTCTGTGCCCTTTTGTCCATGGTTGCCAAGATGATTTCATCCTTGGTCATTTCAGAATAAGTCTTTGGTGTTTGGATATTTGCATCAAGAACAGATATCTTCATTGGTATGAAGGGGCCTTCCTGTACTGTGATGTAAATCCTTGGGTCAGATGCTTCCATAAACAATCTGACTCTTTCTTTCCAGATCCCAAAGATTTCCTTCTTGCATATGGGTAATTTCATTGACCCTAGCTCCTTATGATTCTCTCCAGAACCCATCTTCTTGATTCTTGAATCTGCCTATCAGATCTACCTCAGACTGTTAAGTCCTTTTTGAGGAACCTCCCTCTGATACCACTTGATAGTTTAACTTTCAAGGCAGCCTAAACACCTAGAGGGGGGGGGGGGGTGAATAGGTTCTGCTTCTCTTTCTAAAACTTCTAGGCAGAATTCAATTTAATAACTAATATAATAAACACAACAATCACAGAAAACAAAACATCACAGATTGCACTATGTTTTATAGTGGTTCCCCAAGGTCTGGGTACATCCACTTTCCCCCTTCACCTATCTAGCAGTATGCTAGATTCGGCCAAACTTCCACTTATCTCAGATCAATAGATCTTACAACTCAGAACCCAACTGGTTCCTACAACTCAGGCACAACTGCCCTACCTCAGCCTTGCCCCAAGGCCTACAACTCAGAGAATATCCTTCTCCTACACTCAGGCAATCAGCCCTACCACTCAGAGTTCAACACTCCTACACTCAGCCTTTATAACATAGGCTTACAACTCAGATCTGTATAAACAGATCCTACAGAAATATAGAAAAGATTGTTTTAATTGTCTTGCCAAAGTTGAGAGAGAAAAGGCAATGACAATTCTTGATCAGCTGATGCAATCAACTGTTTCTTAGCCTTCTTCAAAGCTTCTTGAAAATGTACTTAGCTGAGTTGATTCCAAACAGCTTCTTGAGAATCCACTGGTGGATTCTTTCTTCTTCTTCAAATTCTGACTTGATCTCTCTCTATCCAGAACTTTGAATGATTCTTCTGAATTCTGATTAGAACTCTTCTTAGATCTATCCTTAGATAGTCTTCTTAGATCTCCCGGAGAAGATCTTCTTAAGTGCCTAGCACTTTCTTGAAATGAGTAGAATTGTAATCCTTCTCCACTTTCTGATCCAATGTATTTCAAAAGGTCAGTTCTATATATGTTTTTTTATTATTCTTTTCTCCTTCTGAATCTGTCTATTTATAGACATTCTTCATGGTAACCGGCTGATCCGGTTTCTAACCGTTTTCTGACAAGTCTGACAACTTCAGTTAACCGGTGATAACCCACAGCTGTCAAGTCTTCAAACAAGTCCTGTGCCTTAGTCTTGAATCACAAGTTGTTGAAACAGTCTGTCAGAAAGTGTCGAGACAATCTGTCTATTTGTGTCGACATAATTGACTTTGGTGTCGACACAGTCTTCAGTGATGTCGACTAAGTTGCCTTTGAGTCGACACAGCTTCTTCTGCAAATAACTTGATCTTGACTCTTCAGTGTGTCGACACAAGTCCTGTGTGTTGACACAATTGTTGTAGAATCATAACTTTAGTAAGTGTCGACTTAGCCTTCAGGTGTCGACACATTCATTTTTTAACTTTGCTATAATGTGTCGACTTAATCACAATGTGTCGACACATTCTGCTGGTGTCGACTAACTTGAGGTCGACTATTTTCTTCTGTGTCGACACATTCAGATGATGTCGACAATCTTGAGATCGACTATACTCTTCTGTGTCGACACATTCTCCCAATGTTGAGGTCGACGCTTTTCTTCTGTGTCGACACAATTTCCCAGTGTTGTGTCGACTCTTTTCTTCTGTGTCGACACAATTTCCCAGTGTTGTGTCGACTTACTTCTTCTGTGTCGACACTTTTTCCCAGTGTAGTTGTAGACTAACTGCTATGTGTCGACACTGCTTCCCAGTGTTGTGTCGACTATTTTCTTCTGTGTGTCGACACTGCTTCCTTTGTGTCGACACTTGGACTTAGAATTTTTCTGCATACTTTATCAATTCTCCACCTGCACATGTCAACTTAAAACAACATCAAATACACCTTGATGTATATCATTGAGCTAAGTTGGGCTTCTTCAAATCAGGTACACATTTTCCAATGTACCCAACATTTGTGTTTATAAATTCTAGATTAATATCTTCTTTCTCCATATGTTCTCTTATGAAATGAAACTTAATTTTTATATGCTTTGTTCTACTGTGTGATACAAGATTCTTAGCAATAGAAATAAAACTTATGGAATCACAAAACAATGGAATTCTACTTAACTTGATGTCATAATCTTCAAGTTGGTTCTTTATCCATAATAATTGTGCACAGCAACTGCCTACAGCTATATATTCAGACTAGGCTGTTGATATATCTACACTGTTCTGCTTTTTGCTACACCATGACACTTGCCTTCCACCTAGGAATTGACAGATTCATGTAGTACTCATCCTGTCTTCTTTGCATCCTACAAAGTCTGCATCTGAGAAACCTGTTATTAAGAAATCTCTATTCTTAGGGTACCAAAGGCCTAGATTAGGTGTGCCCTTAAGATATCTCAAAATTCTTTTAACTGCAGTATAATGAGATTCCTTAGGGCAAGCTTGGTACCTATCACAGACACATGTAGCATACATGATGTCAGCTCAACTAGCAGTCAAGTAGAGTAGGGAGCTAATTATCCCTCTATAGAAAGACTCATCAAAAGGTTTCCTTATCTCATCTTTGCATATAGGCATACTTGTTCCCATTGGAGTTTTCATGGTGGAGGGTGATTCCATACCATATTTCTTAATCAACTCCTTGGTGAACTTAGACTGAGAAATGGACAATCCATTATCAGTCTGTCTTACTTGAAGTCCCAAAAAGAACTTTAGCTCACCCATAATGCTCATCTCAAACTTCCCTTGCATAAGTTTGGCAAACTTTCTACAAAGGTTGTTTTCAGTAGATCAAAAGATAATGTCATCAACATATATCTGGACTAGAATTATCTTGCCTTTAGATTCCCTAAAGAATAGAGTTTTGTCTATCTTTCCTCTAGAGAATTTATACTCTATAAGAAAAGTAGACAAGGTTTCATATCAAGCCCTAGGGGCTTGTTTCAAACCATATAGGGCTTTCCTAAGCCGATGTACATAATTAGGATAATGAGAATCTACAAAACCTGATGGTTGTTCAACATAGACTTCCTCTTTTAAGTCACCATTCAGAAATGCTGACTTTACATCCATTTGATATACCTTGAACCCTTGTTAGGCAGCATAGGCCAAGAACATCCTTATAGCCTCTAGCCTTGCTACTGGGGAAAAGGTTTGATCAAAGTCAATCCCTTCCTCTTGCTTGTAGCCTTTTACTACCAGCCTTGCCTTGTTCTTGATAATTGTTCCATTTTCATCAAGTTTATTTCTGTAAATCCACTTGGTTCCTATGATGTTGTGATCCTTAGTTTTAGGAACCAGTTCCCAGACTTTGCATCTTCTGAATTGATTAAGTTCTTCTTTTATAGCATCAACCCAGTTAGTATCTAGTATGAATTCTTCAAACTTCCTGGGTTCTATCTGTGACAAGAAACATGAACATAAAACTGTGTTCTTGTTCTTGCTCCTTGTTAGAACACCTTGACTTGCATCACCAATGATTTGGTGAGCTGGATGATCCTTCAGGTGTCTTCTAGCTGGAGGAAACCTGTCTACCTCATGGCCTTCTTCATTTTCCTCAACCTGATGCTCCTCATTGTCTTCATCATCCAGTGAGTTTTATTCTCCCCCTGGATAGCATGCATCTTTTCCAACATCCATTCTAGCAGGAGCTTCATCATTGATGGTCATCTTGTCAAGCCTGTCTGTTAGACCTGTAGAACTAACTGAAGAACTAGACAATTCATTGTTAATCAATCTAGACTCATCAAAAACTACATGGAATGATTTTTTATAACTTGGGTAGTCAAGTTGTAGACCCTGTACGCCCTACTGTTATTGATGTACCCAACAAATATTCCTTCTAAGGATTTGGCAGCAAACTTTGTTTTGTAGTGCTTACCATAAATTAAGACATAACACTTGCTACCAAAGATTCTGAAGTAAGAAATGTTTGGTTTTCTGCCTTTCAAAATCTGATAGGGAGTCAACTTAAGTTTCTTATTTATGGATGCTCTATTGAGAACATGACAAGCAGTATTTACTGCCTCAGCCAAGAAATATTCTGGGAGAGTAGTGTCACTGAGTAGAGTTTTACCTGCCTCAAAAAGAGTTCTATTTTTTCTTTCAGCAATTCCATTTTGCTGAGGTGTTATAGGTGAGGAGAACTTCTGATGAATCCCAAGTTCTTCACAGAATTTTGTCTTACATTCAAACTGAAATTAAGTTCCATGGTCACTTCTGATTTTGATCACTGAACTGTTAAATTCATTCTGAATTTGTCTAACAAAAGTATGGAAAACTCAAGGGGTTTCAGATTTCTGCCTCAAGAAGAAAACCCATGTGTATCTAGAAAAGTCATCCACAACAACTAAAGTGTATACTTTCCTACCAAGACTATAAACTGGCATAGGACCAAACAAATCCATATGCAAGAGATATAAACATCTCATTAAATCTTTGGTATCAAGTGCAGGAAAAGAGGACATGGTCTGTTTGCACTTTTGGCAAGCTGAACACACTCCTTCTTTAATGCACTTAACTTGAGGACCATTCCTCACTAAACCCATGCTAAATAGCAGCCCAATAGACTTATAGTTCAGATGAGCTAACCTCTTGTGCCATTTGACACAGTGAAGCTTTCTCACCTTCAACTAGGCAAATTGGTGAGTTATTATACTCACAATCTAGGTTAAGACAATATACATTCCCTCTCCTAGTGCTAGTGAACATGATCTCTTGATCACTTGACCTCTTAATTTGGCACTCCCCTTTATGGAAAGAGATATCATAACCTAGATCACTAAGTTGACTTATACTAATAAGGTTATGTTTTAGCCCCTTCACAAAAGCCTCTTTAGTGATTGTAATTGAATCACTAGAGATGTTACCAAATTCTTTGATGATTCTTTTTTCTGATCCACTAAAGATCACAAATTAGTTTTTGGTCCTAGGTTCTTATTAGTTTGAAAACTATAAGGTTTACCTACAGCTTTTCTGATAGGTAAACTATTCTTGGTTTTAAAACTTATGTAAAACAACAAATCCAAAGCAAAGTGGCCTACCTTGCCACAACACCAACACTCAAATCTGTTGTACCTTCTCTTAGGTACAGACTTCACAACCTTGTTATCAGCAGTTCATTTGAGTGTAGGTGTTGGAGCAGCAAACCCCAAGAATTCCATTTCATCCTAATGGGCTTGCCTATATGGTGGCCTATTGACATTTGCACACTTGCCAATGTGATCTCCATACTCACAGTTACCATGAGTAATTTCATGATCATACCTTTTTGTAGGTTACATCACCTTCCTAAAGAAAATAGGGGGCTTAGAGGCTAGAGGCTGAACTTGGGCCTTTCCTTTTCCATGTGAATTGGTGGCCCTTGTTCTTCCCTTAAAGCCTAGACCATTCTTACCTTTTTGATAAATGAAGTTGTCTATTAAAGGCAAGACTGATTTTGGCTTAGAGAACTTAGCCACTAACTCTTTTTCTTTCTAAAATCTTGCCTCCAGATTCTTGATATGATTTTCCTTGAAAGAGATTGTGCCCATCTAAATGACAGTTATGTTCTTCAGTTTGGCAACCTCATTCAGTTTTAAATCAATCAGCTTGGCTGATTCTGATGCTGCCTGCTTAAGAGATAAAATCTCCTTGGCCTGCTCCTTGATAAGAAGCTTGTTTCTCTTTAGAGCTTGCAACAACCCACCATACTTATCAAAGAGTTGGTGTACATCCCCTTCAGACTCAGAACCATCCACATCTCTTGATGTAAATGCTTCTAATTCTGATCCAGTAAAATAATCAGATGCTAAGGAAGAATTGTATACCTTACTAGGAGTATCCTTATCCTAACACTGATCATTTTCTGATAGGGCCATCATACCTCTACAGCAATGTTCTTCCACTCCATTTATGGAGTCCAGCATTTGTAGGAATTCTAACTCCTTAGAATCCTCTTCCGTTGAGAGTAGCCCAACATATGCTTCAGCATCTTCTTCTTCTCCTGATCCTGATGATGAAGAGTCTGTCAAACTCTTCTGCTTCTGGGCAATAAAGGATTTCTCCTTCTTGCTCTTCATTTGTTGCTTCTTCTTATCCTTAGATTTTTTCCTCTTTTCTAGACAGTCAGCTATGACATGTCCTGGCCTGTTGCAATAATAGCAAACAATCTTAGATTTAGTTTGTTTACTAGGTTTTGAGGCATACATGTCCTCTTTGGGATTCTTCTTTTTCTTGTAGTATTCATCCTTGGAAAAGGATGATGATGGTTTGGATCTCCACTTCTTCATTTTCATAAACCTTTGGAATTGCCTTGTAAATGCAGCAAAGTCCCCATCAGAGGTGTTGTTGTCTGATAAGGTATTATCAGGAATTCCTTCTTCTGTCTCAGCACTCCTTCTAGGTGGAGAAGGAGATTTTCTCCTGACCTTTCTTGTGCCTTCAGCCTTGAAGGCTAATGATTTGTCCTTGTACTCAGACCTGATGTTCCCCTCTTCCTCCTTCCTAGCAGTAAGCTGCATTTCATATGATAGCAGCTTTCCAAACAATATGGGAGGAGGTGTATCAGCAAACTTGGCCACCTCTTTGATGGCACAAATCTTTGTGTCCTAGTCCTTTATTAGAGACCTGAGAAACTGCTCATTCAGTTCATAAGTGCTAAAGACTCTTCCATAGGTCATTAGTTCATTCACTATCCTGAAGAAATTTTTGTAGCATTCAGCTATGTTGTCAGTCTTGTCTTGTATAAAGCTCTCATATTCTTGGTTCAGCATAGATTTTTTTTTGTCCTCTCTTACTTCTTTTGTTCCCTTCATGTAGACAATCAGGGTGTCCCACATTTCCATGGAGGTTTTACAATGCATTAGATTCTGGAATGTTGCATCATCTATAACACTTACAATAATGTTCTGTGCTATATTTTCTAGTGTTGCCAGGATAATCTCATCCTTTATCATTTCAGAAAATTTCTTAGGGGTTCTAACATTTGCATCCATAGCTGATACCTTCATTGGAATGAAGGGTCCTTCTTGTACAGTAATGTAGATTCTTGGATAAGAAGCTTCCATAAACAATCTGACCCTTTCCTTCCATATGAAAAAACATTCTTTCCTGCAGATAGGTAGTTTCATAGATCCAAACTCCTTTTGATTCTTATTTGAACCCATTCTTGAAATCTGTTAGTTGCCTAGGAGATATACTCAGACTGTTAGGTCTATCTTTGAGTAACCTCCCTCTGATACCACTTGAAAGACTTATTTCAAGAGCCTAAACACCTAGAGGGGGGGGGGGTGAATAGGTTCTAATTATCTTTAAGAATTTTAGGCAATATAACTAGTTCTTACTTAGCACAGAAATTGCAAATCACAGCACAGAAAACACAGCACGGCATACACCAGATTTATAGTGGTTCCTAAAGGTATGGGTACATCCACTTTCCCCCTCTCCTATCCAGTAGAGAACTGGATTCAGCCCAACTTCCTTCCACTAACTCAGATCCACAGATCTTACAACTCATGACAAGATTGGTTCCTACATCTACGACTTATACAAGTCTTACCTAAGATTCTCCCCAAGAATCCTACCTCAGGCCACAACCCTACCTCAGCCTTTATAATTAGGCTTACAACTCAGACTATCAATAGTCCTACACCTCAGACACTCAGCCCTACCTCAGCCTTTATAATTATAGGCTTACAACTAAGATCTAACAATAGATCCTATAAGAATTTGAGTATTTGAGAAATACAGAAATATTACCAGATAGATCACTTAATAGGTAAGAGCTTCTTGATCAGTTCTTGAATGAACTAAATCTCCAGATCCAACTTGACTTAGCTGTTTCAAATCTTCTTGATAGAACAAAATAAGGTTGAACTCTTCTTGATGTAGAAGTTGATCTCCTGTCAGCTCCTTCCTTGAATTAAGAATAAGATCTGAATCTTTTCTACAGACTGTTCAGAATCTGCCATCTTAAGGGTCACCCCTTTACTTGTTGTTGAAAATTTTCCTTAGATGATCCACCTTTTTATCTTTGTGTCTGTTTTTTAGGTTGTCACAGATCAGTCCTTTATATAGAGATTTCTCCCTATTACCAGCTGATCCGGTTTGTAACAAACTTCTGACAGTTCTGACAAAGATGTCAGACCTGTTGGTAATGATAGTTATCGAGTCACCCGTCATGACAGTTGATTCCTCAAAGATTTTTTAAGTTAACAAGATCCACTCAGCAGATTACTTCATTTGTGTCGACATAAATAGACTTAGTGTCGACATAAGTCTTGATGATGTCAACATAACACTACATGTGTTGACATAATAATTCTTCAGCTACTCGACACAGCTTCTATTTGTATGTGTCGACACAAGTCCTCTGTTTCGACACAACTGCTCCTGATCTTGACATAACTTTTGCTGGCAGATGGCGTTGAGTGTATATCCAGCCGTCATTGAGTTTGTATCGAGATGTCATTGAGTGTGTGTTGATACAAGTCCTGTGTGTCGACACAAGCCTTCTGGCTCAGTATAGCTGTTGCTGTTATATGGCGTTCAGTGTCATCCATATGTCGTTGAGTGTGTGTCGACACAAGTACTGTGTATTGACACAACTATTTCTGGTCTTGACTTAGCTGTAGACAACCGGCGTTGAGTGTGTGTCGACACAACTCCTGTGTGTTGACACAAACCTTCTTCAGGTGTCGATAAAATTGCAGAGTGTCAACACATGCCTTTATTCTGGTGTCGACATAACTCCTAGGTGTCGACAAAACTTCTGCTCTAGGTTTCGACACAATTCTTGCCTTAGGTGTCGACATAATTCTGGGTGTCGACACAGCTTCTTATTCAGGTGTTGACACAATGCCTAGGTGTCGACACAGGCCTTGCTTCTAGTGTCGACACAACTTATGGGTGTTGACACAATTCTTCACAAGTGTCGACACTTGTACTTCGAAAAATTCTTGCAAACCTTTCACCTGCACAATGAAACCCAAACAACCATCAAATACATCTGTATGTATATCATTGAGTAAGATGAGGCTTCTCCAAATCTGGTACATATTTTTCAGTTTACCCAACACTGGGCATGAATTTATTGCATTGGAACCTAGCTCGGATTGATTGCTCGTAAAGGAGGATCACCTTCCGGCATATGGATACTGACATCATCATCGAAGGTATTAGACCTATTTCCTATACTCAATTATTATCTGTGCATGCTGTCAAATCCCATGAGCAGGGAAATGATGTGTACATGATCTGTTTCGAGATGGTGGAGACAGATGCCTTCGTTACTGATATTCCAGTAGTTTAAGATTTATCCAACGTATTCCCGGAGAATTTGCCCTGATTACCTCCGAATAGAGACATTGATTTCCAGATCCAGTTGGTTCCAGGAGCGAGGCCTGTGTCTCAGGCACCTTACCAGATGGCACCCAAGAAGCTAGCAGAGTTCCAGACTCAATTACAGGAGCTAGTCGAGTCAGTTTTTGTCTCCATTTCATCTCCATGGGGAGCACCGATGTTGTTTGTGAAGAAGAAGGATGGCTCTTTGCCGCTCTACATTGACTACCGGGAGCTGAACCAACTAATAGTGCGGAATACGTATTCGCTGCCCCTGATTGACGAGCTATTTGACCAGCTACGGGGATCCTTATAGTTTTCCAAGCTTGACTTGAGGTCAGGATACTACCAGTTGCGCATTCAGGAGAAAAATATACTAAAGGCGGCCTTCAGTTCTCGGTGTGGACTATACGAGTTCACGGTAATGCCCTTCGGGATCACGAATGCACCTTCCGCATTCATGAGTATGAGGAACCATTTGTTCGAACCATACTTGGATATATTCTTCATTGTCTTCATTGACGATATATTGATCTATTCCCGGACGAAGGAGGAGCGCACCTAGCCTCTAGCTCTGGTGCTGGGCAAACTAAGCTAGCATTAGATGTACGCAAAGTTCTCCAAGTGCCAGTTCTAGTTATAGGAGGTAGCATTTCTTGGGCGTACAATCAGTTGAGCTGGGTTAGCTATGGACCCAGCCAAGGTGAAGGAAGTTAGATATTGGTCGCGGCCCAAGTCAGCTTCAGACATCCGTAGTTTCTTGGGACTAGCGGCATATTATCGCAAGTTTGTGGAGGGGTTCTTGAGGAAAGCACTCCCCCTCACATCCTTGACGAAATCAGATACAACTTTTATTTGGACTGAGAAGTGCGATGCAACATTTCAAGAGTTGAAGGATAGGCACACCTCCTCCACCATCCTTGCACTTGAATCTAGGAAGAAAGGATTTCAGATTTAAACCGACACATCATATCAGGGGATGGGTACAGTCCTGAAGCAACATGGACACGACATCGTATATGCTTCGAGACAGCTAAAGAAGCACAAGAAAAACTAACCCATACATGATTTGGATCTCGGGGCAGTGGTATTCACATTGAAGATTTGGAGGTATTACTTGTATGGGGTACATTGTGAGATCTTCTCCGATCACAAGAACCTCAAGTATATTGATACGCAGAAGGATTTAAATCTGCGCTAGAGGAGATGGCTTGAGTTCCTATGCAATTACGACTACATGATGTATTATCACCCATGGAAGGCGAACACTGTGGCGGATGCCTTGAGTAGGAAAACTGACACTATTGGACTGGATCCCCTGGTGATGGCTATGGAGCTAGTATTGATGATGGAGGATATGCACATTACCATAGTTTCTAGGGCCGGGCTAGATGTTTATTCGGGAGTACTTCGCCTCCCTAAGCATTATTTGCGACATACGAGACCGTATCCGAGCACATCAGAGATAGGATGCAGCTTTGGAGCACTTATTCATAGCCTTGGAAGGGGCTAAGTCAAAGGATTATTCACTGCGTGATGACCTCGTTCATTTCCGTGACCTCTTTTATATACCGGCAGGAAGTGGTATCCAGGAGGACTTACTCAGGGAGGCACATTATACTCAGTACTCAGTGTACCCCGGGATCACGAAGATGACAGCAGACCTGCGGAGGGACATGTACTGGCCCAGGATGAAGTGGGACATCGTATCATATGTTACACATTACGAGACTTGCCATCGAGTGAAGGCAGAATGGAAAAGCCCAGGAGGGCTACTATAGACGTTATCGGTGCCAGAGTTAAAGTTCGAGGACATAGCTATGGACTTCATACACGGATTGCCTCACTCTCACTCTAGGCATGATTTTATATGGTTCATCATCGATAGATTGACCAAGGTGGCCCATTTTATACCAATCTGGAAGGACATCCCAGTTATAGTTTTGGTGAGGTTGTTTGTGGATCAGTTCGTCAGGAACCACGACATCCCCAAGACGATTATCTTAGACTGTGACAGCCGATTCACTTCTAGGGAGTGGAGAGGGGTGTAGGGGTACTTGGGTTCTTAGCTCACTTTCAACACCGCTTTCCATCCACAAACCTAAGGTTAGACATAGCGGACCAACCAGACTATGGAGGATATGTTATGCATATGTATATTAGATACAGGGAAGCTCTGGGAGAGATTATTTCCACTGATAGAGTTCTCCTACAACAATAGTCACCAGGAGAGCATTGGGATGACGACATATGAGGCCCTATATGGTAGGAAGTGTCGGACGCCGCTATTTTTGGTCCAGGATGTGGATCCGCGAGCTCTTGGATAGGATTTTATTGAGGATACGGACGCTCACATATGGTTAATCAGGGATCGGAAGCTGGAGGCACAGAGCAGATAGGCCAAGTATTACGATGTAAGGCATCGGAAGGTGGATTTTAAGGTGGGAGACAGAGTATTCTTGAAGATATGTCCATTGCATGGTGTTTCCCGGGTGTGGAGGCACAAAAAGCTCATTCCTCGATTTATGGGACCATACTTGATCCTAAAGCGGATCTGTCCTTTGGCTTACCGGCTGGAGCTACTGCCAGAGTTAGGGAACCTGCATGATGTCTTTCATGTCTCCTTGCTTCAGAGAGCACTACTTCGACCAGAGCATCATATCATCACTACATCAAGCCAGATGGCACCTGATAGATCAGTTCGTTTGGAGCCAGTCTGGATCGATGACACGATGATCAGAGTGCTGCAGAAGAAGAAGGTTACTTTGGTCAAGGTGTTGTGGTCTAACCACCGATGGGAGGAGCGTACCTAGGAGCTGATGGATCTTATGCGGGAACGATATCCGGGACTCTTCACCTCAGGTATATCTTAAGAATTTTTGAAAAGTTCTTAAATTCATGTGCATAAGAACCCCGTAGACCCGAACTTGATATTTGGGGTCAAATTTTTTTTATTATTTTGATTTGTAACATCCTAATTTCTTTTAGACCCCTTAACTTAGATTAGGGTAGGACATGTGGTGGGTGAATGGGGTTAGGATATGTTTGACCCAAGGAGTTTGGGTGGATTGACATAGGGCCCATTATATGGTTCAATAAACTCGAACTTAGAAAAATGTTCTGGATTAAACAGCAATCGAGTGAAAAGGATGCTACATGACGAAGTGTCGAGCGCGTTGAGTCAACTCGAAGCCATTCGACAAAGAATCGAATGCGTTGAGTGGTCTCAACACCATTCTAATTTAACAGAAAATTATTCTGGATTCAATAGGCGTCAAGTGAACATGATGCCACTTGACGAAGCGTCGAGTGTGTTTAGTAAAATCGACGCCATTTGCCGAAGCATCGAGTGCGTTGAGTGGTCTCATTGCAAGTCAACTTTAACAGAAAATTGTTCTGGATTCAACAAGCATCGAGTGAACACAATGCCACTCGACGAAGCGTTGAGTGCATTGAGTAAACTCGACGCCATTCGACGAAGTGTTGACTGCGTTGAGTGGTCACAATGCCATTCTACTTTAACAGAAAAATGTTCTGAATTCAACAAGCGTCGAGTGAACACGACGCCACTCGACAAAGCATCGAGTGCATTGAGTAAACTCGACGCCATTCGACGAAGCGTCGAGTGCGTTTAGTGGTCTCAACACCATTCCACTTTAACAGAAAAATGTTCTGGATTCAACAGGCGTCGAGTGAACATGACGCCATTCGATGAATCATTGAGTGAGTTGAGTTGTCTCAATGCCATTTTACTTTAATAGAAAAATGTTCTAGATTCAATAGGCATCGAGTGAACACGATGCCATTCGACGAAGCGTCAAGTGTGTATAGTGAACTCGACCCTATTCGACAAAGCGTCAAGTGCGTTGAGTGAACTCGACGCCATTCGAAGAAGCGTCGAGTGATATTCGATGATTTTAGACTTAAGAGTATTTTTTCGGTCTGGTTCATATGTATGGGCTGAACCGGGTTTTTGGGATAAGCGCTGATGGCGCATTTAAACCCGATCTCTTCAACAAGACCTATTTAATACATTGATTTTCTCAAGAAGACATATTTAAGGCAATGATTAGCGATCCAATACTAGGGTGACACGTTGCAAGCAACTTAAACCCTAATTCTTCTTATAAAAAGGGAAGAAACGAGAAACCCTAGCTATCACTCCCATTTCTTACCAATCTCATCGTCACCATCATTGAGCAAGAGGAGTGGGAAACAACTCCTGGAGTTAAATTTTTGCTGGAGAAACAAGGGATCGAGCTAGTTTACCGTAGCATTCGCCGGCCATGGCTCACCACTACCGCACCCACTGCCAAGCTCTCATCCAGGTCCGTTTCTCCTCCCCTCCCTTGGTGCTAGTCTTCTAGATCCACTAGGAGAGATATCGGGCTCAAATGAGAAAGATGCCATGAGAGATAGAGGGAACATTCTGAGCTTTTCTTCTTGCTCGGTTTCACCGGAGGAGCCGCCTCCGGCGGCCATGTTGCTGGGAAATGGTAGCCACCACCTCAACGGAGGTGGTGGCGATAATCACCGGTGGTGGAAGTGGCCCAGGTTGCAGAAAATAAGGTTTGAAGTTGTTACAGGTAGAATAGATCCTTGCCATTGGCTATCGGGGAAGATAACCCGATTCCGTTGAATTAAAGATTAATTAAACTATAGTATCATTTATTTAATGTGTATATTCTATCACATTTACTCAAAGATGTTGCATGTAGATTTTAGGCCACTTAAAAGCAATTTCAGAAATAATCATCAACATAAAAAATGTAGATCTAGGTCTTACCTTCAATTTTACACCATAAACATGTAATTTGGAGAATTGCTCCTTGTAGGGTCATTCTCCAAGGACTGCTCCTATACTATGGCAAAATTTCAAATGGATGACAAGGCTAAACTATAATTTCACATGCAGTGAAATTTAGGTCATGCTTGTGTGTATACCATACTTAGATTGTGTCCAAACCTCAAAAGTTTTGGAGGACATTTTCCAATAGGTTTAGTCAAAATTTGATTTATTAAATAAATGTAATTTAGGGAGTTTTACAACTCAAAATTCCTCTAAATTTGAGTGGCATGGATCTAAGGTCATCCTATGGTCTTGGTGGTAATTTGGAGTCATTTGGACCTCTGCATGTTAAAGGATCCAACATGCATGGTGAAGGTAGATTTGTAAATAGTGTGTAAATAGTAAAATGGGGTAAAATGGGAATTTAGCCCATTTGGCCCAATGCATGTTCATGATATTTTGGATAGAGGCTTATGGAGATAAAATACTGCTTTCATGAGAAAATTGGGATTTTTGGAATAAAAAATCCATTAAGTTGGATTTATTTCAAAAATAATACATTTAGGTGTTAAAAGGAAAAATATGGCTATTGGACTTAGAAAATTCCAAATTGTTGATCCAATCCCTAATAGGTCATTTCAATTCTCTTGACATATTTATGAGCATTTTTGAGAATTATTCAATGTATAAATAGTGTAATTACATTTTTACCCTTATAGGACTTTGATAAAAAAACATGAGTAGTGGTTCATGGAAAATTATGCGAAAATTTCTATGCCCTTAATTCTGAAATATAAACTCCAGTAAATTTTATTAAGATTTTTGGATGAATATTTATGATGAACACTATAATAGTGGTATTTTTGTAATTATATTTACATGTGAATATCATAGGTCAAATCACTGACTAGGAGTATGAAAATCTATTTTCACCACTATCTTTTAAATATTAGTGAGTAAAAATTTTCCCTGAATTTTTACATAATTATTTTTTATACTTCATTTGAAAAAGGAAGATAATGGGGTTTTTATCATAAAAGGAAAATAATGGTCACATAAAATTAGAAAATCAGGATTTTTGGTGAACAGATGTTTTTAACCTATATAAACTTCAAATAATTTATTTAGACCTAATGGACCACTGGTTAGAGTAGTTCATGATCAAAGTGACCTAGGTCACTTGATTAATTAATTAAATTTATGTTCCAAAATAATTAGAAAAATGATGGAATTTTGAATGATCAATATTATACACATGACAAACCCATGATAAAAATTTGGAAGTCTTTGGCACAAGGAATTGGAAGTCATCTCATATGGGTTAGAATTTGGTCATGGGCTGCGTTTAGTAAAAGTAATAAGAAGCATTAGAGTACTCAGGGTGATGAGATATAAATAAATTAAGAGATGTATTGGGAATTTGAAACACTAGTTTGTCTCACAAGTATATAAATACATAGTAATGAGTGTTAGAGTGCAAGTCACAAGGAGAACAACTATAACGTGGTCCATCGAAATATCGTAGCTCTCCCAATAAGTACCTTAAGTCATTAGGTTTACATAAGAGTAATAATGAGATTGTTGTATTAGTAATGGGTAGACACTAATAAAAGGAAGTGTTCTTGAGATATGGAGCTTTGGGCTTTAGCCCATCGTAGTTCCTAGTGCCCTCGAGAGCCCTTCACCAGGCATGCCCTGGGCAGTCCAAGGATTAACCCTAAACTGCTATGTATAACAAGAATTAGACAAGAGTAGTCTAATAGGTTATGGAAAATGATGTGACAAACTCACCTGTATAGGGTTGGAGGGAAACATGATGGGTTTAGTCCTGCGAGATAGAGGCTCGGTTGTTTTTTACAAGACTTGTTTAGTCCTGCAAGCTGGAGGCTCGAGAGATTAAATTCAGAACGGGTTGGTCCTACGAGCTGGAGGCTCAGGTTAGAAATAATTTGCATGTGCATAGAACATTATAGTGGCGGGTCATGCAGTACTGGTCAGTCATCACATTAACGGTAGTACGGTGACTCTAGTGAGGTGTGAGGGTTTTAGGGGTCAGTAGGTTGTTTTATACTTCTGTCTTAAGGATAATCCCCGATAACGCAAACCCGGCCAAAAATACTGGTGGGGATAGCTAGCAAATTATTACTCATAGACTCTAGAGTGCACCTCGGATGTATACAGAGGCGTATTAAGTATCTAGGCCTAGTAGTGTGTATACCTGCCTAAGAAGTGGAGACACCCGCTCTACTGCTTCCATAGCCACAATGGTGGTACCCGAGAGTTCAGCTAACTCCAAAAAGTGGGAGCTAAAGGTTTGTGATCACAGAGTCATGTATGTGAGTTGTATTTACATGAATCATAACCCGCATAACACATCATATCATATCATACATAAATACTTAGGGCATACACACTACAAATCCTTATTATATAGATTAGTATGGACTCTTTATTATATTTATGAAACCTTAACTTATAAGTTTGTATGTGTATTCATATAAGTTAAGGTACTCCTGTGATGTTTGTGTAGCGGTAGGTAGTTTACTTTTTGCTTAGTTTCTTTACTTTTCTTACACACTTTCTTTCAGTTCTAGTTTACCTGATGCACTTCTTTTTATTATTGCTTTACTAAATTTACTTGTTTTATAAGAACTATTAGTATAATGATATAACTGTTAGAAACATGACCATAATAAAATAGTCTCACCGTCACCTGCTTCCATTTTGTACTGCTTTGTTGTCCTCCAATTTCGTCCTCTCGCTCGATGCCAAGGAGTCACGGGGATGAGGCGAGGAAAAAATGGCTTAGCCTTTATGACTAAAGGTCGGTTGTGACAGTATCATTTTAGGATCTCAAAGAGCTGGAGCACCAGTATGACCAGCAGGACGAGATGGCAGGATCGAGGAGCAGTTACCACGTACTACTATCGTAGCTTAGCATCAAGTGATTATGAGTGTTTCCGTTCCACTTCCGCATAGTATTGATGTGAGAGAGAAATTTTATTCCATTTTGGCATATACCGGGCATAAGCCCTAACTCTCTTTTTTTGTACTCATTGTGGACTGTTGTACCTTTCATTTCTGTATATTATGATGTTATTGTTTTAACCGTGGACTTGCTAGTTTTTATTTACTGCTATAGTTCTACTTCTTTTCTAGAATGGCCGACAGGTTGAATGATCGTACTAGCTGGTAGAATCAGCATCGTGCGGTATCGACTAGCAAGTGTGATAGTGTCACCATAAGGAGCCGGTTCAGTGTATAAGACTGGGTAACCTCCTTAGTAAGGGGGAGGGGGGTCTTACAAGGTTGATCACTATCTTTCAATGATTTCTTATGACATTAATGAAGTTAAGGATTCATGATTGAGTGATTCATAAAATATCAAGTCATGTCATTAATTTATCGATTCAGACAATCAAGAGTAGAATTCATAACCATGAAAAGGGGGGAATCAAGTCATAGAACAATATTTTCTTAAGTCCTGTAACCAAACATACCTAAGAAGCAAAAAGATCTGATAACACCCAAAATAAAAAAGTTAACTTTATACTTTATAAGGTCATGAATTCGCGAGTTGTAAGATTACTATGCATCATTTTATAAAATATAAAGTACTAATCAAGATTAAATAATTCTAAACACGATTATCTTCTAAGTAGCTATGCGTATGATCTGAACATTTGATATAAAATCACAAATCGTCCTTTCACTAATAGAGATCTTTATAATTATCATTTTGTCATTTATTGCTCATGTCCAAAAATAAAAAATTCTTCTCATAAAACATCAAATAAGAAATTCATTTTTCTATGTGATTTCCAAATAAAAACATTCATGATCTCAAACACATGACATTCCAAAAATATTAAACCCTAAACAACTTATTTATCCATTTAGGGATTCATGAATTAAATTCATTTCTCAGATCAAATATTCAAGAGTGAAGTCATAAAATCATGAGGAGATGCACATTAAATTAATCTCAATATTCATAAGAGATAGAGATCTCTACTTGCCTTAAGGTGAGGTTGAAATAGATGGTGGATAAGGGGTGCAAGCAAGATTGGGAAAGTTTCAAACATGCTAAAGCACAAACATAGATGATATTTGACAAAAAGGAAATTTTATGCAAGCAAAAGGTATTTAATGATCGCATAACTTTTGATCAAGAATAGGTTTAGAGATTTACCTCAATCAAGTGTGAGGGGAGAAGAGATTACCATGCAAAAACAGATACTTTACAACGCTTGGCTAGGAGAAACCCTAAATTGGATAGGACTTTGGAGAGATACTACAGGTTGCTTCGACGAATGACATCATAAATCAGAAACACAAAGATAGTTAGATGATTATTGGAGGGCAAAAACATGGATCTCAAAAGATACACAACTCGGAGCACAAAATTTGAAAAAGATTCAAAAAGAAATTTGACTAAAGTGGGAAAGAGAGGAGATCATTCCCAAGGAAGCCAAATATGGGCCCAAAGAGGAGAGTGGAGGAAACCCTAGGTTTCCCTCTCGTAAAACCCGATGAAGGCGATGAAGAAGAGGGTTGTTACATGAAGTCAAGGAGTTGTTGGAGGAAGAGGTGCAGCTTCCGACCTTGAGAGGAGGGAAGAAGCAAGTTGTCGGCCCTGTGGAAGGGGAGAGATAGGTTGGTGGAGATGGTTCATTTGTAGGAGATTCTTTCAGCAGCCTGAGTAAGCGGAGGGTATTATAGGCACTTGGATGAGAAGAGATTGATGTGATAAACCTGAAGAAGAGGATCAGGAGGCCATGCGGGTTGAGGGGTGAACATGAGGTGGAAAAATCGGCGGGAAAGGGTGATGTCGCATGTGGATGGCAACATTGGGTGTATGATCATATGAAGCGAGAGACGGGAGGGTGTGACTTGTGGCTTATGAGAAAAATAAGAGGGGGATGGTTCGGTTTGGAAATTAGAGAAGACCTAATTAGGGTTTTTTATTACAAATTTTCCATTAATAGTAAGACTTAAATTAAAAACCCCTTTTATTGAATTGTTAAAATTGGGGAACCATTATATATGCTTGTGTGCTACAAGAATCAATCAGAATATTTTTACATTTTCAGTTACAGTTATGTAAATAAACAAGGACCCAAGGTTACCTGGGTCAAGAACAACTAACTATCATTCTTACAAGTAAAGAGCTGTCCAGCATTTAATCAACAATAGTATCTGGACAGTGGTTTCTCCAAGCATATGACAGGCAGCAAGGACAATTTAAGTTATTATAAGTCCAAGCTGGGACCAAAGGTTATCTTTGGGTTATACAAACTATGGCCAGACCAAAGGCTATGGTAAAGTCAAGATTGGAGCAGTGACTTTCAAGAAGGTTGCTGATGTAGGCCACGGGTTTCGACACCGTAATGGCTAAGGGATTCGCACGCTCGCTTAATTATAGTTACTATTACGCTCACACGAAGAATAAACACAGCCACTACGCAAGTTGCAACAATTAATTTAATAGGATTCGGTGGGGTTCGCTAGGCCCCTTAAGATAATATCAAGGCTATAGGCCAAGATCCTCTCAAGCGAAATGAACCCACACGGTTCGATCGAGCGTACGTTGTACCAAAAGAGACACCACCGAAATAAGGATTCCGATAATGGGTGGTTCTCTCCCAACGAAATAAAATGAGGGCCGCCACGCCTCACAAATTCAAATGGGAATCAAATAACAATAACAATAATCTAATAGATATTATTCACGAAAATTCTACCAATCACAAATCACACGATATGCTAAATGCCCAAAGAAAAGATCTAAGAGAGAAACACACAAGAGTGGAGACGTTCGTTACCCAACCGGAATGGATGATTCCGATTTAACTCTCTTTGGATCGCTCCGTTCCGGATCCACCGAAAGCGTGCCGGTTGGAGGGAAACTCCAAGTTCTGTGTTGCCTTCCGACGCCGTTGAAGTTTCACAAGATTCACCACAAGCTTTGGCCGATTCTTCTCTAGGATTAGAAGATGGGGCTGATTTGGATCTCACCAATGGAATCGGTTTTTGGGAAGATGATATATGTGATGGTCGGGTTTTGTTGAGAGGGATGAGGACGGTTTTGTGGAGGAGAGGTGGTGGTCGGGTTGATGTTGAAAGGGGGGATCGGATGTGGTGATGGAGGTGGAGACCGGCGGCTAGGGGAGGTTGCAAGTGGTCGGCCTTCTTGAAGATGAAGAGGAGGGCTCGGTTTTTGGAGAGGGATTGAAGGTTATGGTTGATTATTGGAAAGGAGGAGGTGGAGGTAGAGAGGAGGCCGAAATAGAAAGAGGAAGGAGAGGGGTGGCCGGCGGCCAAGGAGGAGAGGGGGTAGGGGAGCCGAACTCCAAGAGGAAGAGGGAAGAGGGAAAACCAATTTAGGTTTCAATTTTAATTCATTCATTCACTAACTCAAAATCCAATACAACATAGCCTTATATAGGCTTTACAAAGATAAGGGTTATAAGCACCCCAAATGTGGCTAAACAAAGGCCAAAATGAAATGACAAATAATTAAAACTTTTGGCTAAACAAAGGCCAAAATGAAATGACAAATAATTAAAACTTTTGGCTAAACATTGGCCAAATAAAAACATCATTAAAATCTGAAATAATATTTAAAATGACGTGGCAGAGATTTGACATGACATTGGCGGAGATGTTGACGCAGCCATGGCGGAGGATGTGACAAATCTTCATCTCGAGGCGGCGAAGGAACATCAAGCTTGAGTCGGCACCAACATAAACCGAGTCACCATAATCATCTGGAAGGGGATATTCTTCGGCAACATGACGTGGATCTTTGACATGTACCGGATCACCAACATCGTCCGGTGGGGGACGCTCCAAGTCAACATGTCGGGGGGTGGCGGCGCCATCAGTTGCCTATATAAGTTGATTGAAGCATAACCTCATCTCAATAAGTCAACTTTGTGATGAAGGTTATCAGGTAATTTTTAATTCTAGCTCTTGTATTATTTCATCTAAAGAAAACAAAACTGTTTTAATTGGAAATAGACAAGGCAACATATACTTAATTGATTTTCTTTATGCCAACTCAGACATCTGCTTACTTAATATAATTAGTAATCAGAATGAACTTTGGCATAAAAGGTTAGGTCATGTAAACATGAAAAATATTGTTAGGCTATCAAAGGACAACCTTGTGAGATGTCTACCTTCTATTCCCTACAAGAAAGAAGGTCTCTACAGGGCTTGTCAACTAGGCAAGAAAACTAAATCTAGTTTTAAATCATTTAATAAAAGTGATTCACCTAGGATCTTGTACTTGCTACACATGGATATCTTTGGACCCATTGTTGTACAGAGCCTTGGAGGGAAATCCTACACTTTAGTTATTGTAGATGACTTCTCAAGGTTCACTTGGGTGTTCTTTCTGAGATCTATGTCAGATACCTTTAAAGTTCTTACAGATTTTCTCAAGACCATACAGATTGAGTACTCTACTCATGTTGCATTGATCAAAAGTGATCATGGTATAGAGTTTGAGTCTCTTCTTATGCATGAGTTCTGTGAGAAGGAAGGTATCAGGCACTGCTTCTTAGCTCCTAGAACTCCCCAACAAAATGGGGTAGCTGAAAGGAAAAATATGACCGTAATTGAAGCTGCAGGCACATTACTTGCAGATGCTTACATGCCCCTAACCTTCTGGGCAGAGGCTGTAAGCACAGAAGATCATGTCCTGAACAGGAGTCTGATATACAAACTAAAGAATAAGACTCTATATGAATTACTTAAAGGGAAGAAACCTAAAATCACTTATTTTAAAGTATTTGGATGTATATGCTATGTACATAATAACAACAAGAGATACATTAGAAAGTTTGAAGTTATGGCTGAAAAAGGAATTTTTCTAGGATATTCCCAAGTAAGCAAAGCTTATAGGGTTTTCAATAAATCATCATTAAAAACTAAAGAATTTATTCATGTTACCTTTGATGAAACTAACATGTCTTGCAAGGAGAAAGAGATTTCTACCAATAGTCATTTGCAGGTACCTGACTTGTGTAAGAATTTGGATGAACTAAGCCTCACGTAAGAGGTTCCAACACATCCTTCTCCACAAGTTAATGAAGAAAGTGAAGAAGAAAGCACTGAAAGAATTGACAATCCCTCAACAACACACACAATTCCACAAGAGGAATTAGTTCAAAATGCTGTTGCAGAACCAACTCCACCCACTTACTTTGTCACACTAAGGGATCACCCCAGATCCCAAGTGATTGGAGACATCTCAGTTGGTGTACAAACAAGAAATCAACAAAACTAAGATTTGAAGCATGCCTACTTTCTCTCTTAGGTTGAGCCTCTATCCATACATGATGCTGAGCAGGATCCCTACTGGATCATTGCAATGCAAGAGGAATTAAACCAATTTGAGAGTTGTAAAGTTTGAGATTTGGTTCCAAGACCCCAAGGCCACCCAGTCATTGGAACCAAATGGGTATATAGAAACAAACTTGATGCCCAAGGTGTAATTGTGAGAAACAAGGCTATGCTTGTTGCTTAAGGTTATAGGTAAGAAGAAGGGATAGACTATGACCAAACATTTGCACTAGCTGCAAGATTAGAGGCAATCAGAATCTTTCTTGCCTATGCTGCCTATAAGAAGTTCAAAGTATATTAAATGGATGTCAAGAGTGCATTCTTAAATGTAGAACTTAAAGAAGAGGTTTATGTTGAACAGCCTCAAGGTTTTGTTTCTCCAACTCATCTCTCTTTTGTCTTAAAATTGCATAAAGCTCTTTATGATTTAAAGCAATCTCTAAGAGCTTGGTATGTGACCCTATCTAGCTTTCTGATAGAGCATAAGTTCACTAGAGGCATAGTAGATAAAACATTATTCATTAGACATCATAAGGACCAAACTTTGTTAGTACAAATTTATGTGGATGACATCATATTTTGGTCTACTAATTCCAAATTATGCAAAAGGTTTTATGAACTCATGCATTCAAAATTTGAAATGAGTAGCATGGGTGAGCTCACCTACTTCCTTGGTATCCAAGTGAAGCAGCTATCTGATGGCATCTTCATCTCCCAAGCTAAATATGTTAAAGAGCTTATCAAAAAGTTTGGGATGGCTGATGCCTCAGCAAATAAAACACCAATGACTACCAATGCTGTAATTGACTCTGATGCACTTGGAAAACATGTGGATCAGAAATTATATAGGGGCATTGTTGGGTCCCTATTATATCTTACAGCTAGCAGACCTGATATCAAGTTTGCAATATATCTTTGTGCTAGGTTCAAGGTGAACCCTAAATAATCTCACCTAGTTTTTCTAAAAAGGATTTTAAGATATATAAAGAGTTGTCCTAGTCTAGGACTCTGCTATCCCACTGAGTTAGAATTTGAGTTAACTGGATACTCAGATACTGACTTGCTGGATGCAAGGTGGACAGAAAGTGTACCTCAAGAACCTGCCAGTTCCTTGGTATGAGATTAGTGTCCTGGTTTTATTAAAAGCAGTCATCTACTGAAGCAGAATACATTGCAGCTGGTAGTTGTTGTTCCCAGATGCTGTGGATCCAAAACCAACTCCTGGACTATGGCTTCAACTTAAATAATTCAGCTCTCTTATGTAATAACACAAGTGTTATAGTTATAGCACAAAATCCAGTCCATCACAGTAGGACTAAACATATAGACATTAGGCATCATTTCATTAGAGAGTGTGTAGACAAAAACAAAATTAAACTTATCTAAATCTACACAGATTTGCAAAAAGTTGATATTTTCACAAAGCCCATGGATGAAAGAAATCACTTATTCTTTGTAAATCAGCTTGAAATGATCAATGGAGAAGACTTAGTTTAGTTTCTGTCTATACTCGAAGAACTCTTTAAATTTCGTTGACCTGAGATCGACGAACTTCCTGTTAGTAAAGTTATTTTCGTCGACCTGAGATCGAAGAACCTACTTCATAAAACTTTCGTCGAACGGAGCTCGGCGAAAGGTCTTCAACCCTTCAGACTGAGCTCGACAAATTGATTAACTCTAAATTTTTTCGTCGACCTTAGATCAAAGATTTATTTATTTTTAGTGGACGGAGTTTGTCGATTCATATTCTAGAAAACCTTATATTTAGGTTTTCTTTGACCTCTGTTCCGCCCTTTCAGTTGCCTTGCAATTAACCTTCGTTTTCTTTCTTGCAGGTGCACTCATGGCGATTCCAACAGGAACACTTGCAGCGATGAAATTTGACACTGGATTCGACGTGGATTTTGATTCCTTCCAGCAATCAAATCCAATCTTCCTACACATTCTGAAACTTCTAGAAGACCAGCAACTGAAGAATCTGCTGACCACCAGAATCAAATTACCTGGCATAAAAATCAGAGAATGGGTATACACTGCGTCTACAATAGAGGACAACACCATTATCGGATCAATAACGGGTACTGCCATCTCTCTCTCTCCCACCATCTTAATAGAAATTTTTGGATTAAATAATGGAGAAGAAGAGTTAGAAATCGATAATGAAGAATATGATATGATGCTGAGTATGATTGGTTATTCTAGAGAAAACCCAAATAAATTGCTGAAGAAAGACTTATCTGCTGAGTTCAAGTTTCTTGCAGATATTGTTGGGAAAGTCTTGCTAGACAAGCATACTGCGCACGACTATATAACCAGGCATCAATTTCTAGTTATGTGTGCAGTGGTGAATAAGAAACAGGTGAACTGGGCACATATTATTTTTGATCTTATCAAGAAAAAGAACAATAAAAAGGAAGTTCACTTTGGAAGGATCCTTGGGATCTTCTTGAAGGAAAAAGCTGTTAAATCACTGGTATCACAGACCATATTCATCAATGCAAGCAAAAGGCTCACATGTGCCTTATTTGGGAGGTGGGAGAGGACAATTAAAAAGCCCTCTAAGGCTTCATCCTCTGCCACCCAAGCTCTTGAGAGTACAAGGGCTGCTCCAGCCACTTCCCACCCTACTGAAGAGGTTCCATCCACCACTACACAACCTCTAGCACTCCAAACTCCATCTCAGCCAGCAAATCAACAAACCCTACCTTCCATTCATATTATAGTCCCTACTCCCACACCTCCATCATCCCAAATTCCTACATCTCCAACTCCTACATCTCCAACCCATGTTCCCTCTCATACTCCTTCCCCCCAGCATGATACATCACTACCATCACCACCCCCATCTCCTCTTCCAAGGCATTTAGGTGACATCCCCCTATCCAACCTCTCATCCCTCCCATCCCTCCCATCCTTCAACCTCTTATTATCCCCTCTCAACACTCCCTCTCCTCCAAATAACTCTCACCAAGACACTCAACTCCCACCTCCACCTCCCCCTCTAACTCCACCAGCAACTACCATATCCACTCAACCAACCACTGCCACAACATCTACCTCCCCACTCTTGGATCCTTCCATTATCTCTCCACTCATTACCCTCCTCAAACCCCTCCTAAAATCACTCATAGCAGAGACTATCTCTCCTCTTGCTGCCTCCTTCTCCTCTCTAGCTGCACAAATATCTACCTTAACTACTACTCCCTCTTCAGTTGGGGGCCTGGATTCAATTCCTACTAAAACCAGGCAGGGGGAGATACTTGATGAAGAAGCAGCAACAGTTATAGCAGAAGCAGCAGCACCAGCAGAATCAGTTGAAAAGGATATGGACACAGTAAAAGCAGAAGCAGCAACAGCAGAACCCAATGATACAGATGATTCTTTTGAAAAGGATATGCACACTATAGAAACAGAAGCAGCAATAGCAGAACCCAATGATACAGATGATTCTTTTGATTTCCTTCAGTTCATAGATCTTGATATGGAGATAGAAGAACAGGTCCCTGAAACTATTGGTGATTTCATTATAAATCACACAGTTGACCTTGTAAAATTGTTGAAATTTTTTGATACAGTTTATTTGAATTTTCAGCAAGAAGAGTATAATAAGCCATCAATGGCTATAATCCCATATACCTCACCAATAAGCCGTAAAGTTGACAAGCAACTCAATGCAAGTTTTGGAACTCCTGAAATTCCTGTCATTCCTTCCCCTCCAAAAGTTACTTCACCCATTGTATCATCCCCTCTTGCCCCAGTTTTTATAATGGATGATTCTCCTATTCCTTATCTTGATGCATTGATCATGGCTGATATTGAGAAAGAAAATTAATCAGCTGCTGAATGCACTGATTTATATAGTTCTCCAGCTTCTCCTCCAGTTCCTTCCAAGACAGAAAAGTCAGCAATGCCTGATTACACAATAAGAGAGATTGATGTACTGTATGACAATCCACATCAATCAGATGATGATGATGATGATTCTGATAAGGATCCAAAGAGGAAGAAAGTTTCCAAGAAGAGAAAAGCTCCTCCACCTCCTGCCCCAAAACTCAATCAAGCAAATGATACACCCTACTACATCTTGCAGAATATAACTCCATACATGGGTATGCCAGCATGGATATGTCTATCCAAAAATGAACAGAAGGCAAGGAAGAAGAGCAAGAGATACTCTCCTCCTCCATAGAAATTTAAGAGAGGTCCTCCTCCTCCTCCTCCTGCTGATGGTGCCTCAAGAGCTACTTCTAAAAGTTCAGATGTATCTTCCAAGCATACATCCTTCACCAGAACATATCAAAGGCAGGAAAGATCATCCAGACATCATTACCAAGGAGGCAGCCAGCAAAGGAATATCAGTTCTACAGAGGAAATAAAGGAAGTAGTTTATTAATGACAAGAATTCTCACCTCCCAAACAGCAAGCTCCACAACACCAATACAGAAGGCACACAGAATCCTATAAGCCCAAAGGAAAATATAGTGAGGCTGCTCCTCCAAAGTTCCTATACACTCAAAGCAATGAAAGAAAAAATTGACAAGTTTCCAAGCCCAATCCACACAATTCAAGCTTGTTACCCTGCTACCTCCACAAGAAGATCATTCATTTGTCAGTGAGGATGTTGATCCCAATTTCAGGATGGCAAGGCTCCAGGAGTTGATTGTTCTGTCATAAATAAAGAAGGCTATAGATGAAGGTGAAGATCCATCAAGGTTTACAACTATGTCATCATATAAAGAAAGAGAACTGGATAAACTTCAAGTCAGCAAGAAAGTGTTTAATCAAGTAGAATACATGGCAATACATCCAGAGGCTATTGTACCCAGAACTTCTACCCTGACTGTGATTGGAGCATCAAATCTGTACATATAAAAGAAAGAAGCTGCCAATCCCAACAAGGAAATCATTTTCACTAAGCCTGGGGATAAAAGCAAAGAAGAGAAGCCAAAGGAAAAGAAGCAGACGAAATAAAACCTGAACTGCTGTGTTTATGGTATTTTTTTGAAAAACTGTGTTCTTATGATACAAAGCTTACTGTGTATAAATATATCTGCTATATATATTATTTCATTCTCTGCTAGATATATGTTTTTTTTTCTTTGTACATTTCTTTTTATCATTGAGTCTATAATTAGTGACCTCACCCTAATATGGGAAAATGTTGGATCCCTAGTTGGATTTGGGCTAGGTTCACTAAGTTAGGATGATATGACCCAACATGTATAGCCAGGGTCATAGTTATGTCCTAGAGTTTAGGTCAAGTCCTTAGAGTCAACAATAGCATGGACAAGACTTCAACACTGCTAGAGACTCAAGACTTAGAGAAATATCAAGACTTAGAAAATGAGTTTTACACTCGTCGATCTCAGGTCGACGAACTTGGATCTCAGCTCGACGAACTCAGTTCTCAGGTCTCAGGTCGACTAATTCTTGATCATATGCTTTAACACTCAACGCCAGAGAACATCTCAAATATTCTAAGTCCAGAATCAAACTCAGGTCGATGATCTTAGATCTCACCTCGATGAACTCAGTTCTCAGGTCGACTAATTCTAGATCATATGCTTCAACACTCAATGCCAGAGAACATCTCAGATATTCTAAGTCTAGAATCAAACTCAAGTCGACGATCTTGGACCTCAGCTCGACGAACAACAATTCTCAGCTCGACGAACTGTGGACTCAGGTCGACAAATCCAGACTTGGTTATTTTCATCCTTCTGTCCCTATTATTATGCAATAATTCCTGAGTAATAAATGCTAAAATATTCTCTGAATATTACAGTTAGACGGACCATTAATTATGGTCTTCCTCAGGATTATTGCTTGTCGTTTTCCCGTGGGACAGCTGGGGAAATAAATCAATGCAAATCATTCTCTAGGCTGTCAGTAATTAATGCAGAAGAAATTCAAATTTCGAATGCGAACTGATATGGAAAATATAAAAGAGATTTTCTCTCTTTTTCCAGTTACACATACGCACAGAAAACAAGTCAGGAAGAGAAGAACACCATCGACTCGCAACAAGGATTTCTCTACATCTCTTTCTTGACAGCATTCAGATACACAGAAAGAGAAATCGAATACATACAAGCTCCAGACCAGAGGAAGATTAGCTATCTGAAGAAGAACACCAAATCAATATCAAGAGTTTTCTTCATTCAATCCTCCAGGACACTTCAAAGGACTACAAAGAATCTATCTGTCAAGAAGTTCCTGAACATCTTCTAGTCAAGGCTGAAGAACTGAAGGCCTATCACCCTGAAGCAAAGCTCAATTTTTCCTTAATCATTCTATATCTCAGGGGGAGCAGTTTGCCAACATCACATATCCACTCTAGTCTTATCAGTTGTAAACATTCGAAAGAGAAGAAAAAATCATCTCTCATCCCCACCTCTGTACAGGGTTTTAATTCCCTTCAAAATTATTCAGGTTCACAAGTCTCCTTCCAAAAGACATGGGTTGGTTTTTGAGCACCTGATCAAAAGCAAATTGGTGTCAGGCACCTGATCAAAAATCTGAGTGGATTCCTTTTAGGGTGGTAGAAGAGTGGGTGTACTCAGGTTTGGAAACCACTATAAGTTCTTGTGTTGTCTTGTTGCCCTTTTGCTTTTTGTTCTTGCTGTGGTTGTGCTAGTTAGGACTGCTCTATTTCTGCTTAATTAGTTTTCATTCTATAATTTTTTTATTTACTACAAAAGTTCAAATAGTTTTTAAGGATACTCTATTCACCCCCCTTTAGAGTATTCTAGATCTAACACCTTACTTTCACCACGGTTTTGACCGGGTTCACCGAGTTAGTGCCCTGAGAGCACGGGGTGTGTGGCCGTCTGAGCCTGCACCTGTGATGGTGTGTTTATTCACTATATTGCTTATTACGCTAACAAGTGCAGGGAAAGAGCTTTGCCGCCTTGAGTTTGGGGAAAGAATCATTATAATTTGTTCACCACAGTGGCGGTGTAACACCTCCCCTGTAAAGACCATATAATATGGGTCCGGCCGGGGCCCCACAACATACGGACGCCACAGCTTTAGTATTAAAAGATGATATGAAAACTACCCAATCTCAAAACTCCAGACAAACACAGCAGAAAAAGAATACTAACAGACAGAAGTTATCCACTAACGGTAGAGTATCAAATGGCCTTAAGGCCTTACACAAAAATAGTCCAAAAATATAAATGTGCCAAGCACTCCTAGGCTACCTCGGCATGCAAGCCGGACATAAACATAACAAGGGTAGCAAACACGAAAGGAAAATCCAAGCACAGCAATACTTCATGAGGCTTAGGGCTTTTCGCCCGGCGCGCTAGCTCCTGCATGCGATCCTTGCCCTATAAGGATTTGAAGTAACGTGGGTCAGCAAAGGCTGACCTCTACTGTGTAACAAACACATCTCCTCCCGGCCGTCCCTAACGGACCCCGGGGTACCACTCCACCTGCAAGTTAGCACTTCGTATACCAAAAGTGTATATATAATAAAGCGGTAAAATAGGATTGGATGTCTCATACAGCATACATGTTCTCTATGTTTTGTACAAAGTGAAAGGGGCCTACTATGCAGCATGAATGCAGCCCAGGTTTCACCCAAGGCACCCTAGTTCGTATGCATCTAGCACAACATCAAACACTGGGTACTTCCGTTTCCCCATTGGCTTAAAGCCGCAAACTTAAGGGAACCACCATGTCCCTAACGGCACACACGCCGTCACACAGAACCTTGCAAAGGCCCCACCCGCACAAGGGTCATATGCCCCGGGGCTTGCCCGCACATTCTGACTTCGCACGTCAGGGTTCCGTCTCACACTGACCGATTCTAAGAAGTCTTGCTCGGTTGAAAACCACCGCAACGCTCCCACCTTCGCGGATCTGAACTCCGCTCGCGAAACGGACCTCCGAAGCTTCGCCGGTGGCCGGATCTTGGCCTCCTTCCTCCTTCTTGCTCTCCCCTCTATCTAGAATCAAGAGAGATAAAGCCAAATGGAAAATGAGGGTTTGAAACCCTATTCCCGACCTTAAACCACCCAGGGAGGCTCCCCACCATTGGATCTTCCAAAGAAAAGAACGAACGGCCACGATCGGAACCCAAAATACAAAATCTGGGGCCGAACACGGGTTGCAACACGGCCGTGTGCCTGGCCGTGTCACCCATTCGCCGTCTCGATCGAGTCGAAAAACCAGCACACGGCCTTTGACAAGGCCTCCGACACGCCCGTGTCGGGACCCGTGTCACTCTCCCCGTGTGCACTCGACAAACATTTCGCAGTCAGAGAGGTATACGGTCTTGTGACACGGCATCAGACACGCCCGTGTCAAATTTGACACGCCCGTGTTTGTGCCCGTGTCACGGCCCGTGTACCACACTTATAGAATCCCTGGAATGACACAGCCTGGGACACGCCCGTGTCCTAGGCCGTGTTCTACAACTCGACTAGCGTCGATCGCCAAAGCGTCGACCGCACGAGCCGAGGCCAAACACGCCTGTGTCACGCACATGACACGCCCGTGACACGCCCGTGACATGCCCGTGACACGCCCGTAACACCTGCTCCAAAAACCAAACTGGGCTTAAAACATCACCCGTCCCTCTTTTGAGTTTCGGGGTGTTACAACTCTCTCCCCCATAAAAGAATTTCGTCCCGAAATTTAAAACATGGAAGGTAAACAAAACTAAACAGTACCTGAGGAGAAAAGCTCGGGGTACTCCTCAAGCATGGCCTGCTCTCGCTCCCATGAGAGCTCCTCGCAACCACAGTTGTCCCAACGGACCTTTACGAGTCTGACCTCCTTGTTCCGCAGTTACCGAACCTCTGAGTCTTCGATCCCGATTGGACGAACTCGCGTCCTCAAGTCTTCCTCTACCGGCACCGCCGTCGGCTCAATCACCACGCTGGCTTCTAACAACGCTTTCCTCAGGTCGGAGACGTGAAAAACGTCATGCAATCCACTTAGCTTTGTGGACAATGCCAACCGGTACGCTGCCTCTCCCACTCGCTCGATGACCTTGAATGGTCCCAAAAATCTCGGACTCAGCTTCTTGAGTCGGCGAATTCGCGAAACGCCTTTGAACGGCTTGATCTTAAGATACACCCAGTCGCCCACAGCGAATTCCACATGCCTGTGGCGAGCATTGAAATTCTTCGACTGCCGATCTTGAGCTACCTTCATGCGCTCTTGGATGGTCCGCACTAGCTCACTAGTGTAGGCTACCACTTCTTTCCCCAAAAGCTTGCTGTCTCCCGCCTCTGTCCAAGACATCGGTGTTCGACACCGCCTCCCATACAGAGCTTCGTATGGCGCCATCTTGATACTAGCTTGGTAACTATTGTTATACGCAAACTCCACCATGAAGAGGTGATCCTCCCACTTCTTGCCGAAGTCGAGAGTACACATCCTTAGCATATCTTCCAAAGTACGGTTCGTTCTCTCAGTTTGCCCATCGGTTTGAGGATGAAAGGCCGTACTGAACTTGAGTTTGGTGCCCAAGCTCTTCTGCACCAACCGCCAATCCTTAAACGTGAAACGTCCATCCCGGTCGCTGACTATACTCTTCGGAATCCCATGAAGTCGTATAATATTGCGGACGTACAACTCCACCAACTTTTCCACACCGTCCTCCTTCCGGTTTGGGATGAAATGTGCCACTTTAGTCAGGCGGTCCACGATCATCCAAATGGCATCATTACCCTGCTGCGATCTAGGCAACCCATGCACAAAGTCCATGGAGATGTCATCAAATTTCCATTCGGGGATTGGAAGAGGCTTCAAGAACCCGCCCGACTTCTGACACTCGGCCTTTACCAAGGCACAAGTTTGGCACCGACTCACACACAAAGCTACGTCCCGCTTCATCCCAGGCCACCAATAGGACTTCTTCAAATCCAAGTACATCTTTGTACTGCCCGGGTGAATGGAGTACTTAGTGAAGTGGGCCTCAAACATCAACTCCTCACGGAGCTTGCCGAACTGCGGTACACAAATCCTTCCGCCCTTCCTCAGAATTCCATCCACCATCTCCCAGGCGCTACCCTCGCCCTTCAGAGCTTCCTCCACGAAAGGTTGGAACTCCGCATCTACACGGGTCGCTTCCCGAATATGATCGCATAAGTCACTCTGCATCTCAATCCAATTTAGTCGAGCCACGCTAGACTCGCCTCTTGCCACACATTCCAAACCAAGGGACTCCCAGTCCCGCCTTAACCGCTCATCGTGAGCTTCAATCCAATTTCCTTGCCCCGAGTATTTCCTACTCAAAGCATCTGCCACCACATTGGCTTTCCATGGCGTGTATCGCCACCTCATAGGTCCCAAGGAACTCGACCCACCTACGCTGCCGCATATTTAGGTCCTTCTGATCTAGGAGATACTTCAAACTCTTGTGGTCCGTGAAGATCTCCACCTTTGCACCATAAACGTAGTGCCTCCACAACTTCAAAGCAAAAATTACCGCCGCTAACTCCAAATCATGGATGGGGTAATTTCTCTCATGAGGCTTCAGCTGCCTCGACCCAAAGGCTATCACACTACCATGCTGTACCAACACACACCCTAAACCGCATCCTGATGCGTCGCTGAAAATCTGGAACCCTTCGGTCCCCTTTGGTAGACTTAGGATCGGCACCGTCATTAGCCTCTCCTTCAGGGTTTCAAATGCCTGATTGCACTCTTGAGTCCATACAAACTTCTGATCCTTGCAAGTTAGTGAAGTGAGGGGTAGTGCTATCCGCGAAAAGTTTTCCACAAACCTTCGGTAGTACCCGGCTAGTCCAAGAAAACTCCGGACTTCCGCCACGGTCCTCAAAACTGGCCACTCTCTGATGGATTCTACTTTCGTTGGATCCACCGCCACCCCATCCCCACTAATCACATGGCCTAGAAATGCCACTTTCTCCAACCAGAACTCGCACTTGGAGAACTTCGCATAAAGCTGGTTCTCTCTCAATACTTGCAACACTGTCCGCAAGTGCGACTCGTGCTCCGCTTCCGACTTGGAATACACCAAAATGTCATCGATAAAGATGACTACGAACCAGTCCAAATATTCGCGAAACACTCGGTTCATCAAGTCCATGAATAGGGACGGCGCGTTCGTCAGCCCGAACGGCATCACCGAGAACTCAAAATGACCATACCTCGTACCAAACACAGTCTTGGGTATGTCTTCGTCACGAATCCGCAACTGATAATACCCGGACTTCAAGTCCAACTTGGAGTACACCACCGATCCCACCAACTGGTCGAAGAGATCGTCTATCCGAGGAATCGGAAACTTATTCTTAACAGTCAATTTGTTCAACTCTCGGTAGTCTATGCGCAGGCGCATACTACCGTCCTTCTTCTTTACAAATAACACCGGCGCACTCCACGGTGAAGAGCTGGGCCTGATATACCCTTGCTCCAAAAGCTCCTGCAACTGAACCTTGAGCTCGGCCAACTCCTTTGGTGCCATCCTGAAGGGTGGACGTGACACTGGTCTAGCCTCGGGCACCAACTCGATGGAGAAATCAATCTCTCGCCGAGGAGGTGCTCCCGGTAACTCCTCGGGAAATACATCTCCAAACTCCGCCACCACGGGCACTTCTCCAAGGGACAACCTGGTGAGGCTAACCTCCAACAACGCTACTAGAGCTACACCTCCCTGGTTAACAGCTCGCACTAGATGAAGTGCCGAAACTAGGGAACAGGCCACTCCATGCAGGCCCTCAAACTTAACTTCTGCTTGCCCCACGCTCCTCAGGGTTACCACCTTGGACAAACAGTCGATACTGGCACGCTGTTCCGCTAGCCAATCCATCCCCAAAATCACATCAAACTCGGACAACGGCAAGATCGCCGATACCAATAAGAAGTCAACCCCCTCAAGACTCCAACAAATCCGGCCCCTAGCCCTGGTAGTCATAGACGACCCATTGGGCATGCGCACTTTCAACTCTGAGTCCATTGCAAAGGACTCAACTCCAATCCTTCGGGTGAAACTTTCCGCAAGGAAGGAGTGCGACGCTCCCATATCAAAAAGTACCCTAGTGGGGTACCCAGATACCACTACAAAGCCTACACACATGCAACAAACATAATGGTTTAAAAGACAGGAATCTAAGGTGCAGGTTGAACTCTCGTACCTATCACCACATCAGGCTGACGGATTGCTTCTTGTTGCCCAAGGTTGTATGCCCTTGGCTGCACTGGTTGAAAACGAGAAGCACTCGACTCCGCCATTTTCCCCTTCTCTGCTGCACTGGGTCCGGAGCGTACGGTTTGCTCCTGCCTTGGCTCTTGCTCAGCGCCCCCTTGGGTACAAAATCTTGCTATGTGGCCTGGCTTGCCACAACTGTAACACGTCTGCGGTCCGTTAGAGCGTGACCCTCCGGACATCCAATTACTTTTCTCGCCCGACTTGTATGGGGAAGGCTTCTTCTTCCACCGGCTCCCTTCCGTCTTTCCATGGGACTGAGCATGCTTCTTCTCCTCCCCCTGCTTGGGTGTGAAACCCTTGCGACGCTGGGATCGCTCCATGTCACTCTCCAAAATTCGGGCCGCCTCCACCAATTCGTTGAAACCTGCACGTTTCATCGATATGAGGGGTTGTCTTAGGTTCTCCCTCAGTCCATGATATAAGAGATTGTCCCTCTCTTCATCGTCTGCCATGGTCGTCCCTGCATAATGACCCAAGCGAGTAAATTCCTGAACATACTCATCCACTGACTTGTCTCGCTGCACCAGATATAGGAACTGCCTCTGGAGGGCTAACCTCGTTGAGGCGGGAATGTACTT
This sequence comes from Platanthera zijinensis, assembly GCA_039513925.1. Lineage (NCBI taxonomy): Eukaryota > Viridiplantae > Streptophyta > Magnoliopsida > Asparagales > Orchidaceae > Platanthera > Platanthera zijinensis. The sequence continues at coordinate 109,338,210 of CM077085.1, forward strand.
CTTCAGGAAGGCATTCCCAAATTCCTCGATGGACGGTGTGCGTCCTAGAAACTGCCGGCCACTGTGGCTCACCCACCATAACTTGGCGACTCCCTCCAACATAAAGGCTGCGAACTCTGCCTTTTTCTCATTTGGCGCCTCTGCCGCCCTCAGAAGCTCCTGAATCCTAGCCCACCAATCCTCTGCATCTGTGGGCGTGCCGATTCCCTTGAAGGTTGGAGGGTGGAAACTCAGAAAGTACTTCATTTGCCGGTCCCCATGCCCGACAACCACTCTCTCGGCCTACGGCTCCGCCCGCCTGACCTCCTCAACCTGCACGGTCGCTGCCGTGACCGGGGTAGCAGGAGTTGCTACCTGAGCAACGGGAGCTGCTACCTGTGCTGTCGCTGCAGCTTGGGCCGCCACCATCGCTTCTGCAAGCATGCGGCAGAAGTCGGCCGGTGTGACCCCCATCCCTAGCGGACCTTGCGCAGTCGCACTACTTGCCGAGAGCTCTTCTCTTGGCCTGGAGGTCCCAGCCTCGTTGCTTGCACTCTAAACACAAGCAAGAAAACGCAAATCAGTCTCTAATTGCAAGACTCGAACACAAGGACACTCATGGTCCCGTGATACTCCTATATGGATAACTTCTTATGCGCGACTCGACTTATACTTTCGACCGCAAAACTTCTCATTGAAACGCGAACCTCCCTCTGATACCAATTTGTAACACCTCCCCTGTAAAGACCATATAATATGGGTCCGGCCGGGGCCCCACAACATACGGACGCCATAGCTTTAGTATTAAAAGATGATATGAAAACTACCCAATCTCAAAACTCCAGACAAACACAGCGGAAACAGAATACTAATAGACAGAAGTTATCCACTAACGGTAGAGTATCAAATGGCCTTAAGGCCTTACACAAAAATAGTCCAAAAATATAAATGTGCCAAGCACTCCTAGGCTACCTCGGCATGCAAGCCGGACATAAATATAACAAGGGTAGCAAACACAAAAGGAAAATCCAAGCACAGCAACACTTCATGAGGCTTAGGGCTTTTCGCCCGGCGCGCTAGCTCCTGCATGCGATCCTTGCCCTGTAAGGATTTGAAGTAACGTGGGTCAGCAAAGGCTGACCTCTAATGTGTAACAAACACATCTCCTCCCAGCCGTCCCTAATGGACCCCGGGGTACCACTCCACCTGCAAGTTAGCACTTCGTATACCAAAAGTGTATATATAATAAAGCGGTAAAACAGGATTGGATGTCTCATACAGCATACATGTTCTCTATATTTTGTACAAAGTGAAAGGGGCCTACTATGCAGCATGAATGCAGCCTGGGTTTCACCCAAGGCACCCTAGTTCGTATGCATCTAGCACAACATCAAACACTGGGTACTTCCGTTTCCCCATTGGCTTAAAGCCGCAAACACAAGGGAACCACCATGTCCTTAACGGCACACACGCCGTCACACGGAACCTTGCAAAGGCCCCACCCACACAAGGGTCATATGCCCCGGGGCTTGTGATGCAGGCCTCCCCTACGCGACGCTAAATTGAAAATAAGGAAGGGGAAGCCTAAGGGGAATTAAAGCGAACACCAAACGCACATCTAAAACAACCTAAGTGGCATTTCAACGAACACGCGGCGTGCGTGGAAAGTTGGAAATTTCGGCAGCATTTCCTTTGTAATTGCGCGATCTCACAACGGGGAAAGTCTCACCCAAACCTGCACGAGCATACACACATACATATATCATATCCTAACCATACATCTAGCATCGCATCAACCTCATTTCCATTCAAAAAGAGGGCATTCCGGACTAAAATTACAATTCGGAAAGTAGTCCGATTATCCCTCAAAACAAAACCAAACGAGGATATACTAAATCCTCTTGATCCGTCCGAAACCAAAGGCTAAACCAACCCCGGCTTGCAAACGTCCAAGGGGACCTACCCTTACGGAAATATTCGCGAAAATCAGATGTAAAGCAATGACAATTTTAGATTTTCTATAATGCACTTGGATCAATAGTTAGGATAAAGCTTTGAAATCTAAATCTCCACAACACTCACAATACAATAAGAAGTTCACACAAGTGTAGGGGAGAATATCGTTACCCAAAAATTCTGAAATGAGATAGAGAGGAGAGGAGGAGGAGGAGGATAGCTTTGGAAGAGTCGCACTTCCAAAAGGATCGTCGGAGTCACACCGGATGGGGAAGAACCGAGCCGCCTTCTTCGGAGTCACACCGGAGGAGGTAGGAGGTCACCGGGCGGTAGGGGAGCACCACCAAGAGGGGAGGAGCTGCTATGCTGGGCGGCGGTTCATTGAGGCCGGGCTGCAGGAATTTCGGCCAGGCCGAAGGAAAACGGGAGGGGGCGGGCTGCAGGAGGAAATCCTTCTTAGGGTTTTTTTTCTTTAATCTTCAATGCCTTTCTCCCTCACACACACACATATATATAAATAACTACACCACTCCATTCCACCCTCCATCTCATCAAAATAAATCCTAGCCACACCTAAAATGTTTTAACAAAACTAAAGTAACAACACACATAAAAATATAAGCTTATACATTTATAACATCTAATTTATAAACCTATAAGCTTATAAGATGATAACTTAGCGAATTAGGATTATAATATTATTTCAAAAAATGAAATAACATTATAATCATAATCAAGTGACGTAATGCTGGCGGCGGCGGCGGTGGCGACGCCGACGGTTGAGGTGACGGTTGCGGCGACGGTTGCGGCAACGGCCATCGTTGTCCACGAACATGTAGCGGCGGCGAGCACAAGAGAGATCCATGATGGCACGAGCAACTGGCGGAGCATCCTCGCCATCAATCCTCCCCCGCTCAAAATCACTCATCACCGATGAGTGGCAATGGAGGGAATAGCAGGAGACAGCAACATCCACAAGTAGCGTAGCCGGAGCGGACATCCACGGGGCAGGACAAGCAGTGCGGGCATCCGCAATAGAACATAACCTGTCAAGGCCAAACACAGCAGGAAACCTCATAGGTGCGTCAGCATAAAGAAAAACAGCACAGATCTTACCATCCAATGCGAGAACCGGTAAACCCAAATGGAAGAGCGACATGGGAAAAATCTCACCTCTCAACCCACGAGAATTTGAAGTGGAAGAGAGAAACGTCGGGGAAAGCCGCTCAAATAGAGACCAGATTTGCAAAATTAAATCCGAAAAATTGAAATGCGGTGAAAAACCGATTGCATCGTAAAAATCCAAAGAAATTGCATTAAACCCAAAATTCTTTAGAATCTCGAAAGGGTCTGCGCTCCAATATAATACTTTTGTTACGGAACCCGAAGGTATCCACTCGGGGGCTAACCAGACGAAATTAGAATCAACAATTTCGCAGTCAGATGCTCTCGAAGGTGAATGGGCATGGAAGTGATGCAACTCATAGACACTGGCATAAGGCGATGATATGTTTACATGCAGTTCGTACCAGGATGGACGCAAGATATGTGCAAGTTGATTAGGCGGGTAACAATGTCGTGAGGACACCAAATCAATAGGCACAGTCGCCGTGAAATCATACGCAGTCGCAAATAAAAACATGCCCGCCGGCAGATACTCACTAATACGCAGCTCACTAGACATCTCAAGCGGAGGGGCTAATAACGACGATTTAACTACGCGGATTGGACTAAATAAAATCAAGGTGCGTCCTAACAAGTCCGCTAACCGATCCAACCTCGCAAGGTAAATCTCTCCACTCAGTAGGTATATCATAATAGCGTAGACTATGGCTAGCGGATCCCCGTCCTAAAATGATATCAAATGTAGGCACACAAATAGGAGGGAGGGTCGGTAAAATCGAGCCCGGGACTAAATCCAAATCCAAATGAATCTCACTCAATGGTGACTCAAACAAGGGGCACTCATCCGGGAAACTCACGTCCGGGCAAACATCAGAATAATCGTCCAAAGATACCCTTCCCTCAGGAGGAAACTCATCCAAAATAGTAATTGAGAAATCCTCAATCTCGGGCTCCTCAGATAGCTCAGATCGGCCCGCAGAAAGATCAGGTCGAGGCTCACTCAAAATAGGGATCAGAGACTCGAGAGGGTACTCAATAGTAGGGTGATCTGAAACATCACTATCATGACACGTAGTGGCTAAAGGGGTACTCTCACAAGTCGAAAAATCATTATCATCCCAAGAATCATCATCCAAGTCGCTAGGATATCCATTCTCCTCATCGTCAGATAAATCTGCCTTGCCCTCAGTGGCGGGCTCAGACGTCGAAGCTAAAAGAGCCAAAGCTCTAGGCTTAGTGGGGCACTCCACGGCATAGTGGCCAATCGCTCCACAAGCATAACATGTAGCGCTCTCCTTGTAATTCTGAACTATCTTCCTATGCTCAACTTGCAGTTTTGGAGCATCCCTAGTAATGACTATGACAGGTGGCGGGACAGCGGTCCTAACATTTTCCCTCTCCCTAACGGTAGGGGTAGGGGTACTCAAAATGGTAAGATCCTTTTGGGACAAAGATCTAACGCGTGGCTTATCGTCACTCTTATAATCAGAAAGGGGTGTAGTGCCCTAGAGGGGTGAGATAACATCATGAGACATCCTCCTACGGGAGTATGGGGGAACGTGCTTGCTCAGTATAGGCAAAATCTCAGGTGGCGCTACACTCGGATAACCAGAAGACTGAGAACGGCAGTATGAGGGATAATACTCATCCGTCAACAAGTTCTTCATAAGTTGCCAACCTATGGGCAAAGCCCCATTCCCTATCCTCAGACGACGCTCCTCATTTAGCCAGAATATTTTGGCGCGCCCAAACAATTTCATTCGTGCTACCCGCACCTTATCCGCATCATTCAGCGTATACGACTCAAAATAATATTCAATCTCCATGACCCAGTCCTGGAAGACTTGGGGGTCCCCCAATCCATCGTAGGAAGGAACATTGATCCTAAGCTGTGTCCTAGGGGCATCAAGATGCGGTGTCGGAAGCCGACCTCCAAGTTGTGCTAACATATCACTTATGTCATCACATTGGCGGTTCATTTCCTTGCGAAGGTCACCAACCGAGGAACATGGGGGAAGGGGACTCCCAACGCGTGCCATGACGGACTAATGGAAAATGATTCCAATTAGGAAAAAAAACACTAAAACCCTTTTTTTTTTGTTTTTATATAACTAAAAATAAAAATTTTAAAATGAACGGAACGAACCTAAGTGCAAGTGGGGGGTAGCATGGAAAGAGCGGATCGTTGCCAATTCGGAAATTGACGAACCTCCCTCTGCTACCAAATTGATGCAGGCCTCCCCTACGCGACGCTAAATTGAAAATAAGGAAGGGGAAGCCTAAGGGGAATTAAAGCGAACACCACACGCGCATCTAAAACAACCTAAGTGGCAATTCAACGAACACGCGGCGTGCGTGCAAAGTTGGAAATTTCGGCAGCATTTCCTTTGTAATTGCGCGATCTCACAACGGGGAAAGTCTCACCCAAACCTGCACGAGCATACACACATACATATATCATATCCTAACCATACATCTAGCATCGCATCAACCACATTTCCATTCACAAAGAGGGCGTTCCGGACTAAAATTACAATTCGGAAAGTAGTCCGATTATCCCTCAAAACAAAACCAAACGAGGATATACCAAATCCTCTTGATCCGTCCGAAACCAAAGGCTAAACCAACCCCGGCTTGCAAACGTCCAAGGGGACCTACCCTTACGGAAATATTCGCAAAAATCGAATATAAAGCAATGACAATTTCAGATTTTCTATAATGCACTTGGATCAATAGTTAGGATAAAGCTTTGAAATCTAAATCTCCACAACACTCACAATACAATAAGAAGTTCACACAAGTGTAGGGGAGAATATCGTTACCCAAAAATTCTGAAATGAGATAGAGAGGAGAGGAGGAGGAGGAGGATAGCTTTGGAAGAGTCGCACTTCCAAAAGGATCGCCGGAGTCACACCGGATGGGGAAGAACCGAGCCGCCTTCTTCGGAGTCACACCGGAGGAGGTAGGAGGTCACCGGGCGGCAGGGGAGCACCACCAAGAGGGGCGGAGCTGCTATGCTGGGCGGCGGTTCCTTGAGGCCGGGCTGCAGGAATTTCGGCCAGGCCGAAGGAAAACGGGAGGGGGCGGGCTGCAGGAGGAAATCCTTCTTAGGGTTTTTTTCTTTAATCTTCAATGCCATTCTCCCTCACACACACACATATATATAAATAACTACACCACTCCATCCCACCCTCCATCTCATCAAAATAAATCCTAGCCACACCTAAAATGTTTTAACAAAACTAAAGTAACAACACACATAAAAATATAAGCTTATACATTTATAACATCTAATTTATAAACCTATAAGCTTATAAGATGATAACTTAGCGAATTAGGATTATAATATTATTTCAAAAAATGAAATAACATTATAATCATAATCAAGTGACGTAATGCTGGCGGCGGCGGCGGTGGCGACGCCGACGGTTGAGGCGACGGTTGCGGCGACGGCCATCATTGTCCACGAACATGTAGCGGCGGCGAGCACAAGAGAGATCCATGACGGCACGAGCAACTGGCGGAGCATCCTCGCCATCAGCTTGCCCGCACATTCTGACTTCGCACGTCAGGGTTCCGTCTCACACCAACCGATTCTAAGAAGTCTTGCTGGACCCCACCCGCTCATGGCCACATCGCCCGGGCTTGCCCTCCGCTTGACATTCTCGTCAGTCCACACAAGGGGCTAGTCTCGCCGGGACACTTCCCCCACATGACTTGCACGTCACGGGATAGCCAGCCGACCACGGAGACATAGCAGCGCCTTTGCACAGCACAAACAAAGGTTTTCCCCCCAATCACCATTCGCACTGTGTCTTCCCCGTGCTCCAAGGAAATCATCTACCGCACAACACAGAGCTAACCTTGTCCGGTTCCGACCACGAGTGCTCGCTCAAATATAAGAGGGAAAACGCATACACACAATGACGTAATGCCGCAACGGATTTCTACCGAAACCTCACATCTCGCTATGCAACATCACCGGGTCGGACTAACGGTCGCGACCACGGCTTCACCCACAATGCCTAATCCGCTAACGGAGCGGATCTCTAATGAAAAGCAAGCTGGGATGAACATACTCAACCCGGAGGTTCCTCTTGAACCTAGGCTACACGAATCCCTCTCATTTGAGAGATTCGGTGCTCAAAATACGAAAGGAAGGGGATGCTATTCATGCATCCTAAATCCTAAAAACCGAGAGGAGAGGTATCGTTACCTTCCGTCCCCTCTTCCTAGCCATGGAGAAGATTTGCTCGGTTAAAAACCACCGCAACGCTCCCACCTTCGCGGATCTGAACTTTGCACGCGAAACGGACCTCCGAAGCTTCGTCGGTGGCCGGATCTTGGCCTCCTTCCTCCTCCTTGCTCTCCCCTCTCTCTAGAATCAAGAGAGATAAAGCCAAATGGAAAATGAGGGTTTGAAACCCTATTCCCGGCCTTAAACCACCCAGGGAGGTTCCCCACCGTTGGATCTTCCAAAGAAAAGAACGAACGGCCACGATCGGAACCCAAAATACAAAATCTGGGGCCGAACACGGGTTGCAACACGGCCGTGTGCCTGGCTGTGTCACCCATTCGCCGTCTCGATCGAGTCGAAAAACCAGCACACGGCCTTTGACACGGCCTCCGACATGCCCGTGTCACCTGCAACACACCCGTGTCGGGACCCGTGTCATGCCCCCCGTATGCACTCGACCAACATTTCGTAGTCAAAGAGGTACACGACCTTGTGACACGGCATCAGACACGCCCGTGTCAAATTTGACACGCCCGTGTTTGTGCCCGTGTCACGGCCCGTGTACCACACTTTCAGAATCCCTGGAATGACACGGCCTGGGACACGCCCGTGTCCTAGGCCGTGTTCTACAACTTGACTAGCGTTGACCGCCAAAGCGTCGACCGCACGAGCCGAAGCCGAACACGCTTGTGTCATGCCCGTAACACGCCCGTGACACGCCTGTGACACGCCCGTGACACCTGCTCCAAAAACCAAACTCGGCTTAAAACATCACCCGTCCCTCTTTTGAGTTTCGGGGTGTTACAGGCGGTGAATTATACTTGCAGGTATTGCGGAGCCGAGCGGAAAATAGCGGGCCAAAGCCCAAGTTGCTGAGCCAGCCCTCGAAGGCCTTGTTTGCTTCCTTGTTTAAATCATGTGTGGTCGGCCTGCGAGCCAAAGTTTGTAAGACACAATTTAAATTTGGTGAACTATTGTAAGGCCATAAGGCCAGTACTTTTGTGTATTTTGTAGTTCATTCCTACTAGGTTATGTTAGTGGACATTTGTGTTTGTGCCTGGGTTCTTGCTTTAGCATCTTAATAATTGCTTCTTCTAGATGCTCTGTGTAGGGCTTGTGTATTGGTTGAATGGTTTCAATGAGTAACCCTTCGGTCTGTCTGTGGTATATGGCGTCGGGCCCCGGCCGGACCTACTGCTATATGCTATGTGATGGATAGGGGTGTTACAAACTGTGTCAGGAAGATGGCTTAACTTTGATCTTGATGTCTTTGACTATGCTCTTCAGAAATTTCCCAGACCTCTTGACCTTGACATTTCTGAAACACTCCTCAACTTCAGGTAACAACACCTTACATGGATGTTCCAAGATGAATGTGAGGCCGACGGAATCTAGAAGTAGCAGAACATTCCTGAAGTCGTCCGAAATTTCCTCTATGCCTACGCGAACGAATTCACTTCCCTCACAGATCATGAAAGATGGAGCCATCGATTGCAGAGAATGCAAATTTTTTGATTTGCCGGAGAAGAAGCAGCATATTTTGTGAGAGAGACGGCTGAACGCTCTGGCAGAACTGAAGAGTTTTCTCGGGAGAGGATATTCGAATTTTTAGATTTGGTTTTCTATGGACATATCTATTTATATAAAATTGAAAATTTTGATGAAATAAGAGAAGCGTACCTGGAACTGCGGTTCAAATTCTTCAGAAATTCGTCCCGTCGAATTAGGACTTTTTTTGAGAAAATTGATGCCTTTTGAGAAATTCATAAATAATTTCTCAAGAAATAGAAGTAATTTTTCGAGAAGTCCAGAAAACTTTTCTCGAGAAATATGGAGGCTTTCGAGAAATCCAGTCTATTTCCTAAGAAACAAGTTAGTTCTCGAGAAATATATAATGGCTTTTGAGAAATCCAGTCTATTTCCTGAGAAACAAGTTAGTTCTCAAGAATTGTATAAAGGTTTTCGAGAAATGCAGTCCTTTTATAGAGATATTAAGGTTGTTTTCGAGAAATCCACACAAGTTTCCGAGAAACACAAGATCTTCTTTGAATTTGTCCTTGACTTCAGATATGATCAATTCGGTATCCCATGTTGAGCATGCCAAGTTCTGTCTTGAAAAAGAGAACTTTCCCTCCTCCAATGGCTTTATGAAAATATCTACCACCTGCTTGTTCGTCGGGACTTAGCTGAGGGCTATGTCCTTATTCTCTACAAGCTCCCAAATGGAATGGTATCGTACTTCGATTTGCTTGGTCCGGCTGTGGGATACTGGATTGTTGGGGAAAGCTATTGCGCCAGAAGAGTCACAATACATTGGAATTTCTCCGAACTTCAAATTATATTCTTCAAGTTGATTCATTACCCAAAGAAGTTGTGCGCAACAACTACTCGCAGAGATATACTCTGACTCGACAGTAGATGTTGCCACACAATTTTGCTTCTTACTGATCCAAGAGATAAGCCATCTTAAGAGGAATTGGCACGTCACGAAAGTGCTTTTCCTATCGTCCCTGCTTCCTACAAAATCAGCATCTGAAAAGCCCATTATCTCGACATCATTACTTCTTGGGTACCATAAGCCAAGATTGGGTGTACCCTTAAGGTATCTTAAAATTCGCTTTGCAGCGACGTAATGAGATTCCTTAGAGTTTACCTGATATCTAGCGCAGACACATGTTGAAAACATTATATCTAGTCTACTGGCAATTAGGTAGAGCAAAGATCTAATTATGCTTCTGTATTTGGTTTCATAAACAGGTTTCCCTTTCTAATCCTTGTCCAGAGACACATTTGAACCCATTGGAGTCCTCATAGAGGTTGCACTCTCCATTCCTAATTTCTTAAGAAGCTCCTTGGTGATCTTCGTCTGAGAAATGAAAATTCCATCTTCAAATTGCTTCACCTAATGCCCTAATAAATATTTCAGCTCACTCATACTGCTCATTTAAAACTTCCCTTGCATAAGTTATGAGAACTTTTTGCAAAGGTTGTCTTCTATAGAGCCAAATATGATGTCGTCGACATAGATTTGTACTAGCAGAATCTTGCCTTTAACTACCCTAAGAAATAATTTCTTGTCTATCTTTCCCCTTGTGAACTTGTTCTCAAGATGAAAGCTATCCAATTTCTTATACCAAGCTCGGGGAGCTTGCTTTAAACCATATAGGGATTTATTTAAGAAATAAACATGGTAAGGGAATTTAGAATTGACAAAACCTGGGGGTTGTGCTACGTATACTTCCTATTTTAGATTCAAGTTGAGGAATGTTGACTTCACATCCATTTGGTAGACAGTGAAGCCTTTGAGGGAAGCATACGCAAGAAACAACCTGATCGCCTCAAGCTGAGCCACTGGAGCAAAGGTCTGGTCGAATTCGATCCCATCTTCTTGTCTATAACCTTGAGCTACAAGTCTGGCTTTGTTCTTGATAATTACTTCATTTTTGTCCAGCTTGTTTCTAAATATCCACTTTGTGCTGATCACGTTCTGTCCCTTCGGTCTGGGCAGCAGCTCGCAGACCTTGCATCTTTCAAACTGGCTAAGAACCTCTTTCATTGCCATTATCTAAGAGGAATCTTTGTTCGCTTCCTCAAACTTATTCGGCTCAACCTGAGACGGAAAGCTTAGATGCAAAATTTCATTAGCTGTACCTCTTCTAATTCTCACACCATCTCCTGTCTCTCCAATGATTAGATCAGCTATGCGATCTCTTGGGTGTCGGACCCTAGATTCCTTGCCCTCTCTCTATCACGCTCTGTAGTATCTTGTGCAGCCTCTATGGGTTGAGGCACTTCTTCCTCTAGAGGTTCTTCATCCACCAAGCCTGGATCAACGATATTTACTGAACTTGGAATATCATCTTTGAATGGTTCATCCAGGCTTAGCTCCTAGAACCTAGTGCCTGCATCTGCACCAATAATACAAGACAAGCTGTTATGTAGCATGCTAGTCTCATAAAATAGAACATTTATAGACTCTTCTACCACTAGAGTTTTCTTATTAAAAATCCTATATGTCTTAATATGACTACTATATCCTACAAAAATACCTTCAAAACACTTTTCACTAAACTTTGTACGGTAATACTTCCCATTATTAAGTACGAAGCATTTGAAGTTAACACAATAGTTTCATACTTTACAAATTACACGACAAATTTCATTGCTTCACTGGAACAGCAATGTTCCAGTTTGATATGAAACAACATAGCAAATATCATTGCTTAGCTCCTAGAACTATAATGTTTGTTTGGTGAAACAGTATAGTTTGCTATGAAACAACATAGCAAATTTCATTTGAAGTTAACATAATAGTTTCATACTTTACAAATTACACGGCAAATTTCATTGCTTCACTGGAACAGCAATGTTCCAGTGAAGGAGCCCTTTGCATCCTCCGAAAGTTTGCGGCAGAGATGGTGGGAGAAAGACAATCTCACAGGCGGTGGGAAAGCATTCCACGCTCTCACCCGCAGGTGCTTCAGCAGAGCGCTCCTAATCGCTCCGAAAGTGATAACCCAATCAGCAACCTCAGATTTGTCGAGGAAGGATCCCTTTGCATCCTCCGAAAGTTGGCGGCAGAGATGGTGGGAGAAAGATAATCTCACATGCGGTGGGAAAGCATTCCGCGCTCTCACCCGCAGGTGCTTCAGCAGAGCGCTCCTAATCAATAGCTCATAGGGGGTCTTACGATATTTTTTGTTGATGAGTGCTATGTTTTGCACGTGATGAGCCGTGTTGACTGCTTCAACCCAGAAATACTCCGGTAGTGAGGCGTCGTTCAACATGGTTGTATATGCTTCAATTAGGGTTCTATTCCTTCTCTCAACAACTATATTTTGCTGTGGAGTGCATGTGGAAGAAAACTCATAAAAGATACCTTGGCTTTCATAGAATTCTGTCATGGCACCAAACTCGAACTCTGTTCTATGGTCACATCTGATTTTGACCACTGAGCAGTCCAATTCATTCTGAATTTGTTGAACAAAATTAGTGAAAGAGTCGAAGGTGTCTGACATGTATTTCAGAAAAAACACCCAAGTGAAACACGAGTAATTGTTGGGTACATTGGTCACATTATACTTGATTTGAAGAAGCCCTTTTAGCTCACTAATATACACATAGTTTTATTTGATGAATGTTTAGTTCTTGTGTGCAGGCAAATAAAGCTAAGTACAAAAGCGTCGAGACACTAGACCAGTGTCGATACTTTTGTGAAAGATGCGCTTAGACAAGGAGAAAGCTGTGTCGACACTCAGGACTTATGTTGACACTCTTAAACTAGAAGTGCTGAGTACAAGAGAAAGTTGTGTCGACACCCAGGACTTGGGTCGACACTATTGAACAAGAAAGAACCTGTGTCGATACTCAGGATTAGTGTCGACACACATTATACAAATTTTGTTGAGTCAAGGTGAAGGTTGTGTCGACACATTCTGAAGTATGTCGACATCACTACAAGAGTAGTTTCAACACCCAGGACTGGTGTCGACACATACAGTCAAGTTTCAACACTTCAAGCAGAATTGTTTCCTAAGTGCAGAAGTCAAACCAGAGGTCCTGAAAACTGTCAGAACTAACTGATGTCTGTTATAAACCGGATCAGTCGGTTATCTTTGATAGAGCCTATATAAAGGAATCATCTCTACAAAATTAGAGAATATATAGAGAATAGAGAAAAAGAGAAGTAAAAATTGGAGAAGCCAGATCTAAGAAGTAATTTGTTAGAATTCAGAAGGTGGAGAGAAGCCTGATCAAGAATCGTCTTCAACATTCTCCAGCCTAGATCTACCCTAATTTAACCTTCAAGCAGCTTTGAAAAGCTAAAAAGGGTCGGATCAAATTAATTACTACAAGGATCAAGGGAAGTTGACTTATCAAGTTCAATTCAAGAAGCAGTCAATCATTTCTCTCTTGCTGGGTCACTAATTATGAATCAATTAATTTTCATCATTTTTAATCTTGTAAGATCTACTTATAGATCTGAGTGTAGGGGAATCAATTTCTCTGAGTTATAAGCCTGTGTAATAAAGACTGAGGTAGGTCAAGAATTGCATGAGGTAGGAGAAGTGGGTATTTCTTTGAGGTATAAGAACTGATCGTTCTGAGTTGTAGGGAAGGAGTTGTCTGAGGTGTAGGAGTGTGGATTCACTTTTAGGTAGAGTTCTTGGAAAGAACTTGAGGTGTAGGATCTTGGTGATCTGAGTGATAAGACTTGTATAGTCTGAGTTGTAGGAGCCAGCTGGGCTCTGAGTTGTAAGATCCGAGGTTCTAAGTACAGAAAGAAGGAGTTTGGCCGAATCTAGTTCATTGCTAGATAGGAGAAGGGGGAAAATGTATGTACCCATTAATTGGGGACCACTATAAATCTGTGTGTACTATGTTGTGATTGTTGTGCTGTGATTGTTTTTATTGCTGAATAGTTTTCTTATTTTATCTGACTAGGGTAGTAAATATAAAAAGTAATTCTCAAAATTAAAAAAATAGCCTAGATTTAAATTGGAGCTATTCACCCCCCCCCCCTCTACATCACTCACAATCCTAAAACAAAAATTTACAATTGGTATCAGAGGGGTGTTTACTGAGAAGGCATAACAGCCTAGTGAGAATCCAAAGGATTGTAGAGAAAGATAAATCATGGCATAGAGGGAAAATAATTCTATCAAGCTCCCAATCTGCTCCAAAGAAAATTTTGGAATTTGGAAGGAGAGAGTCAGATTATTCATGGAGACAACAAATCAAAGAATATACATCACAATGGTTAAAGGACCTTTCAATCCCATAAAGTGTCAGTTATTGATGCAAACATCAAGACACCAAAGACCTACTTGGAGATGGATAATGAATAAATAATTCTGGCCTCTATGGACAAGAGGGCTAAGAATATTATAGTTAGTGCAATAGATGATTCCACTTTTCAAAACCTGATTCATTTTAAAACATCTAAAGAAATGTGGGAGTTACTGATTTTCTATATGGAAGGAACTGATGAGGTCAGAGATGATAGAAAATCTCTGCTAAACCAACAGTATGAAGCCTTCAGACAAGATAAGAAAGACTCAGTGACTAAATGTTATGAAAAGTTCTTTAGAATTGTAAACAACCTGAGGACTTATGGCAGAAGTTTTACTAACTATGAACTTAATGACATGTTCTTGAGGTCCCTGAACAAGGAATGGGACATCAAGATCTGTGCAATAAGAGAAATGGTTTATTTAGCCAATATAGACCCTCGGGCTCTATTTGACAAGTTGATGTCCCATGAGTTACAACTCAATCTTAGAAAGTCTGAAGAAGATTCAGCTAGAGCACACAATAGAGAAAATTCCTTGGCCCTAAAGGCTGAGTCATCCAGGAAGGTTAGAGAGAAGCCAACACACTCAGAAAGACAAGAAACATCTTCTGAGTGTACAAAATAATCCTTTTCTGAAGGATACCTGACTAAAGAGGAACTGTCACTCTTCTTTAGACAGTTCAAGAAGATGTTGAGAAGAAGAAAGCAGGGAAGCTGAAAGGGTCCAGCTGGAGATTCTTCCCTCAAGAAGACCAATCATCCAGATAAACCCAGGAAGAAGAAATCTGGTGATAGGTATGGTTCTTCACAGAACAAATATATTAAGTCTAATATTGTGTGTTATTGTTATAATAGGAAAAGGCATGTCATAGCTGATTTCCAAACAAAAAGAAAGGAGAAAAAGTAAGAGAACTGGAAGGATGGACAACACAAGAAGGCTGACAAAAGCCTCTTGGGAAAAAGACAGTCTACACTATCTGATAGTGAGTCTGGTTCATCAGAATCAGAAGAGGAGGCTCTCATGGGCCTGATGGCTATTGAGGAGACCCAATCAGGAGAAGGGAATCAGGATTGTTCAGATCCTGCTAAGCTAAAACCTATCTCTCATAGTTTAGTCTCAGATTCTTTTTTTGCATCAGAAAATGAATCATGTTAACACTCCTCTAATACAGTGAACATGGTTCAGACTCTAAATCTGATTTAAACACCCTTATTAATAGATATAAGAAGTTTTTAAAGGCCTTGATTGTAAGCAAAGAGCTTGCTAAGGATCAGGCCAGAGAATTAGAATCTCTAATGGGAGTATTTTTCAGTTGGAGAGGGCTAACATAATGTTGGACCTACAAAAACTAAAGCTTATAGAAATAACCAATAAGATAGATAGCCAGGCAGAGGTAATAGTAGAACAGGTCAAGACTGTCAAGGACCTAGATGCAAAGCTTACCCAGGAAAGACAGCTCCTGACTCAATTATCAAAACCCAAGTCAGTGCTACCTATCATAGACACATTCTCTACATAATTTAGAAATGGTATAGGGTATGTCAAGAACAAAAAGTTCAAAAAGAAATCTATACCTAAGGGTAAATCCCTAATGGGTCTATTTAAGCAACCTTCCAAGTATTTGCCTTCTAACAGATGCTTGAGATCATGTGTTGTCACAACCCATATTTTCTCCAAATTTAAGAAGCATCAGAGTATGAGAAAACACGCATCGTGATGCCACGTCGAGCAGGGGATAACTGTCGACGCTCAGGCAAACACCATCTAACTGGACTATGAAAATTCATAAGTTTAATGATTAGAAAATCAATTATATTTTAAAGGTCGTATCCCTCGGCTCAGTTGATCATCTAGTCCATAGTTTAAAAACTATACTTATACGCTGCGGAAAATACTATATTCAGGTTTGACATCCTAAAAGAGTGCATAAGTGCCCCGTAGAGGACAACTTATACTATGCAGGACCCTACATTTAATTTATACTATATATAGGAAAACGATCTTTTTACGTTATTTGGAAAATAGTGGTTGAGTTTTATAAAACATGTTGATCATGAGATATACTTATAATAGTGTTTTTAGGTTTAAAAGTAACTAGCAACCTTGCATAAATCATCCAAAGAGCAAGTCAACTATCTCCAGAAAAGGTAGCAGCAAAAAGATAACATATCTAGTATCAAGGTAAAACTATCAGTGGGTGCCAACAAACTGACACGAACCCACTAGCAAGTATGTATGTCTGTAAGAAAGAAACACAAAACTACCTCACAAGACCAAGGAACTGATCTCCACATTACGAGAGACCACCAGCAACAGCACATCATAACTAGCCGCCTAATCGGCTACTAACCAGAAACTTAGGCATTCAAAGAAGAAAAGAATACCTCAGCAAGCAAAAACAAATAAGCTGTACGGAAATGTTAAGCTAAAAGATAAGCAAGAAGAGTAAGTAAACCGTAACAAGCACCATTGTCCAAGGAAAGACAAAAAGGAAAAGCACTTTGTGCGAGGAAATAGCAACAACCCTGCCCAAAAATCTTGCAGAGTTTACAAGGCTACCATGAGCCCAAACATTGCAAATTACAAAGGAAGAAACATCTAACCCCCTAAGCTATGAGATATGGAAGTAGAAAAAACAATGCAGATCTGGGTTGGAGGCAAACTAGGTCCTCCAACCACCATTTCCAAGAAACAAAGCTCAAGGGCCTACATGTGAAAGCACTAGGGACCTCCCACCAACTTGCCCAGCCCGTACCTGGAACAAGATAAAAGTGTGGCCACGGCTAAGTCACATAACTTCACCCCTATTAAGAGCTTCAAACAACCACTACTAACAACAACCCACGATTCGGCCTTTGGAAAAACATAGCCGACAAGGAACCTCAAAACCAAAGGAAATTCACTCGGGAGAGAAAATCAAGGTAAGTGAAAAGCATTGAGATGGCTCAACACGGCATGGCGTTGAGTGAGCCCCACTCACTCAACGCCTAAACAGACGGTGGCGTTAAGTGTGCTAACCTCACTCAACGCCAAAATAGCTATAGCGTTGAGTTAGGTTCACTCACTCAACGCCTTATGCAACACTGGCTGTGGCGTTGAGTGAGCTAACCTCACTCAATGCCAAAATAGCTACGGCGTTGAGTGAGGTCCACTCCCTCAATGCCTTCAGCAACACAGGCTGTGGCGTTTAGTGAGCTAACCTCACTCAATGCCAAAACAGCTACGGTGTTGAGTGAGGTTCACTCACTCAACGCCTTTGCACTTAGCCACAAAAGCTAACTGTGGCGTTGAGTGAGTCCACCTCTCTCAATGCCAAAACAGTTTTGGCATTGAGTGAGGTCGACTCACTCAACGCCAAAATACTTAACCGCAAGAAAGGGCTGCGGCGTTGAGTGAGCCCGCCTAACTCAACACCTAAACCGCCATGGCGTTGAGTGAGGCCCACTCACTCAACGCCATCCTACATAACCGCGCGGATTGGCTGCGGCGTTGAGTGAGTCCGCCTCACTCAACGCCTAGACAGCCATGGCGTTGAGTGAGTTTGACTCACTCAACGCCACGATACTTAGTCGCAAAAGAACAGACCAAGAGGCTATGGCGTTGAGTGTGTAGACCACACTCAACGCCAAGCCCAAGCAGACCCGGAGTTGAGTGTGTGCACCACACTCAATGCCAAGCCCTAAATCATTCTAATCATCTAGACTAAGGACAGGGAGCTTTTTCTACAACCACTATACAGGCAAGCATGATTTCATCTAAACCAGATCCTAAGCATGACAGATTTTTGCATAAAAATAAACTACAGTTTTTCTCCTCTACCCGGCTACATCTACTGCACAGGAAAATCGACCCAACCCTCAACCCTTACTCAGCCTGAGAACAAGGCTTCTCTACTAATAGTTGGAAATATATACCCGATTTCAAGCAAAGAATTGGGTTTCTAACCTAGGGCTAACTGGGCTTTATTATCATAGCAAAAGTCTAGACAAGCTTTTCTACGGCCGCAAGAACAAAGAGAGAAAGAAAACAATACTAGGCAAGGGCAAGAACACCACTTGCCTCGATTTCCAACGAAGCTTGGTCGGCCTCCCTTATCCTTACTTGGCACCAGCAGCAACAATACCTAAAGCAGAAATCTTGAGAATGGCGGAAACAGACAACCCAAGAAATTCGAGACCCCAAGAAACAACACGAAAACTTAATTTCTTACTGTAGGAATGAAGGTCTAGGAGAGAGCAATCCAAATCCGCTTTTGGAATTGAATTCAGTGCACAAATGCTCCCGGAATCGGCATCCGAAGGGGAGCAGTTCCGGCGATTTCTCTGTTTTCCGCGAACAGGCGCTGCGGGCGGGGGAAGAAAGTGAACAGGAGCGGTTTCTTTCTTCTCTAAATCCAACCTATCCTATTTATAGAACCCTATTAATCTTAATAGTTAATCAATTAAATATTATATAATGAGATACAATATAACCGCCAAGCACCCGCACCTTTTAAAAATAATAATTAATATAATATTTATTAAATAGTTTTATTTTTCATAAAATACAAAACGACGCGAAAACTCAACATCCTCGGAATTCGACGAAATTCGCACCGTAGCTAAATATCTACGCTAAGAACACATCGGTGAAGTCGAAATTAACTTTCGATGAACAGAACTCGAGTTATACCCACCCGAAGTCAAAACACAAGCATCCCCCAAGAGGCCACACCGGGTCACCCAAAACAACCCGACTTGCTAGGGAGATCTTGCTAATAGACTACAAAATAGGCCACTCAGTTCTAAGGAGTAAAGATTACACTCCACAGATGACACAATCTAAGAATACGCGTCGACGTAACTCCAAACAATAATTAAATAATCGCAGAAAAATCGGGGGCGTTACTGTCACTCCCCCTAAAAGAAAGTTTCGTCCCGAAACTTTATGCACAACACTTCTATTATAGAAGGAAAAGAAATAACAAGGCAAATATTACAAGAAGAAAACATACCAATCCAATCAGGGGAACAGTTGAGGGTGAGCCTCCCTCATAGCCAACTCTAACTCCCAAGTCGCGCTTTCCAAATCCTGATTCTTCCATAGAACTTTTACCATCAGGATGGACTTCCTCCGTAGCACCCGATTTTGAGTATCCAAAATGCGGACAGGCACTTCAACAAAAGAGAGATTAGGCTCCAACTGGGGCATAGCATCCAAGACTTGCCCACTGCTACGCACACACTTCCGCAATTGGCTTACATGAAATACACTATGAACACTTGGGAAGTTTGCTGGCAAATCCAACCTATATGTTGACACGCCAATCTGTTCAACAATCTTAAACGGGCCCACATACCTCATGTCTTATTTTCGATTCTTACCGAACCTCTTAACACCAACCATCGGGGAAACCATAAGAAACACAAGGTCCCCTACCGAAAACTCCAAGTCAGACCTACGCCGATTGGCGTTCTTCTCATATTTCTCCTGAGCTATACGAAGCTTTTCTCAAATAAGCTTCACTGCGACTTCCATCTCCTCGAGCGCATCTGGACCCAACAAGGGTCTCTCACCCGCCTCAGCCCAAAACAGGGGAGTTCTGCAGCGCCTCCCATACAAAGCTTCAAACAGAGCCATTTGAAAACTTTCTTGATAATTGTTATTGTATGCAATCTCCATAAGTCGCAACCGCTCATCCCATGCTCCACCGTGGTCTAGAATGTAGCATCTGATCATATTCTCAACTATCTGGTTCACCCGCTCCATCTGCCCATTGGTCTGTGGGTGGTAAGTAGTAGAATACCTCAGATCTATACCCAAACCCTCCTACCAACCTTTCCAAAAATGAGAAGTAAACCGGGAGTCTTGATCAGAAATGATGCTAACAGGCACACCGTGCAATCTGATGACCCCATTGAAGTACAACTCTGTTATCTTCTTCATCGAATAATTAATCTTATATGACACGAAGTGAGCACACTTCATCAGTCTATCCACTATAACCCAAACAGAATCAAATCCCATTGGAGATTTTGGTAAGCCCGTAATGAAGTCCATGGAAATACTTTACCACTTCCAAGTCAGGATCTCTAACGGGGTCAACTTGCCCCCAGGCCTTCCGTGATCGGCCTTCACACTCTTGCAAGTGTTGCATTCAGCAACAAATCGGGCTATATCACTCTTCATCCCATACCACCAGGCATTTTTCTTCAAATCACGATACATCTTTGTAGATCCCGGATGGTAGGCAACACTGGATCCATGGGCCTCTCTGCATATCATACCCCTGATGTCTCCAACAACGGGGATGCAAAATCTGTCGCGGTACTTCAAAGTACCCGCATCATCGATAGAAAAATCCGGCAACTCCCCTCTCTCAGTCTTGAGGAATAAGTGCAGTAGGTCCGGATCATCCTTCTGGTGCAACCTAGTAAGAGAAATCCAAGACGGCTCTGCCACTGCCAAACTGCTCTGCATGTCACAGCATCCAATTGAGATATCCATAAGGAGAAACTCTTTCACAAAACGATCGGTGAAGAGATTATAGATCTTCCCCATCTTTCGGCTCAGGGCGTCGGCCATCACATTTGCCTTACATGGATGATACTGGATCTCAATATCATAATCGGCCACATACTCTAGCCACCGTCGCTGGCGCAGATTCAACTCCTTCTGCGTGAACACGTACTTCAGGATCTTATGATAAGTGAAGATCTTGCACTGAGCCCCATAAAGTAGATGCCTCCATGGCTTCAACGCATAAATCACCGCTGCAAACTCAAGGTCATGCGTAGGGTAATTCCTCTCATAAGTCTTCAATTGCCTTGACCCATACGCAATCACTTTTCAAGTCTGCATCAACACGCAACCCAGACCAACATGCAAAGCATCCACGTACACATAATACTCCACACCCTCAATAGGTAGAGTCAGAATGGGAGCAGTGCACAATAAGTTCTTTAGCTCCAGGAAGGCTGCGTTCTTCTGAGTCAGCCTAGTCAAAGGTGCACCCTGGGTAGAGAACCCCCCCCCCCCCCCCCACGAACCTCCTGTAGTAGCTAGCCAACCCTAGGAAGCTCCTGATCTCCTTGGGCGTGCCTGGCCTGCTCCAATCCATCACTTCTGCTATCTTTTCTGGGTCGACCGAGATCCCATCCTTTTTCACCACGTTGCCCAGAAACGAGACCGAAGGCAACCAAAATTCACACTTGCTCTGCTTGGCGAATAACTTGTGATTCCTTATCTCCGTTAGAACCAAGCGCAGATGGTGCTCATGCTCCTCAGCGCTGCGAGAATAAACCAACACATCATCGATGAAAACCACAATGAACTTGTCTAGAAAATCCTTGAACACCCGGTTCATCATATCCATGAAAGTTGATGGTGCGTTAGTCAGACCAAATGAAATCACAAAGAACTCAAAATGTCCATGCCTCAAACTAAATATAGTCTGTGGAATATCTGCCTCACGGATCCTGAGATGATGATAGCTAGAACGAAGATCGAACTTTGAGAACACCGTGCTACCGCGCAACTGATCAAATAAGTCATCGATCCTCGACAGAGGGTACCTGTTCTTAATAGTGACTTTGTTTAACTCCCTGTATTCGATGCAAAGCCACATCGACCCATCCTTCTTCTTTACAAACAAAACAGGAGCACCCTAAGGCGACGAACTCTTCCTGATAAATCCTTTTGCCAACAACTCATCCAACTGGACTCGCAACTCCTCTAACTCACGAGGGGCCATCCGGTACGGCGCCTTAGCAATAGGACACGTACCCAGTTCCAAATCAATCACAAATTCAACATCCCGATCGGTAGGAAGACCAGGAAGGTCATCAGGAAAAACATCAGCGATACCACGAACAACGGGAATCTCCTCCAAATGCGGTACACTAACAGCAGTCCCAACCACTGATACTAAACAAGCAAAACAATCAGAAAGAAACAACTTCTGAGCACATACCGCAGAAATGACAGGAGAATCTTGGCAAAGATAAGCATACACGCTTCCGGGCTGACCGTTGTCCTTGATGAAGTCCAAGCGCTTCCCTTTGCACTGAATAATCGCATCATACTTAGACAGCCAGTCCATGCCCAGAATAACATCAAAGTCCTCCAGATCAATCATCTTCAAGTCTGCCTTCGCAAGAAAGTCTCCCAACAAAACAGGGCAATCTAGAATGCCCAAATCTGATAACACAGATTCACTAGAAGGGAACTTGACGCGGAAGATCTCACAAACTCGATCTAGAGTCAACCGATGTCGCTCCACAAAGGCTCTAGACACAAATGAGTGGGTAGCGCCGGAGTCGAACAGAATACGCCCCCAGCAGTTCTTCACCTTAAATTTCCCTATAGGAGTATATACAACTAAGGAACTACCAAAACAAAACTATAACCATTCTAGTAAATAAAACTTTCAGGATGGAAAAACAACTAACCTGAGATGACCTGAGTCGAAGCTTGAGCCACCTCAGAAGAGATCACGTTCAACTTTCCTTTGCCCTTGTCCACACGCGGAGGCGGACGTAATTCCTGAATTGGAACTGCATGAAGAGCATGCTGGACTTGAGGACACCTAAACTTGATATGACCCTTCTGCCCACACTGATAGCATCTTTTATCCTTGGACCAGCACTGGGCAGCATCATGCCTAGGTCGCTTGCAAATAGAACAGGAAACATCCCTCCTAGGAGCACCCTGAATAGCATGAACTTGCTCCTTCTTCTGAGCTGCTGCTTTCTTGAAACACCTCTCAACAGGGTGGCCTAACCGGCCACAGAAGCTACACACCACCTTGCTCTTCTTTCTCGAAGCACCACCGGGTACCTGGGGTTTCTTATCCTCAACAAACTTCATCTTATCCTTCCTCATTTGCTGACATCTTCTCTTTGCGGTCTCAATTGCTTCTACCTTCAGAGCAGCCTCCACTACCCCTGCATAAGTCTCTGATCCATATGCATTGGTGAACTGTTGAACCTCGCTCCTCAAGCCACCAAGAAATTGATTGACTCGATCATCCTCAACACTAATCAACCTAGGAGCAAACCGGATCAACTTGCTGAACTCTATCTCATACTCACCGACCGTGAGTTGACTTTGCTTCAGGTGGAGGAAGTCGTTCAAAAGACGGTCACGCTCGACCGAAGGCAAGAACTTCCTCAGCAGCATTTCCTTGAATACTTACCAAGAGCAACCAGCTACCAAGATCTCCTTTTCTCTAAGCCACCAAATCTTAGCCAAACCCTTAAGCTGATAGGAAGCTATCATCACACTCTGATAATCTTTAATACCAGAGTACGAGAACATCTCCTCCATGGAGATCGGCCAATCATCTATGACCATGAAATCTGCCTTCCTATCGTAAGTAGGAGGGCTAAGTCTCTGAAACTACGAGATAAATGCCATCTCTACTAGCACCACCACTAGAGGTCTCAGGGGTGCAGGAGGAGGAGGAACAGCTAACCCCCTGCAGGGTCTTGCACTGCCTGAGTATGTCCTGCCACAACTGCCACCAGAGACTGGATCTGAGCATGCACCTCCGCCAACTTCCTGCTTAAGGAAACGCTAATCTGTCGCAGGCTCTCGATAACCGCATCATTCTGCGCTCCAGATGACTCACCCTAAGACAGGGGGGTCGATCTAGTCGAAGGGCGTCCGACCATCCTACATTCATAACAACATTAGTGAGATCCTAGTACAACAACTACAACTAACTACAAGTACAGAAAATACATACATAAATATGAACTTAAAGGTGCTAAACTTGCTCTGGGAGTTTATTTTTACAAGAATTGATGTTATTCCTAACCTAGGATGGTTTACCACCACCTTTCTAACTCTTGTTCCTAGATCGAGAATGCATGCCTTTATATTATTTTTGACTCGAAAACTTATGTGTGTACATATGTCATCCTGCCAGTCTTTAGCTTTGTACATTGTGCTTATGCAATGTTATGCTATGCATGTTTGTGTTATGCATTCTAAAAAGGCCCTGATGCATGTTATGAGCGGCATACACATGAAAATGTTATACATCTCATACTATATAACATTCTCATGCAACGAAAAGAAAACGAGCTAGTCACAGCCATGTGGTGAGGTTATGCATCTCATACTACATAACCCTCACATGTTTCCCCTATGGTGGATCCATATACGAACACATATTATGCATCCCATACTACATAATATGCCCCGTATACTTCATGTTATGCTATGAGTGTAGTGTTCGTGCTTTTGCCAAGACGTGCTGGTGACATATCGGTGTGTGAATGACATGATGCTAAATTGCTAATGCAATCAAAAGGAAAGGTTGCCCGACTAACTTATCAAGCAACCTCCCTCTGATACCAATTGTCACAACCCGCATTTTCTCCAAATTTAAGAAGCATCAGAGTATGAGAAAACATGCATCGTGATGCCACATCGAGCAGGGGATAACTGTCGATGCTCAGGCGTACACCATCTAACTGGACTATGAAAATTCATAAGTTTAATGATTAGAAAATAAGTTTTATTGTAAAGGTCGTATCCCTCAGCTCAGTGGATCATCTAGTCCAAAGTTTAAAAACTATACTTGTATGTTGTGGAAAATTCTTTATTCACGTTTGACATCCTAAAAGAGTGCATAAGTACCCCCTAGAGGACAACTTATACTATGCAGGACCCTACATTTAATTTATACTACATATAGGAAAACGATCTTTTTACGTTATTTGGAAAATAGTGGTTGATTTTTATAAAACATGCTGATCATGAGATATACTTATAATAGTGTTTTTAGGTTTAAAAGTAACTAGCAACCTAGCATAAATCATCCCAAGAGCATGCAGACTATCTCTAGAAAAGGTAGCAGTAAAAAGATAACATATCTAGTATCAAGGTAAAACTACCAGTGGGCGCCAACAAACTTACACGAACCCACTGGCAAGTATGTATATCTGTAAGAAAGAAACACAAAACTACCTCACAAGACCAAGAAACTGATCTCCACAGTATAAGAGACCACCAGCAACAGCACAGCACAACTAGCCGCCTAATCGGCTACTAACCAGAACCTAAGGCATTCAAAGAAGAAAATAATACCTCAGCAAGCAAAAACAAATAAGCTGTACGAAAATGTTAACCTAAAAGATAAGCAAGAAGAGTAAGTAAACCGTAACAAGCACCACTGTCCAAGGCAAGACAAAAAGAAAAAGCACTATGTTCAAGGAAACAACAACAACCCTGCCCAAAAATCCTGCAGAGTTTACAAGGCTACCATGAGCACAAACGTTGCAAATTACAAAGGATGAAACTTCTAACACCCTAAGTTGTGAGAGATGGCAGTAGTAAAAATAACGAGGATCCGGGTTGGAGGCAAACTCAGTCCACCAACCACCATTTCCAAGAAACAAAGCTCAAGGGCCTACATGTGAAAGCACTAGGCACCTCCCACCAACTTGCCCAGCCCGTACCTGGAACAAGATAAAAGTGTGGCCACGGCTAAGTCACACAACTTCACCCCTATTAAGAGCTTCAAACCACCACTACTAACCACAACCCACGATTCGGCCTTTGGAAAAACATAGCCGACAAGGAACCTCAAAACCAAAGGAAATTCACTCGGGAGAGAAAATCAAGGTAAGGGAAAAGCGTTAAGATGGCTCAACACGACATGGCGTTGAGTGAGCCCCACTCACTCAACGCCTAAACAAACGGTGGTGTTGAGTGAGCAAACCTCACTCAACGGCAAAACAGCTATGGAGTTTAGTGAGGTTCACTCACTCAACGCCTTCTGCAACACTGGCTGTGGCATTGAGTGAGCTAACCTCACTCAATGCCAAAACAGCTACGGCGTTGAGTGAGGTCCACTCCCTCAATGCCTTCAGCAACACAGGCTTTGGCGTTGAGTGAGTTAACCTCAGTCAACGCCAAAATAGCTACGACGTTGAGTGAGGTTCACTCACTCACCGACTTAGCACTTAGCCGCAAAAGCTAACTATGGCGTTGAGTGAGTCTACCTCTCTCAACGCCAAAATAGCTTTGGCGTTAAGTGAGGTCGACTCACTCAATGCCAAAATACTTACCGCAAGAAAGTGCTGCGGCATTGAGTGAGCCCGCCTCACTCAACGCCTAAACCGCCATGGCGTTGAGTGAGGCCCACTCACTCAACGATATCCGAAATAACCACGCGGATTGGATGCAATGTTGAGTGAGTCCGCCTCACTCAACGCCTAGACAGCAATGGCGTTGAGTGAGGTCGTCTCACTCAACTCCACGATACTTAGCCACAAAAGAAAAGACCAAGAGGCTATGGCATTGAGTGTGTGCACCACACTCAACGCCACGCCCAAGAAGACCTGGCATTGAGTGTTCACCACACTCAACGCCAAGCCCTGAATCATTCTAATCATCTAGACTAAGGATAGGGAGAGCTTCTGATACAGCCACTGCACAGGCAAGCACGATTTCATCTAAACCCGAGCCTAAGCACGATTGATTTTTGCATAAAAATAAACTATAGCTTTTATCCTCTACCCAGCTACAACTACTGCACATGAAAATCGACCCAACCCTCAACCCTTACTCAGCCCGAGAACAAGTCTTCTCTACTAACAGTTGGAAATTTATACCAGATTTCAAGCAAAGAATTGTGTTTATAACCTAGGGCTAACAGGGCTTTATTATCATAGAAAAAGTCTAGACAAGCTTTTCTACAACCGTAAGAACAAAGAGAGAAAGAAAACAATACTAGGCAAGGGCAAGAACACGACTTGCCTCGATTTCCAATGAAGCTTGGTTAGCCTCCCTTATCCTCACTCGGAACCAGCAGCAACAACACTTAAAGCAGAAATCTGGAGCTTTAATGGCGGAAACAGACACCCCAAGAAATTCGAGACCCCTAGAAACACCACGAAAACTGAATTTCTTACCGTAGGAATGAAGGTCTAGGCGAGAGCAATCCAAATCCGCTTTTTGAATCGAATTCCGTCCACAAATGCTCCCGGAATCGCAGTCCGAAGGGGAGCAGTTCTGGAGGTTTCTCTATTTTCCGCGAACAGGCGATGCGAGCGGGGGAAGAAAGTGAACAGGAGCGGTTTCTTTCTTCTCTAAATCCAACCTATCCTATTTATAGAACCCTATTAATCTTAATAGCTAATCAATTAAATATTATATAATGAGATACAATATAACCGCCAAGCACCCGCACCTTTTCAAAATAATAATTAATATAATATTTATTAAATAGTTTTATTTTTCATAAAATACAAAACAACGCGAAAACCAAACATCCTCGGAATTTGACGAAATTTGCACCGTAGCTAAATATCCATGCTACGAACACAACGGCGAAGTCGAAATTAACTTTCAACGAAAAAAACTCGAGTTATACCCACCTGAAGTCAAAACACAAGCATCCCCCGAGAGGCCACACCGGGTCACCCAAAATGACCCGGCTTGCTAGGGAGATCTTGCCAATAGACAACAAAATAGCCCACTCAGTTCTAAGGAGTTAAGACCACACTCCACAGATGACACAAGCCAAGAAGACGCGTCGACGTAATGCCAAATGAGAATTAAATAATCGCAGAAAAAACGGGGGCGTTACATGTGTTCCTGGACACATGATGTTTGAGTGCACTACTAGCAAGGTCAATAAAGAGCCTTGCTGGAAGGGACAGACATCTAATGGCAATAAATGCCAAAAAGCACCACAGAGGGTGATCAATCCAAGAAGCCAATGAATTCTTCGAAATGGTCATAGTGCACCACACCTAAATCTGAAAGGTAATGGTGTGAATTTTGCACCACTACCTTGGAAGATGGATGTCAATTCTAAGGTGCACAGAAGTACAACTTCAAATGTGAAGCCAAAGAGAAGATACAATCGATTTGAGTGTTTGTTCTGTGAGAAGGTTGGGCATTTTTCCCTAGATTGTTGGTATAATCCAACAACACCTTCATATAAGACTCAACCAATTTTAATTAGAAAGTCTACTATGTTTCACACCGCAAAGCCTAATAGGAACCAAGGACCCAAAACTATTTGGGTGCCTAAGGTGAACTAATTCTATGTTTGCAGGTGGAACCAAGTACCACAAGAAGGCCAATATGGTACTTGGATAGTGGTTATTCCAGGAACATGACTGGAACAAGGAGTTTGCTAAGAGATTACACTCCAGTTAGGAATGGACCAAAAGTCATCTTTGGAGGATCAGAGAAAGGACTCACTAAGGGTTATGGTAACATTTATAATGGCCTAGTTATCATCACAAAAGTGGCTTATGTGGAAGGATTGAACCACAATCTGATAAGCATAAGTCAGCTTTGTGATATAGGTTATGAAATTGTTTTCCACAATGACAAGTGTCTGATAAGGAATTCAAGTGATCAAGAGATCATCTTGTCAGGCACTAGGAGTGGGAACATTTATTTCAAAATTTCTTAAGTGTAAATGAGAAATCTCTTGTATGCGTAGTAGCTAGTTAGAAAGACTTTTTGTGTGTGCAGTGGCACAAGAGGCTGGCTCACTTAAAATATAAAGCTATGTACAAGCTATTCTTTATGAACTTAGTTAGAAATAGTCCCCAGCTCAAATGCTCAAAAGAAGGCTTATGTCCTGCATGTCAGGTCAAAAATGCAAACAGACAAAAGTCTCCTTTAAGAGCATACAATCCAAAGACATTGAGAGATGTCTCTACTTACTTCATATAGATCTATTTGGTCTTTTTCAAGTTCTTAGTTTGGGTAGGAAGTCCTATACCTATGTGATTGTGGATGATCACTCTAGGTTTGCATGGGTATTCTTCCTAAGGAGAAAGTCTGAAACACTAGACATCCTTGCTGATTT
This sequence comes from Platanthera zijinensis, assembly GCA_039513925.1. Classification (NCBI taxonomy): domain Eukaryota; kingdom Viridiplantae; phylum Streptophyta; class Magnoliopsida; order Asparagales; family Orchidaceae; genus Platanthera; species Platanthera zijinensis. Next base: position 109,367,125 of record CM077085.1, read on the forward strand.
TGTCAGAAAAGTTCAGAATGAGATGGGATGTTCTGCAGTCCTGCTTAGAAGTGACCATAGTACAAAATTTCAATCTGAAAAGATGATAAATTTCTGTAAGGAACTAGGGATCTTTCAGGTGTTCTACTCTCTAAGAACACCATAGAAAATGGAGTTGCTGAGAGAAAGAATAGAACTCCCATTAAGGCAGTTAGAACAATGCTGAGTGATAAATCTCTCCCAGAATATTTCTGGGCTGAGGCTGTGAACACAACATGCTATCTTCAAAATAGGGCCTTAATCAACAAGAATCACATCAAGACTCCCTATGAACTAATGAAAGGCAGAAAACCAAATCTATCCTACTTCATAAATTTGGGTAGTAAGTGCTATGTATTGGACAATGGGAAAACTTATCTAACTAAGTTTTTAGAGAAATCCTATGAAGGAATCTTTGTAGGGTATAGTGTACACAACAAAGCATACTAGATCTACAACTTGAAACATCAAGTTGTAGAGGAATCTATTAATGTAGTCATTGATGAAACTTCTGTAATATTTAATGAGATTTCTAACAACTCTAGTCTAGGTGATGTTGACACTAGGATAAAGAAGTTAAATATAGGTGATTCACCTGATCTAGAATTACATAATAGAGACAATGTAGAAATTCCTATAGAAGATATAGTAACTGCTTAGGGGATGAAGAGAATCATCCTAATCCTCCTACTGATCTTAGTGCTGGTAGGCACCTTCCAGTAGCAGTTAGAAAAATTAGAGATCATCATATTGATCAGATAATAGGTGATGCATGTTGAGTCCCACTTATATAGGGATTTACAGGCTCGTCTTGGCTAGTTTTCATGCCTTTGCACATCACTATTGGGTAGTTTTCACTGTTATTTCTTTCCTTATTGATGCGTGTAAATACGGCAAGCGCACCGGTCGCACAAGTAATAAAGTTTGGGAATAAATCCCCGAGTGTCGGTCTCTTGAGGAACACAGTAAGGTGGAGTTAATTTCGAGGAGGACTTGAGATTGAAGTCCTCGGGTCGGCTCAAAAAGGGGGGTTTAGATGGTTGTGGAAACAGAAAATAAATGCTACAAACTACTCCTATGCAATGCCGCTATGCAAAGCTTCAGCAGGCGGGATGGAGACTAGTCGGGCCGCTATGCACCGAATCGCTAGGCGGATGGAAGAGTAGGCTAACAGATGAGGTGGAGAGAACGGCAGAATGAGGGTCGTAAGCACCTCTTCGCTACGCACGCCACTAGCAATTGCTAGTGCGGCAAGGATGGATGGCGGTGGATGGAATATGACGCACCTCAAGCAAATATAACAAACTTACACTAACTCAAATAGACATGAATAAGTGAAAGTTGTTTATCAAATGTAATAATACTTCATCAAAACATGGAAATTAAACTAAACTAACAACAACAATTTAAGAGAAGTGTGCAAAATCGACTGGGTCCGAAGCCTTATTGAGGGTTCACGGTTGGAATCCCGGGTTGTCAATCCGAGTCCAAGCTCGGTCCTCAACTGCGTCCGGGGTAGAGGAGGCTGTCACTCACTCCAAGAGGCCCGTCTTCTTCGTATCATGCTGCGGAAGATGGAAGCACATACTCCTCCTAGCTTGATGGAGGAAGCTAGGTCAAATCTCCCTTGAAGCTCGAGGATGAAGGAGGAGGCCGAGAGGAAGCTCCGGCTATGATTTGACATTGAAAGCTTGCCCAGAGCACCTCCCTATGGTGGAAGATAAAGGAGGACAGTGGAAACCCTCCTTGGAGACGAAAATGGCGGAAAAACAGCGGACTTTGGCGATCTCCCGAAATTAGGGCGGAACCTGCGTATTTATAGATTGTAGAAATTACAGCGCGCACGATCACTGGCGCACGACCAGTGATCGTGCGCCCTGTGGTCAGTGATAGTGCGCGAAGGCCAGGCAGAACTCCAGGAAAAGTGGAATCAATGCGCACGATCAGTGGCGCACGACCAGTGGTCGTGCGCACTGAAGTAAGTGGTCGTGCGATTGCCCCGACAGAACTTTAGAAAATGGGGAATAGTACCCACGATCAGCGGCGCACGACCAGTGGTCGTGCACATTACAGCCGATGATCGTGCGCAGTAAAACTGTTTCCAAATAATCCCGAAACACGCACACGACCCCTAAACCCAGCACTGATATGTGCAGATATTCCAAATAAGCACAGAACGGAGTACAATAATAGAAGAACACAAAATAAACACAACCACGGGCCAAAAGTGCACTTCCTAAAGAAATAAGGATAATATGAAATATGAGCGATAACGAACTAAAAGTGAAGTGCAAGCTTACGAAAACAAGCCCAGATGAGTCCGAAAATCATTATATAAATAGGACTCATCACACCCCCAGACTTAACTATTTGCGCGTCCCGAGCAAACACAACCTAAGCATACAAGGAAAAAGAAATAGTTAACAAAGAAATTGCAGAACAGAGTACCATGCGAAGTCGCATGCCCGTGTGCATAAAAATATAGTAGAGGAAATTCTTAAGTATATAGAGTATCAAAAAGTTATTACTACTCAAAAATAGAATCACGGTGAATCATCCGGTTCTACGTAGGTAGAAAGTAGGCAGACCACTAAGGTGATCATTGCCGAAGACCGGGGCTTGGGATCACCTCCAAAGGAATCCACCAATGTCGGGGACCATACGCTTGCCCGTTCACACTCTCTCCACGGTACTAGTTAGACTCAAGTGCAAATCTGTAGGACTTTAGGATAATCACGGGGCTTGGGTTACGGTGAGGTAAACAATGATAAAAAAAAATGCTATGCACCTAACCCAAATGAGCTAGCCTAAAAGAATCCCTCAGCAAACCACAATATAACAAGGTACACCACACCCCCAGACTTGATTTTTGCAACATGGGTGTGTGCACCGCCTACTCCAAATCAAAATCATCTCCATAAAGATTTTCATTAAAACTCTTTCTTTTCCTTTTCTTCTTTCTCATTTTTTATATAAATTTTTCTTTGTAAACTTTTTCTTTTCACAATACATAATTTCAGCAAATAAAACTTGGGGCACATCCACATATTCACAAATAATAACACCACATAACATCCCAACATGAAAATATAAACTCTAAGCTCGACTTGGGTGTACGACTAGGATCGGCTATGAGGCTTTGGTGAAATACTAGTGGAGCTGAATCAAAAGAAGGGTAGGCACAATGGGGCTTAGCAAGGACAAGACGTTCGGAATGGTACAAAGCTCAACCGGGCCAAAATGATGGCCTACATCACGCTCACGCTAGGAAAACCATGTACCAATGCTTCGAGAGTAGCTTGGGGCAAGTTCTTAGCCACCGATAAAGATAATCCTTCCCCCCGACTCGAGCAAAACGAGTCTAGTAGCGGCTACACACATTCCTACGCTACCGTTTGATTCGCACCGGATTCACCAACTTTTGAGTAGAATAAGAAATATTTACACAAATAGAAAAATATAAAACTATAAGCATACAGAAAAATTAAATCTACACAAATTTCTACACAAAACGAGAGCAATTGACTAGGAACACAGTAAAGCCAACATTTTACTCTATCGTGCAATCCTAAACTAGCACAATAATTTTTCCAAATCAAACAAAAGAAATGAGTTTAACTCGCGGCACGCTAACAGCTAAGCACGCGCTCATGTGGGTGTAGTGGAGTGCAAAGCAATGAACTAAATAAAATAAAACTACAAAAGCTTCTAGTATGCACATGATATGTGCACGTGCAAAAGGTAACAAATAATAGCTCTCCCCCAGACTTCGACTAAACAACGCATCATAAGATATTGAAATTAAAAACATAAAGGGCTAAGGGAAGAGGTTACCCAATGCTCAGCTAGTGAGCATACCAGAAGACGCATGAAAAGCTGAAACACGCTCGCCAAACGAAGAATCACAACCCCGCCGATGCGTAGTTTCCATGAATACATGCAGGGGTGAGCTCCGCAAAAACAAAAGAAAAATATAAAAAAAGAAATGCTAAAACAAAAATATACATGAAAATAAGAATGCAGAAAATAAGATAACTACTGGGGTTATTGTCATCCCTGCACGACTTATTAAATTCTATACAGTTCTAGCTAATGGGCCTATGAAAAGAAAAATGAACAGGTAACTGCTCTAATATCTGTGTCGGTAATGGGTACCGATACGGAGAAAGAGTAGTTACCCCTCTGCCTAAATAATCATACCTTCTCCTCGCAGGCAGAGGAAATATGAAGTAAGATGAGGAGGAGCACTGGTCCTCACTCAAATCACCACAAAACAAATCCGTGCCTAGCAAGGTATCGTCCACCACAGGTTCGTAGGAAGCGACGGCAACGGAAAAAATGCCAGGCACATCAAAAACCTCACATACCCGTGGAGATTCCACCTGCACAGGCTCAGATAAAGAAGGGGGATCAAGGAATAAAGGAGACGAAGAACATAAGGAACTAATCGGGGGAGTGGTCCCGGTCTCACTCCTAGTAGGATCCAAGCATAGATCACTGTCGGCGTCATATGAGTCATGATGATGGGGATCTGAGAATAGGAGGTCCTCGGTGGTGGTTTGGATCCCCTCATCCAACAAGGAAGTGGAAACTTCCGCATCAGAAAGGATCTCCTCACCAACACACCTCGGTGCGGCATTATGTTCCAAGACATAATATTCTCCATTAAAGAGAATAATGTCCTCGTCACACCATGGCGCATCCTCATATTCCAAATCTCCAAAGGGCACAACATCATCAACCAACTCACTAAAAAGAGGAGTAGATGATTCTTGCAAAGAAAGCAGAGGAACAACAACATCAGAGAAAGTAGGTGCAGGTTCCTCCGGGGGTGAATCAAGAAGGGGGGAAGAAGGTATAGAGGGCGACAGTACCGCAATGTCATCACATCGATCAGTAGAAAGTCTGATGGGTGTATCCACAGCAGCCCCCCATAGACAAGGTGGTACTGCAGATACATCATCAGAATCAGAAGGAGCAGCCCTTTGAGAGGTGGATGAGACAATCTGGATATCCGGTTCATCATTCGCCTCCAACTGGCGCTGAAATTCTGCGCAATCTTTCAACACATGGTCGGTGCTATGACAACACAAACACCGTTTTCCATTACTCCTTGGTCCTGGTGGGACCGGAGAGGAATATGAAAAAGGTGAAGGCGGAGAAGAGTAGTGACCATAAGACTGGGGTACGGTGTATGAAGTACCATAAGACAACGGTGCTCCATACACTGAACCATCAGAATTATGCTCCCATTCTTCAGTGGGGCACTCATCACTGCTATGCCAATAATCCCCGAACCAACGGCAACGGATATTCGCATAAGAATACATGGTGCAGTAAGAAAGAATTCACCACGAGAATTTTCTAAGCAAAAATTAACTACACACAAGCAGATAAATAAAAAGGAACACCTGCTACTGAAATATCAAAATTAGAAAAAGGATAAAGATAAATAAGCAACAAATTATAAAAACTAAAGCAAAGAAAAATTAAACATGGAATGAACAGATGGAAAAGGGCTTCAATCTATAATCTCCCTCTCCAAAAACTCACACAACTGTGTTCCCCGGCAACGGGGCCAAAAACTTGATGCGTGTAAATACGGCAAGCGCACCGGTTGCACAAGTAATAAAGTTTGGGAATAAATCCCCGAGTGTCGGTCTCTTGAGGAACACAGTAAGGTGGAGTTAATTGCGAGGAGGACTTGAGATTGAAGTCCTCGGGTCGGCTCAAAAAGGGGGGTTTAGGGTTGCGGAAACAGAAAATAAATGCTACAAACTACTCCTATGCAATGTCCCTATGCAAAGCTTCGCTAGCCGGGATGGAGACTAGTCGGGCTGTTATGCATCGAATCGCTAGGCGGATGGAAGAGTAGGCTAACGGATGTGGTGGAGAGAACGGAGGAATGAGGGTCGTAAGCACCTCTTCGCTACGCACGCCACTAGCAATTACTAGTGCGGTAAGGATGGATGGCGGTGGATGGAATATGACACACCTCAAGCAAATATAACAAACTTACACTAACTCACATAGACATTAATAAGGTAAAGTTGTTTATCAAATATAATAATACTTCATCAAAACATGGAAATTAAACTAAACTAACAATAACAAATTAAGAGAAGTGTGCGAAATCGACCGGGTCCGAAGCCTTATTGTGGGTTCACGGTTGGAATCTTGGGTTGTCAATCCGAGTCCAAGCTCGGTCCTCAACTGCGTCCGGGGTAGAGGAGGCTGTCACTCACTCCCAGTGGCCCGTCTTCTTCGTATTACGCTGCGGAAGATGGAAGCACATACTCCTCCTAGCTTGATGGAGGAAGCTAGGTCAAATCTCCCTTGAAGCTCGAGGATGAAGGAGGAGGCCGAGAGGAAGCTCCGGCTATGATTTGGTGTTGAAAGCTTGCCCGGAGCACCTCCCTATGGTGGAAGATGAAGGAGGACGGTGGAAACCCTCCTTGGAGATGAAAATGGCGGAAAAACGGCGGACTTTGGCAATCTCCCGAAATTAGGGTGGAACCTGCCTACTTATAGATTGCAGAAATTACAGCGCACACGATCACTGGCGCACGACAAGTGATCGTGCGCCCAGTGGTCAGTGATAGTGCGCGAAGGCCAGGAAGAACTCCATGAAAAAGTGGAATCAATGCGCACGATCAGTGCCGCACGACCAGTGGTCGTGCGCACTGAAGTCAGTGGTCGTGCGATTGCCCCAACAGAACTTTAGAAAATGGGGAATAGTACGAACGATCAGCGGCGCACAACTAGTGGTCGTGCGCATTACAGCCGATGATCGTGCGCAGTAAACCTGTTTCCAAATAATCCCAGAACACGCACACCACCCCTAAACCCAGCACTGATATGTGCAGACATTCCAAACAAGCACAGAATGAAGTACAATAATAGAAGAACACAAAATAAACACAACCACGGGCCAAAAGTGCACTTCCTAAAGAAATAAGGATAATATGAAATATGAGCGATAACGAACTAAAAGTGAAGTGCAAGCATACGAAAACAAGCCCAGATGAGTCAGAAAATCATTATATAAATAGGATTCATCACTTATGCGTTTCATGTGTTTTGTGCTTTTCTAGCCCTCGGGTGCGCAATTACGCATTTGATTGTTGGGGGTATGCGCATGGTGCTCCTCGGGGATCGTTCTAGTAGTTTTACTTCAATTCTGTTTTGCTGGAGGATTCCCCATTGTTTAATTGTCATTACTTACAGGTGGTCTTTTTTCCCATTTCAGAATTCTAAATTGAGGAAAATGCATGGTCGTGCGTTTCCTTAGCGCACAGTTTCGTCATGGTCGTGCGTTTGATGACATCGAGTGGAATTTGACGGATGTAAACTGTTGGGTTCGGCGTTCCTTCACTTGACCCGTGGCGCTCTGCTACTTATATAAAAAATTAAGTAGCGCCCTCTCCAACATTCCAGGCTTTTGGTGCAGTTGGGTATGCGCTTGATCCTTCAATTGGTATTAGAGGAGGTTACGGGTTAGAGACCGGGGGGGGGGGGCGCTATTAAATCCTGATTTTTCCCTTCTACATGTGTGGGTCCGGTGGGTCAGGCAACCGTGGACATGTGGTAACCCCACCTCTAAGCCGTGTGTGCCATGTGGTAACCCCACCTCTGAGCCGACGGGTTGTGCTGGATGCCGGGGGGGATTGTTGTGTCCGGTGTTCCTTCACTTGACCCGTGGCGCTCTGTTACTTATATAAAAAATTAAGAAGCGCCCTCTCCAATAGTCCAGGCTTTTGGTGCAGTTGGGTATGCGCTTGATCCTTCATAAACGCATGATTAAACGCACGATTTCACCATAACCATGCGAGATGATAACGCACGGTTGTCCTGTACATTTCATTTTAGCACAGATCTGTGGTTAAAAGTGTGTTTTCCTTCACGGATGGGCGAAAGCGCCCGTGCGTGAGTAAAATGCATGATTCCACTATTTTGCCTGCATTCCTTCGTTTTGTCATTACTCGTGCGATTTCCTTTACGCACGGGCGAAATCGCCCGTGCGCGGGTTAAACGCACAGGTCAACGATTCATCTTCTTTGGTTATTTTTTTTGCGCGAATATCGCACGGTTCAGGCACGGTCTTGCGTCGAACCGTGCGAGGGAAATTTTCTAATGATTTACAATATAAGATAAAGATTTTGCCAATGACGGGGATAGTTCGTCTAGCCCGCCTTTTCTTTTCCCTTGAGTGGGAAAACGAAGCTTCAGCCCCTTTTTTCTATCTCTTCCTTGGAGGGAAGATACGGCCACCCGCTCCACACCATTGAGCTTACAAAAGCTTTGCCTTAGGCCTCCGTTGGCATTGCTGCCTTCCAAGCTCCGGTTTAAGATACTTATTACAGCCCGCCAAGCTTCCATCCACCTCCACAACCTCAAAACAACGAAGACAGGTCTGAAGGAGGAAGTGATAGCTACTCTCGGATCCTGGACTCCTTTCGAAGACCAAGCACGTATGAGGGTTGACACCCCTAGTTTCCCACCGAGAACCTTGGAAAGCTTCTATGTTTTGGTTGTAATTTCTTTTCCATTTTTTGGATTTCCTTTCTGCTGAACTCCTGCTAGCGAAATTGTAGTTTCATAACCTTATTTTGCACAAGATTTTGCTGTGTGTTTATTTGGTTATTTCCTGAGCATTATATGTGTTAGAAAGCTTTATCTTTGCGCTAGTATAAAGTGAGTTTGGGCCATTCTAGCCTTTGCTAGAAGTGTGCACTGAGAAGAGGTGTTTTCAACCCTCACTTGTTCGTTCGCTTCCGCTATTACTATTCGGAGTGATTCACCCGGGCGATGTAGCGAAGGCGACCTACGCTTGTTTTATATTATTTTAGTGTAGGATATCCAAAACAAACCACCTTGTTCACTTAGCACTTGCACTCATTTCTCTAAATGCTAAAACCCATGCTCCCTACTTGCACTCCGCGAGAGATCGATTCTCAGGGATGCTACTCCTCATTATTATTACTTGTCCTTGAACGGTAGTCTTACCGCGAGCGCATCAAGTTTTTGGCGTCATTGCCGGGGAACACAGTTGTGCGAGTTTTTGGAGAGGGAGATAATAGATTGAAGCCCTTTTACATTTGCGCATATCATTTTGTTATTTTTTTCTTTAGTTGTTAGAATTTTTATTGTTGCTTATTTCTTTTTTGCCCCTTTCTGTTTTTTGATTTAGATAACAGATCCGTGCTAATTTCTATTCTAGCCGTGTTGCATATTTCCTGCAATTAATTTTATTCGCGATGTATTATGTTGTTGAGTGCCGTCTACTTGACACTTTGCGCAGGCGCATCCATTCCATAGCTGCTATGAATGTTGAGCACTGTATTCGGTGTTTGTTATGTCAAGGTGTAGGCCACATTGTGAAGGATTGCCCTCATTTGTGCGAGCCTTCCCCCTCTGTGGGTGTTCCTGCAGCAACCTCCCGTTCGCAGAAGACTGCTATAGACAGGCCTACCAGGGTATTGTCTGGCCCATACACTGACATGGCGCACCTTGCTCTTTCTTTGCCTGTTGAGATTTCCGAAGAATCTCTCGCCACATAAAGATCTTTCATGGGTCCCTCGGTTCCTTTTTACGAGCTTACCTTGAGTGATGACGATCACTCTTGGGTTAGCTTGCGAGAATTGGATCTGGAACTTGTGGATGCTCCTGAATGGGACGATGAGATTGTTTCGGTCATCGACGCGGTGGCATCTGCCAATGATTTTGCGATGGGGACTACTCATTCTATGCCTGATTTTGAGAGCAGCCTTGCCCCTGCGCAGTTTTTGCCGGAGTTTGCTACTCCATTTTGGAGTGAGTCGGCAGATGATGTCGTACTCGTGGATGATTCGGTGCCCGAGGTTGCACCAATGTGGGATTAGGAATATTTCCTTTCTGATGCTTAGGGTTACACCTCTTTATTGGATGAGGACGTTCTACTTACCATCGCGGAACTCGACTTCTCGGATTCCCCACGATACGACTCATATGACACCGATAATGATCTATGCTTGGATCTCGCTGAGAGTGATATCGGGATCACTCTCCCATTTTCTGATTATTTGAGTCCTTCTTCTCCTTTATTTCTTCATCCCCTTTTTATATCTAATCCCGTGCGGGTTGAGTCTTCATAGGTGCTTCAGGTGGACTTGGATCTTTCAGCTCGAGTCGTGGATGATAGCATCCTCTTTCATGAGGAGGTTGATTCCTCCTCTGTTGAAGAAGCTCCATTCATCGCTTTCTCCTCCTGTAGTCTCCCTGTGGATGATACCTTGCTGAGCGAGGATTTGTTTTGTTGTGAGATGAGCGAGGGCCAGTGCTCCTCCTCATCTTACTTCTTATTTCCTCTGCCTGAGATTTTCAGGTATTTTTATTTAGGTAGAGGGATAACTGCTTTATCTCCGTATCAGAACCCATTACCGCAACGGATAATGGAACAGTTACCTATGCATTTCTTATTTCATAGGCCCATTAGATAGAACTGTATAGAATTTAATAAGTGATAGTTTTACTTTCAAGACAACCTAAACACCTAGAGGGGGGGGGGGTGAATAGGTTCTAAAGCTTGTTAACACTTTTTGGCAGAATTCAATTACAGAATTAAAACACACAGCACAGCAGTCACAGAAATTTAATCATCACAGATTGCACACTGTTTTATAGAGGTTCCCCAAGGTCTGGGTGCATCCACTTTCCCCCTTCACCTATCTAGCAGTATGCTAGATTCGGACAAACTTCCTCTTTACTCAGATCCACAGATCCTACAGCTCAGAACCTGAAAAGGTTCCTACAACTCAGGCTCAACAGCCCTACCTCAGCCTTTTCACAAAGCCTATAACTCAGAGAAGAATCTTCTCCTACACTCAGGCAAACAGCCCTACCACTCAGAGATCAACTCTCCTACACTCAGCCTTTATAATATAGGCTTACAACTCAGATCTGTATTAACAGATCCTACAGAAATTAGAAAAGAAGTTTTTAATGTCTTGCCTTTGTTGAGAGAGAAAAGAACAAGAACAATCATGATCAGCTGATGAAATCAACTGAATCTGAGCTTTCTTCAAAGCTTCTTGAATCTGAACTTAGCTGAGTTGATTTCCAAACAGCTTTTTGAGAAACAAATGATGGCTTCCTTCTTCATCTTCAAGAGGCTGGATCCCTCTCTATCCAACACCTTTGATGATACTTCTGAATTCTTGAAAGAACTCTACTTAGACAGATCCTGAAATCGTCTTCTTAGATCTTCTGATGAAGATCTTCTTTTGTGTATTACTCCTTCTTGATTTGATTTCTCAAATTGATTGCCAAAATTCTTAATCTCCCCCTTTTTTTTCTTTCTCTCTGAATCTGTCTATTTATAGATCTTCTTCATGGTAACCGGCTGATCCGGTTTCTAACTGACTTCTGACAAGTCTGACAACATCAGTTAACCGGTTGCAACCCAAAGTTGTCAAATCTTCAAACAGATCCTGTGCCTTAGTCTTGGACAGCAAAGTGTTGAGACAGACTGTCAGAAAGTGTCGAGACCAACTGTCTATATGTGTCGACACAAGTGACTTTGGTGTCGACACAGCCTTTGATGATGTCAACTAGTTTGCCTTTAAGTCGACACTACTTCTTCAGAACTTCATCTTGAGAATGAGTCGACACAGAGAATTTGTGTCGACTCTGCCTTCAGGTGTCGACATAGTTGAGGTCGACAATCTTTCTGTGAGTCGACACTGCTTCCCAGTGTCGACACAAATGTGGTCGACTATCTTTCTGTGAGTCGACACTGCTTCCCCATGTCGACACAAATGTGGTCGACTATCTTTCTGTGAGTCGACACTGCTTCCCAGTGTTGACACAAATGTGGTCGACTATCTTTCTGTGAGTCGACACTGCTTCCTTCAAGTGTCGACACAATTATTCTGAAGTGTCGACACAATTTCTTCAGGTGTCGACATATGGACTTAGAATAATTTCCTGTATTCTTTAATACTTCTTCACCTGCACATGTCAACTTAAAGCAACATCAAATACACCTTGATGTATATCATTAAGCTAAGTTAGGCTTCTTCAAATCAAGTACACATTTTCCAATATACCCAACAATCTGCCCCTATTTGGAGAAGTCATAACCCTTTTAGTTAATGATATACACCATTTATAACAAATATAATATGATGATGTATGACATTACAGAAATACTTAATATAAACAAAATATTAACAATTCATCACAGAGTGAACATGAATATATGATTCCAAACAAAATTTTGTTTATAACTTGATAATGTTTGATTACCGATGTTTACATTGAATGATTAAACAAAACATTACAAAACACTTTTGAAAGAACTTAGAACTAAGACTGATCAGGCTCTTTTATGACAATTCCTTTGCCAGATTGGATTTGAGCCTTCACAGGAGCTTCAGTAACTTCAGCTGGCTTCTTGCCTTTTAGCTCAGCTTTCTTCTGTGCTTCTTCCTTGAGCCTTTGCCTTTCAAAGTAATGAAAGGGCTTTGGAAAGTACTTGCTCGGCTCCTAAGCATCTGGTGGCAGCCTTCCCAGCTTGGCTTTTCTCCTGAACTGTACTATGGCTTCCTGCCTAGCTTCATACTTTTGCCATTCCATTTCATTATACCACTTTCCTCTTTCATGTACTTTGTCCTTTACAGCCTTCCATGCAGTTAGTATAATATTACTTGAAGTAGGGCTCCACTGCTCAAAATCTGGCTTAAGTTCAGCCTGCTCTCTAAATCTTTTCTTTGATAGTAGAGCATCTTGTTGTTCTTGCAAGTTGGCATCAGGCTTATCAACTTTTTCAATAACAACCTTGGTAACCTCCTTTGGAGGACTATACATATCCTGAACTTGCTGATCAATCATATCAAAATCAGGAGGAGGGTAAATGACTTGGGCAATCTCAGGTTGATTGCCTTCTAGTAGACCTGTTTGAATTCCGGACTCAGCCACCATAGCATCATCACACAAAGGTGGATATCCCAATGTGGCTCAAATACTATTTGTCACCCATTTAGTGTGCTCTGAGCCAGCATGAACTAACAACCTCTCCCCCTTTATGACTTCTCTGGTAATATGATCTCTTAGTTCATTCTTTTGAAATCTGATCTGGCCATCTAGATAATTTACACCTTCTTTAAAATATGGTTTCAATTTTTGTAGTTTGTCAGATATGTCCTTCTGAGATGTAGTGATCGCAGTCTTAACTGTTTCAATGGCTTCTTGAAGTTTCTTATCAAACTCTTCCATCTCCTTTGCTCTTGCTGTAGTCATCCCTGCAGTAGCCTTTGTGAACTTTTCAAGAATTTCATGGTGAGATTCAGTCAAATTATCATTCATCCTTAGCTGATTCTCCAAAACATAACCTTGCTTTAAAGCAATATCATCCACTTTAGTGAGGATAGACTGATGTTGTTTAGCCAAAAAAACTACAGCATTACCTCCCTTATGGAAGCAATCTGTCATTTCCTTCTTATTCATATTTACTTCAAATCTAATAGATTTAATATCTTGAGCCAAGTCAAATTGAAGGGATTTATTGCTCTCATCAACATACTTTTCAACAGCCAATCTGTGTTCATCCAACTTAACTTGCAAGTCTATCATAAACTTGTTATAATTAAATTCAGAAGGAGATTGGAGAGGTGTAGTTTGTAGAGTCTGCTTATAGCTTTTGCTCCTTCTCTTAAAGACCATGAGCTTTTTCTTCTTAGCCAGTCTGGCTTCTTCATTCTCAGAATCAGATGAACTTTCAATTTGAACTCTGTCAGGAGAAGTAGGAGGAATATCTGTCTCAGTGCCATGTTGTTCAGCCTCAACATGCACAGGCTCCCCCTCAACTACTTGCTCCTTCTCAACTCCTTGTTCTTTCTCAACTTCTTATTCTATCTCCATATCTAGTGCCTTCTCGTTTTCTTGCTCCTCCTCTATTCTATCAGTAGCAATTTCAATATTAGGAAATAACTCATCTAGAGTGTATTCCTTCTGAGCTCGAACAGATGTTGAATCATCCAGATCTGCAATATTCAAATCTTTTGATATATCAATTTGTTCTTCCTCTTGCACTTGTTCAGACATTTGCACCTCCTGCACTTGTTCAGTATGTGGAATTTCTTGGGTAGGAGAATGTACTTGCTCCCCCTGTACCTGTGCAGGAGTAAAAATATTAGGAATGTCCTTGGCAGGAAAACTCACTTGCTTTCCCTTTACCTGTTCTGAAGTAGATACATTCTGAGCAGGAGAGTGAGCTTGCTCCCCCTGCATTTGGGCAGGAATGGTTTCATCTTGAATAGACTCAGGCTGATCTTCAACCTGCTTTCTCACTTGCTCTTCTTGATGCTGGGCAGTGCCTAGATCATGTGCAGGGGATCTCACAGGGGTGTCCTGCCTGTTCTCATTAGGCATATCTTTAGACAGCACCCTATCCCACCTTGAAAATAATCTTATATCCATTTTCCTCATGTGATTAATTTTTGTCCCAGGCAGTTGTTGCATAACCTCAGGGATCACTTTAGTCAGGTATAAACTCACAATTCTAGCCAAATTTGGCTTCTTTATTCCTTCCTTGATCTTATCAAATACTACAGCTGACCAATTAGTTGGTATTGTAAATACAATTCTGGTCATTAGGCTGAACATATAGGCTGAAATCCTATCATGTCCACCTGGTTTGCACAAAATTACTTTCCCAACTACTTCAGACAAAAATTTTCCTTGTTGATTCATTCCTTTTCTGTTGAAAGCAGCTCCAATCTTCAGGGTTGGATCCAATCCACACCATTGGAGAGCCTCCCTTGACTTAGAAGTTGGGACCTCTTCTTCATTCTCAACTATAGGCAATTGTAGAATCTTTCTCAAACTTCTTGGTGTGATTTTCACCTTTGTCCCATGAACTGTGGATTTTATCTTGAGACCAGCTGAATCCACTAATGCAGAGGTAAAGAATTCAAGCACCTCCTTCTTCCATATCTTTGAAGGTTCAGAAACTAGAAACTCTATTCCAGATTCAGAGATTAGAGTTATAACCCTTTGAATATCTGTCGGGGCATCAGCAAAGGCATTGCGTACCAACTCATATCCTTCGTTGATGTTATCTTCAACCTTTGGTGCCATTGATCAGACGAGAAAGCTGGAGAGAAGAGAGAGAGAGAATATCGATACAGGGTTTCAGTCTCGAAAACCTTGGAAGCGTGTCGACAGAATAAGTTCTTGACCTATTTATACCTTCTATTGAAAGAAGATCAAAAGGCGGGCAAAAAAGTCTATAAGTGTCGACACAGATGGAGTGTGTCGACACAAACTTCTATTGTCTTGACAGCAAGTCTGTCTACTATTTGTCGACACCAATTGTGGATATGTCGACACTTGAGAGACATAATAGAGCATCAGAAATTCTGTGTCGACTCTTAGGATAAGTGTCGACACAAAATCTGTAAGTGTCGACACCACTATTCTGGTGAAGTCGACACTACATTCCTGGATGAGTCGACTATTTGATTCTTAAGTGTCGACACAAATTCTCTGTGTCGACACATATTCTCTGACTAGTCGACATGACTTTACTGAGTCGACACATTTTCACTGAATGTGTCGACACAATTTTACTTAGCCAATTTCTGTTTTTCTCAATACCACTTGATAATCTAATGCCACTTGTATGTTTGTTGATAACCTAATCAATGGTCAGCATGTCTAATTCAATTTTAAATTTATTGAATTTTGTTTCATCCAGTGGCTTAGTAAATACATCTGCTATTTGATAATCTATTTTAACAAATTCCAATGAGATGTCTTCTCTTTCTACATGTTCTCTAAGAAAATGGTATTTAATTTCTATATGCTTAGTTCTACTATGAGAAATAGGATTATTAGCAATAAAAATTGCACTCTTAGAATCACACAAAAGAGGTGTTCTACTTACTTGAATACCATAATCTTTAAGCTGATGCTGTATCAATAATAGCTGTGCACAACAGCTGCCAGCAGCAACATATTCTGACTCAGCTGTGGATATTGCCACACTGGTCTGCTTCTTAATACTCCATGATATCAATCTTCCTCCCAAGAATTGACATGTACCTGTTGTACTCTTTCTATCCTCTCTACAGCCTGCAAAGTCTGCATCTGAATAACCTGTTAGTAGAAAATCTCTATTCTTAGGGTACCAGAGGCCTAGATTAGGTGTGCCCTTAAGATATCTAAGAATCCTTTTGACTGCAGTATAATGAGATTCTTTAGGGCAGGCTTGGTACCTAGCACAGACACATGTAGCATACATAATATCTGGTCTACTAGCAGTGAGATATAGTAGAGAGCCAACTATCCCTCTATACAAAGATTCATCAACAGGTTTACCTGCATCATCTTTGCATATAGGCATACTTGTTCCCATAGGAGTTCTCATAGTGGAGGATGACTCCATACCATACTTCTTAATTAATTCTTTGGTGAACTTACACTGGGATATGGACAGGCCATCATCAGTCTGTCTTACTTGGAGTCCCAAGAAGAACTTAAGTTCCCCCATACTGCTCATCTCAAACTTCCCTTGCATAAGTTTGGCAAACTTTTTACAAAGGTTGTTTTCAGTAGATCCAAAGATTATGTCATCAACATAGATCTGAACTAAGATGATCTTACCTTTGGATTCCCTAAGGAATAGAGTTTTGTCTATTTTTCCTCTTGAGAATTTATTCTCAATAAGGAAAGTAGACAGGGTTTCATACCAAGCCCTTAGGGCTTGCTTTAACCCATACAAAGCTTTCCTAAGCTTATAGACATAATCTGGTTTAAGAGGATCTACAAATCCTGATGGCTGCTCTACATAGACTTCCTCTTTTAAATCACCATTCAGGAATGCTGATTTCACATCCATCTGGTACACTCTGAAGTCTTGATAGGCTGCATAGGCAAGGAACATTCTGATTGCCTCCATCCTTGCTACTGGGGCAAAGGTTTGATCAAATTCAATCCCTTCTTCCTGCCTGTATCCTTTTGCAACCAATCTTGCTTTATTCTTCACTATTATTCCACTCTCATCCAATTTGTTCCTATAAATCCACTTTGTGCCAATTATGTTGTGGCCTCTTGGTTTAGGAACAAGCTCCCAGACATTGCACCTTCTGAATTGATTCAGCTCCTCTTGCATAGCATTAGTCCAGTGCTGGTCTTGGATGGCTTCTTCAAACTTCTTAGGCTCCACTTGAGACAGGAAACTTGAATGCAGGTTTGTGCTTTGATTTCTGCTTCTAGTCTGCACTCCCTGTCTTGGATCACCTATAATCTGATCAGCTGGATGATCTCTTAAATGTCTTGTAGTTGGAGGAAGGTTCCTTTCTGGTTGAACATCTCCAGCTCCTTCTTCATGCTGAATCTCTTGGTTTTCATCAGCATCTATTGAGTTTTGTACTCCCCCTGGACAGTAGCCTTCATTTTCCAATGCTCCATCTTCCTTTGATGCTTCAGCAATGGAGAGCTTGTCCATTCTTTTGCTTACACCTGTTGAATCATTTGATCTACAAGACAACTCACAGTTGATTAATCTTGTTTCATCAAACACAACATGTACAGATTCTTCAACAACTTGAGTAGTCAAGTTGATGACTCTATAGGCCTTACTATTTATGTTGTACCTAACAAATATCCCATCTTGGGATTTAGCAGCAAACTTAGTTAGGTATGTCTTGCCATTATTAAGTATATAGCATTTACAACCAAAGATCCTGAAGTAGGATAGATTTGGTTTTCTACCTTTCATAATCTCATAGGGAGTCTTTTTGTGGTTCTTGGTGATAGAAGCCCTATTGATCACATGACATGCAGTGTTAACTGTCTCAGCCCAGAAATATTCTGGAAGAGAGGTGTCACTCAATAGAGTTCTACCAGCTTCAATTAATGTTCTATTCTTTCTTTCAGCAATGCCATTTTGCTATGGTGTTCTAGGTGAGGAGAACTCTTGGAAAATCCCAAAGTCTTCACATAACTTTGACATGCTTTCAGATTGAAACTCAGTACCATGGTCACTTCTGATTTTGACCACTGTACTATTCAGTTCATTCTGAATCTGCTTCACAAAATTAAGTAAGAAACTTGGGGTTTCTGATTTCTGTCTCAGAAAGAATACCCATGTAAATCTAGAATAGTCATCTACAACCACAAAAGTGTAGACCTTCCTACCTAGACTATGAACTGGCATAGGACCAAAAAGATTCATATGCAAGAGGTATAAGCACCTCACAGAATCCTTATTTTCAAGGTTATGAAAGGAGGATTTTGTCTGCTTGCCCTTTTGACAAGCTGAGCATATCCCTTCCTTTATACACTTAACTTGAGGACAATTCCTTACCAACTCTTTGCCAAAGAGTTGGCCAATTGTCTTGTAGTTAAGATGAGCCAATCTCTTGTGCCACTTGACACAATGAGAAGCATTATCATCAGCTACAAGATAGATAGAAGAAGCCTTGCTCTTACATACAAAATTAAGACAATATACATTTCTCTTCCTATATCCAGTCAATATGATCTCTTGATCACTTGACCTTTTGATATGACATCCATCCTTAACAAATGAAATGTCATATCCTAAATCACTCAGCTGGCTTATGCTTATTAGATTGTGTTTCAAACCTTTTACATAAGCCACTTGGGTGATAGTAATTAGGTTAGTAGAAAAGTTACCAAACCCTTTGATGATTCCTTTTTCAGATCCACCAAAGATCACTTTAGGTCCATCTTTGACAGATGTATACTCCTTCAGCAGCCCCTTTGTTCCAGTCATGTGCCTGGAACAACCACTGTCCAAGTACCATATAGGGGCATGGCCACTTGGACTTTCCTGTAATACAGATTTACTTACCCTTAGAACCCAAGTAAGTCTTGGGTCCTTGGTTCAGGTTAGCATTAAAAAAGCTACCATTATCTCTTCTAACAGGTAGACTATTGTTCTTTCTAACACTTATGTTTTGCCAGCAGTCTAATGCAAAATGGCCTCTCTTGCCACAGCACCAAATTCAAACTTATTGTATCTAGTTCTAGATACACCCTTGACAGAGGAATTTCTGTCCATTGCTGGTGCTGCAGCAGCTTCACCCACTGATTTCTTATAACCATTGGGTTTATGAACATAGATAGGCTTGTTGGCATTTACACCCTTGTTTATCAGAACATTAGTCTTAAAATGACCATGAATATCTTCATGATCATATTGGTTAGAAGGCACTTGCACCTTTCTAAACTTAATAGGGACTGAAAAGTTCAGTGGCTTGACATGAGCTTTGCCTTTCCTCTTGAATTGGGCTGCCCTGGGGTTACCTTTGAATCCTAATCCTGCCTTACCCTTTTGAGTAACAAATTCATTTATCAAGGGTAAGACAGACTTTGGCTTAGAGTAACTTGCCACTAACTCCTTTTCTATACTTAGTCCGGCCTCCAGACTCTTCACTTGATCATTGGTATAATTGATTGTGCCCATCTGAATAATGGTTATATTCTTTAGTTTGGCAATTTCATTTAACTTCTGATCAATTACTTTTTCAAACTCAGTTGCAGCTACCTTTAGATCAGCAATTTCCTGAGCCTGAGATTTAACCAGGTTCTTGCTTTTCTTAAGGGCCTGTAACAAGTCCCCATACTTATCTATCAATTGATAGACATCTCCTTCAGATTCAGATGCATCTACATCACTTGATGCAGATGTAGCTGATTCTGCACTTGTACTATAAACAGATTTTATTGAAGGACATAGTACCTTACTAGGACCAGACTGATTCTGGTACATGTCTTCTTCTAATCCTGCCATCAGTCCCATGCACTGATTATCTTCTTGTTCATAGATGGAGTCTAGCAATTGCATGAACTCCTCTTCTTCAGTAGCAGCATACAGTCCAATATATGCTTCAGCTTCAGATTCTGATTCTGAAGTTGATTGATCTGTTAGGCTCTTTTCCTTCTTTGCAACAAAGGATTTTTCCTTCTTGCCCTTTTGATAAGTCTTCTTCTTGTCTGATGACTCCTTTCTCTTAGCAGGACAGTCAGCCACTACATGTCCAGGCCTATTGCAACAATAACAGACAATCTTTGAAGTTGTGGCCTTGCTGGGCATTGTTCTGCTCTTCTCTTTCCTTGATGATTTTTTCTTCTGATAATAGTCATCAACTTGCTGTGATGAGGAGGGCCTAGACTTCCACTGCTTCTTCTTTAAGAATCTCTGGAATTGCCTTGTAAATGCAGCAAAATCTGCATCTGACTCACAGCTTTCTGAACCCTGATTATCTGAATTTTCAGAACTAACTTCTGCAACTTCCTTAGGAGGAGATGGTGATATCCTCCTATTCTTTCTAGTGGCTTCTGCCTTGAAGGCCACTGTCTTCTCTCTATGCTCTCCTTTTGAATTCTTTTCCTCCTCCTTCTTCACCATAAGTTGCATTTCATAGGATAGCAACTTTCCAAATAAGGTTGGAGGAGAAATCTCTGCCAGTTTAGCCACTTCTCTTATGGCACAGATCTTTGTGTCCCAATCCTTTGTCAAGGATCTTAAGAATTTGTCATTCAGTTCATAGGTACTGAATACTCTTCCATAGGACTTTAACTTATTCACAATTCTATAGAATTTCTTATAGCATTCAGTTATGCTATCAGTTTTTCCTTGTCTAAAACTTTCATATTCCTAGTTGATCATAGACTTCCTATCCTGACTTACTTCTTCAGATCCCTCCATGTAGACAATCAAGGTGTCCCACATCTCTTTGGAGGTCTTGCAGTGAATCAGATTTTGAAATGTAGAATCATCTATGGCACTCACAATAATATTCTGAGCTCTCTTGTCCAAGGTTGCCAAAATGATTTCATCCTTGGTCATTTCAGAATAACTCTTTGGAGTTTGAATATTAGCATCAAGAACTGATACCTTTATTGGAATGAAGGGTCCTTCCTGAACTGTGATGTATATCCTTGGGTCAGATGCTTCCATGAACAATCTGACTCTTTCTTTCCAAATTCCAAAGATTTCGTTCCTGCAGATGGGTAACTTCATTGACCCTAACTCCTTGTGATTTTCTCCAGAACCCTTCTTCTTGAATCTTGATTCTGCCTTTCAGATCTACCTCAGACTGTTAAGTCCTTTTTGAGGAACCTCCCTCTGATACCACTTGATAGTTTTACTTTCAAGACAACCTAAACACCTAGAGGGGGGGTGAATAGGTTCTAAATCTTGTTAACACTTTTTGGCAGAATTCAATTACAGAATTAAAACACACAGCACAGCAGTCACAGAAATTTAATCATCACAGATTGCACACTGTTTTATAGAGGTTCCCCAAGGTCTGGGTACATTCACTTTCCCCCTTCACCTATCTAGCATTATGCTAGATTCGGCCAAACTTCCTCTTTACTCAGATCCACAGATCCTACAGCTCAGAACCTGAAAAGGTTCCTACAACTCAGGCTCAACAGCCCTACCTCAGCCTTATCACAATGCCTACAACTCAGAGAAGAACCTTCTCCTACACTCAGGCAAACAGTCCTACCACTCAGAGATCAACTCTCCTACACTCAACCTTTATAACATAGGCTTACAACTCAGATCTGTATTGACAGATCCTACAGAAATTAGAAAAGAAGTTTTTAATGTCTTGCCTTTGTTGAGAGAGAAAAGAACAAGAAGAATCTTGATCAGCTGATGAAATCAACTGAATCTGAGCTTTCTTCAAAGCTTCTTGAATCTGAACTTAGCTGAGTTGATTTCCAAACAGCTTTTTGAGAAACCAATGATGGCTTCCTTCTTCTTCTTCAAGAGGCTGGATCCCTCTCTATCCAACACCTTTGATGATACTTCTGAATTCTTGAAAGAACTCTACCTAGACAGATCCTGAGATCGTCTTCTTAGATCTTCTGATGAAGATCTTCTTTTGTGTTTTACTCCTTCTTGATTAGATTTCTCAAATTGATTGCCAAAATTCTTAATCTCCCCCTTTTTTTCTTTCTCTCTGAATCTGTCTATTTGTAGATCTTCTTCATGGTAACCGGCTGATCCGGTTTCTAACTGACTTCTGACAAGTCTGACAACATCAGTTAACCGGTTGCAACCCAAAGTTGTCAAGTCTTCAAACAGATCCTGTGCCTTAGTCTTGGATAGCAAAGTGCTGAGACAGACTGTCAGAAAGTGTCGAGACCAACTGTCTATATGTGTCGACACAAGTGACTTTGGTGTCGACACAGCCTTTGATGATGTCAACTAGTTTGCTTTTAAGTCGACACTGCTTCTTCAGAACTTCATCTTGAGAATGAGTCGACACAGAGAATTTGTGTCGACTCTGCCTTCAGGTGTCGACATAGTTGAGTTCGACAATCTTTCTGTGAGTCGACACTACTTCCCAGTGTCGACACAAATGTGGTCGACTATCTTTCTATGAGTCGACACTGCTTCCCAGTGTCGACACAAATGTGGTCGACTATCTTTCTGTGAGTCGACACTGCTTCCCAGCGTCGACACAAATGTGGTCGACTATCTTTCTGTGAGTCGACACTGCTTCCTTCAAGTGTCGACTTAATTATTCTGAAGTGTCGACACAATTTCTTCAGGTGTCGACATATGGACTTAGAATAATTTCCTGTATTCTTTAATACTTCTTTACCTGCACATGTCAACTTAAAGCAACATCAAATACACCTTGATGTATATCATTAAGCTAAGTTAGGCTTCTTCAAATCAGGTACACATTTTCCAATGTACCTAACAATAAGTCGTGCTAAGATGAAAATAACACCAGTAGTTATCTTTCATTTTGTGCATTTTATCTTTCATGTCTATTTAGTTTTAGTATTTCTTTGTAGTTTATATATCTTTCTTTTATTTTTGCGGAGCTCACCCCTGCAGGTATTCATGACAAATTCATATTGGCGGGGTTGTGATTCTTCCTATGGCGGTCCTGCTTAAGGTTTTTCATGCGTCTTCTGGTATGCTCACTACCTGAGCATTGGGTAACCTCTTCCCTTGTCTTATTTTGAATTAAATGTCTATATTATATGTTGTGTAGTTTAGTTTAAGTCTGGGGGAGAGCCAGTTTTGTTACCTTTTGCACGCGCACATTTCATGTGCATATTAGAAGCTTTTATAGTTTTATTTTGATTAGTTCTTTGCATTGCACACCACTACACCCACATAAGCGCGAGCTTAGATGTTAGTGTGCCGCGAGTTAAACTCATTTCTTTTGAATAATTTTGGAATGTTATTGTGCTGCATAGGATTGTGAGACAGAGTAAAATGTTGACCTTGCTGTGCTCCTAGTCAATTGCTCTCGTCTCGTGTGGAAATTCGAGTAGATTTAATTTTTCTGTATGCTTTTAGTTTTATATTTTTCTATTTGCGTAAATACTTTTTATTCTACTCAAAAGTTGGTGAATCCGGTGTGAAAAAATGGTAGTGAAGGAATGTGTGTAGCCATCACTAAACTCATTTTGCTCGAGTTGAGAGGAAGGATTATCTTTCTCGGTGGCTAAGAACTTGCCCCAAGATACTCTTGAAGCATTGGTGCATGGTTAGTCAAGCGTGAGTGTGATGTAGGCCATCATTTTGGCCCGGTTGAGCTTTGTACCGTTCCTAACGTATTATCCTCGCTTAACCCCATTGTGCCTAACCATTATTTTGATTCAGCTACACAAATATTTCACCAAAGCCTCATAGCTGATCCTAGTCGCACACCCAAGTCGAGCTTTAGTGTTTTACATTTTTCTTGTTGGGGTGTTGATGTGGTGATATTACTTGTGAATAAGTGGATATGCTCCAAGGTTTATATTTGCTGAAATTACGGAAATAAAAAGAAAAAATATGTATTTGAAAAAGAAAAGTGAAAAGAAAAAGTTTAATTTATAATCCTATTTGAGATGAGATTGATTTTGGAGTAGGCGGTGCACACACCCATATGTTAAAAGTTAAGTTTGGGGGTGTGGTGTACCTACATATGTTATGGTTAGCGGTTAGATTCATTCTTTTTATACTGGCTCAGTTGGGTTAGGTGCGTAGCCTTCATGTTTATCTTTGTTTACCTCACCGTAACCCATGCCCCATGATTATCCTAAAGACCTGCAGATTCGTGCTTGAGTCGAACTAGTGTCGTGGAGAGAGTGTGAACGGGCAAGCGTATGGTCCCCAATATTGGTGGATTCCTTTGGAGGTGATCCTGAGCCCCGATCTTTGGCAAAGCTCACCTTAGTGGCCTGCCTACTTCCTTCTTACGCGTGACCGAAAGATTCACCGTGATTCCATTTTTGAGTTATAATAAAATTTTGATACGCATTGTGAAAAGTCTAAACTATTTTGTATACTTAGTTATTTCTTCTATTATATTTGTACGTGTACGAGCATGCGACTTTGCATGGTACTCTGCATCACAATTTCTATGTTAGCTAAGTAATTTTTCCTATCTGCATAGATTTAGTTTGCTCGGGACACGCAAATAGTTAATTCTGTGGGTATGATGAGTCCGATATTTATAGTGTTTATCAAACTCATCTAGGTTAGTTTTCATGCACATGTACTTCACTTTTAGTGCGTTATCGTTGATATTTCATTTGTTATGCTTTCCATGATAAGTGCTTTGTTTTGGCCCATTGTGGTGTGCGTTTGCACACTCTTGTGTTGAGGGTAAATTCTGTGAGCTCCTCGCACTTTTTGTTTGATCTTTTTTTTTATTTGGGACCTCTGGGGGCTTTGCCTCAGTTGATTTTATTGCTGTGCAGGTGGTCGGGACGTCCCGGATTCCATTTCCTGGCCTTGTGTAAAATGCACGGTCGTGCGAATTGGTTCTCGCACGGTTTCAGCTTACTCGTGCATTGTACACAGCATTTCTGGGGACTTCTATTTCTACCCGTGCGTTTTGTTTCCGCATGGTTTAGGCCAAACCGTGCGAGAAGGAATCACACGGTCTGCACATTTTCTCTTTATTCCTGCATTCTGGGGTAAATCGTGTGTTTCCTTCATGTACGGGCAAACGCGCCCTTGCGTGAGTAAAACACATGGTTCCCCTGTTTTACCCTGTTTTCTACGCTTTAGGTTTACCCGTGCGATTTCCTTCACACATAGGCGGAATTGCCAGTGCATGAGTAAAACGCACGGGTCAACGCATCTTCTTCTGCGATAAAGATCTGCAAGTTAATAATACACGGTTAGCGCACGGTCGTACGTGGGACAGTGCGTGACCATTTTTCTGATCTTTTTCTATTTAAGCGCAGGTTTTTCTCCGGATCAGGACATCACTTTTTCCACCCGCCATTTTAGTCCATCTCTGATGGTTACTCCGCCCTTCTTCCTCCTCATCATCGTAGAGGCTCCGGGCTAGCTTTCAATGCCATATTCTAGCCGGAGTTTCCTCTCGGCCATCTCCTTTAACCCATAAGCTTTATATAAAGCTTTTGTGCCATAGCCAACCAGCGAAGGGAAGCTTGCAACCTTCTTCTGGCATCGTGACACGAAGAAGACGGGTCCATTAGAAGGTAGTGACAGTCTTATCTACCCCGGATGCAGTTGAGGACCGATCTTGGACGCGGATTGACAACCCGGCGTTTCCTTCCGCGAACCCTCATCAAGACTTCAAATTTGGTTGAACTCTTGCCTTGTATTTCCTTTGTTGTTGTTTATGTGTACTTAGGACTTTATTTTAGATTTTGATGTGCTCTTTAGTGTAATCTTTGCTAGGTTTATATCTATGTAAATCTTGCCTTATTTTACTGCTTTAGTAGCTTGAGTTGCGCCTTTATATCAATCAACCATCCATTTGTTCTTGCTGCACTAGCAATTGCTAGTGGCATGTATAGCGAAGAGGTGCTTATGACCCACAAATTCTGGTTCTTACGCTTGCCTACTTGTCCATCCGCCTAGCGATTCAGTGCATAGAGGCTCGTGTAGTCTTCCATCCCGCCTGGCGAAGCGATGCATAGCGTCATTGAATAGGAGTAGGTTTTAGAGTTTTATTTTTTGTTTCCACAAATATCAAACCCCCTTTAGTTAATTCCGACCAAAGGGCTTCAATCTCAAGTCCTCCTCGAAATTAACTCCACCTTACTGTGTTCCTATAGAGATCGATACTTGGGGAAATTCTCCCATTTTATATTACTTGTGCGACCGGTACACTTGTCGTCCAACGCATTAAGTTACTGCCGTCGTTGGCTACGAATATGGGTAAGTTTTGTTAGCTCCTCGCACTTATTGTTTGATCTTTCATGGAGAGATGATTTGCTCGGCACGAGCAAATGTTTAAGTCTGGGGGTGTGATGAGTCCCATTTATATAGGGATTTGCAGGCTCATCTGGGCTGGTTTTCATGCCTTTGCAAATCACTATTGCATAGTTTTCACTGTTAATTCTTTCCTTATGCGTTTCATGTGTTATGTGTTTTTCTAGCCCTCGGGTGCGCAATTGTGCATTTGATTGTTGGGGGAATGCACGTGGTGATCCCCGAGGATCGTTCCAGTAGTTTTATTACAATTCTGTTTTGCTGGAGGATGCCGCATTGTTTAGTTGTCATTGCTTACAGGTGGTCGTTTTTCCCATTTAAAAATTCTGAATTGAGGAAAACGCACAGTCGTGTGTTTCCTTAGCGCACGGTTTCATCGTGGTCATGAATTTGATGGCGTTGAGTGGAACTCGACGAATGTAAACGTGCAATTAAACACACGGTTTAACCATAATCGTGCGAGAAGATAACACACGGTTGTCCTGTACATTTCATTTTAGCACCGATCTGTGGTTAATCGTGTGTTTTCCTTCACGCACGGGAGGAAGTGCCCGTGCGCGAGTAAAACGCATGGTTCACCCATTTTGCCTACATTCCTTCGTTTTATCGTTACCCGTGCGATTTCCTTCACGTACAGGAGAAATCCCCCGTGCACGGGTAAAATACACGGGTCAACGCTTCATCTTCTCAGGTTATTTTTTTGCGTGAATATCGCACAATTCACGCACGATCGTGCGTAGAACCGTGCGAGGCCATTTTTCTGATGATTTACTATATAAGATGCACATTTTGCCAATGACGGGGATAGTTCGTCCAGCCCGCCTTTACTACTCCCTTGAGCGGGAAAACGAAGCTTCAACCCCTTTTATCTCTCTCTACGTTGGAGGTAAGATCCAGCCACCCGCTCCACTCCATTGAGCTTATAAAAGCTTTTTCTTAGGCCTTCGTTGCCATTGCTACCTTCCAAGCTCTGGTTTAAGATACTTGCTGCAGCCCGCCAAGCTTCCATCAGCCTCCACAACCTCAACATAACGAAGACAGGTTTGAAGGAGGAAGTGATAGCTCCTCTCGGATCCTAGACTCCTTTCGAAGATCGAGCACGTACGAGGGTTGACACCCCTAGTTTTCGGCCGAGAACCTTGGAAATCTTCTATATTTTGGTTGTAATTTCTTTTCCATTTTCTGGATTTCCTTTCTGCTGAACTCCTGCTAGCGATATTGTAGTTTCATAACCTTGTTTTGCTAAAGATTTCGCTATGTGTTTGTTTGGTGATTTCCTGAGCATTATATATGTTAGAAAGCTTTATCTTTGCGCTAGTATAAAGTGTGTTTGGGCCATTCTAGCCTTTGCTAGAAGTGTGCGTTGAGAAGAGGTTTTTTCGACCCTCACTTGTTCATTCTCTTCCGCTATTACTCTTCAGAGTGATTCACCAGGGCGATGTGGTGAAGGCGACCCGTGCTTGTTTTATATTGTTTTATTGTAGGATATCCAAAACAAACCCCCTTGTTCACTTAGCACTTGTACTCGTTTCTCTAAATGCTAAAACCCATGCTCCCTACTTGCACTCCGTGAGAGATCGATACTCGGGGATGCTACTCCTCATTATTATTAGTTGGCCTTGAACGGTAGTATTATCGCATGTGCATCAATGCCAGATTAGAAGCAACTACTAGGAGTAGACATCACAATGAGGTTCTATACTCTAGCTTTCTCTCCCTTGTAGAACCTAAAAAGTTTGAAGAAGTAAATTCAGACCCCAACTAGATTAATGCTATGCAAGAAGAGCTCAATCAATTTGAGAGATGCTAGAGTCCATAAGATTGTTTTTAGCTCATGCAGCATACAAGGGATACAAGGTCTACTAGATGGATGTAAAGTTAGCATTCCTAAATGGTACACTGAAGGAGGAAGTCTATGTAGAGTAGCCATAAGGTTTTGTTAACCCTAAACTCAACTCCTATGTCTTCAGATTACACAAAGCTTTGCATGGGTCAAAACATACACCTAGAGCCTAGTATGAGTCTCTGTCTACCTTTATTATAGAAAACAAGTTCTCTAGAGGAAAGATAGATAAGATAATATTCCTTAGGGACATCAAAGGTTCAAGCATCCTGGCCTAGATATATATAGATGACATAATATTTGGGTCTACTAATGAGAAGCTGTGTAGAAAATTTGCCAGACTTATGCAAGGCAAGTTTGAAATGAGCAGCGTAGGTGAGCAAAAATTCTTCTTGGGATTCCAAGTTAGACAATCTAAGGATGGTATATCCATCTCTCAGTCTAAGTTCACTAAGGAGTTGATTAAGAAGTTTGGTATGGAGAATTCTTCTACCATGAGAACTCCATTGGGTTCTTCTGTGTCACTGCAAAAGGATGAATCTGGCAAACCAGTTGATGTATCCTGGTATAGAGGCATCATTGGATCACTCCTGTATTTGACTGCTAGTAGGCCATATATCATGTTCTCAACATGTATCTATGCTAGGTAGCAAGCATACCTCAAAGAGTCTCATTACACTACTATAAAGATAATATTAAGATATCTTAAGGGCACACCCAACCTTGGGCTTTGGAATCCTAGGATAGTGATTTTGAACTCAAAGGGTACACAAATGTAGATTTTGCATGGTGTAAAGAGGAAAGAAAGAGTACTTCTGGAACTTGTGTGTTTCGAGGGAAAAGACTCATAAGTTGGAGTAGCAAGAAGCAAACAAGTGTTGCAATTTCTACAGCAGAATATGAGTACATATCTGCTGGAGGCTACTGTGCATAATTGTTGTGGATTCAGCATCAACTATTGGACTATATTGTACAGCTAAGTAAATCTGTTATGTTTTGTGATTCTACTAGTGCAATTTTAATTGTTAATAATCCTGTTTAACACGGTAGAACAAAACATATAGAAATTAGATATCACTTTCTCAGAGAGAATGTTGAAAAAGAAAATATTAGCTTATAGTATACTTCAACAGAAAGACAAGTTGCTAACATTTTTACAAAACCCCTAGATGAAAGTAACTTCAATTACTTTAAATTTAAACTAGGTATATTGAACATTGTGTAATCATTTTCTATCAGTAACAACAAAAGTTCATACAACTTAAAGAAAATGACTAACCAGGTCAACAAATATAACAAAGAAACACTTGATAAAAGACAAGGAATTATATTCAGAACACAAATTTTGTCTAAGTCAAAGAATTGTGTCGAGACACCATTGTTTGTGTCGACACTATCGGCAGTATTTTGTCGAGACAGCAGAATGTGTGTCGACACAATAGATAGTCATGTGTCGAGACATTAAAAATTAGTGTCGAGACATAAGGGTGTTTAGACCCTGAGGCCTGTGTCGACAGAAATGAACCTTGTGTCAACTTAAGTTGACACACCTCAACTGTGTAGGTTTTCCATGCCGACACTAGAAATTTCTCGTATATTCAGAAAACTCTAAATGTAGCGCGCCTTATCGCCTTCCGCATACAGTTACTATAAATAGGGGGTGCAAGGAGTTGTCAACTACGCTTACCAAAAATCTTGAGAGACTATTCCTTGAGTGTCGAGACCTAGAAATCCTTAGTCGAGACCTCTCAATCTCTAGCTCTCTCAACTCTAAATGGCACCAAAGATGGATGAAAATATCAACGAGGGTTATGAACTGGTGCGAAACGTATTCGTCTCCGCACAAGAAGAGATCAAGAATGTCATAGACCTTGCCAATGAGGAGGGTCTTGAATATCTACTTTCTGAACCAACTAAGATATGGAAGGGAGAAGTATCCGAGTTCTATTCCAATGCTTCACTAAACCCAAAGACTGCCAAGATTAAATCAAGTGTAAATGGGGCAAGAGTCAAAGTGACAATCAAAACACTAGCAAAAGTCTTTCAGATTCCAAGAATTTTTAAGGAAGATGAACTGGATTCCAACAAGACTATAGAGGCCTTAGAATGGTATGGACTGGCTCCAACCACTAGGTTTAGTAGTTCACTAAACAGGTAGGGAATGAATTCCCAGGGTAAGTTTTTGTCTGAAGTAGTAGGAGAAGTGCTCCTCTGCAAGACTGGAGCACATAACAGGATTTCAAACTTTATGTTTAGCCTGATGACAAGGATTATTTTCAGGATCAAGAATGATTGGAACAGGGTCGTGTTTGATAAGATTGCAGAAGGGATTTAGAAGCCTAATAAGGGCAGAATTGTTAGTTTATATCTGGTTAAGACAATTCTAGCTAATATTAACAAGAAAGCTGGAACAAAGATCAACCACATGAGGAGAATGGACCTAAGAATTTTGTCAAGATGGGACAGGGTCTTGTTTAAGGAGACTCCAGAACCCAAGAAGACAAAGGAGGTAAAAGGTAAGCAAGCAGTGGTATAGGAGGTTGAGACTTCAAGTGATTCTGAGGAACAAGTGGTGTTCAGTTCAGATTAGGATGCTGAGGAAGAACAAAGAAGATTTACAAGGTCCTCACCTGGAACTAGTGTTAAGGTGCAAGGAGATAATTTGCAAGAGGAAGATCAAGTTGAGGGGGAGAACCTTACTGATTTGCTAATGGATATAACTACATCTATAATTATGGATGTTGTACAGGAACTAGAACAATTAAAGATTCCTGAACAGGAAATTTCTTAGAGAGAGATGGAGGATGAAGTTCCAAAAGAGAGTGAAGAAGAAATTCTTGTGTCTACAGAAACTAACATCCAGGGGGGATAGCTGAAAATCTCCAGATTGAAGTGCCTGATGCTGAAATTCAGCATGCAGATGTTACCTTAGAAAGTATCAATATTAATGAGAAAGGTACAAGAGTTGAGGGGGAGTTGGCCCCAAATACTGTCAAAACAAAAGAGACACCAGCAATTCAAGAGCTAAGTTCTTCTAAATCTGAAGAAGAAGAAGAAGAGTCTTAGTTGAAGAAAAGGAAGTTATCTGAAATTAATAAGAGGAGCAAAAGCTACATAAAGTATTTATAATCTGGGACACCAACTGCTCCTACAGGAGACACTAGCTCTTTACTAGTACAAATTCAGATTATGCTGGATAAATAAAGGCAAGATCTAGAGAAGTATGTTGATGAGAGCAATAAAGAATTGCAATTTCAACTGGCTAAGGATATAAAGTCCATAAGATTTGAAGTAAATCTCCTGAAAACAAAAATGACTAATTTCTTTGAGAAGGGTGCTAATGTTGTAGTCTATATTGCTCAACAACAGCAAGTAACAAAGATATATATAGATGAAATGGTTATCAAACAAGGCTATGTCCTAGAAAATCAAAGAATTTTGGATGCAAACATGACTACTTTGCATACAGAAGCAATGGTTAAGCTGACTGAGCAGACTACTAAATTAGAAAACAAAATAGTTGTTGCTATAAAGGCAATGGAAACTCAACTGGCAAACCATTCCGCCTCTTTGCTTACAGATATCAAGGCTTCTGACAAGATTTAGGACAATAATTTACTAAGAGTGAAAAACAATATAACTTCAAGTATTAATTACTTAGATGGACAGGTAAGGTTTCACAAGAATAATTTGAGAGATCATGGTGCCAGAGAAGTCATAAAGGGGGAGAGGGTAATGATCAGGGCTAGTTCTAAACATGCTACCTGGATATCAAATAATATCAGAGACATTTTAGGTCTTCCTCCCCTTTGGTATGATGGAGATCAAACTATTGAGTCTAGTTGTCAACCTGCTCAACATGAAGCACCTCATGCTACATGAACTTATGTTGCTGAGCAAACCATGTACAATCCTGCAGCACAAACTACCATTGAGGCTATCTAAGAAGCAATCCAACAAATGTACAGTCCTCCACCATCAGTTCAAAATGTTATATGTGAAGAGGTGGAGATGTCTGAATCTGCTCTAATGAAAGAAAAAGAAGATCAGCTTTCAAAGAAAATATTTAAAGAACAAGCTGAGGCTAGACCATATTTTGAGCAGTGGAGTCCAACCTCCTGATCAATAATCCTTAGTAAATGGAAGGCAATCAATGCAAATATGACAGACATAGGTAAATAGTACACTGAATAAGAATGGGACAAGCATCTTAAGCAGCATGAAGTGATCTACAAGTTCAAAAGAGATTTGAAGAAAGGGAAGATACTTGCTAAGTCAGTTGAGCCAGTAAATATTTCTCTAAGCCTTACCATTATTTTAAAAGACAAAGGATGAAAGAGGAAGGACTTGCAAAGGCTAAGAATGACAAAGGGAAGAAGGTTGCTGATGACAAGGGACCTGAAGTGAAAGCCACAATCCAATCTGGAAAGGGCATTATCATTAGAGAACTAGAGTTACCATAGGAGGTTCTTAGTGTTGTATCTCATGTTAAAGTTGTTCTGCAAATTTTGAATCACCAAACTTTATAATTGTAAACCTTTTGACAAAAAATTAGTGAAAATTTTTGTTTACATAACATTTTCTTATGATATTAATTAGGATTGCAATTGTTTGCTTTACTTTCTGATCAACATTATTTTTGTTAATGTCTAATAAAATATGTGTTTTTATCTGTGTTATTTCACATATTGTACAGCACTGTAATCTTAATATCTTAATCATCATATTTTGGTATCATGTAGTATATCATTGAATTAGGTTATGACTTATCCAAATAGGGGGAGATAGTTGGGTGTATTTATACAAATGTACTTGATTTTAAGAATCCCTTTCAGCTCAATGATGTGCACGTAGTTTTATTTGATGAATGTTTAGTACTTGTGTGCAGGAAAATAAATCTAAGTACAAAAGCATCGAGACACTAGACTAGTGTCAACACTTTTGTAAAAGATGCGCTGAGACCAGGAGAAAGTTGTGTCGACACTCAGGACTAGTGTGGACACTCTTAAACAAGAAGTGCTGAGACAAAGAGAAAGTTGTGTCGACACCCAAGACTTGGGTCAACATTATGATACAAGAAAGCAACTATGTCGACACTAAGGATTAGTGTCGACACACATTACATAAGCTAGGTCGAGTCAAGGTGAAGGTTGTGTCGACACATTCAGAAGTATGTCGTCATCACCACAAGAGTAGTGTCAACACCCAGGACTGGTGTCGACACATCCAATAGTCATGTTTCAACACTTCAAGCAGAATTGTTTCCTAAGTGAGGAAATCAAGCCAGAGGTCCTAACAACTGTCAGAACTGTCAGATGTCAGTTATTAACCACATCAGCTGGTTACCTTTAAAAGAGCCTATATAAAGGAATCATCTCTACAAAAATAGAGAATATATAGAGAATAAAGAAAAAGAGTAGTAAAAATTTGAGAAGCAAGATCTAAGAAGTAATCTGCTAGGATTCAAAAGATGGAGAGATGCCTGATCAAGATTCGTCTTCAACATTCTCCAGCCTAGATCTACCCTAATTTGAACTTCAAGAAGCTTTGAAAATCTAAGAAGAGTCGGATCAAATCAATTACTACAAGGATCAAGGGAAGCTGACTTATTAAGTTCAGTTTAAGAAGCAGTCGCCCGTTTCTATCTTACTGGGAGACTAATTCTGAATCAATTTATTTTTACTATTGTTAATCTTATAAGATCTACTTGTAGATCTGAGTGTAGGGGAATAAATTTCTCTGAGTTAAAAGCCTATGTTATAAAGGCTGAGGTAGGGCAGGAATTGCCTGAGGTAGGAGAAGTGGGTATTTCTCTGAGGTGTAGGAACTGATTATTTTGACTTGTAGGGCAGGAGTTGCCTGAGGTGTAGGAGTGTGAATTCACTCTGAGGTAGAGTTCTTGGAAAGAACTTGAGGTGTAGGATCTTGGTGATCTGATTCGTAAGACCTGAATAGTCTGAGTTGTAGGAGCCAACTAGGCTCTGAGCTGTAAGACTTGAGGATCTGAGTAAAGAAAGAATAAGCAGTTTGGTCGAATCTAGTTCATTGCTAGATAGGAGAAGGGGGATAATGGATGTACCCATCAATTGGGGAACAACTATAAATCTGTATGTACTGTGTTTTGATTGATGTGCTGTGATTGTTTTAATTGCCGAATAGTTTTCTTATTTTATCAGACTAGGGTAGTAAATATAAAAAGTAATTCTCAAAATTCAAAAAGTAGCATAGATTTAAATTGGACCTATTCACCCCCCCCCCCTCTAGGTCACTCACAATCTTAAAAAAAATATTTACAGTAGTCATCAACAATCACTAACGTATAGACCTTACCTCCTAATCTTTGAAAAGGCATAGGACCGAATAAGTCCATATGAAGGAAGTATTAGCATCGTGAAGAATCCTTTTCAGCAATACACTCTATGGTAGCCTGTGTCTGCTTACCCATTTGACAAGAGTGACATGGATTCTCTTTAAGGCCCTTAATGTTGTGGGCATCTCGCACTATGTTTTGAGAGAATATCATGTTTAAGGTTTTTAAATTAATATGTGCTAATCTCTTGTGTCATTGGTCACAAAGAGACGCACTATATTTTGCAATAAAACATACTGGGTAGAATTGTCTAAGCAAAGAAAATTTAAACATAATATATTTCTGCTCCGAGTGTCTGTTAAGACCATCTCCAAATTTGTAGATGACTTTATTAAGCACTTGTCCTTGCAGAACTCAATGTTGTAGCCTTTGTCACATAGTTGACTTATGCTTATGAGATTATGGTGTAATCCTTCAACATAAGCCACGTCTATGAAAGAGACTATGCCGTTGAAAATCATACCATAACATTTTGTTGTCCCCCTGTCTGAACCTCCAAAGATGACTTTTGGTCAGTCTTTGACTAGGGTATAATCATGCAAAAGGCTTCTTGTCCCGATCATGTGTCGAGAGTGTCCACTGTCCAAATACCAGATCAGAGTTCTATTTGCCTTTGGACATTACTACAAAAACAAATCAGTTTATCTTAGGAACCCAAATGTATTTGGGTCCTTGGTTCCTGGTCAGCTTAGCACCACTAGGAACATTAACCTCTCGAGTGGTCGGTCTCGCAGTGCTAAATCGTGGAGCTACAAGGTTAGCAGGATTATACTAACAATCGACGCAAAAGTGACCAACTTTGACGCAACAATAATAGTCAACCCTGTTATACCTTCTCGGGTACTCCTGCTTTACCTTTTTAAACTTTGGTTTAGCAGATGCATCGTACTTTGAGATGGAGGCCTCATGATTGCATCATACACAATATTTCTGCATCTCCTTTTCCTTTTGTATAACGGGCTTGGCTTTAGGTGCCTTCTTAATGTTATGACCATGAATATATGGACCATAATTTTTCTAATGAAATTCTTTGTAAGGTTCTTTTAACACACTCTTACTATAGTTCTATGGATGGGTCCATCCTTAATAGCATGATTTAGGCTCTACATGGGTAGGTCGACTATAGTTCCCATAGGACGACTCAAAATCAATCTTGTTCTTTGGGAAGATTGCCTTCTTAAACGAGATTTGACCAGAGGGGCCTTCCCTTTCTCTTTGGCAGAGGCTTTCTTAGAAGCCTTACATTTTCCACCTGGTGTCCATGACCACTACCCTTCTTCGAAGTAGAGAACTGATAAATATGAGGGAGGATAGTCTTTGGCTTGGAGTGGCACTCAATGAGTTTCCTTTCTACCAAAAGCTTTTCTTCCAGCTCATTAAGATATTTATCTTTTAGACTTAACGTCTCAGCAAAGCCCTTTAGTTAATCTTTCAAGGAGTGGACTTCATCTCTGAGGGGAAGTAATTGTGCAAATTCTTCCTTCAGATTTGCTTCTACTGCCTTGAGGGAGGAAATCTCTTGTAACTATTTTTGACTACCTTACGACATTTGTCAAAGGACTTTAAGAGATTCTCGCGCAGAGCTATCAACTCAGAGTCACCTTCCTCTTTAGAAGAGTAGCAATCATGACCATTCGAGGATGTTTCAGATTCAGAGAGTATCGTGTGCGAGTTTTCTTTCCCGCGGTACTCAGAGTCTCCAACTTCCTTGTCAGATTGAGCAACATAAGTCCGAAGTAAGCTTCTTCATTTTAAGAGCTCGACTCACTCGAGTCACTATCATTGAGAGTCTTCGACTTCTTTGTGACAAAGCTCTTTTCTTCTCTCTTCTTCCCTTTGAAGGATCTCTTCTCATCCTTCCTGGAGCTGTCCTTCTTGAAAGGACAATCCGCAATCATGTGACCTATTTTATTACAATAGTAGCAAATAACATAAGAGGAAAACTATTTGTTCGGTTTAGATTTATACCTGTCCTCCTTGTTATAGCTTTTCTTAGCATGATCACTGTCACGATATGATCTCCTGGAATCTGAAGAGAATGACTTATTTTTCATTTGCCTCCTCTTGCCAGCAGCTTCTAGAACTGCTTGGAGATGAGGGAAAATTTTCGATCCGATAGCTCGGAGCCTGACGTGTTTGGCTCAGAGTATTCAGGAGTGTTTGAAG
Organism: Platanthera zijinensis; assembly: GCA_039513925.1. Taxonomy (NCBI): domain Eukaryota; kingdom Viridiplantae; phylum Streptophyta; class Magnoliopsida; order Asparagales; family Orchidaceae; genus Platanthera; species Platanthera zijinensis. The sequence goes on from CM077085.1 coordinate 109,403,752, forward strand.
CTCGTGTCCTTATGGGTAACACAGCTTTAGACTTCCTTAAATCTTCAGCCTTCAGGGCTGTAGAATTCTCTTTGCTTGAAGATCAATTGGCTTGCTCCTCATATCTGGTGTTCATTTAGAGTTCGTAAGAGAGCAATTTGCCGAAAGGATTTAGAGGGTCGATATCTGGCAACTTTCCAAATTCTCTGAGGGCGATGACCTTTGTATCACAGTCCTTTATGAGGGATCTAAGGAACTTGTCATTCAATTCAATATGAGTGAATGCACAGCCATAGTTCCTGAGGTCATTGATGACCTTGAACAACTTCTCGAAGCTGTTAGCTATGGAGTCATTGGCACCTTGCTTGAAGGCTTCGTACCCCTTGTTCAATAATAATCTCCGATCATCTTGCACTTCTTCTGTTACTTCCATCAGGACAATAAGACGGTCCAACATCTCCTTGGCAGATTTGCAGTAGAATAAGTTTTGCAGCATTGAATCGTCCGCTGCACTTGCTAAGATATTCTTTACCTTCTTGTCTAGGGAGACTAAGGCAATCTCATCCATGGTGAGATCCATCATCTTTTTCGGAATCATAATTACAGGATTTATCAAGTAAGCCTGTGTAGGGATGTGTGGTCCTTCTTCCACTATCTGAAAAATCCTTGGATCTGCAGATTCCTTGTAGAACCGTACTCATTCTTTCCACATGGGAAAGTTTTCCTTTGTGCACACCTGTAGCTTCTTGGATGACATGTCTTTGCTTTGATCCATGGTGAATATTCGAAATATCTGAATGCTAGATCAGGGATCTTGATCAAGGTGTTAGCCTTATCGATTAAAATGCCCCTCTAATACCAATTGAAAGTATCTAGCGTCTACCTAAATCATCTAGAGGGGGGGTGAATAGGTGATGTTTGAGTCTTTTTGCGGAATAAAAATTATCTTAAAGAACAAGCACACAAACTTAGAGATATATTGTGGTTCCCCGTATTGGGTACGTCCAATGTCCCACCTCGTCTATCTCCCAGAAAGGGATAGATTCGGCTACTTCACCTTTCTCAGATTATCACAATTTTACAACTCGGCGCAACTCTCCTATACCTCGATCCACAACCGGATCTACACCTCGATCCACAAACAGGATCTACAAACTCGATCCACACACGGATCTACAATCTCGATCCACTAACAGATCTACACTCGGAAGAAGAAACTTCCCACAATCTCGGAGACAAAGCTCCCACAAGGGTTAAAATAAATTTTTCAAGTACAATACAGACTTTATACTTCCAGATCTGAAAACTTCAAAGGTCTTCCTTCTTGAAACTTAAAAAACTTGATGAAGAAGGTTGAGGAAGAAAACCGATAAGGCTGATATGAAAAATAGGATTCGACCCGATCAATTAGATGTTTAAGAATCTTGAACTTTGGATCTGTCGAAACTTTTATCTCTTCAAATCACTAGATCAAGAGATTGGAGGCAGAGAAGAACGGCGATGGCGACGTGCGTCGTTTCCCGAATTTAGAAAGAGCGATTCTGATTTTAATTCTGATTATATTAGGGTTAGAGAATCCGATTGAAAGGAATATATATAGATCATCTTAAATGGTCGTGAATCATTAAGGAAAGATCCACTAATGGATCAATCATCATTAACTCAAGAATAATTTGAAATCCCGTTATAATATATAGAAAGAAAAGTCGGCAAGTCAATTTCTCGAAAGGAAGTAGATTTCTTGAGAAATGAATTGCTTTCTCGAGAAATGACTTGGCTTTCTCGAGAAAAGACTTGATGAAATTTATGTGAAGAAAATCACTGATTTCTCGAGAAGAATAATTTTTCTCGAGAAAGTGACTTAGCGCATTTTTAGAACTAGAGCCAGATTTCTCGAGAAGAAAATGATTTCTCAAGAAATGAATTGCTTTCTCGAGAAATAATATGGCTTCTAGAGAACTTAACTTAGAACAAAATTCTGTAAACTAAGGCATTGATTTCTCGAGAAAGAATTGCTTTCTCGAGAAAAAGGCTTAGCTTCTCGAGAAATGATTTCGACTTCTCGAGAACTTCTTTGCATTTCTCGAGAACAAACATGGCTTATCGAGAAATCTTCAGGGCATTTCTCGAGAAAAGGACTTAGAGTATTTTCAGACAATTTCACAAGAAGTCTTATGGTTTCTCGAGAACAGCTATTCTTTCTCGAGAAATAGCCTTGGCCTTCTCGAGAAACAGTCTTCACTTTCTCGAGAAATGGACTTAGGAAATTTTTGGAAAAAGTTTCTTTTCTTCTATATTGGAAACCATCAACCCTTCCCTTCTTCCATTTCTTTCGTACTTGAAAATGAAGTGCATCCCAATAGAGAGGTTAGACATGAGTCAACACTATGGACCACACAATGAGAGATTACATTGTATGGTCCTATATTTAGTGACTCATTATAAACTGACATAGGTCTACAGTTAGCAATATTGACCTGCAAGCACTAAACTAAAAGATAGCATCAAATACAAACTTAATTCATCTTAGTTCAAGGGTGACTTTACACAAATCTGGGTTATTGTGGATACAATACCCAACAATTAGTGATACCTTTGGCGATTACCCCGCTGAACTATTTGGTATGTTGCTCGGTGAGATTCCACATGGCGGTAGAAGAATACTTTGTGGCAGTAGCATGCTATCTCGCGGCGGTAGCTCACAGATTGGGAAACCCTAGATCCAATCAGCCACTCCTTTATAAACGTTGTTTGAGACTTTGCCGTCACTTTCTTCTTCTCTCGGTGCCAAACTTCATCGCAGGAGGCAAAATTGACGGACTAACTTTCTCTCGGAGGAGGAGAAAGATACCGACGAGGAAACAAAACATGCTTCCAAGCAGATTAACGAGATCCATGGTGGGAAATGATGTGAGCTTCCTATCCTCTCCCTTGGTGCTAGATCTTTAGTTATGAAATAAGAGAGATGTCGGCTCAAGAGTGCGTGACTTTGGTATGAAATGAAGATCTCTTAGGAAGAGACAACGTTAGGACCTTTGTCCGAGGATTTTGTTTTCTTCAACCTTTCCTCTCTTCAATATGCAGGTAATGGACTTGGTTTCATGAAGAACGGTGGTCTATTAAGGGTGACTAAGAGAGGAGGAAGAGCTGAATGTAAATTTGTAGGAATGGCTAGAGGAAGAAGATGAACCGATGTCGTTCGTTTGACTTTAAGAAGCGTGAAGAAATCAGCTTTCTGTATGCAGCTGTCTTCATGCTCGATTTAAGCCATGATCCGAGCACTTCTATGTCTTGGGATGAAAACCAAAATTGTAGCCCTCGGAAAGACCTTTCCAATGGATGGTTGGATGTTGTTGGGGGATTCTTGTAGCCCCGGTAATGTTCAGCCAAAGTTATTGTGCTCTAATTTATTATGAGTTGGTTGTGATTTGTCAAAACAAACAAAAGACCGGAATAGACTTTTTATCTAAGCAAGTTGTCTATTAGTTGTGCATCCAAATGTTTGGGTTCAATAGGAAGTTTGTAGCCAAATGATATTTTGGATTGGGTAAATTTGTTTTATGTAACCATGAGAAGCTAATGGTTTTGGGTGAACCTTGGTTATATAAATAAGGTATTCATGAAATTCAGTGAAGATGCACTTGATAACAATGCGATGAACATTGTGAGTTTTGGAAGAATTTTTTATGTGTGTTGCATGAATGTGTAGTCTATAGCTATGTGGTAATTCACAATTACTGGGATAACATGTAATGTATTCCTTGCAAGGTTAGGTTTGTAACATCCTATTTTCTTCTAGACCCCTTAACTTAGATTAGTGTAGGACATGTGGTGGGTTAATGAGGTTAGGCTAGGTTTGACCCGAGGAGTTAGGGTGGATTCATATAGGGCCCATTATAGGGTTCAATTAACTCTAACTTAAAAAATATTCTTGATTCAATAGGGGTCGAGTGAATATAATGCCACACGACGATGCATCGAGCGCGTTGAGTAAACTCGACGTCATTCAACGAAGCATCGAGTGTGTTGAATGGTCTCAACGCCATTCTACTTTAACATAAAAATGTTTTGGATTCAACATGCATCGAGTGAACACGATGCCAATCAACCAAGCATCGAGTGCGTTGAGGAAACTCAACGCCATTCGATGAAGCATCGAGTGCATTGAGTGGTCTTAACGCCATTTTACTTAACAGAAAGTTGTACTCGATTCAATAGGCGTATAGTGAACACGATGCTACTCGACAAAGCATCGAGTGCATTGAGTAAACTTGACACCATTCGACGAAGCATCGAGTACATTGGGTGGTCTCAATACCATTCTACTTTAACAGAAAAATGTTCTGGATTCAACAGGAGTGGAGTGAACTTGACGCAACTCAACGAAGCATTGAGTGCGTTGAGTAAAATCGACACCATTCGACAGAAAATCGTGTTTGTTGAGTGGTCTCAATGTGATTATACTTTAACAGAAAAATGTTTTGGATTAAACAAGCGTCGAGTGAACATGAAGCCATTCGACAAAGCATCGAGTGCATTGAGTGGTCTCAATTCCATTCTACTTTAACATAAAAATGTTCCGGATTCAACATGCATCGAGTGAACACGATGCAATTTGATGAAGCATCGAGTGTGTTGCGTTACTCGAAGCTATTCGACAAATTGTCGAGTGCATTGAGTGAACTCGACGCCATTCGAAGAAGAATTGAGTGATACACAACAAATTTTGACTTAAGAGTATTTTTTCGGTCTGGTTCATATGTATGGGCTGAACTGGGTTTTTGGGATAAGCACTGATGGCACATTTAAACCCGATCTCTTCAACAAGACCTATTTAATACATTGACCTTCTCATGAGGACCTATTTAAAGCAATGATTGGCGGTCCAATACTACGGTGACACGTGGCAAGCAACTTAAACCCAAATTCTTCTTATAAAAGGGGAAGAAATGAGAAACCCTAGCTGTCACTCCCATTTCTTGCCAAGCCCACTATAACCATCATTGAACTAGAGAAGTGGGATATGACTCCTGGAGTTAAGATTTCGCTGGAGAAACAAGGGATCGAGCTAGTTCACTGGTGCAGTCGTCGTCCATGGCTCACTAATACCGCACCTGCCGCCAAGCTCACAACCAGGTCCATTTCTCCTCCCCTCCCTCGGTGCTAGTCTTCTAGATCCACTAAGAGAGATATTGGGCTCAAATAAGCCCGATGTCATGTGAGATAGAAGGAATATTCCGAGCTTTTTTTCATGCTCAGGTTCGCTGGAGGAGACGCCTCCGGCGGCATCTTATAGGGAAACACTAGCCACCACCTCAACGGAGGTGGTGGCGATAATCGTCGGCAGTGGCAAGTCCCAGGTTTCCAGAAACAAGGTTTGAAGTTTCTACAGGCAGAATAGATCCTAGCCATTGGCTATCGTGGAGGATAACTCGATGTCATTGAATTTAAGATTAATTAAACTACAGTGTCATTTATTTAACGTGTATATTCTGACACATTTATTTAGATATGTTGCATGTTGATGTTAGGCCGCATAGATGCAATTTAAGAAGTAATCATCAACAAAAAAAATTTAGCTAGGTCTTACCTTTAATATGATACCCTAAATATGTAATTTGGATCATAGTAGCTCCTTGTAGGGTCATTCTCCTAGGACTGCTCCAACTAGGGCAGAAATTCAAATGGATGCCTTGGCTAAACTATAATTACACATGTAGTGAAATTTAGGTCATGCATGTGTGTATACCATACTTAGACTATGTCTACAAATTAGAATTTTTGGAGGATATTTTCTTATAGTTTTAGTCAGAATTTGATTTATTAAATAAATGTAATTTAGGGAGTTTTACAACTCCAAATACCCCAAATTTGAGTGACATGTCTTTACGGTCATCCTATGTCCTTGGTAAAAACATGTAGTCATTTAAACATATGCATGTTAAAGGATCCAACATGCATGGAGAAGGTAGATTTGTAAATAGCCTGTAAATAGTAAAATGAGGTAAAATGGGAATTTAGCCCATTTGGCCCAATGCATGTTCATGAAATTTTGGGCAAAGGCTTATGGAGGTAAAATACTCCTTTCATGAGGAAATTGGGATATTTTGAATCAAAAATCCCATAAGTTGGATTTATTTCAAAAATAGCACATTTAGGTGTTAAAATGAAAAATAGGGCTATGGACTTAGAAAATTCCAAATTGTTGATACAAGCCCTAATATGTCATTTCACTTCTTTAGAAACATTTATAAGCATTTTTGTGAATTATTCCATGTAAAAATATTATAATTACATTTTTACTATTATCGGACTTTGATCAAAAACATGAGTAGTGGTTCAAGGAAAATTATGAGAAAATGTCTAGGCCCTTATTTATGCAATATGAACCCCTGTAAATTTTATTAAGATTTTTGGATGATTTTTTATGATGAACACTATAATAGTGGCATTTTGTAGTTATCTTAACATGGGAATATCTTAGGTTAAATCAAAGACTAGGAGTATGAAAATTGGTTTTTGACCATTATCTTGTTAATATTAGTGTGTAGAAATTTTCCCTGAATTTTTACACGATTATTTTTAATACTTCATTTGAAAAAAGAAGATAATGGAGTTTTAATCATAAATGGAAAATAATGGTCAGATCAAATTGGAAAATTAGGATTTTTAATGAACAGACATTTTTAACTGAGATAAACTTCAGATAATTTATTTAGACCTAATGGACCATTGGTTAGAGTATTTCCTGTTCAAAGTGACATAGGTCACTTGATTAATTAATTTAAATTATAGTCCAAAATAATTAGAAAAATGATGGAATTCTGAATGATCAATATTATACACATGACAAACCCATGATAAAAATTTGGAGGTCTTTGGCCCAAGTAATTGGAAGTCATCTCATATGAGTTAGAATTAGGTCTTGGGCTACGTTTAGTAAAAGTAATAAGAATCTTTAGAGTACTCAGGGTGATGAGATATAATTAAATTAAGAGATATACATAGTAATGAGTGTTAGAGTGCAAGTCACAAGGAGAACAAGTATAACGGGGTCCGGCAAAGGATCGTCGCTCTCCCAATCAGTACCTTAACCATTAGGTTTGCTCAAGAGCAATAATGAGATTGGGGTATTAGTAAGGGGTAGACACTAACAAAAGTATGTGTCCTTGAGAAAGGGAGCTTTGGGCTTTATCCCATTGTAGTTCATAGTGCCCTCGAGAGCCCTTCACCGGGCATGCCCTGGGCAGTCCAAGGATTAACCCTAAACTACTATGTATAACAAGAATTAGACAAGAGTAGACTAATAGGTTAAGGGAAACGATGTGACAAACTCACCCGTATAGGGTTGGAGTGATACAGAATAAGTTTATTCCTACGAGTTAGAGGCTCGGGTGTTTTATATATGATGAGTTTATGTCACAACCCGCATTTTCTCCGAGGAAAACGAATTATCAGAGTAGGGGAAAACACGCGTCATGATGCCACGTCGAGCAGGGGATAACTTCTGACGCTCAGGAAAAACACAAGCAACTATACTTTATGAAAATTCATAAGTTAAATGATTAGAAAATCAATTATATTTTTAAAGGCCGTATCCCTCGGCTCGGTGGATCACCTAGTCCAGAATTTAAAAACTATACTTATACGCTGTGGAAAAATACTTTATTCAGGTTTGACATCCTAAAAGAGTGCATAAGTGTCCCCAAAGGACAACTTATACTATGTAGGACCCTACTTTTAATTTATACTATGTATAAGAAATTGATCTTTTTACGTTGTTGGAAAAATAGTGACGAGTTTTATAAAACATGTTGATCATGAGTAATACTTATAATAGTGTTTTTAGGTTTAAAAGTAACTAGCAACCTAGCATAAATCATCCCAAGAGCAAGAAGACTAACTCCAGAAAGGTAGCAGGAAAAAGTTACATATCTATTATCAAGGTAAAAACTACCAGTGGGCGCCAACAAACTGACACGAACCCACTTACAAGTATGCATGTCTGTAAGAAAAACAACACAAAAACTACCTCGCAAAAATAATGAACTGATCTCTATAGCAATAGAGACCACCAGTAACTGCAAAGCACCACTAGCCGTCAGAGCGGCTACTATCCAGAACCTGAGGACTTCAAAGAAGAAAGAATACCTCAGCAAGAAAACTAGAAAACTTATTGGTACCCTAGGTTTTGATTTGAGTTCTGTCCTCTCTTTCTGTCTCTTGACCCAAGATTTATCTATGGTCAAAGGTTAGTTGATAGGTTAGATTCCCTAGTTGTGTAGAATTGCTTTTCCAGATGAATTTTTGGTTAAGTAGTTTTTCGTTCGACTATAGTCGAACGTCGCTAGACTATCGTCTATCGGCTGATCGACGATCGTCTATCAGTTGGTTGACGTTCTGTCTGCATTGATAGTTCGACTATCTGTTGATAGGTCGACTATCTGTTTGTCTTGGTAGTTCGACTATCTGTTGATAGGTCGACTATCTGTCGTCTTTGATAGTTCGACTATCTGTCCTGATAGTTCAACTATCTGATAGCTCGACTATCTGTTGATAGGTCGACTATCTGCTTGTTTTGATAGTTCGACTATCTTTCCTGATAGTTCAACTATCTGATAGCTCGACTATCTGTTGATAGGTCGACTATCTGTGTCGCTTTGATAGTTCGACTATCTGTTGATAGGTCGACTATCTGTGTTGCCTTGATAGTTCGACTATCTGCTTGGATAGTTCAACTATCTGATAGTTCGACTATCTGTTGATAGATCGACTATCTATTTTGTTTTGATAGGTCGACTATCTGTTGATAGGTCGACTATCTGTTTTCTGTGATAGGTCGACTATCTGCTTGATAGGTCGACTATCTGTGTTTGTTTGGTAGTTCGACTATCTGTCCGGATAGATCGACTATCTGATAGCTCGACTATCTGTTCTGATAGGTCAACTATCTGCCGAGGTAGTTCGGCTATCTTCTTTGATAGTTCGACTATCTGGATCGTTCGACTATCTGTCTGATAGATCGACGATCTCCGTGCGCCGTTCGACGATCTCTGAGGGTCGTTCGACGTTTTGCTGTATGCTCTTATTTAGTTTGTCGTCTTCTATGATGTGACTAATTTAATATCTATTTTGGCATAGTTTATAAAAGATTATCTGAATAATTTGTGACATTATTTCCATGCAATATCAGTTCCATTGTATATGCATGAGCTAATCTTTTCTGACAAAGTTGTTTGTCTTATAGCTGAGATATGCAATCTGCTTTATCTGCCAGGGTGTCCTTTATAGCCGTTAGACTCAAAAAGTCTTCCTTGGCCGTAAAGAGTTCTTTCTGATGTGACTTTCTCTTATATTATTTCATCAGAAGTATTTGCAGCTTCTTAGAAAGCTTTATCCTTTTATAGGATATCTGCCTGCTGTAGTTTGTTTTTGCTTTATGCTTTTTGCAGCCCAGCTTGCAGAGTTCAGAAAAAGACAAGATTCAAACTCAATTAGAGCCATTGTTGCTACTGATATATAAAGACTTCTTTGAAGAAGAAATCAACTAGTTCACAGAGATAAGAAATTCATTCAGCAAGCTTACAACAAGAACAAGTTTAACTGCTCTCAGCAATCTTCACTCAACTGAGAAGTGTTAGCTCTTCTTCAACCTGAGTTCTCCTGTTCCAGGAAGTTCTGACTCAGAGATCTTTTGAAGAAGAAGAAGAAGAAGATAGCTGCTAGAAGATCTTTATTTCTTATTTTATATCTTCTTGTAGTTCTTCCTTCAGTATTTACTGAAGTGTTTCTGCACTGAAACAAGACTTCACCTGGACGTTCTTTGAGCCAGGGGGAGCCTTGATTCTTTTAGAGCTGTCTAGCTCAGTGCAAGTTATTGTGCTTCTCTAATCTATTGTAAAATAGAGAAGACACCTTAACCCCTTTTCCCCCTCCTGTACAGGGTTATTACTCCCTTCAAAAGTATCCCTTGGTGGCAGGGCACCTGATCAAAAACCTGTGTTCGGTTTTTAGACACCTGATCAAAAGTCTAAAGGGTCTCTTGATCTACCTGAAGCAGATCTTGTTGGTGGCAGGGCACCTGATCAAAAACCTGAGTGGATTCCTACATTGTTGGTAGAAGAGTGGACGTACCCAAGTTGTTTGGGGAACCACTATAAATTCCTTGTGTCATCTGGATTGCCTTATTAAATGACTTGCATTGTGGCTGTGATTAGATATTAACTAGGTTTGCTAGTTGCTGGATAGGATCCAAAGCTAAACTGTAATTACAGTTAGCTATAGTTTGTGCACAACACTTGTGTTAGGCTCTAAGGTTTAATCTTAAATATCTATAACCTTCATTCCGCATTTAACTCCAAGGGAGTTGAGTAGAAAGTCAACTTTGCTAGTGCAATTTTTGATTACTCTATTCACCCCCCCCCCTCTAGAGTAGTATCTATCCCTTCTCTTTCAATTGGTATCAGAGGGAGGTTGACTGACTGAATAGGCTAACACCTAAGTCACAAGATCCTGATAGATACCAAAGTTTATAGATATTCACTTTCACTATCATGGCCCAGTCCAAGGATTATTTTAGCACCAGACCTCCATCATGCAACTTGGCTAAGTTTGGCATCTGGAAGGAAAGGATCAAATTATATATGAATTCTATTGATGAAAGTATTTTTTCTTCTATTTTGTCAGGACCACCAAGAGCACCTGCTGTTGCTACTGCCTCATCATCTGATATGAGTGCAGTGCCTCCTCCAGACTACAATGATGAGTACAAAAAGGCAAAGATAGCAGATGCCAAGGCAATGAACATTCTGGCTCAGACAATGTCTGATGAAGTATTCCAGAAGGTTGCTGACTGCTCCTCAGCAAAAGCTATGTGGGATACACTGAACTAGATTGTATCTGGTTCAGCTGATGAAAGGAAGGACAGGAGGTCCAACCTTATCTCACAATATGAGAATTTCAAGAAAACTGATGCTGAATCAGTTGAAGCCATGTACACAAGGCTCAGCTCAATCATCAATGAGCTGAGGACCCTTGACAAGGACATTTCATTGACAGAGGTCAATGATAAGATTCTTATGTGCTTCCCTAGCACATGGGATCTGAGGATCTGGCCTATCAAGGAGGCCAGAAGCACAAATGAAATTTCAACTGAAGCCCTTCTCGGCAAGCTCAAGTCTTTTGAGCAAGTGCTGAAGTCTAGGGAAGCTGAAGCTGAAGCAAAGACACCAACTCCTACAAGAAAAAAGCAAACTCTTGCTCTTAAAGCTGCTGACACTTCTGAAGGCAGCCAGTCAAATGAGGAACTGATGGCATTATTTGCCAAAAGGTTTCTCAAGATGGGAAGGAAGGAATTCAGAAAGAAGTCTTCAAAATATGAAGAAAAGCCAAGGTATGATCACACACCTTCTAAAGAAATTATCTGTTATGGTTGCAGGAAGCCTGGACATATCCTTCCAGATTGTCCAGAGGAAAAGAACAAAGAAAAGAGGAAAGATAAGGATCAGCACAGGAAGCACTCCAAGCCATCCTCCTACAAGAATAAAAAGAAGGAGAGAGGCTTTGTCGCTGAAACCTGGAGCGATTCTGATGAGGAATCCTCTTCCTCAAGCTCCAGTGAGGATGAAGAAGAAAAGAAGGCAAAGGAAGTTTGCCTAATGGCAATTGATGCCTGCAGCAATCACTTAGCTGCAGAGATTTCAGATTCAGATGAAGAAATGCCAACAGAAGATGAGGTACTATCTTCTTATGATTTCACTTCTGCAGAATTTAAATTAGAATTTAAATCCTTATATTTAGATTTAATTAGTTCTGAAAAGGAGATTAAAGAACTTAGACATAGGCTAGCTGAATCAGAAATCATAACTATTGAAAACATTAAGTTAAAGGAAGATCTCACTAATTCTAGTGAAGAAATTAAATTTCTTAAGAATGAGTTAGCTAAATCCAAAAGGCTAGAAGAGTCTCTAAATGGTAGAAGCCTTAAGTTACTTGAAATAACCAGCATGTCTAACACTAGGACAGGCAATAACAAATTAGGCTTAGGAGCATCTTCTAGTGAGCCCCCAATCATCCTTAAAAATCAACTTTCAACTCCAGTGAACTTTATCTCAGCTGATGGGATAAAGAACACTGAGCAAGTCAATCAAGTAAACAGAGCTTTAAATAAAGCTAAAAGAGAGAAAAGAAAACAGAAATTTAAAGAATTACAAAGAACGTCGAACACTGCTCGACGATCTCAGGCTCAGTGGTCGAACGAAGCTCGACGATCTGAGCATATATCGTCGAACGTCGATCGACGATCGCAGGCTCAGTGGTCGAACGGATATCGACGATCTGAGCAGCCATCGTCGAACGCTGGTCGACGTTTCCAATATGAATTTCAAAATTACACCCAGAACCTTAGAAACCCTAATATGAATAGAAATCCTAGGTTCATTGACCCATCATCTGCATGGAGAATCCCACCTAGGAGATCTTACCCATTAGGTTATCACCCTCAGCCTGCTTACTCTTTTATTTCCAATTTCTCTTATGTGAAAAACAAGGGACCCAAGGTTACCTGAGTCCATAATGTTTAAATTGTTTTAATTGTAGGTGAAGACCTATCCTATCACTCAAAATAAGTGGTATTTGGATAGTGGTTGCTCCAAGCACATGACAGGAAACAAAGAACATCTGTCAAAGTTCAAAGCAAAGCTTGACCCAAAGGTAATCTTTGGAGATTCAAGCTGTGGTCAAACTTAAGGGTATGGCAGGATGACCATTGGAGCTGTTACTTTCAAGAGAGTTGCTTATGTGACTGGACTAAAGCACAATCTAATTTCAGTAAGTCAATTATGTGATGCTGGATACCAGGTATCATTCTCTAACTCTCTATGTAATATTACTTTAAATAATAGTGTTGTATTGGTAGGCATTAGACAAGGTAACATTTATTTAGTAGATTTTAATTCAACTGATTCTGAAATCTGCCTGTTTAATGAAGTAACTAATAATAACACCTTGTGGCATAAAAGGCTTAGCCATGTTAACCTCAAGAACATATCTAGGTTATCTAAACACAACCTTGTTAGAGGTTTACCTTCTTGCCCCTACAAGAAGGAGAGCCTATGCAAGGCTTGTCAGCTAGGCAAGCAAACCAAGAATTCTTTTAAATCAGTAAATAAAAGTGATTCTCCTAGAATCCTGTATTTATTACATTTGGACCTATTTGGCCCAATAAATGTACAGAGTTTAGGAGGGAAGTATTACACCCTAGTCATTGTAGATGACTTCTGTAGATTCACTTGGGTGTTCTTTTTGAGAACTAAGGCTGATAACTTCAAAGCCCTTACAGACTTTCTATTATGTGTGCAGACTGAGTGCTCTACTCATGTGGCCTTGATCAGAAGTGATCATGGTACTGAGTTTGACTCTCTTCTCATGCAAGAATTCTGTGAGAGAGAAGGTATCAAACATAGCTTCACAGCTCCTAGAACTCCCCAACAAAATGGGGTGGTTGAAAGGAAGAACAGAACACTAATTGAAGTTGCTGGCACATTGTTGGCAGATGCTAATATGCCTCTTTCCTATTGGGCAGAAGCTGTTAGCATAACCAACTATGTCTTGAATAGAAGTCTGATACACAAGCTTAAGTGTAATACTCCTTATGAGTTACTTAAAGGAAAGAAACCTAAAATAAATTATTTTAGAGTTTTTGGCTGTGTTGTTTATATTCATAATAATAATAAATAATATCTTAGAAAGTTTTAAGCAAAGGCTTCAATGGGAATTTTTCTAGGATATTCCCAAGTAAGCAAAGCTTATAGGGTATTTAATAAATCATCTTCTAAAATTGAAGAGTCTGTTCATGTGTCCTTTGATGAATCTCAAATGTTTTACAAGGAGAAGGAAAATTCTCCTTCCTCAAGTTCATTACAGGTACAAGATTCTTCCAAAGATGTCACTCAAGATATCCTCCATCTTTCAACTCTTCATATCACTGAATCAGACAGTGATGAAGACATTGTTGAAGCTGTTGTTGTTCCACCAACAGTAGATCAAATTCCTCCTGAGGAATTAATCCCAACTGTTGCTGAAGATCACATCCCAGCTGCTGATGTTGTCACACTTAGAGATCACCCCACATCTCAAGTGATAGGAGACATATCAGCTGGTGTTCAAACAAGATATCAGTTAAGACAAGATGTGATGCATGCTTGTTTCCTCTCACAGATTGAGCCCCTCACCATTAAAGATGCAGAGCTAGATCCCCACTGGATCATTGCTATGCAAGAGGAACTCAATCAGTTTGAGAGATGTAAAGTTTGGACTTTGGTTCCAAGACCTAAAGGCCAACTGATCATAAGCACCAAGTGGGTGTATAGAAACAAGTTGGATGCAAATGGCATCATTGTAAGGAATAAAGCTAGGCTTGTAGCTCAGGGCTACAGACAGGAGGAAGGTATAGATTATGACCAAACCTTTGCTCCTGTTGCAAGGCTAGAAGCAATAAGGATCTTCTTGGCCTATGCAGCCTACATGAAGTTTAAGGTTTTTCAAATGGATGTCAAAAGTGCTTTTCTTAATGGTGAGCTAAAGGAAGAGGTGTTTGTTGAACATCCACCCGGTTTTGTTTCCTCAACTCAGCCCTCGCATGTTTTCAAGTTGCAGAAAGCTCTTTATGGACTAAAGCAAGCTCCCAGAGCCTGGTATGAGACTTTAGTTAGTTTCCTGTTAGAGCACAACATTACTAGGGGAGTAGTTGATAGAACCCTCTTCGTCAAGCACCACAAGGACACAATCCTGTTAGTTCAAGTGTATGTGGATGACATTATTTTTGGTTCCACTGATCCCAAACTGTGCAAAAAGTTTTCCAACTTGATGCATTCCAAGTTTGAGATGAGTAGTATGGGTGAGCTGTCTTACTTTCTTGGTCTCCAAGTAAAGCAAGATGCTGATGGTATCTTCATATCCCAATCCAAATATGACAAGGAATTGGTAAAGAAGTTTGGGATGGCAGATGCTTCAGCAATGCATACACCTATGGCTACTAATGTAGTTATTGATTCTGATGATCAGGGAAAGCCTGTAGATCAAAAGAATTATAGGGCCATTGTTTGTTCCCTATTGTATTTAACTGCAAGTAGGCCAGACATAATGTTTGCTACATGCCTTTGTGCTAGATTCCAGGTCAACCCCAAGGAATCTCATCTGATTCTTCTCAAGAGAATTTTGAGATACCTGAAGGGATGTCCAAATCTAGGACTTTGGTACCCAGCTGAGTCAGAATTTGAATTAATTGGATATTCTGATTCTGATTATGCTGGTTGTCGAGTTAACAGGAAAAGTACCTCAGGAACTTGTCAGTTCCTGGGAGAGAGATTGGTCTCTTGGTTCTGTAAGAAGCAGGCCTCTGTATCAACTTCAACTGCAGAAGCTGAATATATAGCAGCTGCCAGTTGTTGTTCACAGATCCTGTGGATACAAAATCAGCTTTTGGATTATGGGTACTCACACAAGAACACTAAAATCATGTGTGACAGTACAAGTGCTATCTCCATTGCACAAAATCCAGTGCACCACTCTAGAACGAAGCACATTGAGATTAGACACCATTTCCTGAGAGATTGTGTGGAAAAGAACAAGATCAGACTTGAGTTCATATCCACAGACCTTCAGAGAGGTGATATATTCACCAAGCCCTTAGATGAACAGAAGCATCTGTTCTTTTTAGTTCAACTAGGCATGATTAATGGACGAGACTAAGTGTGACTATCTGCCGTGTTGAAACTTGCTTGAAGATCGTCGAACGATGCTCGAAGATCGTCGAACGGATCAAGCCTATCGTCGACCTATGGTTGATGATAGCTTATCTGTTTAAAGATCATCGACCGGCGTTCGAAGATCGTCGAACAGGTCAAGCTTATCGTCGATCCATGGTTGACGACAGCTTGTTGTTTGTGAAGACAGAAATAGTCGAACGATTGATCGACTACTCTGCTTCAGGACCGATCGTCGAACGACCGTTCGACTATCGTCTCCAGTATCTTTTAAATAGATCGACGATCGCTGTTTTAATATAAAGCCGATAGTCGACCTAGGTTAAAAGATAGTTGCTTTTATCGTCGACGGAGAGCGTCTTTTCGCATTCCGTCTTCCCGCTTGCTCTTTGTCTTGCTCTCTGTCTTGCGCTCCGTCCTCGCCGTCTCTCTCTCGACTCCTATAGCGTTTTCAATGGCGATTGCTCCAGCGCTGCTTGCAGTGGTAAAGTTTGATGCTGGGTTCAGCGTTGATTTCGATGCCTTCAGCAGTTGCGAACCAGGGATAGTAGAAATCCTAAATCTTTGCAGAGAATAAGGATTAGAAAAACTCATGTCTTACAGAGTAAAGATAAATATTCAGGAAATCAAAGAGTGGGCCTTCACTTCATCGTCGACTGATGATTCGATGACCAGGACAATCAGCGGAGAAGAGGTAATTTTGACTCCCGCTGTTCTAACTGAAATTTTTGGTTTAATTAATGGTGAAGAAGAATATGAGCAAGATGCTCCTGAATTCGGAAGAATGTTAACTGAGCTGGGACATGCGAAGGCATCCCCTCCAAGCTCCTCAAGGTGAATTTTCCCTTTAAGATCAAGTTTCTTGCAGAAGTTGTTGGAAAAGTGCTACTAGGAAAGCACTCAGCCCATGATAATATCACCAGACAATAATTTGCACTAATGTGTGCAATTGTTAATAAGAAGCAGATAAACTGGGCTGGCGTTCTGTTTGATTTAATAAGAAAGAAGAATGGAAAGAAAGAGGTTAACCTAGGAAGGGTTGTTGGTAATTTTCTGAAGGAAAAATACCCCCATTTGCTTGTGTCTGCCGCCACCTCCATCAACGCGAGAAATAAGATGGATCCCTCGCTGTTCTCAAAGTGGAAAAGGACTTTCCTGAAGCCCGCTCCCACAGGGGTTGCTCCAGTTATATCTGAGAGCACCAGGACTATTGCAGTCACTCCCCCCCCCCCCCCTCTAGTAGCTGGCTCAGCTGAAATCTCTCTTCCATCCTCTTCTTCTGCTTTGCCGTCTACTGCAGTTGAAGTTCCTTCAACTTCAACTGGAGTACAACATTCTGCCTCTCCTCCTACATCTTCTCTCCCGACTGATCTTGCTGGGATTTCTCAACCCAGCTTTGATTTGTTGGCGTCTGATATTTCTTCTCCTGTTCATTCTCCCATTCCAACTCCTCCTCACTCTCCAATTCTATCTTCAGATCATGTTGATCACCCTGCATCCACCCATGCATCTCCACATCATTCTCCAGCTCCATCTCCAACACATTCTCCAGCTCATATTGCACATACCACCCCTGCTGTTTTTCCACCCTCAGAAATTCCATCATCATCATCTTCTTCTTTTATTATATCTCCAGAATTTATTGCTAGCATTGTGGAGTTAATTACCCCTTCAATCAAAACTATGATTGATGAGGCAATTGCTCCCCTTGTTTCTTCCATATCTTCTTTGACTGCTGCTATTCAGGCACTCTCAAAGTCCGCTGAGCCCTCTTCTTCTAGGGGCCTGGTTTCAGTTTATACTGAAATCAGGCAGGGGGAGATGCTTGATGAAGATATCCCAGAGCAGCCTTTGGCCTCCCCTCCAGCAGTTCTTCTTGCAGTAACACAGAAAGTAGCAGAAGTCTCAGCTCCTCCTCCTCCATCTGAAAAGGAAATATCTGATGCAATCATATTGACAGAGTTTGTAGTAAAAGTTTCCTTAGAAGAATCCTCAACTCCCTTGGTTGCCCAGTACCTAGAAGGAATAATCACCTCCTTTCTAGATGATTTGTGGGAGTTAGGTCACCCTAAAGAAAAAATACTGAAGGTATGTCTCTTTCCCAATTTGTAGATTACTTAATTGATATGTTAGTATGGGAATATCTGGAAGGGATGACTAGATGTCATTTAGCAAGATTTTATTCCTAATCCTACAGATATAATGGAAGAAGTAGTTGTTGTCCAAGAGCCAGAACCAGTACCTGAACCTGCTCTAGAGATTTTAGATGCTATAGAGCTTGAACCTGTATCTGCTCCTGATGTCCAAGTGGTTGTAGAGCCAGTAAGTGAACCTGCTTCTGAAGTTCAACCTGAACCAGAAGCAGCTGTTCAAGTTCCTGAAGTTGCTGAACCTGCTCAGCAAGCAGTGCAAATTGAACTGGTCCCCACGACAGTTCCTGAGCTTCAAGAAAAGGATCCTGAAAGTCAAATTGAAAAATCTACCGTATGGGATGATTCCCCAGGCTTAGACTTAGATACTCTCCTGGCACAGGATGCCATGGAAGAAGAAATTGAAAAAGCTGCTTTAAAGGAAAAAAGAAAGAGCTCTGAAAAAGGCTATTGATCCCTATGATATGCCTATCTCTTCAAATTCTGAAGAAGAAATTGATTCTGATGAATCTGCTGATTCTAAGAGAAAAAGGATTGCGAAAAAGAAAAGAAAGGCTGTGGCTCCTCCTCTTGCAAATCCAGACAATGATACACCATATTATATTCTGAAAGGGATTGATCCCAAGTCTAAAGAATTCCAGCATTGGATGTGGTTTTCTAAAAATCAACAAAAGCAAAGGAAAAAGGCTAAGAGATATGACCCTCCTGCTCCTAAATGGAATCCTAGAGGTCCTCCTCCTCCACCTCCCGGTGCAGGAGCCTCAGGAAATCTATCTTCTAAATCTGCCTCTCAATCTGAACGATCAAATCCATCCCAGCCTGCTCAAAGGAAAAGTTCTCAAAGTTTCCAAGATAAAAGCCAATCTGGTTATCAAAGAACTGATTCAGTTAAAGAACAAGTTAAGGAGGTAGTTTATCAAAGACCAACCTTTTCCCCTCCTCCTTCTCCAAAGAAAAAGGTTCCATCTCCAAAGCCAGTGCATTCTGAGAAAGTTGTTCCAAAAGTTAATCAAGATAAAGAACCAGATGATACTCCTTCTGAGATTGTTTATGAAAGCCCTGAGCTTGATCCTAACTTTAGGTAGCTCGTTTTCTAGAACTGGTTGGAGCTGCGCAGATCAGGAAAGCTAGAGAAGAAGGAAAGTACAATGCCGGATTGACTACTATGTCTAAATTCAGAAAGAAGGAGCTCGAAAAGTTCCAGGTTAGACCTGAGATGTTTGATCCTTCAAAATATATGGAAAAGCATCCAGAGGCAGTGGTCCCAAGAACAACTGAATTGAAAATTATTGGAAAACAAGATTTGAAGCAATCGAAGAAAGAAGCTCTAGATCCTACAAGGAAAATTACTTTTGTTTCTAGTTCGTCTAATCCTGAATCTAACTCTAAAGCACCTTAAATTAGTCATTGATTGACAGTTAATTTTTATCTGATTGATTGATGATATCTGCTTAGTTATTTCCCTTTATGCATTTTATTTAATTTCTGTAATTAGTGTTGTTTGTTTTATTTGTTGAGAGACTTAACTCAAATAGGGGGAGATTGTTGGTACCCTAGGTTTTGATTTGAGTTCTGTCCTCTCTTTCTGTCTCTTGACCCAAGATTTATCTATGGTCAAAGGTTAGTTGATAGGTTAGATTCCCTAGTTGTGTACAATTGCTTTTCCAGATGAATTTTTGGTTAAGTAGTTTTTCGTTCGACTATAGTCGAACGTCGCTCGACTATCGTCTATCGGCTGATCGACGATCGTCTATCAGTTGGTCGACGTTCTGTCTGCGTTGATAGTTCGACTATTTGTTGATAGGTCGACTATCTGTTTGTCTTGGTAGTTCGACTATCTGTTGATAGGTCGACTATCTATCGTCTTTGATAGTTCGACTATCTGTCCTGATAGTTCAACTATCTGATAGCTCGACTATCTGTTGATAGGTCGACTATCTGCTTGTTTTGATAGTTCGACTATCTGTCCTGATAGTTCAACTATCTGATAGCTCGACTATCTGTTGATAGGTCGACTATCTGTGTCGCTTTGATAGTTCGACTATCTGTTGATAGGTCGAATATCTGTGTTGCCTTGATAGTTCGACTATCAGCTTGGATAGTTCAACTATCTGATAGTTCGACTATCTGTTGATAGATCGACTATCTGTTTTGTTTTGATAGGTCGACTATCTGTTGATTGGTCGACTATTTGTTTTCTGTGATAGGTCGACTATCTGCTTGATAGGTCGACTATCTGTGTTTGTTTGGTAGTTCGACTATCTGTCCGGATAGATCGACTATCTGATAGCTCGACAATCTGTTCAGATAGGTCGACTATCTGTCGAGGTAGTTCGACTATCTTCTTTGATAGTTCGACTATCTGGATCGTTCGACTATCTGTCTGATAGATCGACGATCTCCGTGCGCCGTTCGACGATCTCCGAGGGTCGTTCGACGTTTTGGTATATGCTCTTATTCAGTTTGTCGTCTTCTATGATGTGACTAATTTAATATCTATTTGGGCATAGTTTATAAAAGATTATCTGAATAATTTGTGACATTATTTCCATGCAATATCAGTTCCATTCTATATGCATGAGCTAATCTTTTCTGACAAAGTTGTTTGTCTTATAGCTGAGATATGCAATCTGCTTTATCTGCCAGGCTGTCCTTTATAGCCGTTAGACTCAAAAAGTCTTCCTTGGCCGTAAAGAGTTCTTTCTGATGTGACTTTCTCTTATATTATTTCATGAGAAGTATTTGCAGCTTCTTAGAAAGCTTTATCCTTTTATAAGATATCTGCCTGCTGTAGTTTGTTTTTGCTTTATGCTTTTTGCAGCCCAGCTTGCAGAGTTCAGAAAAAGACAAGATTCAAACTCAATTAGAGTCGTTGCTGCTGCTGATATATAAAGACTTCTTTGAAGAAGAAATCAACTAGTTCATAGAGATAAGAAATTCATTCAGCAAGCTTACAGCAAGAACAAGTTTAACTGCTCTCAGCAATCTTCACTCAACTGAGAAGTGTTAGCTCTTCTGCTCTTCTTCAACCTGAGTTCTCCTGTTCCAGGAAGTTCTGACTCAGAGATCTTTTGAAGAAGAAGAAGAAGAAGATAGCTGCTAGAAGATCTTTATTTCTTATTTTATATCTTCTTGTAGTTCTTCCTTCAGTATTTACTGAAGTGTTTCTGAATTGAAGCAAGACTTCACCTGGACGTTCTTTGAGCCAGGGGGAGCCTTGATTATTTTAGAGCTGTCTAGCTCAGTGCAAGTTATTGTGCTTCTCTAATCTATTGTAAAATAGAGAAAACACCTTAACCCCTTTTCCCCCTCCTGTACAGGGTTATTACTCCCTTCAAAAGTATCCCTTGGTGGCAGGGCACCTGATCAAAAACCTGTGTTCGGTTTTTAGACACCTGATCAAAAGTCTAAAGGGTCTCTTGATCTACCTGAAGCAGATCTTGTTGGTGGCAGGGCACCTGATCAAAAACCTGAGTGGATTCCTACCTTGTTGGTAGAAGAGTGGACGTACCCAAGTTGTTTGGGGAACCACTATAAATTCCTTGTGTCGTCTGGATTGCCTTGTTAAATTACTTGCATTGTGGCTGTGATTAGATATTAACTAGGTTTGCTAGTTGTTGGATAGGATCCAAAGCTAAACTGTAATTATAGTTAGCTGTAGTTTGTGCACAACACTTGTGTTAGGCTCTAAGGTTTAATCTTAAATATCTATAACCTTCATTCCGCATTTAACTCCAAGGGAGTTGAGTAGAAAGTCAACTTTGCTAGTGTAATTTTTGATTACTCTATTCACCCCCCCTCTAGAGTAGTATCTATCCCTTCTCTTTCAAAACTGCTTGAAAGTATCAATCAGAAGATAAGTAAAAGAGGAAAACAAAGCAGTAACAGTCACAATTGCCCAAGGAAAGGCAAAAAGGAAGTGCACTAAGTGCGAGGACACAACAGTAACTCTGCCAAAAAGATGTAGAGTCAACAAGGCTACCATGAGACCAAATGATGCAATCTACTAAGGAAGAAACGTCTAACACCCTAAGCTGTGAGAGATGGTAGTAGTAAAAACATCGCGGATCCGGGTTGGATGCAAACTCAGTCCCCCAACCACTATTTCCAAGAAACCAAGCTAAGGGTCTACATGTGAAAGCACTAGGGACCTCCCACCCCCTTGCCCAGTCCGTACCTGGAGCAAGATTAAAAAAAAAGGGTGGTCTTGGCTAAATTACACAACACCTCCCCAATTAAGAGCTTCAAACCACCACTACTAACCACGACCCACGATTCAGCCCTTTTTGAAAAAAACAAGAAAATAGCCGACAAGGAACCTCAAAATAGAGAAATTCACTCGGGGGAGAAAATCAAGGTAAGGGAAAAGCGTTGAGATGACTCAACACAGCCTGGCATTGAGTGAGCCCCACTCACTTAATGCCTAACTAGACCTTGGCGTTGAGTGAGTTAGCCTCACTTAGCGCCAGAATCAACCATGGCGTTGAGTGAGGTTCACTCACTTAACGCCCTCCGAAGGAACAGCTCTGTTGTTGAGTGAGCTAACCTCACTCAACACCAAAACAGCTATGGAGTTTAGTGAGGTCCACTCACTCAACGCCTTAGCGCTTAACCGCAACACCCAACGGTGGCGTTGAGGGAGTCCACCTCTCTCAATGCCAAAATTGCTTTGGCGTTGAGTGAGGTCAACTCACTCTACGCCAAAGTACTTACCCGAGAGAAAACCCTAAGCCGACGCCATCTGGAAGAGGTCGGCGGGAATGCCGACTGATTCTCGCTGAATCGGCGGGAAAGCAGATCGATTCTCGCCGAATCGGCGGGAATGCCGATCGATTCTCGCCGAATTGGCAGGAAAGCAGATTGATTCTCGCCGAATCAGCGGGAATAACTAATGATACTCGTCGAAGTCGGCGAGAATCACTTTGTGATTCCCGTCGATTTCGACTTAGATGAATTTTCTCACTCAATCACCTCACAACTTAGCCACAAAAGAACAGACCAAACTATGGCTTTGAGTGTGTGCACCACACTCAACGCCAAGCCCGGGCGGCTTTTGGCATTGAGTGTGTGCACCACACTAGACACCAATTCCCGAGAGCCTACCAAGACTGGTTCTAGAAAGAGCACTACCACTGAAACCTCCCTCTCTCTCTATCAGCTCCACCCGCAAAAGCACCAAACCAGAAATAAAAATCTGGAGTCTAAATGGGGAAAGCAACCAGCGGGTTGAGCAAAAACATCACAAGGAGGGGGCTTATAAAGGGAAACTGTGTAAGACCCCTTTTTTTTCTTTTTAAACCCCCGGGGTCTTAGCCCAGAACTGCCGCTTTGCGGTGGCACCGACTCACGGGAAGGCCGCCACTACAAAACGCCAATTCTGCCGGCCCTTTTCGATCGCAGAATAGTAGCATAATGAAGTAAAAGCAAGTCCACATAACCACATGTATATAAATAAATCTCCACGAAGGGAGTGTCCACAATAATAATATATCAGATTACAAAGGAGGGCTTGTGCCCAGTACATCATATCCTCACTACAAGTCACTCGCAGAAGCAAAACTAAAACTAAGCGTCACCGTAACTGTCACTGAACCGAGAGCACCCAAGCTTGTCTGGCCCATCTCCACCGACTCCGTGCTCTGCTGGTGCTGCATCTCTGGGTGCTTCTTCCTTTTTGGCCTGTCGTTGCCGCCTCGCAATCCACATCTGCGTCTACATCTTCGGCCTCCTGGCTGCTGAGCTGGTGGGATCCCACCCATCAAGGGGCATTTAACCCGTGTATGTCCCGGCTGGTGGCAATGGTAACACGGTCGCGGGGTCAACTCTGTCAGAAACTGCAACACCTGGGACCCTTCCATATGGTACACCTAAAATGTTGTGGTTCGAAAACCGTTAGTCATAAAGACTAAGCCCTATCATCCCCTACCCCTTCCCCCATGGCTCCTAGGTACCGAGCGGAGAGGAAGAAAGGGAAGTACATGAAGGTGGAGAGTAAGTCAAATAAACAGGTGACACCGGGCCTATGCTAGCAATTCTATAGTAATAAGATAGCAACAGAAAGTAAGAAATGTAACCTTAACTTATCCGCGGAAGCGCATAAGCTAAGGGATCTTTTGCAGGGCTCCCATCGTATAGAGTGTCTCATACCACTTATACGTTGGGGTGTCGGTTGTCAAACAGCAAGGAATGGCAAGTAAGTGAAAGAACAAGAAATATAACCATTGATTTATAGGGATTACCCCTATAGACCAAGGGGGTCGTTTTGCAGGGCCTATCGTATAAAACGTCCCATACCATTTTATACGTTAGGTGGCATGTTTATGCTATGACACACAATTATGCTATGGAATGCACAAGCAAGTGCAACACACCCACACGACTCTATGCGCACAGACCTTTAGTTCCCCCTGTTCGGGCAGCTAGCTTCACCCCCAGGAACCTCCGTTGTGGCAAACGGAGAGAGTGAGTCGGGCCCCCCACTCCTAGGCGGGTAACCACACTACCAGGCCTAGCCCTTCCGTACGCCTCTAGAAGAACACAACCTAGAGTATTTGCGTACTTGTGCTGGCTGTACACACCAGGCTTTTCGCCGAGTCAACATACCGCTGTCGGTGTGATCGATCGCCTAGTACCGATGACCCACCACTTTTATGCACATGCAATCATGACAATTATATTTGTACATGTTCTCATATTATCGAGCCTCCAGCTCTCTAGGCTACCAAGCATATACCAAGTCCCCGAGCATCCCGCTCCCTGGACTTCCCAATTACAAACCAACCACCATCACTACTAGTAGGCCCTTAGACCACGGACCTACTCTACCCATCCCATGCCATTTCTTCTTCCTAAGTGTACAAGTGTAGGTGTGAGGTACAACTATTATTAGGGTTACTCTTGATCATTTTATTCCTAAGATTTAAGGTTAACCTTGGACTTCCCGAGGGTTACCCGGTGAAGGGCTCGCAGCGGTACTAGGAGCTATGATGGGGTGAATCCCAAAACTCCCTTTCCAAGGCACTTATTATACTTGATTGGTTCCCTTAACCCATTCCCTTCTCACATTATAGTGGGCTATTCCTAGGGTGGCTTTGACTCTTCCTCTTCTCGGGGAGGGCGGTCTTCTGTCGAACCCGAACACTACCTATCGCTAGTCAACCTAACCACCTACACATCCTAACTTCCAATAATGATCTTGATTTAACTCATCCTGTCCAAACCAGCAAACTATCAAAATTCCATCTCCAAGTTCATTACCCACTCTAGCTCAGCTTCTGCAGTTTTACTAAACGCAAACCGTCCTAATCTTTATGAGGTATGCAAGGGGTGGTACTCCCAACTATCTTCCACATCCAAAATAATATTTACTGGAGGTCTACCATGACCTAATTAGTCTAAATCCAGAAAATAATAATTTTCCTATTTCATTTGGCATTTAATTTATTTATTCTAAGATCCCAAATGCTCTTGTATGAACATGAAGTGCACTAATGAGTCAATAATAAATCATCATAAAATCAGTAAAAATCATATAAGACATTTAAACAGCAATTCCAAGTTTTGAAAAATTCCAAAGATGTTTATGCCTACATTTCCTAATTTACCATTTTAGGCCATTTTTACTATATCATGAAGGAAGTACTGTAAATATTTATCCAAAAATCCCATGAAAATTATATGAGATATATAGTAACCTAAAACCATCATAAGCCAAGTACCATAATTTTTCTACAACATTTGAACTCTGAATTTATCTTAATGCAAGGTACTAATTTTCTTAACTTAATGAAGGAGGTACTCTTTTTATCCATCTAAAATTCCAGAGAAAATTATAGGGTGACTATCATGGTTTGAAACACGCACTGACCAAATTTCATAATTTTCCAATTAATAATTGGGCACAATTTGTATTTTTGACTATATATCACAATTAGCACATTAAAGAATAAAGTACTCAAAATAATCAGATAAAATTTCCAAGAAAATTACATAAGGAGTATCATGCTATAATATGCACTAATCCAAGATTTCATAACATTCCAGTGAACATAAATTCCAGAATCATCAAAACAAATATCTAGGGCATAATTAGAGTTGTAAATAAAGTACTGTATAAATTTGCCCAAAAATCTCCACAAAATTATATTATGTCTACTTGGACCATTACATTACTCTACCAAAATTTTACTAGATTTGTAGTTTAGTTGATAGCTTAATAATTCAAATAAAGGTTTGTGACCTAAACTAGGGTTAGGGTTTGAGGTGGGCTAAATATCTCCAAATACCATAATATTTTCACCAGAGGACTTAAATAGCTCTATGGTCCTCTCCACCAAATTTCAAGTCAGTCCAAGGTCATTTGACCCCATGACCTTCACAACCCTACAAATCCCCATTAAGGTACCTACCCTAGGGTTCCAGGGCTGCCCATCACCAAACCACTCTAAACTCCCTTGGAGGGTGTGTCATGCCCTAAAAAGTCAGTGACCAAAATGTCAGCCTCTGTTGAGGTGATATGGCCACTCAAATACCAAGGGGGTGTTTGATCTTAAATTATCCTATACAGATCAACCTAGGGTTGGACACAAACCTAACCAAAACATCTCCAAATGAGATGAAATTTTTACCAGAACCTTATGATAAACCCAGGGACCACTCACCAAAATTTGGGAGGGTTTGGAAGTCTTTTAGCCATCTAATTAAATTGAGCTAGGATTATTGAATTTTTCTAAAAACCATAGAAAAACATTCTCCAAAAATTCTCTTTTTTAGATAGCACCTAGATATAGGTAAGATTAGGCCACACCCCAAATTTCAAGTCATTTTGATGACTGGATCGGATTGGGGAATTTTTCTAAGGTCAAGACAGCCCTATGGATAGACCTCACCAAAAGGATGTTGTGGTCTAACGAGGACTCCAAATCTAGTGAAATTAATTTTGAATTAAAGTAGACTTCAAGGGATACATTTTCTATGTTGACCACTTTTTATGTTTCAGCCCCTACGGGCTATAATTTTCAGTTTCAACCTGGTGTACAGTAAAAAGGGAATTAATTCCTAACTATACAATATATTATATAATGCAATGTTACTATTCATCTCCTTCTTCACCCGAACCCGAATAGAACCAGAAAATAACTATTCCTGTAGCTTTTCTAAGGCTATTTCCCGGCCACCCAGCCGTCTCCCTGGCCGGCCACCACCACCACCACCTCTATTGAGGTGAGGGCTACCGTCGGGCGGCGGCACGGCCGCCGGAGAGGCGGTTTCCGGCGAACCCGACCACCATTTATTTTTGAAAAACATGGAAAAACTCACCCGATCCGGCTCTTTTGAGCCCGATATCTCTCCTAATGATTTCTAAGATCTATCCATAGAATAAAGAGTAGAGGAGGACCTTATTCATGGTTTGACGGCGAGATGAACGACGGTTGATATGGCGCGGTGGTGGCGTTGCTGAACTTCTCCTACAGCAAGGTACAAGGCTTCAATCCGTCGGGTAGGGGTGGAAACTCCATCTCTAGGTCTAGGGAGCTTTTTTATAGATCAGCAAGTGGGGAGGGGAAAGGATGAAACGTTCATGGCCATTATCATTTCTTCTTAAAAAACGTTTCGGTTATGATGCAGGGAATTGAATTGCTGGAAACGAAGAGATGTTTGCCAGGTGGCGATTTCCTATTGGACCTCATTTCCTTATTTTATTAAATAGTTAGAGTAGTAAACGGACCATAAATATTCCTGGTGTAACTTCCCATAATCAGAATTGATTACGACGTCGGTTACCAAAATTTCCAGTCCGGCAGAAGTTTCGGCCTTGGTCACGGGCATGACACATAGGTCACGGGCGTGACAGGCCCGGGTTGCTAATTCTGGGTTCGACGATTGTCGAACTGAGATCGATGATGGTCGAAGGGTGGTCACGCCCTAGGTCACGGGCATGACACATGGGTCACGGGCGTGACAGGCCCGGGCTTGATGATCGTCGAATTGAAGTCGACGATCGTCGAAGGGTGGTCACACCCTAGGTCACGGGCGTGACACATGAGTCACGGGCGTGACAGGCCTAGGTATCAAATTCTGGGTTTGACGATCGTCGAATTGAGTTCGACGATCGTCGAAGGATGGTCACGCCCTTGGTCACGGGCGTGACACATGGGTCACGGGTGTGACAAGGTCATGAGGCAAATTCCTCGCTCGGCGATCGTCGCGCTGAGATCGACGATCGCCGAAGGGGGTCACGCACTTGGTCACGGGCGTGAATCCTGGGTCGTGGGCGTGACAGGACCGAGTTGAAGATTCTGCGCCCGACGATCGTCTCCTTGAGATCGACGATCGTCGAAGGAGTCACGCCCTAGGTCACGGGCGTGACGGGTCGGTCACGGGCGTGGCCAACCCGTGACCCGAAATCTCGGTCGATTTATTTCACTTTTTGGGCTTCCTAGGGTTCTGCCACGACCAACTGGCTCGTAGGGGTCTAGCCGGAAATGGGATGTTACAAATCCCAATAAACAAAACAAAGATTTCGTCCCCGAAATCAAGGTTAGGCCTACGGGACTCTAATCGGGATAAAGGAAGCTTGTAACATCCCATGAGAGTTGAAAGATCTACATCTCTGCGTTACGTTTGCAGTGCAGTTTGGATTCTAAGACCAATTCGTCCAATTGTCAAGGTATATACCCCCAATAAACAAAGGATTAGCCCCTATTCTTGAAATCTCGGTCTTATTGGTTTAAGATAGGAACGCAAATTGATTGTCCTGAGGGGTTGTAAGGTATACCTGACCGAAAAGTTCCGGATACTTTTGTCGCATCAAGTTCTGTGGCTCCCATGTATGCTCCTCCTGCCCATGATTGTTCCACAGAACCTTGACTAACGGAACCTTCTTCCGACGCAAGGTCCGTACTCCTCTGCCATCGATCCGACTCGGCTCCACGTGAACTGACTAGTTGGAAGCTACCGGTCCATCTGTGGTCAAAATCTGCTGCTCCGGGCGCAGTAAAGACCTCCTAAGTGAAGAAACGTGGAATACGTCGTGCAGAGCTGCCAGCTCTAGTGGCAACTGCAGCCTGTAAGCTAAGGCCCCGATCCGCTCCAAGATCCTGTAAGGGCCCATATACCTAGGGCTGAGCTTCTTCCTCCGACCACGCACCTATGAAACTCCATGCATGGGCCGGATCCTCAAAAACCTCGGTTCCCCTCTTGAACTCCACCTGACGATGTCGGGCGTCATAATACTTAGCCTGTCTGCTCTGCGCTTCTAACATCCTGTCTCTGGTTAGTCTCACCTATGCCTCGGCGTCTTCAACAAATCCGATCCCAATGCCTTCGTATCCTCGTCCTGAATCCAAGAAAGTGGGGTCCTTCATCTCCTTCCATACCAGGCTTCGTAAGGCACCATCCTGATGCTGGACTGGTAGCTGTTGTTATAGGAGAACTTGACCAAGGGTAGGAGCTTCTCCCATGGTTCCCCGTGGTATCGAACAAACTGCTCCACAAATCCCGCACTAGTACACCCCATAGAGTCATCCTTCTTGATCGGAATGAATCTCGCCACCTTCGTCAACCAATCGACGATGAACCAAGTCGAGTCATTTCCCGTCCATGATCGGGGAAGTCCATGAATAAAATCCATCGCGATGTCCTCAAATTTCCACTCCGGGGTACATGTTCTGAGATACATCATCCTTCTGATGATACCACCTAACGACTACATCCTTACCTTCTCAGATATCCCAAATCTTGTTACCCGTCACCTAATTTCACGTGATAATAGTTAATTCTCGAAATTATTCCGTCTTATTACCCTGTCATTGTCTTGGTAACGCCACGGGTCATCATTCCAAAACATGTTTGTTACGCCACTTTCCCTAAACTAGGTCCAAGGGAACCCAAGCGAATACTAATTTGACCAATAAACAAAAGTTTAGCCCTCCAATAAACCAAAGATTAGCCCCTACCTATCTTGGGCTAAGGATCTTGATATTACCTAGTTACATCTGTCCTAGCTGGGTGCACGATCCCTAGGGAATCAATCCTGGTCTTGGGGTTCCACCCTGAAACTCGTTAATATATTCCATACCTTACACCTTCTGAGTCACATTTTCGACAACCTTATCTGGGTCAAATTATTCCCAATCCCAAATGGGTATCTTCCGAATTTGAATTCCTATCCGACCCTCAGCGTTTGTCTCGGTGGTTGCCTCCTAGTAATTTCATTACCGGTGTTGAGGGTTAAGACTACTTGTCCTTTACCATTCTACTAAAGTACTATTGGTCTCAATTCTACTTAAGGTAGTCTACCTCCTTGAATAATCGTTGATTGGGACAGTAGGGACACCTGAGTTTACGTCTTAGGTAGTCACTCTCGTGCTAAACTCCTCCTTTATTCTCTTTGGGAACCTCCTTAACTTAACCAAATTCATACCCAATGTCTATTTTGAACTAGGGCATACTATAGATTGTCATGGTTAGTCACGAGTCCTAGTTGGTTGAGTCTAAATCGTTGGTTAGAGGATGATAAGATGAAATCTTCGGAGCCGGAGGTGTTCCCTGCTGGGGGCAGGGTAGGCCACAGGCTAAAAAGAAGGATTCCAGTTAACGATGAAGTGGACTTTCACATGTGATTTCCCTTATGAGCATACCACTGCTTCCGCTGCTTAGTTTTTCCCCAAACTAAACTCGAGCGGGGGTGACCCAGGGTTAGTGGACTGCTACTTTTCCGATCGAGGTCTGCTCTGATACCACTTGTAAGACCCTTTTTTTTTCTTTTTAAACCCCCGGGGTCTTAGCCCAGAACTGCCGCTTTGTGGTGGCACCGACTCACGGGAAGGCCGCCACTACAAAACGCCAATTCTGCCGGCCCTTTTCGATCGCAGAATAATAGCATAATGAAGTAAAAGCAAGTCCACATAACCACATGTATATAAATAAATCTCCACGAAGGGAGTGTCCACAATAATAATATATCAGAGTACAAAGGAGGGCTTGTGCCCAGTACATCATATCCTCACTACAAGTCACTCGCAGAAGCAAAACTAAAACTAAGCGTCACCGTAACTGTCACTGAACCGAGATCACCCAAGCTAGTTTGGCCCATCTCCACCGACTCCGTGCTCTGCTGGTGCTGCATCTCTGGGTGCTTCTTCCTTTTTGGCCTGCCGTCGCCGCCTCGCAATCCACGTCTGTGTCAACGTCTTCGGCCTCCTGGCTGCTGAGCTGGTGGGATCCCACCCATCAAGGGGCATTTAACCCGTGTATGTCCCGGCTGGTGGCAATGGTAACACGGTCGTGGGGTCAACTCTGTCAGAAACTGCAACACCCGGGACACTTCCATATGGTACACCTAAAATATTGTGGTTCGAAAACCGTTAGTCATAAATACTAAGCCCTATCATCCCCTACCCCTTCCCCCATGGCTCCTAGGTACCGAGCGGAGAGGAAGAATGGGAAGGACATGAAGACGGAGAGTAAGTCAAATAAACAAGTGACAGCGGGCCTATGCTAGCAATTCTATAGTAATAAGATAGCAACAGAAAGTAAGAAATGTAACCTTAACTTATGCGCGGAAGCGCATAAGCTAAGGGATCTTTTGCAGGGCTCCCATCGTATAGAGTGTCCCATACCACTTATACGTTGGGGTGTCGGTTGTCAAACAGCAAGGAATGACAAGTAAGTGAAAGAACAAGAAATATAACCATTGATTTATAGGGATTACCCCTACAGACCAAGGGGGTCGTTTTGCAGAGCCTATCGTATAAAACGTCCCATACCATTTTATACGTTAGGTGGCATGTTTATGCTATGACACACAATTATGCTATGGAATTCACAAGCAAGTGCAACACACCCACACGACTATATGCGCACAGACCTTTAGTTCCCCCTGTTCGGGCAGCTAGCTTCACCCCCAGGAACCTCCGTTGTGGCAAATGGAGACAGCGAGTCGGGTCCCCAACTCCTAGGCAGGTAACCACACTACCAGGCCTAGCCCTTCCGTACGCCCCTAGAAGAACACAACCTAGAGTATTTGCGTACTTGTGCTGGCTGTACACACCAGGCTTTTCGTCGAGTCAACGTACTGCTGTCGGTGTGATCGATCGCCTAGTACCGATGACCCACCACTTTTATGCACATGCAATCATGACAATTATATTTGTACAAGTTCTCATATTACCGAGCCTCCAGCTCTCTAGGCTACCAAGCATATACCAAGTCCCCGAGCATCCCGCTCCTTGGACTTCCCAATTACAAACCAACCACCATCACTACTAGTAGGCCCTTAGACCACGGACCTACTCTACCCATCCCATGCCATTTCTTCTTCCTAAGTGTACAAGTGTAGGTGTGAGGTACAACTATTATTAGGGTTACTCTTGATCATTTTATTCCTAAGATTTAAGGTTAACCTTGGACTTCCCGAGGGTTACCCGGTGAAGGGCTCGCAGCGGTACTAGGAGCTATGATGGGGTGAATCCCAAAACTCCCTTTCCAAGGCACTTATTATACTTGATTGGTTCCCTTAACCCATTCCCTTCTCACATTACAGTGGGCTATTCCTAGGGTGGCTTTGACTCTTCCTCTTCTCGGGGAGGACGGTCTTCTGTCGAACCCGAACACTACCTATCGCTAGTCAACCTCACCCCCTACCCATCCTAACTTCCAATAATGAACTTGATTTAACTCATCCTGTCCAAACCAGCAAACTATCAAAATTCCATCTCCAAGTTCATTACCCACTCTAGCTCAGCTTCTGCAGTTTTACTAAACGCAAACCGTCCTAATCTTTATGAGGTATGCAAGGAGTGGTACTCCCAACTGTCTTCCACATCCAATATAATATTTACTGGAGGTCTACCATGACCTAATTAGTCTAAATCCAGAAAATAATAATTTTCCTATTTCATTTGGCATTTAATTTATTTATTCTAAGATCCCAAATGCCCTTGTATGAACATGAAGTGCACTAATGAGTCAATAATAAATCATCATAAAATCAGTAAAAATCATATGAGACATTTAAATAGCAATTCCAAGTTTTGAGAAATTCCAGAGATTTTTATGCCTACATTTCCTAATTTACCATTTTAGGGCATTTTTACTATATCATGAAGGAAGTACTGTAAATATTTATCCAAAAATCCCATGAAAATTATATGAGATATATAGTAACCTAAAACCATCATAAGCCAAGTACCATAATTTTTCTACAACATTTGAACTCTGAATTTATCTTAATGCAAGGTACTAATTTTCTTAACTTAATGAAGGAGGTACTCTTTTTATCCATCTAAAATTCCAGAGAAAATTACAGGGTGACTATCATGGTATGAAACACGCACTGACCAAATTTCATAATTTCCCAATTAATAATTGGGCACTATTTGTATTTTTGACTATATATCACAATTAGCACATTAAAGAATAAAGTACTCAAAATAATCAGATAAAATTTCCAAGAAAATTACATAAGGAGTATCATGCTATAATATGCACTAATCCAAGATTTCATAACATTCCAGTGAACATAAATTCCAGAATCATCAAAAAAAATATCTAGGGCACAATTAGAGTTGTAAATAAAGTACTGTATTAATTTGCCCAAAAATCTCCACAAAATTATATTATGTCTACTTGGACCATTACATCACTCTACCCAAATTTTACTAGATTTGTAGTTTAGTTGATAGCTTAATAATTCAAATAAAGGTTGGTGACCTAAACTTGGGTTAGGGTTTGAGGTGGGCTAAATATCTCCAAATACCATAATATTTTCACCAGAGGACTTAAATAGCTCTATGGTCCTCTCCACCAAATTTCATGTCAGTCCAAGGTCATTTGACCCCATGACCTTCACAACCCTACAAATCCCCATTAAGGTACCTACCCTAGGGTTTCAGGGCTGCCCTACACCAAACCACTCTAAACTCCCTTGGAGGGTGTGTCATGCCCTAAAAAGTCAGTGACCAAAATGTCAGCCTCTGTTGAGATGATATGGCCACTCAAATACCAAGGGGGTGTTTGATCTTAAATTATCCTATACGGATCAACCTAGGGTTGGACACAAACCTAACTAAAACATCTCCAAATGAGATGAAATTTTTACCAGAACCTTATGATAAACCCAGGGACCACTCACCAAAATTTGGGAGGGTTTGGAAGTCTTTTAGCCATCTAATTAAATTGAGCTAGGATTATTGAATTTTTCTAAAAACCATAGAAAAACATTCTTTAAAAATTCTCATTTTTGGATAGAACCTAGATATAGGTAAGATTAGGCCACATCCCAAATTTCAAGTCATTTTGATGACTGGATCGGAGTGGGTAATTTTTCTAAGGTCAAGACAGCCCAATGGATAGACCTCACCAAAAAGGGTGTTGTGGTCTAATCAGGACTCCAAATCTAGTGAAATCAATTTTGAATTATAGTAGACTTCAAGGGCTACATTTTCTATGTTGACCACTTTCTATCTTTCAGCCCCTATGGTCTATAATTTTCAGTTTCAACCTGGTGTACAGTAAAAAGGGAATTAATTCCTAACTATACAATATATTATATAATGCATTGTTACTGTTCATCTCCTTCTTCACCCGAACCCGAACAGAACCAGAAAACAACTATTCCTGTAGCTTTTCTAAGGCTATTTCCCGGCCACCCAGCTGTCTCCCTGGCCGGCCACCACCACCACCACCTCAATTGAGGTGAGGGCTACCGTCGGGCGGCGGCACGGTCGCCGGAGAGGCGGTTTCCGGCGAACCCGACCACCATTTATTTTTGAAAAACATGGAAAAACTCACCCGATCCAACTCTTTTGAGCCCGATATCTCTCCTAATGATTTCTAAGATCTATCCATAGAATAAAGAGTAGAGGAGGACCTTATTCATGGTTTGACGGCGAGATGAACGACGGTTGATATGGCACGGT
Source organism: Platanthera zijinensis (assembly GCA_039513925.1). NCBI lineage: Eukaryota > Viridiplantae > Streptophyta > Magnoliopsida > Asparagales > Orchidaceae > Platanthera > Platanthera zijinensis. The sequence goes on from CM077085.1 coordinate 109,438,567, forward strand.
GGTGGCGTTGCTGAACTTCTCCTACAACAAGGTACAAGGCTTCAATCCGTCAGTTAGGGGTGGAAACTCCATCTCTAGGTCTAGGGAGCTTTTTTATAGATCAGCAAGTGGGGAGGGGAAAGGATGAAATGTTCATGGCCATTAACATTTCTTCTTAAAAAACGTTTCGGTTATGATGCAGGGAATTGAATTGCTGGAAACGAAGAGATGTTTGCCAGGTGGCGATTTCCTATTGGACCTCATTTCCTTATTTTATTAAATAGTTAGAGTAGGAAACGGCCCATAAATATTCCTGGTGTAACTTCCCATAATCAGAATTGATTACGACGTCGGTTACCGAAATTTCCAGTCCGGCTGACGTTTCGGCCTTGGTCACGGGCGTGACACATAGGTCACGGGCGTGACAGGCCCGAGTTGCTAATTCTGGGTTCGACGATCGTCGAACTGAGATCGACGATCGTCGAAGGGTGGTCACGCCCTAGGTCACGGGCGTGACAAGCCCGGGCTTGACGATCGTCGAATTGAAGTCGACGATCATCGAAGGGTGGTCACGCCCTAGGTCACGGGCGTGACATATGAGTCACGGGCGTGACAGGCCCGGGTAGCAAATTCTGGGTTTGACGATCGTCGAATTGAGTTCGACGATCGTCGAAGGATGGTCACGCCCTTGGTTACGGGCGTGACACATGGGTCACGGGCGTGACAAGATCATGATGCAAATTCCTCGCTCGGCGATCGTCGCGCTGAGATCGACGATCGCCGAAGGGGGTCACGCCCTTGGTCACGGGCGTGACTCCTGGGTCACGGGCGTGACAGGACCAGGTTGAAGATTCTGCGCCCGACGATCGTCTCCTTGAGATCGACGATCATCGAAGGAGTCACGCCCTAGGTCACGGGCGTGACGGGTCGGTCACGGGCATGACCAACCCGTGACCCGAAATCTCGGTCGATTTATTTCACTTTTTGGGCTTCCTAGGGTTCTGCCACGACCAACCGGCTCCTAGGGGTCTAGCCGGAAATGGGATGTTACAAACTGAAGCACAATATTTTTAGCAAGCAAAAAGAGAAAAGCTTGGCTTCTATCCTAGGGCTAACCGCGTAGTTAAGAGGGGGAAGATCAAAATAGCAAGTGAAAGAACCACTTGCCTCGGTTTTTCAGCGAAGCTTCACTCGATCCTTTCCTCTCCCTCGACACCAGCAGCAACAACACCAAGCCAGCACATCCCGAGCTTTAATGGCGGAAAGCGCAAAAACCGAAAATCCAAATCTCCTAAAAACCCTACAGAAATCAAATCTCTTACCGTAGAAACGTAGATCTAAGAGAGAGTAATCCAAATCCGCTTTCGAAATTGAAATCCGTCCACAAATGCTCCCGGAATCGCCGTCCGAAGGGGTAGCCAGTCCGACGGTTTTCCTCTGTTTTCCGCGAACAGGAGCAGGTGACAGTTTTTTCGGGAAGGAGAAGAATGGGCCCGCTAATTTGGCTTAAGGCTTTTAAATAAATCTAATCATGCCTAATCAGCCTTAACCGCCTCCTAAGCCGCTGGTTAATTACCAAATCTTTTGACCGCAGAAATCATCTAAATAGCTTTAAATATACACATTTGCTTTTATTATTAGCACACCCAAAACGACGCGAAAACCAAACTACCTCGGAATTCGACGAAATTCCCACCGTAGCTAAATATCCACGCTACGAACACAACGACAAAGTCGAAATTAACTTTCGATGAACAAGACTCGAGTTATACCCACCCGAAGCCAAAACACAAGCATCCCCCGAGAGGCCACACCGGGTCACCCAAAACGACTCGGCTTGCTAGGGAGATCTTGCCAATAGGCTACAAAATAGGCCACCCAGTTCTAAGGAGTTAAGACCACACTCCACAGATGGCACAAGCCAAGAAAACGCGTCGACGTAACGCCAAACGAGAATTAAATAATCGTAGAAAAATCAGGGGCGTTACAGTCACTCCCCCCAAAAGAAAGTTGCGTCCCGAAACTTTACGCAACCCCCTTCTACTATAGAAGGGAAAGTAACAAGACTAACATTACAAGAAGAAAACAAACCAAACAAATAAGAGAAACAGTTGAGGGTGAGCCTCCCTCATAGCCGACTCTAACTCCCAAGTCGTGCTTTCAAAACCCTTATTCTTCCATAGAACTTTGACCATCGGGATGGACTTCCTTCGCAGCACCCGATCTTGAGTATCCAATATGCGGACCAGCACTTCAATAAAAGAGAGATTAGGCACCAACTGGGGAACAACATCCAAGACTTGCCCACTACTATGCACACACTTCCTCATTTGGCTTACGTGAAATACATTATGAACACCTGGGAAGTTTGCTGGCAAATCCAACCTATAAGCTGACACGCCAATCCGTTCAACAATCTTAAACGGGCCTACATACCTCGGGAAATATTTCTGATTCTTACCGAACCTCTTAACTCCAACCATCGGGGAAACCTTAAGAAACACAAGGTCCCCTACAGAAAACTCCAAGTAAGAACTATGCCGATTGGTGTTCTTCTCGTATCTCTCCTGATCTATACGAAGATTTTCTCGAATAAGCTTCACTGCGACTTCCATCTCCTCGAGCGCATCTGGATCCAACAAGGGTCTTTCACCTGCCTCAACCCAAAACAGAGGAGTTCTGCAGCGCCTCCCATACAAAGCTTCAAAGGGGCCATTTGCAAACTTTCTTGATGACTGTTATTGTATGCAAATTCCATAAGCCACAATCGCTCATCCCACGCTCCACTATGGTATAGAATGTAGCATCTGATTATATCCTCAACTATCTGGTTACCCCGCTCCGTCTGCCCATTGTTCTATGGGTGGTAAGCAGATGAATACCTCAGATTGGTACCCAAACCCTCCTGCAGACTCTTCCAAAAGCGAGAAGTAAACCGAGAATCTCGATCGGAAATGATGCTAACAGGCACACCGTGCAATCTGATGACCTCATTCAAGTACAACTCTTCTATCTTCTTCATCGGGTAGTCAATCTTGTACGACACGAAGTGAGCACACTTCGTCATTCTATCCACTATAACCCAAACAGAATCAAATCCCCTTGGAGATTTCGGTAAGCCCGTGATGAAGTCCATAGAAATACTTTCCCTCTTCCAAGTCGGGATCTCTAGTGGAGTCAACTTGCCACTAGGCCTTCCGGGATCGGCCTTCACATGCTTGCAAGTGTGGCACTCAGCAATAAATCGGGCTATATCACTTTTTATGACATACCACTAGGCAATTTGCTTCAAATCATGATACATCTTCGTAGATCCTGGATGGTAGGCAACACTGGATTCATGAGCCTCTCTGCATACCATACCCCTCATGTCTCAAACAGCAGGGATGCAAAATCTGCCGCGGTACTTCAAAGTACCCGCATCATCAATGGAATAATCTGACAACTCCCCTCTTTCAGTCCTGAGGTATAAGTGCAGAAGGTCCGGATTATCCTTCTGGTGCAATCTAGTAAGGGAAATCCAAGACGGCTCTGCCACTACCAAACTACCATGCATGTCGCAACATTTCACTGAGATATCCATAAGGAGGAACTCTTCCACTAAACGGTCGGCGGAGAGATTATAGATCTTCCCCGTCTTCCGACTCAGGGCGTCGGCCACCACATTGGCCTTGCCTGGATGGTACTGGATCTCTACATCATAATCAGCCACATGCTCTAGCCACCGACGCTGGCGCAGATTTAACTCTTTCTGCGTGAACACATACTTCAGGATCTTGTGATCAATGAAGATCTTGCACTGAGCCCCATAAAGTAGATGCCTCCACAGCTTCAACGCATAAATCACGGCTGCAAACTCAAGGTCATGCGTAGGGTAATTTCTCTCGTGAGTCTTTAATTGCCTTGACCCATACGCAATCACTTTTCCAACTTGCATCAACACGCAACCTAAACCAACATGCGAAGCATTCACGTAAACGACATACTCCACACCCTCAGTAGGTAGGGTCAGAACGGGAGCAGTGCACAATCTGTCCTTTTGCTCTAGGAAGGCTTCTTCGCACTTCTCGCTCCAATCAAAGGCTGCGTTCTTCTGAGTCAACCTGGTCAAAGGTGCAACTAGGGTAGAGAAACCCTCCACGAACCTCCTGTAGTAGCCGGCCAACCCTAGAAAGCTCCTGATCTCCTTGGGCGTGCCCGACCTACTCCAATCCATCACTGCTGCGATCTTTTCCGGGTCAACCGAAATCCCATCCTTGTTCACCACGTGGCCCAGAAACGAGACCTGAGGCAACCAAAATTCGCACTTGCTCAACTTGGCGAATAACTTGTGATTCCTCAACTCCGATAGAACCAAGTGCAGATGCTGCTCATGCTCCTCAGCGTTGCGAGAATAGACCAGTATGTCATCGATGAAAACCACTACGAACTTTTCTAGGAAATCCTGGAACACCCGGTTCATCATATCCATGAAAGCTGATGGTGCATTGGTCAGACCAAACGACATCACCAAGAACTCAAAATGTCCATGCCTCGATCAAAACGTAGTCCGTGGAATATCTGCCTCGCGGATCCTGAGCTGATGATAGCCAGATTGAAGATCGATCTTGGAGAACACTGTGCTACCGCGCAGCTGATCAAACAAGTCATCGATCCTTGGCAGAGGGTACCTGTTTTTAATAGTGACTTTGTTCAACTCCCTGTAGTTGATGCAAAGCTGCATCGACCCATCCTTCTTCATCACAAATAGAAGAGGAGCACCCCAAGGCGACGAACTCTGCCTAATAAACCCTTTTGCCAACAACTCATCTAACTGGACTCGTAACTCCTCTAGCTCATGAGGGGCAATCCGGTACGGCGCCTTTGCAATAGGATGCGTACCCGGTTCATAATCAATCACAATTTCGACATCCCGATCGGGAGGAAGACCAAGAAGGTCATCAGGAAACACATCAGCAAAACTGCGAACAACGAGAATCTCCTCTAAGCGCGGTATACTAACAGCGGTCCCAACCACCGAGACTAAACAAGAAAAACAACCAGAAGGAAACAACTTTTGAGCACATACCGCAGAAAAGACAGGAGAATTTTGGCACGGATTAGCATACACGCTTCCCGGCTGACCATTGTCCTTGATGAAGTCCAAGCGCTTCCCTTTGCACTGAATGACTGCATCACACTTAGACAACCAGTCCATGCCCAGAATGACATCAAAGTCCTCTAGGTCAATCATCTTCAAGTCTGCCCTCGCAAGAAAATCCCTTAACAAAACAGGGCAATCTAGAATGCCCAAATCTGATAACATAGATTCACCAGAAGGGAACTTGACGCGGAAGGTACCACGAACTCGATCTAGAGTTAACCGATGTCGCTCCACAAATGCTCTAGCCACAAATGAGTGGGTAGCGCCGGAGTCGAACAGAACGCGCGCCCAACGGTTCTTCACCTTAAATTTCCCTATAGGAGTATATACAACTAAGGATCTACCAAAACCCAACTATAACCATTCTAACAAATAAAACCTTCAAGTAGGAAAAAGAAACAACTAACCTGAGATGACCTGAGTCGAAGCTTGGGCCTCCTCGGAAGAGATCACATTCAGCTTTCCTTTACCCTTTTCCACATGATGAGGCGGAGGTAGTGCCTGAAGTGGAACTGCATGAAGAGCGGGCTGGACCTGAGGATACCTAGATTTGATGTGACCCTTCTGCCCACACTGATAGATGACTTTTTCCTTGGACAAGCACTGGACAGCATCATGCCCGGGTCGCTTGCAAATAGAACAGGAACATCTCTACTAGGAGCATCCTGAATAGCATAAACTTGCACCTTTTTCTTAGCTGCTTCCTTCTTGAAACACCTCTCAATAGGGTGGCATGACCGACCACAGAAAATACACACCAGCTTGCTCTTCTTTCCCGAAGCAGCACTAGGTACCTGGGGTTTCTTCTCCTCGACGGACTTCTTCTTGTCCTTCCTCATTTGCTGGCCTCTGCTCTTTGCGGTCTCGATAGCCTCCACCTTCAGATAAGCCTTCACTACCCCTGCATAGGTCTCCGATCCATAAGCATTGGTCAACTGCTGCACCTCGCTCCTCAAGCCACCAAGAAACTGCTTGACTCGATCAGCCTCAACTCTCACCAACCCAGGAGCAAACTGGCTCAACTTGTTGAACTCTATCTCATACTCTCCGACCGTGAGTTGCCTTTGCTTCAGGTGGTGGAAGTCATTCATAAGACGGTCACGCTCGACCGAAGGCAAGAACTTCCTCAGCAGCATTTCCTTGAACACTTCCAAAGAGCAACCAGCTACCAAGCTCTTCTTTTCTCTAATCCACCAATTCTTCGCCAAACCCTTGAGCTGATAGGCGGCTATCATAACTCTCTGATCGTCTGCAATACCGGAGTACGAGAACATCCCCTCCATGGAGATCAGCCAATCATCAATGACCATGAAATCTGCCTTCCCATCATACGTAGGGGGCTAAGTCTCTGAAACTGTGAGATGAATGCCATCTCGGCTGGCACCACCACTGGAGGTCTTAGGGGTGCAGGAGGAGGAGTAAAAGCAATCCCTCCTGCAGGGCCTTGCACTCCATGAGTTTGTCCTGCCACAACTGCCACCAAAAACTGGATCTGTGCTCGCACCTCCACCAACTGCCTGCTCAAGGAATTGCTACTCTGCCGCAAGCTCTCGATCACCGCATCATTCTGCGCTCCAGATGACTCACCCTAAGATAGGGGGGTTGATCTAGTCAAAGGGCGTCTCGCCATCCTAAAGTCATAACAACCTTAGTCAGATCCTAGTACGACAGCTACAACTAACTACAAGTACAGACAATACATACATAAATATGAACTTAAAGCATCTAAAATTGCATTGGGAGTTTATTTTTTTACCAGAATTGATGTTATACCTTAACCTTGGATGGTTAACCACCACCATACTAACTCTTGTTCCTAGATTGAGAATGCATGACTTTATATTATTTTTGACTCAAAAATTATGTGTGTACATATGTCATCCTGCCAGTCTTTAGCTTGGCACGTTGTGCTTATGCATGTTTGTGCTATGCATTCTAAAAAGGCCCTAATGCATGTTATGAGTGGCGTACACATGAAAATGTTATGCATCCCATACTACATAACATTCTCATGCAACGAAAAAGAAAATGAGCTAGTCGCAGCCATGTGATGAGGTTATGCATCCCATACTACATATATAACCCTCACAGGTTGCCCCAATGGTGGATCCATATACGAACACATATTATGCATACCATACTATATAATATGCCCTGTATACTTCATGTTATGCTATGAGTGTAGTGTTCGTGCTTTTGCCAAGACGTGCTTATGACATATCGATGTGTGAATGACATGATGCTGAACTACTAATACAATCAAAAGGGAAGGTTGACCGACTAGCCTGTCAGGCAACCTCCCTATGATACCAACTGTCACCACCCGCATTTTCTCCAAGGAAAAAGAATTATCAGAGTAGGAGAAAACACGCTTCATGATGCCACGTTGAGCAGGGGATAACTCCCGACGCTCAGGCAAACCACAAGCAACTATACTTTATGAAAATTCATAAGTTTAATCATTAGAAAATCAGTTATATTTTTAAAGGCCATATTCCTCGGCTCGGTGGATCACCTAGTACACAATTTAAAAACTATACTTATACGCTGCGAAAAAATACTTTATTCAGGTTTGACATCCTAAAAGAGTGCATAAGTGTCCCCAGAGGACAACTTATACTATGCAGGACCCTACTTTTAATTTATACTATGTATAATAAAATTATCTTTTTACATTGTTTGAAAAATTGTGACGAGTTTTATAAAACATGCTGATCATTAGTAATACTTATAATAGTGTTTTTAGGTTTAAAAGTAACTAGCAACCTACCATAAATCATCACATGAGCAAGTAGACTAACTCCAGAAAGGTAGCAGCAAAAAGTAACATATCTAGTATCAAGGTAAAAACTACCAGTGGGCGCCAACAAACTGACACGAACCAATTGACAAGTATGCATGTCTGTAAGAAAAACTATACCAAAACTACTTCGCAAAAATAATGAACTGATCTCTATTGCACCAGAGACCACCAGCAACTGCACAGCACTACTAGCCGTCAGAGCGGCTACTATCCAGAACCTGAGGCATTTAAAGAATAAAGAATACCTCAGCAAGCAAACTAGAAAACTGCTCGAAAGTGTCAATCAGAAGATAAGTAAAAGAGGAAAACAATACAGTAACAGTCACAACTTCCCAAGGCAAGGCAAAAAGGAAGTGCACTAAGTGCGAGGACACAATAGTAACTCTGCCCAAAAGATGCAGAGTCAACAAGGCTATCATAATCCCAAATGCTGCAATCTACCAAGGAAGAAACGTCTAACACCCTAAGCTGTAAGAGATGGTAGTAACAAAAACATCGCGGATCCAGGTTGGAGGCAAACTCAGTCCCCCAATCACTATTTCCAAGAAACCAAGCTCAGGGGTCTATATGTGAAATCATTAGGGACCTCCCACCCTCTTGCCCAGCTCATACCTGGAGCAAGATAAAATAAAAATGGTGGCCTTGGCTAAATTACACAACACCTCCCCAATTAAGAGCTTCGAACCACCACTACTAACCACGACCCACGATTCGGCCCTTTTGAAAAAAAAGAAAATAGCCGACAAGGAACCTCAAAATAAAGAAATTCACTCGGGGGAGAAAATTAAGGTAAGGGAAAAGCGTTGAGATGACTCAACATAGCCTGGTGTTGAGTGAGCCCCACTCACTCAACGCCTAACCAGACCTTGGCGTTGAGTAAGTTAGCCTCACTCAGCGCTAGAATCAACCATGGCGTTGAGTGAGGTTCACTCACTCAACTCCCTCTGAAAGAATAGCTCTAGCGTTGAGTGAGCTAACCTCACTCAACGCCAAAATAGCTATGGCATTGAGTGAGGTCCACTCCCTCAATGCCTTCAGCAAAACAGGTAGTGGCAGTGAGTGAGCTAACCACACTCAACGCAAAAACAGCTACGGCGTTGATTGAGGTCCACTCACTCAACGCCTTAGCACTTAACCGCAACACCCAACGGTGGCATTGAGTGAGTCCACCTCTCTCAATGCCAAAACAGCTTTGTCGTTGAGTGAGGTCAACTCACTCTACGCCAAAGTACTTACCCGCAGGAAAACCCTAAGCCAACGCCATCCGGAAGAGGTCAGCGGGAATGCCGACCGATTCTCGCTGAAACGGCGGGAAAGCAGATCGATTCTCACAGAATCGGCGGGAATGCCGATCGATTCCTAACGAATCGGCAGGAAAGCAGATTGATTCTCGCCGAATCGGCAGGAATCACTAACGATACTCGTCGAAGTCGGCGAGAATCACTTAGTGATTCCCGTCGATTTTGACCAAACTATGGCTTTGAGTGTGTGCACCACACTCAACGCCAAGCCAGGGTGGCTTTTGGCTTTGAGTGTGTGCACCACACTCAACACCAATTCCTGAGAGACTACCAAGACTGGTTCTAGCCAGAGCACTACCACAGAAACCTACCTTTCTCTCTCTGAGCTCCACCCGCAAAAGCAACAAACCAGAAATAAAAATCTGGAGTCGAAATGGTGAAAGCAACCAGCGGGTTGAGCAAAAACAACACAAGGAGGGGTGCTCATAAAGGGAAACTGAAGCACAAAGTTTTCTGCAAGCAAAAAGAGAAAAGCTTGGCTTCTATCCTAGGGCTAACCGGGTAGTTAAGAGGGGGAAGATCAAAACAGCAAGTTCAAGAACCACTTGCCTCGGTTTTTCAGCGAAGCTTCACTCGAGCCTTTCCTCTCCCTCATCACCAGCAGCAGCAACACCTACCCAGCACATCCGGAGCTTTAATGGAGGAAAGGGCAAAAACCGAAAATCCAAATCTCAAAAAAACCCTATGGAAATCAAATCTCTTACTGTAGAAATGTATATCGAAGAGAGAGCAATCCAAATCCGCTTTCAAAATCCAAATCCGTCCACAAACGCTCCCGGAATCGCCGTCCAAAGGGGTAGCAGGTCCGGCATTTTTCCTCTGTTTTTCGCGAACAGGAGCAGGCGACGGTTTTTTCGGGAAGGAGAAGAATGGGTCGGCTAATTTGTCTTAAGGCTTTTAAATAAATCGAATCACGCCTAATCAGCCTTAACCACCTCCTAAGTGCATTCATTACCAAAGCTTTTGACCGCAGAAATCATCTAAATAGCTTTAAATATACACATTTGCTTTTATTATTAGCACACCCAAAACGAGGCGAAAACCAAACTACCTAAGAATTCGACGAAATTCGCACCATAGCTAAATATCCACGCTACGAACAGAACGGAGAATTCGAAATTAACTTTCGACGAACAGAACTTGATTTATACCCACCTGAAGCCAAAACACAAGCATCCCCCGAGAGGCCACACGGGTAACCCAAAACGACTCAGCTTGCTAGGGAGATCTTGCCAATAGGCTACAAAATAGTCCACCCAGTTCTAAGGAGTTAATACCACACTCAGCATATGACACAAGCCAAGAAAATGCGTCGACGTAACGCCAAATGAGAATTAAATAATCGCAGAAAAATCGGGGGCGTTACAGTTTAGTCCTGCGAGCTAAAGGCTCAGGAGATTTACTTCAGGACGGTTTGGTCCTACGAAATGGAGGCTCCGGTTTGAAATAATTTGCATGTCCATAGAACATACTACTGGCGGGTCATGCGATACTGTCCAGTCGTCACACCAATGGCAGTACGGTGACTCTAGTGAGGTGTGAGGGTTTGGGGGGCTAGTAAGTTATTTTATACTACGGTCTGAAGGACAATCCCCGATAACGCACACACGAACAAAAAGACTTGTGGGGATAGCCAGCAAATTAGTTTGCAGAGACTCTAGAGTGCACCTCAGACATGTAGATAGTCATACGAAGGGTCTAGGTCTTGTAGTGTGTATACCTGTCTAGGAAGTGGAGACGCCCGCTCCACTACTGTCGTAGCCACAACGGTGGTACTAGAGAGTTTAGCTAACTCCAAAAAATGGGAACTAAAGGTCTGTGATCACAAAGTCGTGTGTGTGAGTTGCACTCATATGAATCAAAACCCGTAAAACTCATCATATCATATCATACATACATACTTAGGGCGTACGCACTACGGATCCTTATCATATAAATTAGTATGGGCTATTTTATATGATAAGTTATATTTATGAAACCTTAACTTATAAGTTTGTATGAGCATTCATATAAGTTAAGGTACTCCTGTGATGTTAGTGTAGCGGTAGATAGTTTACTTTCTTCTAAGTTTCTTTACTTTACTTACAACACTTTCTTTTAGTTTTACTTTACCTATTACAGTTTTTTTTATTGCTGCTTTACTTAATTTACTTGTGCTATAAGACTTGTTAGTATAATGATATAACTGTTAGAAACATGACTGTTGGGTATTGAATCCACAATAACCTAGATTTGTGTGAAGTCACCCTTTAAATAAGATGAATTAAGTAAGTATTTGATGTTATTCTTTAGTTGAGTGATTGAAGGTCATTATTGCAAAGTATAGACCAATATTTGTTTACAATGTGTCAATAAACACAAGACCATGCAATGTAATCCCTCATTGTGTGCTCCATGTTGTTGACTCATGTGTTACCTCTCTATTGGGATGCACTTCATTTTCAAGTACTAAAAAAAAAATTTCTGGAAAATTTTTAAGTCCATTTCTCGAGAAATTGAAGTCTGTTTCTCGAGAAGTCAAAGTACATTTTTTCGAGAAAGCAAGCTATTCTCGAGAAACCGTTAGACTTCTCCGAAAATTGTCTGAAACTGTCTCTAAGTGTTTTATCGAGAAAAACCGTAAAGATTATTCGAGAAATCAAGTTCATTTCTTGAGAAAGGAACATAGTTCTCGAGAAATCAAACTTGTTTCTCGAGAAGCCAAGTATATTTCTCGAGACATTGTTGGGATTTGTCTCCACAATACCTCAGATTTGTAGGAGGTCAGACCTTGAACTAAGATGAATTAAGATGTATTTGATATTTTGTTCAAGTTGTATGTGTGCAGGTTCTCATTGCCAAGTGTAGACCAATGTCAGTCTATAATGGGTCACCAAACACAGGACCATACAATGTAATCCCTCATTGTGTGATCCAAAGTGTTGGCCCATGTATAGCCTCTCTATTGGGATACAATTCCTATACAAGCACTTGGATTGGCGGACTGAAGTATTGAAGTTTATTTTCTTAGAAGAAATTTTTCTAAGTCCACATACTCGAGTAGCCTTCTTCATATACTCGAGTAAGTGACTTAGTACTTGAGTAGATCCTCAGACATACTCGTGTAGACTCTGTATACTCGTGTAGATAAGTTTGTACTCGAGTAGATAGTTAGTCACTCGAGTAAGTCATATATTATACTCGAGTAGATCCTTCTGTTCTTAGATCTGAAATTTTCTCTACGTCCACATACTCGAGTACCTCCTTTTATACTCGAGTAAGTGAGTCTGCACTCGAGTAAGTTGGGTTATATACTCAAGTAGATTGTATTATCACTACAAGAAAATTGAGTTTTAGTGACCAAATTTTAGTGACTAAATATATTTCGTCACTAAAGGCATGGTTTTAATGACAGGGATAATTTCGGTCAGTAAAGCTACAACTTCAGTGACGAAATTAATGCCGGTCACTAAAGCGACGTCTTTAGTGACAAAATTAAAGTCCAGTCACTAAAAGCATGGCTATAGTGAAAAAATCAAAGTCCGGTCACTAAATGTACATTTTTAGTGACTAAGATTTTGTGATAAAATATACTTCGTCACTAAATACGTGTTTTAGTGACACAATATAAATGTACAACCTCGTGTTCACCGAGTGAGTCCGTTAGAGGAAGACTTAGTCAAATAAAGTATTTTTAGGCCTAAGCGAGTCGGATGGGAGAGTGGGGACAAAATTCCTCAGCTCACGGAGGATCAAGCTGTCAGCGGTATGAGTGTGAGTGGGGAACATAGGCTTACCCTCTCCCTAGGACCAAGCTAGGAGAGAGGAGAGTGGGGCGAAAAGGCCTGCACTCGCCCTTAATCCTGGTCGAGACGACGAGTGCTGGCCTCATTCGGGCACTTGCCACCCCAGGCGAGTGGTAGCTGCAAGAGTCACATGCCCATCAGTGAATTTACCAGGATGCCAAAAGTGGTATGCCAGTAACCCCTCCAAACGGCGGAGTTCCGCTGTTGGCAAACCAACTTTGGGTTGCATATAGTAGAACAAAAAGACGAGATTCCTCTATGAGCGGACCAGACTTGGAAAACTATAAATAGACCCTTAAGGGCACCTTTGGGGGGGGGGGGGTCCTTTGGTCTTCTTATTCCTCAGGTTGTCTTTTGTTGGCTACGAGTGCCCTCCAAGGTGCCTAGCTTAGCTTTTGACTTGAGAGGGGTATCACTTTAAGATTTTTCGGGTGTGTGGTAAGACCTCCACACTGAAGCCCAGGGCCAGTTCCTAGTTTCCAAGTGTCCAGTCATGTGTGCTAGTTCGAGAGAAGTAGGTGCAGACTACACCACTTGAGTCCGAACTCTTCTTGAGACCGAGTTTTAGTTTCAACAATAAATTCGTCACTATAACTCATTTTCAATGATAAAAAATATTTTTGTTACAAATTTATTTACTAGTAATCAAAAAAATTAGAGACAGAATTTATATCTATCCTACTTTATTATAAAGTTAGCATGAATATAATTAGAAATATATGAGTACTAGACAGTTTGACTTTCCTTTTTCCAAGCAGAAAGCTTTCACTTTGTCGCAATTTAGGTTACGACCGAACAACTCAAGCGACAAGCCGACGAAAGATGCATCAACGTGCTAGGTGCATCTGCACGAGTCCTTTCTCTACACACCACTAGCTTTGAGTGAGCAAAATTATATAAAAAATGATATTTCATCTTAATTATACTTAATTATTTATAAATACAAAAAATAATAGGTTTTATTTTCCTCACTTATTTTTTCCCCACTATCTAATATTTCATGGGTGTTGATATTCATAGATCATATTTGGCTATTTGTATTCCTTGGCTATTTTGTAGATCCTGGAATTATTATTGTGCTCTAAGATGCTATTTGTACCCCCAAAAACTTTTTTTGAGAACAAAACAAAAATCCAAAGTTATAGATCTTGAGTTTTATCAAGCATCCGACCGCTTGTCCCTCTAATCTTTTGACATCTGATTTTAGTCATCTATGGAGAGTCGGAGAGATCTTACATAGAAAGATTGTTGTTATATAAATGGAATTTGGCTTTCGGGAGATGGTGAGGAGGTGGACAAAGAAACTTCTTGCAAAGGAGGATGAAGTTGAGGGCTCAAAGCATGTCGTCATCATCAAGCTTGCACGTCGCCAATATAATCTTAAATACAAATTATCTTACAACTTTAATATGTTTAAAAAAGAGAGACACATTTATCAATCTAACGCTCTTACCATGATTTTAATTGGGTGTTGTTTTATGCAAATTAATTTTGAATACGTGTAAACCAATTATATGTGCAGACCAATTATACGTGTAAACCATATTGTTTTGTACAAACAAAAAAAATTGAAATCCTAGCACAAGGCTTTTTGGGTTTTCTATGACTTCACTAAGGGAAGGACAATAATTATCAATTTTGAATAATTCTATTAACCATATTAGTTAAAAATAAAATCTGGTGTTGTTATGTGTAAACCAGTTTTGATTGATCATGACATGATTTATGTCTAAAAGGATCTTATAAATGATTTTTAGTGATGCGCTCCAAATTTATTTATGGGTATTGTAGGGCAGGGGACAACGAGAACATGGATTCCAGTGATGCACTTCAAGTTGTTGAGTCCAAGCATAACCCAAAGGCCGTCAAGAACATCCAAGAATAACCTGGAGGCCGACTAAGAAACGGGAGCAAGCTGGAAACTTTGATTTTGCTGGAATGGAGGTGGGCATACCTCGAGGCTGAGGGGAGAATGGGGCTTTTAGGTGTTTGTTGTCGGCGGCAGGAAGAGCGTTGAACACGAACTGCTTTTTTGACAAGGCAGCCTTCTTCTTCGTCGATGGGAGGGATGAGCGAGACGGCAGAATAGGAAACGACTATGATTTCTGGAGCGAGACGGGAGAAGCCCATGTGGGGACAAGTGGTGATTTGCACTTATAAATTTAGAATTATTAATGAAAGTAAGATTTTATTAATTATTTTTTATTAAAGTGATCTCCACATCAAAAATTGGTTTGAATTTACACGGTCCATTACTGAGGCCTCACATCAAAATAATTCCACGATGAGAATCGACCAACACCGCCCAACTCTTGCTCCTTTGCCCTAACCATCTCCGTAACTCCACAAACAACATCTCCTAACTTCAACGAACGATCCTGTAACTTCCTCTACCCTAAACCGCACCCGCGATAGGCTTATGGAACAACCCCATTTCATTTCCGCTCAGAAAATCCTTGAAACTCCTGCGCATCCCCTTCGCCTCCCCTGCATCAACGACCTGGATCTTGCTTCAACTCGACTCTAGCCACCACTCGAAGCCTCCGCCGCTGGCGCTTCTCCTCCACTGTACCCACCACTGTCGCTCCTTTTACGAGAACTCCCAACCCCTTCCAGCATCCAATCTCGGACTACTACTCTAAAACTTGCCTACGGTTGCAATATTTCTCCAACACTGCTGCAGGTATGCTACTGCTTTGTTCTCTTTTTTTTTGCTTTATAGCGATTAGGTTTCTCTGGTGCATCCATGAAAAATCTGACCGCTCATCTTCAAGAAGATGGCCCGCATACCGCCGACCCCCAAACATCCCTAGGCATTGTCTCAATGTTCGTATCAGTTCTCATTTCAGATTTCGAAAAATTCCGCAACATATTTTTCTCCGGTGCTCTGTTAGTTCTCATTAACCCCATTTTCCCTGCATTTGGCTTGTAATAATTTTTAAGCATTGGGGTTGGCAGAGGAATAGCTCTCATATGGGTGCTTGCACAATGAAACCAGGGTAATATTACTTTCAATTTAGTTCAATTATGGTAAAAACCTTCCTTCTATTTAACGGCATGAACTCTACCGGAAAAAAAAATTTAATTTAACTTTTCTCCATTGATTTCCCTGCAGTTCTGTTCAAAATGGTGAAAATTTTTATTATTTTCAGTTTTGTTCAACTCACCGCTCTATTAAATAGCATGATCACTACTGGAATCAAACTTTATTTGTTTCACTTTGGATCTCCCTTGATTTTGATACGTTGTTGCATTGTAATAATCTTCCACTGTACAACACCATTGATTTTGGTTCTTCATTGATCGCCATTCTTTACAGGTCTCAAAGCGGGTTGGTGAGTAGAAGGAATCCTGATTTTGTGGAGACCTATAGGGCTGCCTGCAGATTATTTTCTCAGGTTTATTATTGTGCTTATATTTAGTAGAAATCTTTTATATGGATTCCTTGATTTGCTAGATTTCAAAGCTCATATTTGAAATATCCATGGAGTCTCATATGGTTTTATTATCAACCTTATAATCCTTATTCGCTAAGAGATTATTATGATACAGTACTCCGTTATCTAAAGCAGTACTCACCAAATTCTAAATTCAAATTTCATAAGGCCTCACTCTATGTATATGCTCCCATTTGGGTGCTTGCCCAATGGAATCAGGGAATTGTTTCCCCTAGAGGGATATTATTTATCAAGACTGCAAGCTGCAGTTTTTATACGAAAGCAACTTCCCATTTTGATAAACTGCAATGGAGTTTATCTACCAAACTAAACATTTCAAAGATGTTAAAATGGTAAACTCCACTTTTATTTCTTAAAATTTTAAATGGCACGTTAAACATGATTACACACTGCCCGTCTGGAGGATTTGAGAATTTTTCTACCATCTAAGATCTAATAAAATGCACTCCTAATTAGTGAAATGTTGGATTGCTTTAGGCTTGCGGCTTGCAAAACAACAGCATATAGTTGTGATGCTTCCAGCTTCCAATTTTTCAAAATGGCAAGCTGCAGTTTTTATAGAAATGCAGCTTAGAATTTTAATAAACTGCAATTAATTTTATCAAAATTACTGAACTTTGCAAACGTGCTAAAATGGTAACTTTACGAGAACTTCTTAAAATTTAAAAAGTCATACTAAACATGATTAGACAATGCTTACAATTAGAGCATGTTCCTTCCATTTGAGATCTAATCATTTTCAGCGAAGCCCACCACGGGCGGGCCGAGTACTATCGCACGAGGCATGGGGGGCCTCGTGCAATGTCAAAAATCGTGGGTGGCGGGCGAAGCCCGCGAGGGCAGCAGGCCTCTACGGGGGTTAGTGAAGCCTGCCGTCGCAGCTCAGGTACTGTCACCCGGGGCACGGGGGCCCCCCCGTGCACTGCCACTCGTATTGGTACGAAAATCGGTTCTTTAAGAAATGCAAATATGTTTGGACACATCCGCGGAGTCGGATCGACGATCCGGTCAAGTTCTCCTACACAAATACACGAACGTGATTCCCGCCTTGCGGCGAACCCCTCCCGGTGCATGATATGATGGATCCCCATCAATTAGTTATGCACTAGTTTGTATTTCAAGCATATCTATGTGAGTTTAATAAAAAAAATCCATTTTCTTTTTTGCAACCATATTTTGTGTTTTATATACTTTCTTGCTTTTATCTCTATTTCAGCCTCTCGTTGTCTTTTTGATGAGCAATGCTATTTGCTTTTATGAGTTAGCAAATGAGAATGATGATATCATTTAATGAGTAAGCATTAATCATTTATGTGTAATAATGATTGCCTTATATATTACTTTATCCCAATGAATTACTTTGATTAAATGATTCACTTTCTTGCACATCACACTTTTTTTCCTTGGGAGTCATCTTTCTAGTGAAGAAGAGGAAAAGTACACAAACGTGATTCGGTGGATGGACTATATCCAGGTATTTTTGTGAATCCTCTTACCTATTTTCCCTTATCTTTCTTGACTATTCTGAGTACCTTAAGGGCCACATCACAATTGCTAGTAACATGCAAGATTCTGTCTCATAATAGGTATACACTAATAATCTGTTAAATATTTATTACTATGCTTTGCTTATATTCATCAAAGCAAGAAAATAACTTTCCTTCCATTGTCAAATGAAACACCCTGTATATTTATAGACTTTTTTTGCATCCATCTATTTTAATTTACCTGATTTGACTAAATTCACTTCTATAACTACCTTTTACTCTTTCTGATGTAAAAATTCCCTTTAGTTCAGCCCTTGCTCTATTATTTCTCTGAGCAATGCTTGTATTACATTTTCCTTTATTTTTAAACCACATCTAACTCTGTTTTGCATTCACTGTTGGTGCTTTCAATGACCAATTTACCTTTAGTGAGTGCATAGTTTGCTTTGGTCGGTTCAACTGCGACATTCAATATGTTGGTTGATGATAGTGTCATGGGATGAGATTAAAACAATCATTGCCTTCTCCGGCAGTGGACATATTATTCTTGCTATTTCATATTTAAAGATACATAGGGTTTTTATTTGAATATATAATTTATTTCCATGATGACCCCACTATAGTGGGATAAAGGCTTGAGTGTTGTTGTATATACTTTTTTTACCATTTACATGATAGTCATATTGGACTCATGTTTAACTTGAAAAAATATTTCCAATGATTTTTGGGCACAAAATAAGGAAGATTTTAGCAGAGCTTTTAATATGATTGATGTCAAGAAGCTCTGATTTGAACATTTTGTGAGTTATTTCTGGTTATTGGATGTGTTGATTCCATTTTATTAAAGGCTTTTATGTTATTATTCTATCTCATTTCTATTTTTATGATCAGTTTTCTACTAGTGCTTCAGTTTTGGTCATCATACTTTTCCCTTTTCTTTCTCTTTAACCTTTAATTTTTTAAAAGTTTCATATATTGGTTGGATGAATGTTTTTTTGTGAGGCAAAAAGCCTCCGTACAAGTGGATTATAGAGTTTTCTCCTCGACAACTTTTCTTGTCCATCACATTGTGTGCTTGTCTTTTTCAGGTTCTAGCAGTTATATTACTGGACCTGCTTTACCATGACAGAGATTAGATCACATGTGCACAATTTAAGTTTCTTAATACTACTAATATATCATTCCCAACCCTCAAATTATGTAGCTTCACATTTCTCATCTGTATTATTACCAAATGCAGGTTGGACTTAGTTATTGTAGAAGTTTAAATGGCCAGAGTATGATGCAAATGAGAAGAATCTTAGGTATGCCAGAGTTTGATGATAATAGGGACTTGGTGGAGTGTACAAAGAAGACATTTAACGTGCTAAGCATCGCTGCCGCTGCCACTGGCAATTGCGAGGTGGAGATCAGCGAGTACTCAACTCATGTCACCGGCAACGTCATCTCATGGACGAAGTTCTAGAAGGGGAAGCAAATCTTCCACCGGCCTTGAGATGTTGGGTCTGCTTCTCACATGGACTATCATTCTTACATAATTTATAAAATACAGGTTTAAATAGGCTAAAGAAAGAATATGTATCCAGTTTAATTTTGGTTTAAAACCGTTATTCTGTATTAAGAGATTTGGGCTATCTCCCACCTCTTTTTTTCTCTATTAATAAAATAATGTTGATCAATATGATTGTGTATTTAATTTATTATTGTGTTTGAATGTCTTAAAATTGAATTATAATGAGTAAATGGAATTATATGGTATTTTTAAGAAATTTAATAGAATTTATTGACATCCATTATTATATTTGCATTCTCTTTAGTCATCGCATATTTCGTCACTAAAATTACACATGTAGTGACTGAGTTAGTTTGATCACTAAAATATTATTTAGTGACTGAATCAATTTGGTCACTAAAAAAAATATTTTGTGACTAAATCAATATCGTCACTAAAAATTCATTTAGTGATTGCTTCAAGTTAATCACTAAAAATAAATTTAGTGACCAAATCAATAAGGTCACAAAAAAGAATCGTTTAGTGACTATAGTTAAGTGGGTCACTAAATATGTTTAATTAGTGACGTAACTCTTTTTGGTCACTAAATACATTTAGTGGCGGGGCATTCGTGACTACTTTGTGGCGGGCTATTTTTGGTCACTAAATATCTTTAGTGACCAAAATTCAATTTTTAGTGACGAAAATATTCGTCACTAAAAGGCACTTTCCTACTAGTGTATACTCGAGTAGAAGATAACTTGCACTCGAGTAGTTGGTTAGTTACTCGAGTAAATGTTCTGTTCTTACTCGAGTAGATCTGTGCTTCTCATCTCAGAAAAATTCTAAGTCTACATACTCGAGTAGTTCCCTATATACTCGAGTAAGTGACTCTGTACTCGAGTAGTCGTTATTCATACTCGAGTAGGTTAGTGATTACCCGAGTAGTTTTCTCAACATACTCGAGTAGTTCTTTTTCCCCTCACTCGAGTATCTCCAACCCTATCACTCGAGTGTTGATCTCTGAATCACTCAAGTAGCTTCTCTTCTTATACTCGAGTATACTCCTTCTATCCACTCGAGTATATACCATCTGATACTCGAGTATGTTTCTTCTATGACTCGAGTATATCTGTTTAAATTTTCCTGAAATTCTCTAAGTCAATTTCGCTGTGTATTTCAAATTAATCATTTCTGATTGGTCCACGTGTCATCCCTAATTAATTTTCTGACCATTGGAGTCCACCTATAAATAGGTCCTCTCAGATTTGACTAAAACAAGTTTACAGAGATTTTATTTTAAGAAAAAGAAAAAGTTCCGTGAACCCTAATTTCTCACGCCGCCGCCATTGACGTTCACGGAAGAAGCTCTGGATCGACGATCTTCGATCGCTGTTTTCAACTCTGATTCTCCAGCGATCCAGACGAAAGTTAATCACTCGATCTCGCCAAGCCTCAAAGATTTCAAATCTATTTTCTCGATCGAGGTGATTCCGTTTTTCAGATTTGTGGATCTCTCTCAAGTCATCTTCAACATACTCTGATTAAGCCAAAGTTCTTAAGGAAGAAGACTATCAAGATCCAGATCTGAGAATATTACTGTTTGTATTTTATTTTCAAACCAAATTTTATTGTAGGAGTTTTTTCTCCGAGATTTGTAGGAAGGCTTTATCTTCCGAGTTTTGTAGATCCGGTTTGGATCGAGTTTTGTAGGAAAGTGGTTCCGAGGTGTAGGATTGTTTTCAATCCGAGATAGTGGAGTAGCCGAGTCTAGTGATTTGCTAGATCGGTGAGTAAAGTGGATGTACCCAAGATTGGGGAACCACTATAAATCTCTTGTCCTATGTGATTGCTTGATGTGTGCAGTGTTATTTTTTAATTCCACATTTGACACGCATTTCACCTATTCACCCCCCTCTAGGTGATTTAGGCTAACAACTTAGTACTCTCAATTGGTATCAGAGGGAGGTTTTGATCATTACAAGGTTAACACCTTGATCTTATCCTTCTAAAGTTGTTTCTTGAATAGTATCAAGCATGAGTAAGACCAAGGATTTTGCTAAACTCCCTATCTGCACCAAGAACAATTTTCCTATGTGGAAGGAAAGAGTCAAGTTCTTCATGGAAGCAGTAGATCCCCGGATCTTCAAGATTGTTGAAGAAGGTCCCCACATTCCTATGACTGCTTCCACCATAAATTCCACCAAACATGTTCCCAAGAAATTGATGGATCTAGATAAGGATGAGATTGCACTTGTCTCTCTGGACAAGAAAGCTAAAAATATTATAGTAAGTGCAGTCGATGACTCAATGCTGCAGAATCTGATTCATTGCCAATCTGCCAAGGAGATGTGGCAATCCCTAGTGACTCTAATGGAAGGTACTGAAGAAGTAAGGGATGATCAAAGGTCCCTACTGAACCAGAAGTATGAAGCCTTCAGGAAAGGGCCAAAGGAGGCTATAGCTGACACATTTGAAAACTTCTTCAAGATAGTCAATGGTCTAAGAGTGTATGGCCGAGTCTTCACAAATGGAGATCTGAATGATAAGTTTCTGAGATCTCTCACCAAAGAATGGGATAACAAAGTTTGTGCCATCCGAGAGTTTGGCAGACTAGCAGAGACAGATCCATAGAACCTATTTGGCAAGCTGATGTCATATGAACTGCAAATCAACTCCAGAAAAGCTGAAGAAGAGAACAGTCGCTTCTCCTCAAAAGAAAAGTCAGTTGCTTTAAAGGCCGACAGTTCAAGGAAGGGCAAAGCTGCATCACCAGCCCCTCCTCAAGAAATAAGTGAAGAAGAAGGCTCCGATCCAAGTACCTCAGGCTCAGAACTATCTGAAGGAGAGTTCTCATTGCTCTCCCGGCAATTCAAGAAATTCTTAAATAAGGAGAAGCAATGGAGAGGCAAAAATGCCTCATTCAGAAGATCACGACGTGATGGTGATCAGAGAAAGAAAGGCTCAAGTAGCCATGACAGGTATAACTCTAAACAGAACAAACAGATTTCGACTGACATCGTTTGTTATTATTGCAATAAGCCAGGTCACGTCATCACCGACTGCCCTCACAAAAAGAAAGAACGTGGAAAAGAGAGGGAAAAGAAAATCCTCACACCATAAGAAGAGGACATAGAAGAGTCTAGTAGCCAAGAAGAGCAAAACTCTCAGCGACTCCGACTCATCTGAGTCGAGTGAAGAAGAGGAAGCTTACTTTGGGCTCATGGCTCACTCAGATGATGAACAAGTCCCCCAGTTCACTGGGGAGGTAAAATCTCACACTCCTCTCTCTGAGTCTGATGATGATAATGAGCAAGAGGGCTATTCCTCTGAAGATGAATCTAAACTCATGGGTCAGTATAAGGAGTTACTCACAGCCTACGAAAAATGTCGTAGAGTAGTGAAAACTCAAGCCAACGAGATAAAATCTCTACAGGCTAGTGAGAGCAGCTTGAGAGAAGAAGTCAATAAGACTAACTCTCTTCAAGAGAACCTCAATATTGCTATGGAGGAATACAATAAAGCTCTCAAGCACCTCGACCTTAAAGAGAAAATCATCAAAGAATTGGAACAACAACTCGAAGCTGAAAAGAAACTTGTTGAGAGTTTCTCTAAGCCTAAGACAGTTCTTCCAATCGTTGTTGAGTTCTCTGCTAAGTCCAAGGGTGCTGGTTTAGGCCATATTGGCTCTTCTAGTAAATCCTCTAGGAGAAACAAGGCCAAGAGAAATAATAAGGCTGCCCGGAAGGCTCTAGATAAAGAAAAAGGGAAAGCTCCCTTGGAACCTGTGTTGTTTAAGAAAGTGATCTTTCCTACAAACGAACTCGACTATGAGTCCACCTATGGACACCTTTCTAGGCCAATCCCTGAGAAGCCTAAGTCAAGATACCAAGGATGGATTCGTCCTCGTAACTTTGGCGAGAGTGTCTTCAAAGCACCTTATGAAGAGATTCAGCTTCAAAGCTATGGACCTTATGCTCATGGTCACAATATCAAAAAGACACCAAAAGTAAAACCCATTGTATAAAAGCCTATGAAGGAGAAGACTTCATGTAATTGCCATCATCATGAAGCCTCTTCCTCCAAGAGTAAAGCTCCTGCTAGACCTTCATTCCAGAAAGTCAAGCAGGACTACACAAGGCAAAGATACAACAGGTTCGACTGTTGGTGTTGTGGCAGAATTGGTCATTTTGCCATTGATTGTTGGTTCAATCCTAAAAATGTTGCAACCCCTAAAGTTAGCAACGTGAGAGTGACCACTCATGAGGCTAATAATCGTAGGGCGAGTATTCTAACTCGAGACCCAGGACCCAAACTTGTTTGGGTTCCTAAGGCTAAATGATTGTAATTGCAGGTATGTCCAAAGGCCACCAAAATGCCAATCTGGTACTTGGACAGTGGATGCTCTCGGCATATGACCGGGACAAGGAGCCTACTCCAGAATTACACCTCAGTCTACAACGGACCAAAGGTCATCTTTGGAGGTTCAGATCGAAGAATAACTAAAGGCTATGGTATGATCACTAACGGTAGCGTATCCTTTTCGGATGTAGCCTATGTTAAAGGATTGGAACACAATCTCATCAGCATAAGCCAATTATGCGACAAAGGATACGTAGTTGAATTTCATGCTGACAAGTGTTTGATAAAATCGGTTAACAACATGGAAACTACTTTATCAGGCACTCTTAGCAGAAATATTTTCTGTTTAAATTTCATTTGTATAGACTCTTCGACACCAGTGTGTCTTTTGGCAAAAAGTAGTGCATCCCTTGTTGACCAATGGCACAAGAGACTAGCACATATTAATTTCAAAACTATTAATAAATTATTCTCTCAAAACTTAGTACGTGATGCACCTAATGTCAAGTGCGTTACGGACAGTCCTTGTCACGCTTGTATCAAAGGCAAGCAAACAAGAAGTTCGTTTAACAGCATAATAGGCAAGGATTCCAATAGAAGCTTACAGCTTCTCCATATGGACTTGTTTGGTCCACTGCAGGTTAGAAGTTTGGGAGGTAAGGAATATATGTTGGTTATTGTGGATGATTACTCGCGCTTTGCGTGGGTGTTCTTTCTGAAACACAAGTCAGATACCTTCGGTATTTTCACTAATTTTATTAGGCAGATCCAAAATGAATACAACTGTTCCGTAGTCAAAATCAGAAGTGACAATGGAACGGAATTCAAGTCTGGAGCCATGACAAAATTCAGTGAAAGTCAAGGTATCTTTCATGAGTTTTCCTCTCCTCGTACCCCACAGCAAAATGGAGTAGCTGAGAGAAGGAACAGAACACTCATAGAGGCTTGCCGGACCATGTTGAGTGATGCCTCACTTCCAGAGTATTTCTGGGCTGAAACCGTCAACACTACTTGTCACGTGCAAAATTGAGCACTCATCAACAAGAAACATGATAAGACCCCCTACGAACTTCTAAAAGGCAGGCAACCAACCATTTCATACTTTAGAATCATTGGCTGTAAGTGCTTCGTACTTAACAACGGTAAGTATCACACTACCAAGTTTGGCGAGAAAAGCTTTGAAGGTATTTTTGTAGGTTTATAGTAGCCACAGTAAGGCCTATAGAGTATTCAATAGAAAAACTCTGGTGGTAGAAGAGTCGATACATCTTGTATTTGATGAGACGAGTCTGCTGCAAAGCAACTTGTCCAGTGTGCCTATTATAGATGCAGGTACAAAGTTGAAAGAACTTAGCTTGGATGAAACTACTAAAGATAAGGATGAGACATTCATCAAGATCACCTCTACAACCCACATTGAAGAGGTAGATGATCAAAATGAAGAACACATCCCAGCTGAAGATGCAACTCCAGTGGCTGAAGACATCTCAGATGCAAGGACTTTAGAGTTCAGACACTTGAAGGATCATCCTGTTGACCAAATTATAGGAGATCCTCGGGATGGCGTCAGAACTCGTCGAGGTACAACTAACGAGAATTTATACTTAAGCTTTCTGTCACAGGTTGAACCAAAGAAGTTTGAGGAAGCCAACTCTGACGCATCCTGGATTCTAGCCATGGAAGAAGAGCTGAATCAGTTCAAACGATGCAAAGTTTGGACACTTGTTCCTAGACCAAGAGTAAGAACGTCATTGGGACAAAATGGGTCTACCGGAACAAGATGGATGAAGATGGAACAATTATAAAGAATAAAGCCAGACTTGTCGCCAAGGGCTATCGTCAAGAAGAAGGAATCGACTTCGACCAGACTTATGCTCCAGTAGTAAGACTGGAGGCGATCAGGTTATTTCTTGCCTACGCTGCACTTAAGGGCTTTACTGTCTATCAGATGGACGTCAAGTCCGCCTTCCTAAATGGTGACATAAAGGAAGAAGTGTATGTAGAGCAACCGCCAGGTTTTGTTGATTCAACCTTTCCTAATTATGTTTATTTACTGCAAAAAGCACTATATGGTCTTAAACAAGCTCCTTGAGCTTGGTATGAGACGCTGTCCACCTTTCTTCTTGAGAACAAGTTCACAAGAGGAAAGATAGACAAGACATTATTTCTTAGGGAAATAAAAGGCAAGATTTTGCTAGTGCAAATCTATGTCGACGACATCATTTTTGGCTCTACAGATAACAACCTCTGCAAGAAGTTTTCTAAACTTATGCAAGGTAAGTTTGAAATGAGCAGTATGGGAGAGCTGAAGTATTTCTTAGGGCTTCAAGTGAAACAATCTGAGGATGGAATTTTCATCTCACAGACCAAGTTCACTAAAGAGCTACTTAAGAAATTCGGAATGGAGAATGCAACCTCTATGAGGAATCCAATGGCCTCAGCTATGTCTCTGGACAAGGATGAGAAAGGGAAACCTTTTGATGAAACCAAGTACAGAAGCATAATTGGGTCCTTGCTCTACCTTACTGCAAGTAGACCAGATATAATGTTCTCAACATGTGTATGTGCTAGATTTCAGGTGAACTCTAAGGAATCTCACTACATCGCTGCAAAGCGAATCCTGAGATACCTCAAAGGTACACCAAATCTTGGCTTATGGTACCCAAGAAGTAATGATAGTGAACTAATTGGATTTTAAGATGCAGATTTTGCAGGTAGCAAAGACGACGGGAAAAGCACTTCCGGGACTTGCCAATTCCTCGGAAGGAGACTTATTTCCTAGAGCAGTAAGAAGCAGAACCGTGTGCCATCTCAATGGCTGAATCAGAGTACATCTCTGTAGGCAGCTGTTGTGCACAGCTTTTATGGATCAAGAACCAGTTTGAAGACTACAACATGAAGTTCCAGAACATTCCTTTGTTTCGCGACTCTATCAGCGCTATAGCAATAGCCAACAACCCAGTCTCCCACAGCCGGACCAAGCACATAGAGCTTCGTTATCATTTCATCCGGGAGCATGTGGAAAATGGAGACATAGATCTACAATATGTCTCCACAGACAAGCAAGTTGCAGATATATTCACTAAGCCGCTGGACGAGTCCAAGTTCTCGTTCTTCAAAATGGAACTTGGGCTGCTCAACAAAGAAGACTAGTGATGGTCTCACAAATCAAGAAGATATCAGTGGTGTTGGCTGATCAGAGATAAAGTTTTCAGTGGCAATAGACATCTCCCAAGGAAAATTGTCTTTCAAGTATTAGATACTCGAGTATATCAAGACTTACACGAGTAAACGGAAAATACTCGAGTAAAAAGTCTGACCTACTCGAGTATTTGACAAAATACTCGTGTATGAACTCTACCTACTCGAGTATGTTTTGTCTACTACTCGTGTATGATGTTATCTACTCGAGTATGCTCCGCCTAATACTCGTGTATGATGCTATCTACTCGAGTATACGGACTTCTATTTTGGATTTCTAATTTTTTTTTCTATTCGCACCGAGCTATTTGCCGCTTCATTCAGGTATGAAATTATATTTATTTTTCCTAAAACCTAATTAGGATTATATATATAGAAAAATCGGGAAACCCTTTCCACTTCTCATTCACTCGAGTAGCCACCGACTCCTCATCTTCTGAAAATCACAGAGCATCGTCTTCTTCGCTCCTCTCATCCTCCAGAATCGCAGATGGCCCCCTCCTCTAAAATCGGCATCAGCTCTTAACTAGCCCCCGCGGGTATTGCCGATCTTTCAGATGATTTCCGCAATCTTCTGATTTTGTTCGAAACCGCCGGATTGTCGTTCGTTCTCTTGTCGCCGTGCCGAGTCATTTTCCCAGCAGTTGAGGAGTTCTATAAGAATCTGAAGGTAAAGCGTAATGGAAAGCTCTTGAAAACCAAGGTCAGAGGGATAAAAATTCGACTGGATAAAGTTTCTCTTGCAACTCTGTTAAAGCTTCCAGTGGTCGATGAAGATGCCGAAATGACTGCAGACGACTCAATAAGAACTAGCCTATTCTGTGGAGCTAACCCTCAAGCCCACTCCTTTAGCAGGGCCGACTTCAACTCAGAAGGAAAGTTCCTAGTGGATGTTATAACAAAGGTACTGTTGTGCAAGACGTATTCCATTCGAGACATTTCTATGGAAATGTTTGACATAATGCAAGCTATTATCTGCCACAAACAGTTCCAGTTTGGACTGTTGATCCTAGATAAAATCAGAGACAGCATTAAGCATCCCAGCTTTGGCAGAATTATCTCCCTCCTGCTTCATGAGATTAACCATCAGTCTTTAACCTATCCAAGGGACTCCCCTCCATCACATGAAGAAAGTTTCCATATCCTCCATCCAGAGATACGATATTAAAATTCTGAATTCTGCCCAAGCATCCAAAGCTGCTGTTCTTTCAAAAATGTCCCAAGAACCCAGTGTATCTGAAGACAGGATTCCATCTCCTCCTCTACATCAAACTGCTGCTACCTCTAGTGCAATAGTTGAGGGGGAGCCTGCCTCTTCTCATCCTAAGTACCCAGCTTCCTCAGAACTTTCAGAACTAGCAGAAGTCAGAGTTTCTCCTCCTCCAGCAAATCCTGAATCAGAGATTCCAGATCCAGCAACCTTACTGTCTACAGCAGAAGATATAAATAAATTCATTGATGAGCTCAGCTCAGATGCTCCCCTGTTTCAGAATGAATCAGCTGTAAAGTCTCCTGCTCAGGATCTAGTTCAGACTCCAGTTCAGTCTCCTGCTCAGACTCCTGTACAATCTCCTGCTCAGGATCCAGTTCAGACTCCAGTTCAATCTCCTGCTCAGTCTCCAGCAACAGAGTCCAGCCAGCCTGAACAGATTCTGTTGTCTGATGATGAGGAAGTATCTCCAGAACAAGTGGATGCTCCTCTGAGGACACTAGACTTCACCCTTCCTTCCTTCATCAACACTGAAGATTCAAATTTGGTAGAACCTTCAAAAGAGCTGTCAGTTCAGTGGAAATTACTGAAATCCCTCCATGGAATGCTCCTGCTCCTTCAGTCCCTACACCAACCTCAGCTCCTTCTTCTTCTTCAGATCTGGTGAGTAAGATTGCACAGTTGCTCATTGAACAGAGAAAGTACTTTGATGAATCTCTAGCCTCAATAAATAATAAGGTCACTACTCTTGAAAAGGAGATGAGTAGAGGCTTTGCTGAAATTCAAGCCAATACTGATGAGCTCAAGAGATTGTTTCAATTGGGTGGAAAGCTATGGATCACACTATTACAAGTATAGGTGAACTAAGGAATCAAGCTGAAACTGTTGCACATAATCAGATAATATTGGACAAGAATGCTGAAGCAAATGTGATGAAAGTATGTGAAGAAGTTGGCACCTTCAGAGATGAAGCAATTGACAAGCTAGCTGTAGATATCAGCAAGGGGGAGAAAGTTGTCAAAGAATAAGTTAAAAAAGTAGTTGAAAAGCTGTCTGAACAAGCTCAAACAACTGTGGATGATCTAGTCAAGAATATGAAAGCAGACATCCTAGCCCAGCTCCAATCTGTCAAATTATACATTTATGATACAGCTGTATGGGTAAATAATCAGAACTTCCCAAATTCTCAACTCAACCCTACCATCATTCCCAAGTTCTTAGACCCTCTTGAAGAACATCCTCCAGCAGATGCTCCAGCTCAGGCAAACATTCCAGGAGGTGTGCCAGTCTTCTCACCCAGACCTGATGGTGATGTGACTGAGCCTCCTCTCTCTTATACAGATATTTGGCAAGATGAACTTCCTCCTAGTTCTCAAGGTGCTCCAAGGAAGAAAAGGAAATATGGTGACGGCTCTTCTGCCAGCCGTTCTGCACCTAAAAAAGAGCCTGCCCCAGCTTCTGAAGGTAGATCAGAAATTGTTCATTCTGAAGTTTGGAGTCCAACCTCCAAATCTCTGATCCTTGATACCCTGAAGCTATTAGCAGATCTTGGTGAGCACAGAGATCAGTATTACAGTTATTCAGAATGGAAGGCTTATGAAGCATCTCAGATCAAGATCAGACTTCATGACAGGAATTGGGGATACAACAACCCAGCTGCTCCTCTTAGTCCCAGAACATATTTTCCTAAACCTTTCAGTTACCTAGAGATGTAAGAGCTGAAGAGAGAAAGAATGCACAAAGGAGCCCCTTCTTGAGTCAATGAGAATGTGGAAATGGACTGTTTAATCTGTTAAAAACATTTCTATATATATATATATATATTTTTGATTCTGATTATGGCTATTTGATTCTTTATCCTGCTTCAGTTTATATTTTTTTTGTATATGTGTGTTGTTCTTTTTACTCTAAGTAATTCACCTTAGTGTAGAGGGTGCTGACATCTACAATAGGGGGAGAATGTTGGGGATTTGTCTCCACATACTCAGATTTGTAGGAGGTCAGACCTTGAACTAAGATGAATTAAGATGTATTTGATATTGTGGTTCAAGATGTATGTGGTGCAGGTTCTCATTGAAGTGTCGACCCAATGTCAGTCTATAATGGGTCACCAAACACAGGACCATACAATGTAGTCCCTCATTGTGTGATCCAAAGTGTTGGCCCATGTATAGCCTCTCTATTGGGATACACTTCCTATACAAGCACTTGGATTGGTGGACTGAAGTATTGAAGTTTATTTTCTCAGAAGAAATTTTTCTAAGTCCACATACTCGAGTAGCCTTCTTCATATACTCGAGTAAGTGACTTAGTACTCGAGTAGATCCTCAGACATACTCATGTAGACTCTGTATACTCGTGTAGATAAGTTTCTACTCGAGTAGATAGTTAGTCACTCGAGTAAGTCATATATTATACTCGAGTAGATCCTTCTGTTCTTAGATCTGAAATTTTCTCTAAGTCCACATACTTGAGTACCTCCTTTTATACTCGAGTAAGTGAGTCTGCACTCGAGTAAGTTGGGTTACATACTTGAGTAGACTGTATTATACTCGAGTAGAAGATAACTTGCACTCGAGTAGTTGGTTAGTTACTCGAGTAAATGTTCTGTTCTTACTCGAGTAGATCTGTGCTTCTCATCTCAGAAAAATTCTAAGTCTACATACTCGAGTAGTTCCCTATATACTCGAGTAAGTGACTCTGTACTCGAGTAGTCGTTATTCATACTCGAGTAGGTTAGTGATTACCCGAGTAGTTTTCTCAACATACTCGAGTAGTTCTTTTTCCCCTCACTCGAGTATCTCCAACCCTATCACTCGAGTGTTGATCTCTGAATCACTCAAGTAGCTTCTCTTCTTATACTCGAGTATACTCCTTCTATCCACTCGAGTATATACCATTTGATACTCGAGTATGTTTCTTCTATGACTCGAGTATATCTGTTTAAATTTTCCTGAAATTCTCTAAGTCAATTTCGCTGTGTATTTCAAATTAATCATTTCTGATTGGTCCACGTCTCATCCCTAATTAATTTTCTGACCATTGGAGTCCACCTATAAATAGGTCCTCTCAGATTTGACTAAAACAAGTTTACAGAGATTTTATTTTAAGAAAAAGAAAAAGTTCCGTGAACCCTAATTTCTCACGCCGCCGCCATTGATGTTCACAGAAGAAGCTCTGGATCGACGATCTTCGATCGCTGTTTTCAACTCTGATTCTCCAGCGATCCAGATGAAAGTTAATCACTCGATCTCGCCGAGCCTCAAAGATTTCAGATCTATTTTCTCGATCGAGGTGATTCCATTTTTCAGATTTGTGGATCCTCTCAAGTCGTCTTCAACATACTCTGATTAAGCCAAAGTTCTTAAGGAAGAAGATTATCAAGATCCAGATCTGAGAATATTACTGTTTGTATTTTATTTTCAAACCAAATTTCATTGTAGGAGTTTTTTCTCCGAGATTTGTAGGAAGGCTTTATCTTCCGAGTTTTGTAGATCCGGTTTGGATCGAGTTTTGTAGGAACGTGGTTCCGAGGTGTAGGATTGTTTTCAATCCGAGATAGTGGAGTAGCCGAGTCTAGTGATTTGCTAGATCGGTGAGTAAAGTGGACGTACCCAAGTTTGGGGAACCACTATAAATCTCTTGTCGTCTGTGATTGCTTGATGTGTGCAGTGTTATTTTTTTAATTCCGCATTTGACACGCATTTCACCTATTCACCCCCCTCTAGGTGATTTAGGCTAACAACTTAGTACTCTCAGACATCAAGTTCTTTCTCGAGAAATAAGTACTTCAGTCTACAGAATTTTCGTTAAGTAAATTTCTCGAGAAGGTCAGGCCATTTCTCAAGAAAGCAATTTATTTCTCGAGAAATCATATCCTTCTCAAGAAATATGTCTTCAGTTATAAATTTGCGCTCAGCACTTTTCTCGAGAAATCAGGTTTTCACTTCAAAGAAATTTCGTTAAGTCTTTTCTCGAGAAAGCCATGTCTTTTCTCAAGAAAGCAAATGATTTCTCAAGAAATCTATTTCTTCTCGAGAAATGGGGTTGCAGAAATTTCTATTTAAATCTTCTGACGGGATTTCAAATTTAATCTAAGTTTCTCATGATTGATCCATATGCATCTTTCCTTAATGACTTATGACCATTAGACGATGATCTTTAAATAGTCCTTTCAGAGTATTCGCTAACACTAATAATAATAATAATTACAGTAATCAGGATAACATTCGTCTTCATCGCCATTCTTCTCTGCCGCTTCTTTCTCGATCCAGCGATTCAAAACGAGAAAAGATTCGACAGATCCAAGATTCAAAGATTCTTCAACATCTACTTGATCGTGTAGGATCCTTAGTTATCAGATCAAGCTATCTCGGGTTTTCTTCCTCAACCTTCTTCACCGAGATTTTCAGTTTTTAAGAAGGAAGATCCCTGAATATTTCAGATCTAGAAGAGTAAAACTTTTATTATTGTTATAAAATTGTTTTAACTTTTGTAGGAGCTTTGTCTCCGAGATTGTAGGAAGTTTGTTCTTTCGAGTGTAGATCCATTAGTGGATCGAGTTTGTAGCTCCAGTTTGTGGATCAAGGTGTAGATCCAGTTGTGGATCGAGGTGTAGATCCGGTTGTCGATCGAGGTGTAGATCCGGTTGTGGATTGAGGTGTAGGAGAGTTTGTTCTCCGAGGTTTAGGAGCATTGCTCCGAGGTGTAAGATTGTGATAATCATAGAAAGGTAAAGTAGCCGAATCTTACCCTTCATGGTAGATAGGCGAGGCGGCACAGTGGATGTACCCAATACGGGGAACCACTATAAATCTTTATGTTTGTGTGCTTGAATTTTTAGGTAATTTTTATTCCGCAAAAAGACACAAAAATCACTTATTCACCCCCTCTACGTGATTTAGGTAGATGTTAGATACTTTCAATTAGTATCAGAGGGGTGTTTTGGTCGATAAGGTTAACACCTTGATAAAGATCCCTAATGTAGCGTTCAAGAATTTCACATACTCACCATGGATCGAAGCAAAGACATGTCATCCATGAATCTACCAGTGTGCACTAAGGAAAACTTTCCCATGTGGAAAGAACAAGTACGATTCTACATGGAAGCTACTGATCCGAGGATTTTTCAGATAGTGGAAGAAGGACCACACATCCTTATAAATGCTTCAACAGTAAATCCAGGGATTATGATTCCCAAGAAGATGATGGATCTCACCAAGGATGAGATTGCCTTAGTCTCCCTAGACAAGAAGGCAAAGAATATCTTAGCAAGTGCAGTGGACGATTTATTGCTCCAAAACTTATTCCAATGCAAATCTGCCAAAGAGATATGGGACTGTCTTAATGTCCTAATGGAAGGTACTGAAGAAGTGAGAGACGATCATAGATCGTTGTTGAACCAGTAGTATGAAGCCTTCAAGCAAGGTGCTAATGACTCCATAGCTGACAGCTTCGAGATTTTCTTCAAGTGAGTGAAGGTCTCAGGAACTATGGCCGCATCTTCACTTATGGCGAACTGAACGACAAATTCCTTAGATCCCTGACAAAGGACTGGGACACAAAAGTTGTTGCCATTAGATAATTTGGGAAGCTGTCGGAGATAGACCCTCAGAACCTGTTCGGAAAGCTGCTCTCCTATAAGCTTCAAATGAATAGTTGTAAGAAGGAGAAGCAGAACAACAGAACGTCTAACAGAGAAAAGACTTTGGCTCTGAAGGCAGAAGGGTCAAGAAAATCTAAAGTAGTGTCACCCATTAGGACACGAGCTCCTGATACTCCAGAAGACTCAGAGCTAGGAACATCAGGATCCGAACTATCAGATTGAGAATTTTTCCCTCATCTCCAAGAAGTTCAAGAAGCTGCTCAGCAAGAGGAGACAAATGAAAAATAATTCATTCTCTTCAGATTCCAGGATATCACATCGTGATGTTGATCGTACCAAGAAAAGCTACAACAACAAAAATAGGTATAAATCCAAACCGAACAAATAATATTCCTCTGACATTGTTTGCTACTGCAATAATAAATCAGGTCACATGATTACGGAGTGTCCTTATAAGTAGA
This sequence comes from Platanthera zijinensis, assembly GCA_039513925.1. Taxonomy (NCBI): domain Eukaryota; kingdom Viridiplantae; phylum Streptophyta; class Magnoliopsida; order Asparagales; family Orchidaceae; genus Platanthera; species Platanthera zijinensis. The sequence continues at coordinate 109,472,854 of CM077085.1, forward strand.
AGGATAGCTCCAGGAAGGACGAGAAGAAATCCTTCAAAGGGAAGAAGAAAGAAGAAAAGAGCTTCATCGCTAAAAAGTCGAAGACTCTCAGTGACAGTGACTTGAGTGAGTCGAGCTCTGAAAATGAAGAAGCTTACTTCGGGCTTATGGCCCAATCTGACAAGGAAGTGGGCGACTCCGAGTACCATGGGACGGTAAACTCACACACTATTCTCTCAGAATCTGAAACATCCTTTAATGGCCACGAAGACTACTCTTCTGATGAGGATGAATCAGAATTGATGGCTCAGTACGAGCACTTATTAAAAGCTTTTGACAAATGTCGTAATGTAGTCTGGAAGTAGGTAAAAGAGATTGCCTCCATCAAGGCAGTGGAAGCAAATCTGAAGGAAGAAATTGCACAATTACTTCCTCTCAGAGATGAAGTCCACTCCTTCAAAGAGGAACCAAAGGGCTCTGCTGAGACATTAAATCTGAAGAAAAATATCTTGATGAGCTCAAAGAAAAGCTCGCGGTAAAGAGAAAACTAATTGAGAGTTTCTCCAAGCCAAAGACTGTTCTCCCTATCAACAATGAGTTTTCAACTCAGAAGAAGGGTGGTGGTCTTGGCCATGTTGGTGGAAAGGGTAAGGCTTCTAAGAAGGCTAGCGCCAAAGAAAAGGGGAAGGACCCATGAGTCAACCTTTATTTAGGAAAGTAATCTTCCCGACGAACAAGTTTGACCTTGAGTCGACCTATGGTCATCATGTAGAGCCTACTCATGTAGATCCCTGGAATAAATACAAGGGATGGACCTATCCCCGTAACTTTGGTGCCAGCGTGTTCAAAGCACCTTATGAAGAAATTCAGATGAAGAGTTATGGTATGTATGTACATGGCCATAATAATAAGAAGGCACCAAAAGTTAAATCTGTTGTGCCTAAGGCTAAAGAGATGGGGAGCTCCTTTGTATGTTGTAACTTGGAGGCCTCCACCTCAAAGAATGCTGCCCCTGATAGACCACAGCTCCAAAAGATAAAGCAGGAGTATAAAAGGAGGTACAATAGATTTGACTGTTGGTGTTGCTGCAAAGTTGGTCACTTTGGCATAGATTGTTGGTACAACCCCGATAACATTATAACCCCACGGGTTAGCTATGCAAGATAGACCACTCACAAAGTTTATGTTCCTAGTTGTGGTAAGCTGACCAGGAACCAAGGACCCAAATACGTTTGGGTTCCTGAGGTAAAATTATCTATTTTTGCAGGAATGTCCAAAGGACAATAGAACTCTGATTTGGTATTTGGAAAGTGAATGCTCTCAACACATGATCGGGACAAGAAGCCTTTTGCGTGATTATACCCAAGTCAAAGACGGACCAAAAGTCATCTTTGGAGGCTCAGACAGGGGAACAAAAAAAGGTTATAGTATGATCTCCAACGATGTAGTCTCTTTCAGAGACTTAGCTTATGTTGAAGGATTACACCATAATCTCATAAGAATAAGTCAACTATGTGACAAAGGCTACATCATTGAGTTCTGTAAGCACAAGTGTTTGATAAAGTCATTTGTAAACTTGGAGATTGTCTTAATAGGCACTCGGAGAAGAAATATTTTTTGTCTTAAATTATTATGCTTAGACAATTCTACCCCAGTATATTTTATTGTAAAAGATAGTGCATCTCTTTGTGACCAATGGCATAGGAGATTAGAACATATTAATTTCAAAACCTTAAATATGCTATTTTCTCACAACTTAGTGTGTGATGCCCCCAGCATTAAGTGACTTAAAGAGAGTCGATGTCACTCCTGTCAAATGGGTAAGCAGACATGGGCTACCTTCAGGTGTATTGCTGAAAAAGATTTTCACGAAGCTTATACTTGCTTCATATGGACTTATTCGGTCATATACCTATTCACAGCTTAGGAGGTAAGGTCTATACATTAGTGATTGTTGATGACTACTCGCGTTTCACTTGGGTGTTCTTTTTGAAACACAAGTCAGACACCTTCGATTCTTTCACTAATTTTGTCCGGCAAATTCAGAATGGATTGGACTGCTTAGTGGTCAAAATCATAAGTGGCCACAAAACAAAGTTTGAGTCTGGTGCCATGACAAAATTTTTTGAAAGCCAAGGAATCTTTCATGAGTTTTCCTCCCCGTGCACTCCATAGCACAATGGAGTTGCTGAGAGAAGAAATAGAACCCTAATTAAAGCATGTACAACCATGTTGAACGACGCTTCACTTTCAGAGTACTTTTGGACTAAAGCAGTCAACACGGCTTTTCACGTGCTAAACAGAGCACTCATCAACAAAATCTATCGTAAGACCCCCAATGAGCTATTAAAGGGCAGAAAACCAACTATATCCTACTTTAGAATCTTTGGAAGTAAATGCTTCGTACTTAATAATGTGAAGTATTACAGCACAAAGTTTAGTGAAAAGTGTTTTGAAGGTATTTTTGTAGGATATAGTAGCCATAGTAAGGCATATAAGATTTTCAATAAGAAAACTCTAGTGGAAGAAGAGTCAATAAATGTTGTATTTTATGAGACTAGCATGCTTCATAGCAACTTGTCTAGTATTATTGGTGCAGATGCAGGTACCAGGTTCGAGATGCTAAACTTTGATTAAGCTGTTAAAGAAGAAGCTCAAATCTCAGTCAAGCTCGTAGATCCAAGTTTGGTGGATGAAGATCCCATAGAGGAAGAATTGCCTCAACCAATAGAGGCAGCACCGGATGTTGCAGATCCTTCTGGAGGGAGAGCAAGGAACCTTGGGGTCAAACACCTAAGAGATCACCCAACTGATCAAATCATTAGGGAGTTAGACGACAGTGTGAGAATAAGAAGAGGTACAAATATTGAGGTTTTGCATCTAAGTTTTCAGTCGCAAGTTGAGACAAAGAAATTCGAATAGCCAAATAAGGATGCTTCCTTGATTATGGTAATGCAAGTGGAGCTCAATCATTTTGAACGTTGTAAAGTCTGGGAGCTAGTGCCCATGCCAAAGGGACAGAAAGTGATAGACACCAAATGGATATTCAGAAACCAGATGGATGAACAAGGAGTAATTATCAAGAATAAATCCAGGCATGAAGCTCAAGGTTATAGACAAGAAGAGGGGATCGACTTCGACCAGAAATTTCCTCCAGTGGCTCGGCTCGAAGCGATCGGGTTGTTTTTAGCGTATGCTTCCCTCAAAGGTTTCACCGTCTACCAAATGGATGCGAAGTTAGCATTCCTCAACGGGGATCTGAAAGAGGAAGTATACGTAGCACAACCCCCAGGTTTTGTCAATTCTAAATTCCCTGACTATGTTTACTTTTTAAATAAAGCTTTATACTGGTTAAAGCAAGCTACCCGGGCTTGGTATAAGACGTTGTCTTGCTTTCTTCTTGAGAACAAGTTTACAAGGGGAAAGATAGACAAGACATTATTTCTTAGAGAAGTTAAAGGCAAGATTCTGCTAGTGCAAATCTATGTCTACGACATCATATTTGGATCTACAGAAGACAACCTTTGCAAGAAGTTTTCCAAACTTGTGCAAGGTAAGTTTGAAATGAGCAGTATGGGAGAGTTGAAGTATTTCTTAGGACTTCAGGTGAAGCAATCTGAAGAAGAAATTTTCATCTCTCAGACGAATTTCACCAAGGAGCTTCTTAAGAAATTTAGAATGGAGAGCGCATCGTCTATAAGGACACCAATAGGTTCAACTATGTCTCTAGACAAGGATGAGAAAGGGAAAGCTTTTTATGAAACCAAGTACAAAAGAATAATTCGATCCTTGCTCTACCTGACTGCTAGTAGACCACATATAATATTTTCAACATGTGCCTATGCTAGATATAAGGTGAATACTAAGGACTCTCATTACGTTGTTGTAAAGCGGATTTTAGGATACCTTAAGGGAACACCTAATCTTGGCTTATGGTACCCAAGAATTAAAGATGTCGAACTAATTGGCTTTCAGATGCTGATTTTGCAGGTAGCAGGGATGATAGAAAAAGCACTTCCGGGACGTGCCAATTCCTCAGAAGACGGCTTATTTCATGGAGCAGTAAGAAGCAGAATTGTGTGGCAACATCTACTGCCGATTCAAAGTATATCTATGCTGGTAGTTGTTGCGCACATCTTCTATGGATCAGAAATCAACTTGAATATTACAATTTGAAGATCAGTGAAATTTTGATGTTTTGCGAATCATCGAGTGAAATTGCAATCGCAAACAATCCAGTTTCCCACAGCCGGACCAAGCACATTGAGGTGTGCTACCATTTCATCCGGGAGCATGTGGAGAACAAGGACATAGCCCTCAGCTATGTCTCGATGGACAAGCAGGTTGCAGATATTTTCATGAAGCCGCTAGAAGAGGCCAAGTTCTCCTTCTTCAAGACAGAACTTGGTATGCTCAACACGGAATCCTGAAAAGTTCATATTTGAACTCAAGAGAAGATTAAGCATCAGCCACTCAGAATATTTCAAGAGAATTCTTACTCAAAAAAATCTCAAGCTCAGAAATGGATTTCTCGGAAAACTACTTATATTTCTCAAGAACTGCCTGATTTCTCAAAAAAGAAGTATACTTCTCGAGAAATATCATATTTCTTGGAAAACTTACTTCTCGAGAAATATCATATTTCTCGGGAAACTGAATGGATTTCTCGGAAAGCCTATTGTTTTTCTCCAGAACTTTAAGTGAATTTCTCGTGAACTACTATATTTCTCGAGAGACAGACTTCCTCTCGAAAAATCTTTTTACTTATCTTTTGAGAAGAATTCGAACCGCCATTCCTAGGTAAGCTTTTGTAATTCTTCAAAATTCTCAATTTTATATAAATAGATAAGTCCATAAAATATCCAAATCCACGAATTCTAAAAAAGCCCAGTTCCTGAGAAATACGTTTCAGTTCTGCTGAAGGCCTCCGTCATTCTTCATGCAAACTCTATCAATTCTTCTCCGAAAAGTCAGACATTTTTCATTCTTCTCAATTTATGGCTCCTACTACAAAGATTAGCATGGGCAGTGAGTTCGTTTGCTCAAGAATCGAAGAAAATTCTGATGATTTCCGGAACATCATTCTATTTCTTGAATCTGTCGGCCTCGCCTTCATTTTTGAGCATCCGTGCAAAGTCCTGATTCCAGACGTACAAGAGTTCTTTCGAAATGCTAAACTTCAGCAGAGTGGGAAGTTGTTGAAAATTTCAGTTAGAGATGTAAAAATCAAAATCAAGCCGTCCTCTCTAACAGATTTTCAGAAATTGCCCTCCATAGATGAAGAAGACTACCTGGAAGAACAAGATTATTTAAGGGCACTGTCCTTCTGTGGTCTCTCCTAATTAACTACTTCATTTCACAAACAAAATATGAATGATGAGAGCAAGCTGCTAGCCGACATTCTAAGAAAATTCCCACTCTGCAAAACAAGTTCAATTGCTTATATATCCTCTGATTTCTTCTGCATGATAACAGTTGTGGTATGTCGAAAGAAATTCTAATGGGGACATATATTGTTTGATAAAATTAAAGAAAGCATGAAGGCACAAAACTTTGCAGGAATTATTTTTATTTATCTGAATCAAGTGTATCCTGAATACTTTGACTTGTCCAAAGGTGTGTCCATTCACCACCTAAAGAAAGTCACTATCTCATCCATCAGCAGCTGGGAAATCAGAATTCCAAGGCAAGGCCAGGCTCCAGCAGTTCCCGGGATAGTAGATGATGAGGACAGTAGCCCATCTCCTCCTCATACTGATACAGTTGGCACATATGGTGCAGCTGTTATGGGGGAGCCTTTTCCTTCAGTTCATGAAGAAGTTAAGCAAGATGAGGTACCAGAAACAGTGGTTCATTCAGATGTTCCTAGAGCTCAGGTTACAGAGTAAGTTGTTGATTATGTGGCAGTGGAAGAAGAATTTCAAGCTCAGTCTGATGATAAGCAGAGCACCTCTATGTATGATGGTGGCTCAGGTATGAATGTTGATTCTTCCTCTGATCAGGAAAATCCTCCTGAAGGAACTCCAGAAGATTCTCTACCTAAGGAACATATTGAGGTGGACAATGAGATAATACTCTTTGATGAAGAAGAAATTATCCCAGAACCTGTAGAACCTCCACTCAAGAACTTAGATTTCTCTCTACTAATAATTCTTGGAGAGGAAGGGGATGTATTGACTTCTGCCCAAAAAGGCAAAAGTTCAGTTGTTGTTGAAGAAATTTCTATCTAGACAGCTCCATCTCTACCTCCTCCACCTCCTTTAGCTGACATCATTCCTGATGATACTCTGTTGGGTAAGATTGAATCTATGTTGACTAAGCAACGAGAATACTTTGACATGTCTCTCAGAAAAATGAATAAAAGATTAACTGCTATAGAGAAAGAGATGAGCAGAGGATTTGCTGAAATCCAACATAATACTGATGAATTCAAAACACTGCTAAATATTGGTGGAAAGGCTTTGGACCACACTATTACTGGTGTTTGTGAAGTCATGAATCAAGCAGTCACTATAGCAAACAATCAGATCAAATTGCTGAAGAAAACTGAACAACAAAATTTCAAGACCGGTGAAGAAGTTGGAAGATTCAAGGAAGAAGACATAGAGACTCTATTTGTAGAAGTGAAAAAGGGGGAGGGCAAAGTGAAAGAAAATCTAGACCACAAAGTTCAAGAGATGAAGACCAGTGGGACAATCAACTCCAAGAGATCAATATAAGTGTAAAAAAGCAGATCAAAGTTGTAAACATTTATAATTATGAGACTGCTGTATAGATGCACAACCAAATCTTTCCAGATTTTAAAGTTGACCCAAATGCTGCTCCACCTCCACATCTTGGTCCAAATGTCCGCAAGCCTACTTTTTCACCTAGATCTGAATAGTATGAAGCTCCTCCTGAAGATAATTATCAAGTTTGGACCTCTGAGCAACTAGATTTTTGTCAAGATCTACCTCCTGAAATGCCAGGGCAAAAGAAAAGGAAATATGGTGATGGTGCTTCTGCCACCAGATCTATCCCCAGACAAGGTGCTACTAAAAGAATAGAACAAGAATTTGCTGAAGTTTGGAGTCCAACTTCTAAGTCCCTTATTATGGATACTCTGAAGCTAGTTGTGGAATTTAATGAAAATAAAGATGATCATTACAGTCACAAGGAGTGGGAGCTATATGAAAAATCTTTGACAAAAAGAAGGATTTATTATCGTGAATATGGTCATAATAATCCTACTGCTCCTCCTCGACCTCCAAAGTAATATCCAAAGCCATTCAGTTATCAGAAGAGACAAGAAAAGAAGAAGGAAAGACAGCACCAACAAAAGTTCAAATAATTTTATGATTGTCAGTTGTATAGAATTTTGTGGACCAAGATATTCCTATGGGCAAACTCTCTATATATATAATTTTGAATTTTGTTGATCTTATTATTTATTTTCTGTCATTATATACATTATTTTACATGTTAGTTGATTCTTTAATTATCTTGATATAATTCACCTTAGTGTAGAGGGTTCTTACTTCTACAAATAGGGGGAGATAGTTGGGTATTATATCAACAATAACCTAGATTTGTGTGATTCACTCTTGAACTAAGATGAATTAAGTATGTATTTGATGCTATTCTTTAGTTGAGTGCTTACAGGTCATTATTGCTAAGTGTAGACCAATGTCAGTTTACAATGAGTCACTAAACTCAAGACCATGCAATGTAATCCATTATTGTGTGCTCCATGGTGTTGACTCATATGTGACCTCTCTATTGGGATGAAGTTCATTTCTAAGTACTAAAGAAATGGAAGAAAGGAAGGGTTGCTGGTCTTCAACAAAGAAGAAAAGAAATTTTTTCTAAAAAAATTCTAAGTCCATTTCTCGAGAAATTGAAGTCTGTTTCTCGAGAAGTCTAAGTACATTTCTCGAGAAAGCAAGCTATTCTTGAGAAACTGTTAGACTTCTCGAAAAATTGTCTAAAACTGTCTCCAAGCCTTTTCTCGAGAAAAGCCTTTAAGATTTCTCGAGAAACCAAGTTCATTTCTCAAGAAAGGAAAGTAGTTCTCGAGAAATCAAAAGTGTTTCTCGAGAAGCCAAGTATATTTCTCGAGACATCAAATTCTTTCTCGAGAAATAAGTACTTCAGTCCACAGAATTTTGGTTAAGTAAATTTCTCGAGAAGGTCAGACCATTTCTCAAGAAAGCAATTTATTTTTCGAGAAATCATATTCTTCTCGAGAAATCTATCTTCAGTTCTAAATTTGCGCTAAGCACTTTTCTCAAGAAATCATATCCTTCTCGAGAAATCAGGTTTTCACTTCAAAGAAATTTCGTTAAGTCTTTTCTCGAGAAAGTCATGTCTTTTATCGAGAAAGAAAAAGATTTCTCGAGAAATCTATTTCTTCTCGAGAAATGGAGTTGCAGAAATTTAGATTTAAATCATCTGACGGGATTTCAAATTTAATCAAAGTTGCTCTAATTGATCCAAGTGGATATTTCCTTAATGACTTATGATCATTAGATGACGATCTATAAATAGTCCATTCAGAGGATTCGCTAACCCTAGTAATAATAATAATTACAATAATCAGAATCGCATTCGCACTTTCCAAAATTCGGGAGAAGCCGCACCGTCTTCATCATCATTCTTCTCTGCCTCTTCTCTCTTGATCCAGTGAATCAAAAGGAGAAAAGATTCGATAGATCCAAGATTCAAAGATTCTTCAACATCTACTTGATCGTATCGGATCTTAAGTTTCCAGATCAAGCTTTCTCAGGTTTTCTTCATCAACCTTCTTTACTGAGATTTTCAATTTTCATTAAGGAAGATCCCTGAAGATTTCAGATCTGGAAGAGTAAAAATTTAATTGTTGTTGTAAAATTGTTTTAACTTTTGTAGGAGCTTTGTCTCCGAGATTGTAGGAAGTTTGTTCTTCCGAGTGTAAATCTGTTAGTGGATCGAGTTTTAGATCCTGTTTGTGGATAGAGGTGTAGATCCGGTTGTGGATCGAGGTATAGGAGAGTTTGTTCTCCGAGGTGTAGGAGCGTTGCTCCGAGATGTAAGATTGTGATAATCTGAGAAATGTGAAGTATCCTAATCTTACCCTTTTTGGTAGATAGGCGAGGCGGGACAATGGACGTACCAAATACGGGGAACCACTATAATTCTATGTGTTTGTGTGCTTCAATTTTTAGATAATCTTTATTCCACAAAAATACGCAAACATCACCTATTCACCCCCCTCTAGGTCATTTAGGTAAACGTTAGATACTTTCAATGACCATGATATAATAGTCCCACCTTCACCTGCTTCCATTTTGTACTGCTTTGTTTTTCCCTGCTTTCGTCCTCCCGCTCGGTGCCTAGGAGTCGCGAGGGTGAGACAAGGACAAAATGGCTTAGTGTTTATGACTAACGATCGGTTGTGATTGTATCATTTTGGGAGCTCGAGGAGCTGGAGCACTAGTACGACCAGCAGGATGAGGTGGCAAGACTAGAGGAGTAGATACCACGTACTACTACTATAGCTCAGAGTCAGGTGATGACGAGTGTTTCAGTTCCGCTTCCGCATAGTGTTGTTTTGTCAGAAAGATTTGATTCCATTTTGGCATGTACCGGGCATTAGCCCAAACTCTCTTTTTCTGTACTCATTGTTGACTGTTGTACCTTTCATCTCTATATATTATGATGTTATTGTTGTGACTTGTGGACTTACTAATTTTCATTTACTTCTGTAGTTTTCTTCTTTTCTCGATTGGCCAATAGGTTGAATGACCGTACTGGATGGCAGGATCGGCGTCGTGCAGTGTCGACTAGCCATTGTGCTAGTGTCACTGTAAGACAGAGGTTCTGGGCATAAGATCGGGTAACCTCCTTAGTAAGGGGGAGGGGGTCTTACAAACTGGTGTCACTTAAGAAATGATCATATGAGAAAGAAGTCCAAAAAATTAGGCCACCCTACTCGAGTATTAGTTTGCGGACAAACTATGCAGCGAACGCAATGGTGTGCCTATGTGTAAAAAGTCATGGAAAACAGTCCATTTTAAATAATGAGTTTGGTCAATCCTAATATAAACCTTACTTTGGTGTAGCCCCCATATGTCGCCATACCACAGGATGTCGTTCCTCCGCCTCTGGCTACCACACCTTTTCAGTAGACGGAGATGGGGGAGACTTTGACTGCCATCTTCAAGGCCTTCAGGGACCAGCAAGTCCCAGTCCAGCAGACAAATCCAAGATCGAGTTGGCTAAATGAATTCAAAAGTATGTCAATGCCGATGTACCACAGGATAGAGAATACAGTGAAGACGGACGAGTGGCTAGAGACCATTCAGGAGATGCTGGTAGGCATCAGCTGCCCGGTCAGTAAGGCAGTTTCCTTAGTAACATTCGCACTAGACGTTCATGTAAAGAGGTGGTGGAAGTACTTACTGGACTACATGTATGCGGATGGGGAGCTGTCAGGCATCACTTGGGAGGAGTTCAGTGAGGTCTTCTTAGAGAACTTAATGTCTGTTATGAACATAGATGAGTTAGAAGAGTGGTTTTTGAACCTCCGGCAGGGGAGCAAATCAGCGATAGAGTACCAGAGGGAGTTCTCCCATCTGGCAATGTTCACGATGATTTATGATTTGGATGACAGGAGGTACACAAAGAGATTCTACCGGGGACTTAGAAACTCTACGAGGCAGTCTCTACTATTCATTTCTCATGGCACTTTGGCTTAGATTATTGAGATGGCAAATAAGCTGGAGGCAGACCAATTGATGGTACCGAGCAGGGGGAAGAGATCGCTGGATGGGACGTCCTTCGGGGATAGTAGTCGGGGCTCATAGAGAGGCAGAGTGATGAGCCATAAGAGGTTTGGAGGACATTATCATCCTAATTTCAGGCAAGAGCAGAGACATCCTGCAGTACTAGCTCCTCCACCACTACAGATCCATGACCCGATGAGATAGGATGATTGTTGCCACTGACCAGTGATTTTCTATAGGTGCCAACAAACGGGGCACATTAGAGCAGACTTCCCTCAGCAATTTCATCCTCCTCCCCCTCCTCCACCTCCAGCTACCCCTCTAGCACAACAGGGCCGAGGCCGAGGATAAGGCCGAGGACATTATGGTAGAGGTCAAGGACAGGAGCAGATGTATTCTTTGGACCTCGTCGAGCTGAGGAACCCCGAGGAAGTTATTACAGGTACTTAAATTTATTGGAAGTAAAATTTTCAACATTTGTACCTTACAACCACTAGAACAACATCATTCCTTTACTTAAATCCCAAATATCAGGTATAGTCTTTATTAATGGCAAGCCCACCATATCTTATTTAATACGGGTGCTTCACACTCAATCGTATCTGAAGCCTTCTTGGTGGGACTAGCAGGCATAAACCAATTCACTGGCATGAAAAGGAGGGTGTGTCTACCAAATGGATCACAGCTTCTATCATTTGCAAAGTGTAAGATGTAGGAAGAGATTGGAGGTAAGGTATTCGAAGCATCGGCGACGATTTTGAGAATGTCAGACTTCGATTTGATCCTGAGTGAAAGACTTATTTCAAGATCCTAAACACCTAAAGGGGGTGAATAGGTTCTAATTATCTTTAAGAATTTTAGGAAATATAATTAGTTCTTACTTAGCACAAAAAATGCAAATCACAGCACAGAAAACACAACACAGCATACACTAGATTTATAGTGGTTCCCCAAGGTATGGGTACATCCACTTTCCCCCTTCGCCTATCCAGTAGAGAACTGGATTAGACCCAACTTCCTTCCACTAACTCAGATCCACAGATCTTACAACTCAGAACCAGATTTGTTCCTACATCTCAGACTTATACAAGTCTTATCTCAGATTCACCCCAAGAATCCTACCTCAGTCCACAGCCCTACCTCAGCCATTATAACTAGGCTTACAACTCAGACTATCAATATTCCTACACCTTAGGCACTCAGCCCTACCTCAGCCTTTATAATTATCGGCTTAAAACTCAGATCTAAAAATAGATCCTACAAGAATTTGAGTATTTGAGAAATACAAAAATATCAGCAGATAGATCACTCTATAGGTAAGAGCTTCTTGATCAGTTCTTGAATGAACTGAATCTCCAGATCCAACATGACTTAGCTTTTTCAAAGCTTCTTGATAGAACATAATAAGGTTGAATTCTTCTTGATGTAGAAGTTGATCTCCGGTTAGCTCCTTCCTTGAATTCCGAATAAGATCTGAATCTTCTCTACAGACTGTTCAGAATCTGCTTTCTTAAGGGTCACCCCTTTACTTGTTGTTGAAAGCTTTCCTTAGATGATCCACTTTTTTATCTTTGTGTCTGTTCTTTTATGTTGTCACGAATACGTCATTTATATAGAAATTTACCCTGATTACCGGCTGATCCGGTTTGTAACAAACTTCTGAAAGTTTTGACAAAGGTGTCAGACCTGTTGGTAATGAAAGCTGTCGAGTCACTCGTCATGACAGTTGATTCCTCAAAGATTATATAAGTCAGCAAGATCCACTCAGCAGACTGCTTCTTATGTGTCGACACAAATAGACTTAGTGTCGACACAAGTCTTGATGATGTCGACATAACACTCTATGTGTTGACATAATCATTCTTCTGCTACTCAACACAGCTTCTGTTTGTATGTGTCGACACAACTGCTCCTGATCTTGACATAACTGATGCTGGCAGTTGGCATTGAGTGTATATCCAGCCGTCATTGAGTGTGTGTTGAGAGGTCATTGAGTGTGTGTCGACACAAGTCCTGTGTGTCGACACAAGCCTTCTGGCTCAGTATAGCTGTTGATGTTATATGGAATTGAGTGTTATCTAGATGTCGTTGAGTGTGTGTCTACACAACTGTTTCTGGTCTTGACTTAGCTGTAGACAACCAGAATTGAGTGTGTGTCGACACAAGTCCTGTATGTCGACAAAAACCTTCTTCAGGTGTCGACACAATTGTAGAGTGTCGACACATGCCTTTCTTCTGGTGTCGACATAACTTCTGGGTGTCGACACAACTTCTGCTTTAGGTGTCGACACAATTCCTGCTTTAGGTGTCGACACAATTCTGGGTATCGACACAGCTTCTTCTTGAGGTGTCGACACAATTCTTGGGTGTCGACACAGGCCTTGCTTCTAGTGTCGAAAAACTTCTGGGTGTTAACACAATTCTTTACAAGTGTCGACACTTGTACTTAGAAAAATTCATGCAAACCTTACACCTACACAATGAAACTCAAACAACCATCAAATACAACTTGATTTATATCATTGAGTAAGATGAGGCTTCTCCAAATCTGGTACATATTTTTCAGTGTACCCAACAATCTCCCCCTATTTGGAGAAGTCATAACCCTTAGTCAAAGATATACATCTCTCATAATAAAACACATAAGAATACATGTACATTCATTTCAGGGCAGGATAACATATAAACAATGTAAATAACTTAAGGCAATAGTGAAGCTGATTTTATTTTTAATCAGAAAATACTGGGTTTACATGTTTTCCTTAGAACAAAAAAAAGTTACATTGTTCTATACAAAAGCCTATCTATCCTATGATTAGCTAGGCTCCTTAATCACAATGCCTTTTCCTGATTGAATATTTGCCTGCACTGTAGGATCTGTATCATCAACAAGTTTCTTCCCTTTGAGATCCTTCTTCTTTTGTTCTTCAGCCTTTATTCTTTGCCTTTCAAAATAGTGAAAGGGCTTGGGGAAGTACCTGCTAGGCTCCAGAGCATTAGCAGCTAACATACCAACTTTTGCACTCCTTCTATGCTGAAGAATGGCTTCCTGCCTTACTTGATATTTGTTCCATTACTGCTCAGAGTACCACTTACCCCTATCATGTGTCTTATCCTTTACAGCCTTCCAGGAAGTCAAAATGATATTCCTTGAAGTAGAGCTCCATTGCTCAAAATCTGGCTTCAACTCAGCCTGTTCCCTGAACTTTTTTTGGATAATTGTGCCTCATTTTGAGCTAGCTTGGCAACCTCTGACATTTCTACTTTTTCAATGATCACCTTTGATGCCTCCTATGAAGGACTATTTATTGTCTGTACTTCTTGTTGAACCATGTCAAAATTAGCAGGAGGGTAAATAACATGTACAACTTAAGGCTGATCTCCTTCAATATTAGCAGGTTGCACTCCAGATTCAGCAACATTGTCATCCTCACACAAAGAAGGAAAGCCAAGTGTAGCTCTGATTGAATTAGAGATATATTTTGCATGATCAGAGCTAGCTTTGACTAACAACCTCTCCCCCTTTATGACTTCTCTAGTGATATGATCTCTCAAATCAGTCTTTTGAAATCTTATCTGATCAGCCAGATATTCTGTACCTTCTTTGTAGTAGTCTTTGAACTTCAGTAAGGTATCAAAAATTTTCTTTTGGGAGGCTTCAATAACTATTTGAATAGAAGCTAAATCTACTTGTATCTGCTTTGATATTTCAGTTTTCAAATCTGTTGAAATACTTCCCAATTTCTGGATTATTTCTGTATGAGAGTCTTTGAGGTTTTCATTGGACCTGAATTGATTTTCCAACACATACCCTTGCTTTGTTGCAAGGTCCTCAACCTAAGTCTTCAACAGCTGTTATTGCTCAGCCAAATACACTAGAGCATTGCCTCCTTTATGGAAGCAATCTGTCATCTCTTTCTTGTGCAGATTTACTTCAAATCTGATTAACTTTATGTCCTGAGCCAACTGAAACTGCAGTTCCTTATTTGACTCATCCACATACTTCTCTAGAGATTGCCTTTGTTCATCCAATTTTACTTACATCTAAACCAGTAGTGAACTGAAATCCATGCTTGGAGCAGGTGGTTGTGTGACTATGTGCAAGGCTTTCTCTTAGCCCGAGCTCCTTTTCTTTATTTCAACCATCTTTCTCTTCTTAGCCATAGTAGCTTCCTCATCATCAGAGGGATGTGATGAGCTTTCTATGTCTACTGTGTCTTTATTAGATGGGTCATGCAGTAGTTCCTCCCCCTCATTTCTTGGCAGGTCCTTTTCTACCTGGGATTGTTCCCCCTTAGTCCTTACAGCAGGTAAATCAGCAAATAGATCTTCCAATTATACCTCTTGTTGTATCTGTATAGGAGGAACAAGGTTAGTTTGGAAAACAAAAGGTTCTCCCTAAACATCCAGATTTTTGTCCATGGCCTGTTCTATAAAGAAGATACTTACTTGCTCATTCTGCACATCTTGTGCCTCCTTCTCAACATTGTCAAGTGCTTCTTTATTTATATCTGAGATAATATCGATTACTGTATCTGCTGCATACTCACTCTCTAGAGTAGCAGCATCAATTCCTTCCCCTTGAGCAGGTAGCTCAAAAAGTATAGTTTCTTGTACTGTTGATTCAGGTTTTTCTCCCCTGGAGTAGTGACTACCTGTTTCACTTGGAGCATACTGATCTCTACATGATCTTGAACATCTTTTTGGCGCTTGTCTTCATCTGAACTGAAGACCACTTCCTCTTCAAAATCACTAGAACATTCTGCTTGTTGAACAACTTCCTTCTTCTTCTTTTCTTTCTTTGTTTGTTTTTGTGGAGTAGAAACCTCCTTGGTTAATACTCTATCCCACCTATTCAGAATTCTTGTGTCCATTCTTCTCATATGGTTGATTTTTGATCCTAGAAGTTGGTTCATTATATCTGGTATTATTGAATCTAAACATAGACTCAGGATTCTTCCCAGATTTGGTTTCTTGATTTCTTCTTGTATCTTGTCAAATACTATTGATGCCCAATCTGTCTTTAGCTTGAAAATTATTCTTATAATTAGATTGAACATAGAAGCTGAGATTCTGTCAAGTCCACCTGTTTTGCAAAGGATTACCTTGCCTACTATCTCTGATAGGAATTTCCCTTGTGAATTCATCCCTTTCCTGGTGATGGATGATCCAACCTTGGTAGTAGGGTTTAACCCGCACCAGTTTAAGGATTCTTTTATCATCGAGGGAATGATGCAATCTTCATCCTTGACCTTAGGAAGTTGGAGTGATTTCCTAATCGACTTCAGTGTAAGTTTCACTCTTGAATCCTGTACAGTGGATTTGATCATCTTCCTGCCTGTGTCCACAGTTGCAGAAGAATAAAATTCCATTACCTCCTTCTTCCAAATCTTCGTTGGTTCTAAAACCAAGAATTCCAACCCATTTTATTAAATTAGGGTAATTACACCCTGGATTTATGGAGACGCTATCGTGAATCCATCACAAACCAGTTCATAGCCTTCGTTCACCTTGTCTTCCTTGATGGGCGCCATTGATGGAAAGGAGAGAGAGAGAGAAGAAAAGAGAATATCGAAGTCGACACAAGGGCTAGAGTCGAGAAATTTGAAAGCATTGTCGACAAGATTTTGGCTTCACCTATTTATAGTCTAGGTGTAAAGGGGAGTTCAAAAGAAGCTACTTAGTATTAATACTAGGTCTCGACAATACTTAGGTTTAGTCGGTACGTCTATGTGTCGACATACTATTTACAATCTCGACATGGACTGGTCATGACTTGACACAGAGTGTCGACATTGAATTTTGTGTGTCGACACAAAAATAAGCTAACTTAATATCTCGATATTGTTGTGTCGACATCCATACTTCTGTTAACACAGATATTGTTTTTGTGTAGACACATCCTTTTTCTTTGTCGATACAACATACTGAGTGTGTCGACACAATTTGTTTGTGTCGACACAAACATTGTACTTAGACAAATTTCCTGAGAAATATTGTGCTTACATAGTCTACTTAGGAATGCTTGTGCCGACCTAGTTAAGGTTCAACATACCTAATTCAATTATAAAATGATTGAATTTAGTTTCATCCAGAGGTTTTATAAAAATAGCAGCAATCTGACTATTTGTGTTTAAAAATTCTAGATTAATATCTTCTTTCTCCACATGTTCTCTTATAAAATTAAACTTAATTTCTATATGCTTGGTTCTACTGTGTGATATAGGATTCTTAGCAATAGAAATAACACTTATGGAATCACAAAACAATTGAATTCTACTTACCTTGATGTCATAATCTTCAAGTTGGTGCTTTATCCACAATAATTGTGCACAACAACTGCCTGCAGCTATATATTCAGACTCAGCTATTGATATAGCTACACTGGTCTACTTCTTGCTGCACCATAACACCAGCCTTCCACCTAGGAATTGACAAGTTCCTGTAGTACTCTTCCTGTCTTCTTTGCATCCTATAAAGTCTGCATTTGAGAAACCTATTAATAAGAAACCTCTATTCTTAGGGTACCAAAGGCCTAGATTAGGTGTTCCATTAAGATATCTCAAAATTGTTTTAACTGCAGTATAATGAGATTCCTTTGGGCAAGCTTTGTACCTAGCACAGATAGATATAGGATACATGATGTCAGGTCTACTAGCAGTCAAGTAGAGTTTGGAGCCAATTATCCCTCTATACAAAGACTCATCAACAGGTTTCCCTATCTCATCTTTGCCTACAGGCATACTTCTTCCCATTGGAGTTTTCATGGCAGAGGCTGAGTCCATACCATATTTCTTAATCAACACCTTAGTGAATTTAAACTGAGAAATGAATAATCCATTACTAGTCTGTCTAACTTGAAGTCCCCAAAAGAACTTCAGCTCACTCATACTACTCATCTCAAACTTCCCTTGCATAAGTTTGGCAAACTTTCTACAAAGGTTGTTTTCAGTAGATCCAAAGATAATGTCATCAATATATATATGCACTAGGATTATCTTGCCTTTAGATTCCCTAAAGAATAGAGTTTTGTCTATCTTTCCTCTAAAGAATTTATTCTCAATAAGAAAAGTAGACAAGGTTTCATACCAAGCCCTAGGGGCTTGTTTCAAACCATATAGGGCTTTCCTAAGCCTATATACATAATCAGGATAATGAGAATCTACAAAACCTGATGGTTGTTCAACATAGACTTCCTCTTTTAAGTCACCATTCAGAAATGTTGACTTTACATCCATTTGATATACCTTGAACCCTTGATAGGCAGCATAGGCCAAGAACATCCTTATAACCTCTAGCCTTGCTATTGGGTCAAAGGTTTGATCAAAGTCAATCCCTTCCTCTTGCATGTAGCCTTTTACTACCAGCCTTGCCTTGTTCTTGATTATTGTGCCATTTTCATCAAGTTTTTTTTCTGTAGATCCACTTGGTTCTAATGATGTTGTGATCCTTAGGTTTAGGAACCAGTTCCCAGACTTTGCATCTTCTGAATTGATTCAGTTCTTCTTGCATAGCATCAACCCAGTTAGTATCTAGCATGGCTTCTTCAAACTTCCTGGGTTCTATTTGTGACAAGAAACTTGAACATAAAACTGTGTTCATGTTCTTGCTCCTTGTTAGAATACCTTGATTTGCATCACCAATGATTTGGTGAGCTGGATGATCATTCAGGGTTCTTCTAGCTGGAGGAAACCTGTCTACCTCATGGCCTTCTTCATTTTCCTCAACCTGATGCTCCTCATTGTCTTCATCATCAAGTGAGTTTTGTTCTCCCCTGGATAGCATTCATCTTTTCCATCATCCATCGTAGCAGGAGTTTCATCATTGATGATCATCTTGTCCACCCTTTCTATTAGACCTATAAAACTAACTGAAGAACTAGACAATTAATTGTTAATCAATCTAGACTCATCAAAAACAACATGGACTGACTCTTCTACAACTTGGGTAGTCAAGTTGTAGACCCTGTATGCCCTACTGTTATTGTTGTACCCAATAAATATCCCTTCTAGGGATTTAGCAGCAAACTTTGTTTGGTAGTGCTTACAATTAACTAGGACATAACACTTGCTACCAAAGATTCTGAAGTAAGAAATGTTTGGTTTTCTTCCTTTAAAAATCTGATACGGAGTCAACTTAAGTTTCTTATTTATGGATGCTCTATTGAGAACATGATAAATAGTATTTACCGCTTCAGCCCAGAAATATTCAGGGAGAGTAGTGTCACTGAGTAGAGTTCTACCTGCCTCAATAAGAGTTCTATTCTTTCTTTCAGACATTCCATTTTGCTGAGGTGTTCTAGGTGAGGAGAACTCCTGATGAATCACAACTTCTTCACATAATTTTGTCATACATTCAGACTGAAATTCAGTTCCATGGTCACTTCTGATTTTGACCACTGAACTGTTAAATTCATTCTGAATTTTTCTAACAAAAGTTTGGAAAATACAAGGGGTTTCAGGTTTCTGCCTCAAGAAGAAAACCCATGTGTATCTAGAAAAGTATCTAGAAAAGTCATCCACAATAACTAAAGTGTATACTTTCCTACCAAAACTTTGAACTGACATAGGACAAAACAAATCCATATGCAAGAGATATAAACATCTCATTAAATCTTTGGTATCAAGTGCAGGAAAAGAGGACTTGGTATGTTTGCCCTTTTGGCAAGCTGAACACACTCCCTCTTTAATACACTTGACTTGAGGACCATTCCTCACTAAACCCATACTAAACAATAGCCCTATAGACTTATAGTTCAGATGAGCTAACCTCTTGTGCCATTTGACACATAATGAAGCTTTCTCACCTACAACTAGGCAAATGGGAGAGTTGTTATACTCACAATCCAGGTTAAGACAATATACATTCCTTCTCCTAGTGCCAGTCAACATGATATCTTGATCACTTGACCTCTTAATTTGGAACTCCCCTTTATGGAAAGAGATATCATAACCTAGATCACTAAGTTGACTTATGCTAATAAGGTTATGTTTTATACCCTTCACATAAGCCACTTTAGTGAAAGTAATTGAATCACTAGAGATGTTACCAAATCCTTTGATGATTACTTTTTCTGATCCACCAAAGATCACTTTGGGTCCATTCTCTATAGGTATAGAGTCCCTAAACATTCTTCTTATTCCAGTCATGTGTCTGGAACATCAACTATCCAAGTACCATATAGGGGTATGGCCACTTGGATTCTCCTGCATCAAATAAAGAATTACTCATCCTTATAACCCAAATTAGTTTTGGGTCCTAGGTTCTTGATAGTTTGAAAACTATCATGTTTATGATGGGCTATAACCCGAACAGGCAAGTGTACCTGTCAAATCGTAGTATCAAGGTCATATTTAAAACTCGGGGATGTCAAGTACTACTACTCACGCTCGAACTATTATCCTATCGGAAAACTGTTGGGATTTGAGAATTTTATAAGTAAAATAAAAGATGATTTTTTTAGATGAAAAAACTTATAATAAAGAGATAGCATTCGATCAATGATTCACCATAAAATGAAATGAGTGGGATAAAAAGGTATAGTTTTAAATTTGTAAATCATACTCGACCGTGACGGATCCGATATTAGGAAATAATCTCGCTAGAGAATTAAATCCCCTGACTTATAAACGTTTTGACTGAAATCTCTTTCAAGTTAAAAAGGCCTAAAGCCGCATTATCGAGGTGACCCACACTATTGGATTTGACTCCAATCCGGAAGATTTACGTCGTCCTATCTCTAGGGTTGCGTTCAACTGCTTCCTTCTTTGAGTGATCTTTCACATTCATGAGCCTCTCGGCTACTTAAATATGAGATCTAAAGCCTACTACCGTATACCGGAAATACGGAGTCGACAAAATAAAAATCAAAGAAGGATCGAGTAAACTTAAGCAAAGATAAAACATTGAAATAAAAGAAACCCTCATCTCATTTTATGGATCCTCACGATCGAAGGCTAAGAGAAATTAGCTATGCATAATTGAAACGAAAACAATAATAAAAAGAGAAGAAAATTTCATTAATAATAATTTATAAAAAGAGAAGTACACAATGCTTAAAACAAAATGATAGTAAAATCTCTTAAACAAAATGAAATTACAACAAGGCAAAATAGGAAATAAAATTACAAAAGCTCTCTTGACTTGTACTCTCCACTTGCTCTCTCTAAAAGCCAACTTCAAACATGAGACCATGGGCTCCTTTTATAGATGAGGAGGGAAAATTCTAGAATGAAGGAAAAAGTGAGGGGACATGGATGTGGCCGGCCATATAGGAGGAAGGGTGCATGTATGGCATTAATGAAGGGAGATAGAAAAAGGTGGGTTCATTGTATTTAATTAATGAGGATGTAAATGGAAAATGTCAAGGGGAATGAATGGAAGTATGTAGAAGGGAGAAAGAGAGGGGGTTCAGCCATGTAGGGGGAGAATGCATGCATGTAATAAATGATGGGGAGAAAGAGAGAGGGGTTCAATGTATTTAATTAACGAGGAAGAAGGGGGCCGACCACATGAAGGGGCTTCCGTGGCTCGAGTAAACTAGGAGTGGATGTTTGGGGGCTGCTTCATGGGCTTGCAAGGTGTGGGTAGCTGCTCCAAGTAGGCTTGAACATGTATGAGGAGGAGTCATGCAAAGGTGGCGGACTGCATGGGCATTATTCTTCTTGTGCTCGGGTTAGGCTTAGAGAGAAGCTCGGGTTGGAGTGGTAGGCTGCTTGTAGTCTTTGTGGGCTGCACCAAATGGAGGAGGGCTGCACAATGTTGCTCGGGTTGGACCTACAAAATAATAATTAAAACATTAGACACTTTACCATAACATATCATGATATAAAATTTAAATAAAACTAAACATGAAACATAACAATTCATACTATTAATTAGTTATAAAAAAAATAAAACTAAACAAAATAAACATAACATTAATCATTATAACATAACATTAGCTGTGTAAAACTAAACTATAACAAAGATAATAATATTTATAAATAAACTAAACATAACAATAACATAAAGCGTAGAATAACAACAAAACATAAAATAAAACTATAGATTCTTATATTATAAAAAATAAAACAACAACATCATAACAAGAATACAAAAACACAAAATTATAATAAAACTTAGGAATTTTGACTACTTAATTACCCCAAAAAGGATGACTAAAACTAGTCATCAAATTCCCCCATGCTTAGACATTTGCTTGCCCTCAAGCAAATAGAAATAAAAAACTAGGGAAAAATCAAAAAGAAAGCAAAAGATATTTTTTTGTTTATTTTAGGTTACATAGTTATGAAAAACAAAACATGAAAAATTAAACTATCCTAATTTCCATGTTATCAACTTGTGGGGTGAGAAGTGCACAATAGAAAACTTGAAAGTGGAGGCCTAAAAATCTCATTAAAACATAAGAAAAGTTTACACATTTCTAAATCTTAAAACAAGGCATCCAAAATAAACGAAAATAAGGAAAACAAAAGTAGAGGTTCTAAATAAACGGCGTATTAACGAACTACTAGTTTGCTAGATAAAAATTAACCCTAAAACACCTCAAGGTAACCTCCAAAAAAATCCATCAATGATGGTGGCCATAGGCTTGTCCGTTCAAACTTTCTCCACTACGTGAATTTACGTTCTAAAGATTAATAGGACTTAAAATAGGCGTTAAGACTTGGTTTAGGTAAATAATTAGGAAGTGAAATGCAAAGATAAAAATGAAGGCTAAGACACACACTAAACCAAGGTTGAGCTAAAACAAACTAAACCATAACCAAAATGAGAAATGACAAGTATGTCATTTCTCTAATTAGAACAAGGACACCAGACAAGGCCATATATTTTTCTTTTCTAAATTTGGCCAAACATAAACCCTCTTTTTTTCATTTTTTTGATTTTGATTTTTTCAATTTTTCCATTTATTGAAACACTAATATTTTGGAAAGCTCCAAATATAAGATAAAAATTTCCTTTTCATTTTTTTTATAAAGAGATAACCCATCACACAATGATTTTTAAAATTAAGCTCAAGGTTTAGTGTGCAATAGGAAGGGAATTTTTGGCTTTGGTTAAAATAATGAAAAGCAAGGTGGAGCTAAATCAAAAAAAACATGGAAAAGGCCCAAAATTGTTTTGCAACTGTAATTTTTTTTGGTGGGCAAGAAAACCTCAAACTAGTTAAAGGGTGGCCTAAATCATTTCTAAAGTACGTAAAAACGACGCAAATGTTTCGAGAGTAGCTTGGAACAAGTTCTAGACACCAAGAAAGACTACCCCACAAATGAAAAAGAGATAATATTATCTAGCAACCATTCGCAAGCAACTAACCGAATAAAAAGACATACTACAAATTGCTAACTTATAACGTGAAAAACAGATGCCTATATTTAAGAAAGAGAAACTAGTAAAACTAAGCTATGTTAAAATGATAAGTTTAGAAAACCCGTTTCAAAAAAATCTAAATAGAACTAAGGAACCGCACGGGCCTACACATCACTAGAAGAAACATAAAAATAAATATAGAAAATAATTTTAGATTTTGTTTTTCAAATAGATTTTAGCACATTTTTTATTTTTGTTTTTCTAATTTTTTTGGGTTTTGTATTTTATAATTTTTTTTGTATTTTTTGATGAAGTTAAAATAAAAAGCAATACTATTAAAATAACTATACTAATTTTTTAGAAATTTTAAAACATTGTTTTTTTTAAAAACATTTTTTTTAAGAAAGGAAAGAAGAAAGAAAGAAACTAAACCCACCCCATGCTAAGATTCTTCATTGTCCTCAATGAAAGAAACAAAAAAACGAGGAAGAGAAGGAGACTGAGAAGGAGAGAAAAATAAAATGCAGTAAAGGAACTAAAAAAACAGGACTTCCCCGGGTTTGTGAGATGAAGGCGGATGTCGCTCCCCATGCTTAGATTGCAGTGCTCTTGATCGTCAGTAGGTTTGACTTGATCCATCTTAATATCAGCAGCGTTGGATCGGCGGTCACGAACTTGTACTTGAGCCACTAGGAGGAAGAGCAAAATAAAAGCAGAAAAAAATAGATTCTATGGGTATGTGCCCAAGATTGTTCTTTATTACAACAATTTCAAAGTCCGAATAAGAGTTTCATAATAATAATAATAAGTCCAAAAATAAAAATAAAAATGTTCTATAACAAGATAAAAATTTAAAAGTCCAAGACGAGATCCTCCGTTGTAGGAGACACAGAATCATTTGAAAAATAAAGTTTAAGTCTATGCCCATTCACTTTAAAATCACCCTTATCGGGGTGCAAAAGCAACACAGTTCCATAAGGAAAAACGTCCTTGACCGTAAACGGTCCAGACCATCTAGATTTAGATTTTCCAAAGAAAATATGTAGACGTGAATTTAAAAGAAGAACTTGATCACCTGGCTTAAAATTTTATGGTGGCGAATGTTCTTATTGTGATAAATTTTCGTTTCAGGGTCGGGTGGTTTATCAAAATGATTTTTCAAATTTTTATCATTTTCAAAAATAAGATTCTCAAGATTCTTTTGTCTAAAATCAGAGTCATTTTTGAATTTTGCTTGTACGGACATAACAGTGTTCTCAAAAACATTTGATGAAAGTTCAGAAAAAGAAGAAGAAAAATCCTTTGGAGAAATATAGGAGTCTTCTTTTAAGTCATCAATGAAAAAGCAAGAATCATCATTTTGTAAAGATTTTTTCATAGATTTGTTAATATCAAATATAACTTCCTCATCTCCCACATTCAGAAAAAGTTTTCCGTCACTCACATTTATGATTGCGCGAGCGGTGGCTAGGAAGGGACGACCAAGGATAAGAGGGACCTCGATGTCCTCTTCAATATCGAGAATGATAAAATCCATCGGGAAGATGAATTTGTCTACCTTCACAAGCACATCCTCAACAACACCTAACGGATATTTAATTGATCGATCGGCTAATTGAATACTCATGCGCGTAGGGCTGAGAGTACCCAAACCTAACTTCTTGAATAAAGAAAAAGGCATCAAATTGATGCTCGCTCCTAGATCTGCTAACACATGTTTAACAAACAGATCACCAAAAATGCAAGGAATGGAAAAACTACCCGGATCGTTTATCTTTTTAGGAAGATTAGAGTTTTTAATGACCGCCGAGCATTCTTCATTTAACGTTACATGCGATAAATTTTCTAATTTCTTCTTGTTCGTTAATAAATCCTTAAGATATTTCGCATACTTAGGCATTTGAATAATCGCTTCATGAAATGGCAAATTAATATGAATTTGTTTGACCATTTCAAGTAAGCATTGGTATTGATCGTCTAATTTTTCTTTCCTAAGTTGAGCCGGATAAGGAGGTGGCAGAAATTCCTTTATAACAACCGGAGCATCATTTTGAACGTCATCTTTTTCTTTTCCAAAATCAGAAAAAACAGAAATATCTTTTTCTTTATCAAAGGTAGATTTTTCATTTCCAAAAGTTTATTTATTATTTTCCTTGGGGATAATTATTTCCACAACAGGAGGGACAATCACTTTTGGCTCTTCCCTTGTGGTGGGCTCATTAACAACCTTACCGCTCCGAAGGGAAATCGCATTTACGTGCTCCCTTGGGTTAGGTTCAGTGTTCGAGGGAAGAGTTCCAGGTGGTCTCTCGAAAAAAGCTTGGCAAGTTGCCCGACCTAGTTTTCTAAACTTTTAACGGACCCAGTTAGACTCCTAATATTAGCTTCATTCGAGCTTATATATTTTGAAAGGATCTCTTCCAAAGGGGAAGGTTTTTGAAAGTTTTGGTTTTGTTGTTGTGGTGGTGGTGGTGTAAAATCGTGCAGTGGGCGTACTACATTAGCATTATTACTCCAAGAAAAATTAGGATGGTTACGCCATCCAGGGTGATAAGAATTCATAGCAGTATTAAAACCAGGAGGAGCAGAAAAATTAGAAAAAGAAGAAAAATTATTTGCAGAAATATTTTGAGCAGGCCTGGGTATGTTACCTAGATAATCCACCTGCTCGGCAGCAGCAGCAACATTCACATTTTCAAATTCCTTAGCAGCGGAGGCAGCAGTCATCTCCAAGACCTTCTTGTTCAACATTTCCACTTACAGTGCCAGTTGCGACACCGAATCCACTTCATAGATACCTGTAGGTTTTTATGGGCGAGTCCTAGACGAATTCAACTGATAAGTGTTCATCGCCATGTCCTCGATAAGCTCAAGAGCGGCTTCCAGAGTTTTGCGGTCTAAAGAACCAGCAAAAGCGGCATTTATCATTTGCTTAGTTTCTTGATTTAGCCCATTTTAAAATGTCTGGACCTGTAACCATACAGGTAGAGCATGATGTGGGCATCTTCTCAAAAGTTCTTTGAACCTCTCCCAAGTGTCATAGAGGGTCTCAGAAGTAATTTGAGAATAAGAAGTTATATCATTTCTTAGCTTAGCAGTTTTGGCGGGGGGGGGGAGTATGAAGCAAGAAATTTTTCAACTAGAATGTTCTAAGTAGTGATTGATCCTCTTGGAAGAGAACTCAACCATTGTTTGGCCTTGGTTCTTAAGGAGAAGGGGAAGAGTCTTATACTTATAGCATCGTCTGAGACACCTTTAATTTTAAAGGTGTCATAGATTTCAAGAAAACTAGCAATATGTAAGTTCGGATCTTCATCTTGTAATTCGTCGAACTGTACATATTGTTGCACCATTTGTATGATGCAAGGCCTAAGCTCCAAGTTATTGTTCGCAATCGCAGGTCAAACAATACTTGTTTCTGTTCCCTCCAGGTTAGGTCGAGCTAATCGGACATGGTCCTTTGCTGAGCCATTCCTGGGTTGGGATCTCCCATTTCAGAATTAAAATTACAATCACCGTAGGAATCCTCAACCACTGTTTGAGAAGTGGAAGCCCCGAATCGTAGTTGTCTCCGAAAGGAGCGTTCGATTTTTGGGTCCAAATCAACAAGTATCGACGGATTCGTGCAGGTCATGCACTAGAAAAAAACGAAAGGGAATGGAAATAAAAACTTGAAGAAAGAAAAAGAGAAGATAAGATTTTTTTTTAATTTTTGCAGAAGTAATAGCGAAAGCATTTTCAAAATATTGACGAAGAAGCTCCCCGACAACGGCGCCAAAAACATGATGGGCTATAACCCAAACAAACAAGTGTACCTGTTGAATCGTAGTATACAGGTCGTATTTAAAACTCAGGGATGTCAAGTACTGCTACTCACGCTCGAACTATTATCCTACCGAAAAACTGTTGGGATTTGAGAATTTGTAAAAGTAAAATAAAAGATGATTTTTTTAGACGAAAAAACTTAAAATAAAGAGATAGCATTCGATCAATGATTCACCATAAAATGAAATGAGAGGGATAAAAAGGTATAGTTTTAAATTTGTAAATCATACTCGACCGTGACAGATATGATATTAGGAAATAATCTCGCTAGAGAATAAAATCCCATGACTTATAGACGTTTTGACCGAAATCTCTTTCAAGTCAAAAAGGCCTAAAGCCGCATTATCGAGGTGACCTAAACTATTGGATTTGACTCCAATCCGGAAGATTTACGTCGTCCTATCTCTAGGGTTGCGTTTAACTCCTTCCTTCTTTGAGTGATCTTTCACATTCACGAGCCTCTCGGCTACTTAAATATGAGATCTAAAGCCTACTACCATATACCGGAAATATGGAGTCGACAAAATAAAAATCAAAGAAGGTTCGAGTAAACTTAAGCAAAGATAAACTATGAAATAAAAGAAACCCTAATCTCAGTTTATGGATCCTCACGATCGAAGACTAAGATAAATTTGCTATGCCTAATTGAAAGGAAAACAATGCTTAAAACAAAATGATAGTAAAATCTCTTAAACAAAATGAAATTACAACAAGGCAAACTAGGAAATAAAATTACAAAAGCTCTCTTGACTTGTACTCTCCACTTGCTCTCTCCAAAAGCCAACTTCAAACATGAGACTATGGGCTCCTTTTATAGATGAGGAGGGAAAATTCTAGAATGAAGGCAAAAGTGAGGGGACATGGATGTGGCCGGCCATGTAGGTGGAAGGGTGCATGTATGACATTAATGAAGGGAGAGAGAAAAAGGTGGGTTCATTGTATTTAATTAATGAGGATGCAAATTGAAAAATGTCAAGGGGAATGAATGGAAGTATGTAGAATGGAGAAAGAGAGGAGGTTCGGCCATGTAGGGGGAGAATGCATGCATGTAATAAATGATGGGGAGAAAGAGAGAGGGGTTCAATGTATTTAATTAATGAGGAAGAAGGGGGTCGGCCACATGAAGGGGCATCTTGGGCTCGGGTAGACTAGGAGTGGATGTTTGGGGGCTGCTTCATGGGCTTGTATGGTGTGGTGGGCTGCTCTAAGTAGGCTTGAACATGTTTGAGGAGGAGTCATGCAAAGATGGCGGGTTGCATGGCATTATTCTTTATGTGCTCGGGTTAGGCTTGGAGAGAAGCTCGGGTTGGAGTGGTAGGCTTCTTGTATTCTTTGTGGGCTGCACAAAATGGAGGAGGGCTGCACCATATTGTTCGGGTTGGACCTACAAAATAATAATTAAAACATTAGACACTTTACCATAACATATCATGATATAAAATTTAAATAAAACTAAACATGAAACATAACAATTCATACTATTAATTAGTTATAAAAAATAAAACTAAACAAAATAAACAAAACAATAATCATTATTACATAACATTAGCTGTGTAAAACTAAACTATAACAAAGATAATAATATTTATAAAAAACTAAACATAATAATAACATAAAACATAGAATAACAACAATACATAAAATAAAACTATAGATTCTTATATTATAAAAAATAACACAACAACATCATAACAAGAATACAAAAAAACAAAATTATAATAAAACTTAGGAATTTTGACTACTTAATTACCCCAAAAAAGGATGACTAAAACTAGTCATCAGTTTACCTACTGCTTTTCTGATAGGTAAACTATTCTGGGTTTTAACACTTGTGTTAAACTAGCAATCCAAAGCAAAGTGGCCTACCTTACCACAATACCAACACTCAAATCTGTTGTACCTTCTCTTAGGTACAGACTTCACAACCATGTTTCCAGTAGTTCTTTTGAGTGTAGGTGCTGAAGCAGCAAACCCCAAGAATTCCATTTGAACCTGATGGTCTTGCCTATAGAGTGGCCTATTGGCATTTGCACACTTGCCAATGCGATCTCCATACTCACAGTGATAACGAGTAATTTCATGATCATACCTGTTTGTAGGTTGCATAACCTTCCTAAAGAAAATAGGAGGCTTAGAGGCTAGTGGCTGAACTAGGGCCTTACCTTTTCCATATGAATTGGTGGCCCTTGTTCTTCCCTTAAAGCCTAGACCAGTCTTACCTTTTTGTGAAATGAAGTTGTCTCTTAAAGGCAAGACTGATTTTGGATTAGAGAATTTAGCCACTAACTCTTTTTCTTTCTGAAGTCTAGCCTCCAAATTCTTGATACGATTTTCCTTGAAAGAGATTATGCTCATCTGAATGACAGTTATGTTCTTCAGTTTGGCAACCTTATTTAGTTTCAAATCAATCAGCTTGGCTGATTCTGATGATGCCTGCTTAAGAGATTCAATCTCCTTGGCCTGCTCCTTGACAAGAAGCTTGCTTCTCTTTAGAGCTTGCAACAACCCACCATACTCATAAATGAGTTGGTGCACATCCCCTTAAGACTCAGAACCATCCACATCTCTTGATGCAGATGCTTCTGATTCTGATCCAGTAAAATAATCAGATGCTAAGGAAGAATTGTATACCTTACTAGGACCAGCCTGATCCTGGCACTGATCATTTTCTGATAGGGCCATAAGCCCTCAACAGCAATGTTCTTCCACTCTATTTATGGAGTCCAGTATTTGTAGGAATTCTGACTCCTTAGAATCCTCTTCAGTTGAGAATAGCCCAACATATGTTTTTGCATCTTTTTCTTCTCCTGATCCTGATGATGAAGAGTCTGTCCAACTCTTTTGCTTCTGGGCAACAAACGATTTCTCCTTCTTTCCCTTCATTTGTTGCTTCTTCTTGTACTTAGATTCAGTCCTCTTGTTTGGACAGTCAGCTATGACATGTCCTGGCTAGTTGCAATAATAGTAAACAATCTTAGAGTTAGTTTGTTTACTAGGTTTTGAGGCGTATATGTCCTCCTTGGGATTCTTCTTTTTCTTGTAGTATTGATCCTTAGAAAATGATGATGATGGTCTGGATCTCCACTTCTTTTTTTTCATGAACCTTTGGAATTGCCTTTTAAAGGCATCAAAGTACTCATTAGAGGTGTGGCTGTCTGATGAGGTATTATCAGGAATTCCTTCTTCTACCTCTGCACTCCTGGGAGGGTAAGGAGATTTTCTCCTTCCCTTTCTTGTGCCTTCAGCCTTGAAGGCTACTGATTTGTCCTTGTACTCAGACCTACTGTTCTTCTCTTCCTCCTTCCTGGCAGTAAGCTACATTTCATATGATAGCAGCTTTCCAAACAATATGGGAGGAGGTGTATCAGCAAGCTTGGCCACCTTTCTGATGGCACAAATCTTTGTGTCCCAGTCCTTTGTCAGAGTCCTGAGAAACTTGTCATTCAGTTCATAAGTGCTGAAGACTCTTCCATAGGTAATTAGTTCATTCACTATCCTAAAGAACTTTTTGTAGAATTCAGCTATGCTGTCAGTCTTGGCTTGTCTAAATCTCTCATATTCTTAGTTCAGAATAGATTTTTTATCCTCTCTGACTTCTTCTATTCCCTTCATGTAGATAATCAGGGTGTCCCACATTTCCTTGGAGGTTTCACAATGCACCAGATTATGAAATGTGGCATCATCTATAGCACTCACATTAATGTTCTGTGCTCTTTTGTCTAGTTTTTCCAGGATGATCTCATACTTTGTCATTTCAAAATAGTTCTTAGGGGTTCTAACATTTGCATCCAGAGCGGATACCTTCATTAGAATGAAGGGTCCTTCTTGTACAGTAATATAGATTCTTGGATCAGAAGCTTCCATAAACAATCTGACCCTTTCCTTCCATATGCCAAAACATTCTTTCCTACAGATAGGTAGTTTCATAGATCCAAACTTTATTTGATTCTCATTTGAACTCATTCTTTAAATCTATTAGTTTCCTAGGAGATATACTCAGACTGTTAGGTCTATCTTTGAGTAACCTCCCTATGATACCACTTGAAAGACTTATTTCAAGAGCCTAAACACTTAGGGGGGTTGAATAGGTTCTAATTATCTTTAAGAATTTTAAGCAATATAACTAGTTCTTACTTAGCACAGAAATTGCAAATCCAAGCACAGCATACATCAGATTTATAGTGGTTTTCAAAGGTATGGGTACATCCAGTTTCCCCCTTCGCATATCCAGTAGAGAACTGGATTCAGCCCAACTTCGTTCCACTAACTCAAATCCACAGATCTTACAACTCAGAACCAGATTAGATCCTACAGCTCAGACTTATACAAGTCTTACCTCAGATTCTCCCCAAGAATCCTACCATAGACCACAACCCTACTTCAGCCTTTATAACTTGGCTTACAACTCAGACTACCAATAGTCCTACACCTCAGGCACTCAGCCCTACCTCAGCCTTTATAATTATAAGCTTACAACACAGATCTAACAATAGATCCTACAAGAATTTGAGTATTTGAGAAATACAGAAATATCACCAGATAGATAACTCTATAGGTAAGAGCTTCTTGATCAGTTCTTGAATGAACTGAATCTCCAGATCCAACGTGACTTAGCTGTTTCAAAGCTTCTTGATAGAACAAAATAAGGTTGAACTCTTCTTGATGTAGAAGTTGATCTGCTGTCAGCTCCTTCCTTGAATTCAGAATAAGATCTGAATCTTCTCTACAGACTGTTCAGAATCTTCCTTCTTAAGGGTCACCCCTTTACTTATTGTTGAAAACTTTCCTTAGATGATCCACCTTTTTATCTCTGTCTCTGTCCTTTTAAGTTGTCATGAATCAGTCCTTTATATAGAGATTTCTCCTGATTACCGGCTGATCCGGTTTATAATAACCTTCTGACAGTTCTGACAAAGGTGTCAGACCTGTTGGTAATGATAGCTGTCGAGTCACCCGTCATGACAGTTGATTCCTCACAGATTTTATAAGTCAGCAAGATCCACTCAGTAGACTGCTTCATATGTGTCGACACAAATAGACTTAGTTTCGACACAAGTCCTTATGATGTTGACATAACACTCCATGTGTTGACATAATCATTCTTCAGCTACTCGACACAGCTTCTGTTTGTGTGTATCGACACAACTTCTCCTGATCTTGACATAACTGATGCTGGCAGATGGCGTTGAGTGTATATACAGCCGTCGTTGAGTGTGTGTCGATACGTCGTTGAGTGTGTGTCGACACAAGGCTTGTGTGTCAACACAAGCCTTCTGGCTCAGTATAGCTGTTGTTGTTATATGGCATTGAGTGTCATCCAGATGTCGTTGAGTGTGTGTCGACACAAGTCTTGTGTGTCGACAAAACTATTTCTGGTCTTGACTAAGCTGTAGACAACCGACATTGAGTGTGTGTCGACATAAGTCCTGTGTTTCGACACAAACCTTCTTCAGGCGTCGACACAATTGTAAAGTGTTGACACATGTCTTTCTTCTGGTGTCGACATAACTCCTGGGTGTCGACACAACTTCTGCTTTAGGTGTCGACACAATTCCTTCCTTAGGTGTCGACATAATTCTGGGTGTCGACACAACTTCTTCTTAAGGTATCGATACAATGCATGGGTATCGATATAGGCCTTGCTTCTAGTGTCGTCACAACTTCTGGGTGGTGACATAATTCTTCACAAGTGTCGAGACTTGTACTTAGAAAAATTCTTGCGAAACTTACACCTACACAATGAAAATCAAACAACCATCAAATACAACTTGATGTATATCATTGAGTAAGAACAGAAATCTCCAAATCTGGTACATATTTTTCAGTGTACCCAACAATCTTCCCCTATTTAGAGAAGTCATAACCCTTAGTCAAAGATATACATGTCTCACAATAAAACACATAAGAATAGATGTACATTCTTTTCAGTGCAGGATAACATATAAACAATGTAAACAACTCAAGGAAATAATGAAGCTGATTTTTTTTAATCAGAAAATACTGGGTTTACATGTTTTCCTTAGAGCAAAAAAAAAGTTACATTGTTCTATAAATAAGCCTATCTATCCTATGATTGGCTAGGCTCCTTAATCACTATGCATTTTACTGATTGAATCTTTGCCTGCACAGTAGGATCTGTATCATCAGCAGGTTTCTTCCTATTGAGATCCTTCTTCTTATGTTCTTCATCCTTTATTCTTTGCCTTTCAAAATAGTGAAAGGGCTTGGGGAAGTACCTGCTAGGCTCCAGAGTATTAGAAGCTATCTTCCCAGCTTTTGCACTCCTTCTATGCTGAAGAATGCCTTCCTGCCTTGCTTGATATTTGTTCCATTCCTGCTCAGAGTACAACTTACCGCTATCATGGGTCTTATCCTTTACAGCCTTCTAGGCAGTCAAAATGATATTCCTTGAAGTAGGGATCCATTACTCAAAATCTAGCTTCAACTCAGCCTATTCCCTGAACCTTTTATTGGATAATTATGCCTCCTTTTTAGCTAGCTTGGCAACCTCTGACATTTCTAATTTTTCAATGATCATCTTTGATGCCTCATGTGAAGGACTATATAATGTATGTACTTCTTATTGAACCATGTCAAAATCAGCAGGAGGGTAAATAACCTGTGCAAATTCAGGCTAATCTCCTTCAATATTAGCAGGTTGCACTCCAGATTCAGCAACATTATCGTCATCACACAAAGGAGGAAAGCCAAGTGTAGCTCTGATGGAATTAGAGATCAATTTTGCATGATCAGAGCTAGCTTTGACTAATAACCTCTCTCCCTTTATGACTTCTCTAGTAATATGATCTCTCAAATCAGTCTTTTGAAATCTTATCTGATTAGCCAAATATTCTGTACCTTCTTTGTAATAGTCTTTGAACTTCAGTAAGGTATCAAAAATTGTCTTTTGAGAGGCTTCAATAACAGTTTGAATAGCAGCAAAATCTACTTGTATCTGCTTTGATATTTTAGTTTTCAAATATGTTGAAATACTTCCCAGTTTCTGGATGATTTCTGCATAGGAGTCTTTGTGGTTTTTATTGGACCTGAATTGATTTTCCAAAACATACCCTTGCATTGTGGCAATGTCCTCAACCTCAGTTTTCAGCAGCTATTGTTGCTCAGCCAAATACACTACAACATTGCCTCCTTTATGGAAGCAATCTATCATCTCATTCTTGTGCAGATTGACTTCAAATCTGATTGACTTTATGTCTTGAGCAAGCTGAAACTACAGTTCCTTATTTGACTCATCCACATACTTCTCTAGAGATTGCCTTTGTTAATCCAATTTTACCTGCATATGGACAAGTAGTGAACTGAAATCCATGCTTGGAGCAGGTGGTTGTGTGACTGTGTACAAGGCTTTCTTGTATCCTGAGCTCCTTTTCTTGATTTCAACCATCTTTCTCTTCTTATCCATAGTAGCTTCCTCATCATCCGAGGGCTGTAATGAGCTTTCTATGTCTACTGTGTCTTTATTAGATGGGTCATGCAGTAGTTCCTCCCCCTCAGTTCTTTGCAGGTCCTCTTCTACCTGGGATTGCTCCCCATCAGTCCTTACAGGAGGTAAATCAGAAAATAGATCTTCCATTGTTACCTCTTGTTGTATTTGTATAGGACGAACAAGGTTAGTTTGGAAAACAAAAGGTTCTCCCTGGACATCCAGATTTTTGTCCAGGGCCTGTTCCATAAAGGAGATACTTACTTGCTCATTCTGCACATCTTGTGCCTCCTTCTCAAAATTGTCCAGTGCTTCTTTATTTATAGCCTAGACAATCCATTATTGTATCTGCTGCATACTCACTCTCTAGAGTAGCATCATTAATTCCTTCCACTTGAGCAGGTAGATCAGAAAGTATAGTTTCTTGTGCTGCTAATTCAGTATTTTCTCCCCGTGGAGTATGGACTACCTTTTGCTCTAGGAGCACAATACTCTCTACTTGATCTTGAACATCTTTTTGGCGCATGTCTTCATCTGAACATAAGACCACTTCCTCTTCAAAATCAATAGAAGATTCTGCTTGCTGAACAACTTCCTTCTTCTTCTTTTCTTTCTTTGTTTGTTTTTGTGGAGTAGAAACCTCCTTGGTTAATACTCTATCAGACCTAGTCAGGATTCTTGTGTCCATTCTTCTCATATGGTTGATTTTTGATCCTGGAAGTTGGGTCATTATATCTGGTATTACTAAATATAAACATAGACTCAGGATTCTTCCCAGATTTGGTTTCTTGATTCCTTCTTGTATCTTGTCAAATACTATGGATGCCCAATCTGTCTTTAGCTTGAAAATTATTCTTGTCATTAGATTGAACATAGAAGCTGAGATTCTGTCATGTCCACCTGTTTTACATAAGATTACCTTGCCTACTATCTCTGATTGGAATTTCCTTTATGAATTCATACCTTTCCTGGTGATGGATGATCCAACCTTGGTAGTAGGGTTTAACCCGCACCAGCTTAAGGCATCTTTTGTCATCGAGGGAATGATGTCATCTTCATCCTTTACCTTAGGAAGTTGGAGTTATTATTTAATCGACTTCAGTGTATGTTTTACTCTGGAATCCTGTACAGTGGCTTTGATATTCTTCCTGTCTGTGTCCACAGTTGCAGAAGAAAAAAATTCCATTACCTCCTTATTCTAAATCTTCGTTGGTTCTTAAACCAAGAATCCTAGACCATTTTCTGAAATAAGGGTAATTACACCCTAGATTTCTGGAGACACTGTCGTGAATCCATCACGAACCAGTTCATAGCCTTCGTTCACCTTATCTTCCTTGATGGGTGTCATTAATGGAAGGGAGTGAGAGATAAGAAAATAGAATATGGAAGTCGACACAAGGGCTAGAGTCGAGAAATTTGAAAGCGTAGTCGACAAGATTTTGGCTTCACCAATTTGTAGTCTAGGTGTGAAGGGTAGTTCAAAAGATGCTACTTAGTAATAATACTAGGTCTCGACAATACTTAGGTTTAGTCGACACGTCTATGTGTCGACACACTAAATTCAGTGTCGACATGGACTGGTCATGACTCGACACAGAGTGTCGACATTGAATTTTGTGTGTCGACACAAAAATTAGCTAAATTAATATCTCGACATTGTTGTGTCGAGATCCATACTTCTGTTTACACAGATACTGTTTCTATGTCGACACATCATTTTTCTTTGTCGACACAATATACTAAGTGTGTCGACACAAACATTGTACTTAGACAAAGTTCCTAAGAAATATTGTGCTTACATAGTCTACTTAGGAATGTTTGTGCTGACCCAGTCTAGGTTCAACATACCTAATTCATTTTTAAAAT
This sequence comes from Platanthera zijinensis, assembly GCA_039513925.1. Lineage (NCBI taxonomy): Eukaryota > Viridiplantae > Streptophyta > Magnoliopsida > Asparagales > Orchidaceae > Platanthera > Platanthera zijinensis. Next base: position 109,509,025 of record CM077085.1, read on the forward strand.
GATTGAATTTAGTTTCATCCAGAGGTTTTGTAAAAATATCAGCAATCTTACTATTTGTGTTTATAAATTAGATTAATATCTTCTTTCTCCACATGTTCTCTTATGAAATGAAACTTAATTTCTATATGCTTGGTTCTACTGTGTGATACAGGATTCTTAGCAATAGAAATAACACTTGTGGAATCACAAAATAGTGGAATTATACTTAACTTGATGTCATAATCTTCAAGTTGGTACTTTATCCACAATAATTGTGCACAGCAACTGCCTGCAGCTATATATTCAGACTCAGTTGTTGATATATCTACACTATTTTGCTTCTTGCTATACCATGACACTAGCCTTCCACCTAGGATTTGACAGGTTCCTGTAGTACTCTTCCTGTCTTCTTTGCATCCTACAAAGTCTGCATCTGAGAAACCTGTTTGTAAGAAATCTCTATTTTTAGGGTACCAAAGGCCTAGATTAGGTGTGCCCTTAAGATATCTCAAAATTCTTTTAACTATAGTATAATGAGATTCCTTTGGGAAAGCTTGGTACCATTCACAGACACATGTAGCATACATGATGTCAACTCTACTAGCAGTCAAGTAGAGTAGGGAGCAAATTATCCATCTATACAAAGACTCATCAACAGGTTTCCTTATCTCATCTTTGCATATAGGCATACTTGTTCCCATTGGAGTTTTCATGGTGGAGGGTGAGTCCATACCATATTTCCTAATCAACTCCTTGGTGAACTTAGACTGATAAATGGATAATCCATTATCAGTCTGTCTGACTTGAAGTCCAAAAAAGAACTTCAGCTCACCAATAATGCTCATCTCAGACTTCCCTTGCATAAGTTTGGCAAACTTTCTACAAAGGTTGTTTTCAGTAGATTAAAAGATAATGTCATCAACATATATCTGGACTAGGATTATCTTGCCTTTAGATTCCCTAAAAAATAATATTTTCTATCTTCCCTCTAGAGAATTTATACTCTATAAGAAAAGTAGATAAGGTTTCATACCAAGCCCTAGGGGCTTGTTTCAAACCATATAGGGCTTTCCTAAGCTTATATACATAATCATGATAATGAGAATCTACAAAACCTGATGGTTGTTCAACATAGACTTCCTCTTTTAAGTCACCATTCAGAAATGCTGATTTTATATCCATTTGATATACCTTTAACCCTTGATAGGAAGCATAGGCCAAGAACATCCTTATAGCCTCTAACCTTTCTACTGGGGCAAAGGTTTGATCAAAGTCAATCCCTTCCTCTTGCCTGTAGCCTTTTACTACCATCCTTGCCTTGTTGAACAATCATCTAAGGCAGTCTCGACGGGTTGGGCCGGGTTGGCTTATCTCATTCTTGCCGGGTTGGGCCGGCTGTCTCGACGCAGTCAGAAAAATCATCTAAGGCAGAATCGTCGAGAATCACCAAGTGATTCTCGCCGATTCGTCGAGAATGACTTTGCATTCTCGACGAGTCGGCGAGAATCCAAGGTGATTCCCACCGATTCTCCCCGGCCTCTATAACCTGTGCAGCCCGAATTCTCTAAGTAGAATTCGGCGAGAATCGTAAGTGATTCTCGCCGATTCGTCGAGAATCACCCACGATTCTCGCCGAATTTGACTTGTGTATTTTTCCGACTCTGTCTGGACCGGTCCACGTTATCAGCGGGATTTTGAACCGGACTTTGGTCTTACTGCTGGTGGGGCCCACAACGGTCATCTCTTGACCTATTGTATAAATACTCTGGTATTTGTGTACAGTAACAAAGACAGACGATATACGAAACAGAGCGGCCGACTAACCCTAATCTCGCGAACTTGCTCCGCCTCCGTCGCCGCAGCCGATCATCGAAGCCGATCTCGATCTCCTCCAGATCCTCGGTGATAGAAGCCAAGTCCTGCACAGCGTCTCACGTGTCTATCCAGAGATCTTTTGTCTCTTGATTTGAGATAGGGAAATCTTTCCCCGTCCGAATCGATCGAGACGATCGATCCTCGTGTGACCGTTGGTAGACCTTGCCGACTTCGCTAAGAAGATTGGATCTCCAGTGCTTTGCTGCTATTTTCAGTTGTCATCGCCAACACCGAGAGCCTCGCCGCCGCTCGTCGCCGCCACCGGTCTCGGGCAGATTCTCTCCAAGTGAGATCTAGGGTTGTGGACTCTTAATTGACTTCAAGAACACGTCATCGAACGAAGAGGGACACCTTAGTCTCCATACGTTGTTTGTATTTCTTACAAGCTATTTTTAATTCTTTGTAAAGGACCGATAGGTCTCTAGTTGTAGGGTTGGGTGCAACCCGTGTTGTGGGAGTGTTGACTCCTACGTGTGTAAGGGTTCCTTCCGTTAGTGCAAGGATTGGATTTCAATCCTGTTGGTGAAGTGACTGAGTCATCCCTGGTTGGGAGATAGGTCGAAGGGGGAAAGTGGACGTACCCAAATCGGGGAACCACTATAAATTGCTTGTGTACTTTTTGTGCTGTGTTGTTTTGTTTTCTTATGCAGGTAAAACCTTAATTCCGTAAATATGCTGCAAAGACACCTATCCCCCCCCCATAGGTATAAGTAGTTGACACTAGGTGGACTTTCAGAGCTAGTACTGATGATGGAGGATATGCACATTACCATAGTTTCTAGGGCCGGGCTGGATGTTTATTTGGGAGTACCTTGCCTCCCTAAGCATTATTTGTGACATACGAGACCGTATCTGAGCACATCAGAGATAGGATGCAGCTTTGGAGCACTTATTCAGAGCCTTGGAAGGGGGTAAGTCAAAGGATTATTCACTGCATGATGACCTCGTTCATTTCTGCGACCTCATTTATATACCTACAGGAGGTGGTATCCGAGAGGACTTACTCAGGGAGGCACATTATACTCAGTACTCAGTATACCCCGGGATCACCAAGATGACAGCAGACCTGCGGAGGGACATGTACTGTCCCGGGATGAAGTGGGACATCGCATCATATGTTACACATTGCGAGACTTGCCATCGAGTGAAGGCGGAATGGAAAAGCCCAGGAGGGCTACTATAGCCATTGTCGGTGCAAGAGTTAAAGTTCGAGGACATAGCTATGGACTTCATACACGGATTCCTCGCTCTCACTCTAGGCATGATTTTATATGGTTCATCATCGATAGATTGACCAAGGTGGCCCGTTTTATACCAATCTGGAAGGACATCCCAGTTGTAGTTTTGTTGAGGTTGTTTGTGGATCAGTTCGTCAGGAACCACGACATCCCCAAGACGATTATCTTAGACCGTGACAGCCGGTTCACTTCTAGGGAGTTGAGAGCGGTGTAGGGGTACTTGGGTTTTCAGCTCACTTTCAACACCGCTTTCCATCCACAAACCTACGGTTAGACAGAGCGGACCAACCAGACTATGGAGGATATGTTATGCATATGTATATTAGATACGGGGAAGCTCTGTGAGAGATTATTGCCACTGATAGAGTTCTCCTACAATAATAGTCACCAGAAGAGCATTGGGATGGCACCATATGAGGCCCTATATGGTAGGAAGTGTTGGATGCCGCTATATTAGGTCCAGGATGAGGATCCGCGAGCTCTTGGATAGGATTTTATTGAGGATACAGACGCTCATATATGGTTAATCAGGGATTGGAAGACTGAGGCACAGAGCAGACAGGCCATGTATTACGATGTGAGGCATCAGAAGGTGGATTTTCAGGTGGGAGACAAAGTATTCTTGAAGATATGTCCAGTGCATGGTGTTTCCCGTGTGTGGAGGCACAAAAAGCTCACTCCTAAATTTATGGAACCATACTTGATCCTGAAGCAGATCGGTCCTTTGGCTTACCGGCTGGAGCTACCGCCAGAGTTAGGGAACCTGCACGACATCTTCCATATCTCCTTGCTTAAGAGAGCACTACTTCGACCAGAGCAGCATATCACCACTACAACAAGCCCAATGGCACCTAATAGATCAGTTCGTTTGGAGACGATCTGGATCGATGACATGATGATCAGAGTACTGCGGAAGAAGAAGGTTACTTTGGTCAAGGTGTTGTGGTCTAACCACCAATGGGAGGAGAACACCTAGGAGCTTAAGGATCTGATGCGGGAACAATATCCGGGACTCTTCACCTCAGGTATATCTTAAGAATTTTTGAAAAGTTCTTAAATTCATGTGCATAGGAACCCCGTAGACCCGAACTTGATATTTGGGGTCAAATTATTTTTATTATTTTGATTTGTAACATCCAAATTTCTTTTAGACCCCTTAACTTAGATTAGGGTAGGACATGTGGTGGGTGAATGGGGTTAGGCTATGTTTGACCCAAGGAGTTAGGGTGGATTCACATAGGTCCCATTATAGGGTTCAATCAACTCTAACTTAGAAAAATGTTCTGGATTCAACAGGCGTCGAGTGAACAGGATGCTACACGACGAAGTGTTGAGCGCGTTGAGTCAACTCGATGCCATTCTACAAAGCATCTAGTCCGTTGAGTGGTCTCAACACCATTCTAATTTAACAAAAAATTATTCTAGATTCAATAGGTGTCAAGTGAACATGATGCCACTTGACGAAGCGTCGAGTGCATTTAGTAAAATCGACGCCATTTGCCGAAGCATCGAGTGTGTTGAGTGGTCTCATTGCCAGTCAACTTTAACAGAAAATTGTTCTTGATTCAACAAGCATCGAGTGAACACAATGCCACTTGACGAAGCGTTGTGTGCGTTGAGTAAACTCAAAGCCATTCGACGAAGTGTTGACTGCGTTGAGTGGTCACAATGCCATTCTACTTTAACAGAAAAATGTTCTGAATTCAACAAGCGTCGAGTGAACCTGATGCCACTCGACAAAGCATCGAGTGCATTGAGTAAACTCGACGCCATTTGACAAAGCGCCGAGTGCATTGAGTGGTCTCAACACCATTCTACTTTAATAGAAAAATGTTCTGGATTCAACAGGCGTCGAGTGAACATGACGCCATTCGATGAATCATTGAGTGAGTTGAGTGGTCTCAATGCCATTTTACTTTAATAGAAAAATGTTCTGAAATCAATAGGCATCGAGTGAACACGATGCCATTCGACGAAGCGTCAAGTGCGTTTAGTGAACTCGACCCTATTCGACAAAGCATCGAGTGCGTTGAGTGAACTCGACGCCATTCGAAGAAGCATCGAGTGATATTCGATGATTTTGGACTTAAGAGTATTTTTTCGGTCTGGTTCATATGTATGGGCTGAACCTGGTTTTTGGGATAAGCGCTGATGGCGCGTTAAAACCCGATCTCTTCAACAAGACCTATTTAATACATTGATGTTCTCAAGAAGACATATTTAAGGCAATGATTAGCGATCCAATACTAAGGTGACACGTTGATAGCAACTTAAACCCTAATTCTTCTTATAAAAAGGGAAGAAACGAGATACCCTAGCTATCACTCCCATTTCTTACCAATCTCGTTGTCACCATCATTGAGCAAGAGGAGTGGGAAACAACTCCTGGAGTTAAATTTTTGCTGGAGAAACAAGGGATCGAGCTAGTTTACTGTAGCATTCGCCGGCCATGGCTCACCACTACCGCACCCACTGCCAAGCTCTCATCCAGGTCCGTTTCTCCTCCCCTCCCTTGGTGCTAGTCTTCTAGATCCACTAGGAGAGATATCGGGCTCAAATGAGCCAGATGCCATGAGAGATAGAGGGAACATTCTGAGATTTTCTTCTTGCTCGGTTTCACCGAAGGAGCCGCCTCCGGCGGCCATGTTGCCGGGAAACGCTAGCCACCATCTCAACGGAGGTTGTGGCGATAATCACCGGTGGTGGCAGCGGCCCAAGTTGCCGAAAATAAGGTTTGAAGTTGCTACCGGTAGAATTGATCCTGGCCATTGGCTATCGGGGAAGATAACCCGATTCCGTTGAATTAAAGATTAATTAAACTATAGTATCATTTATTTAATGTGTATATTGTATCACATTTACTCAAAGATGTTGCATGTAGATTTTAGGCCACTTAGAAGCAATTTCAGAAATAATCATCAACATAAAAAATGTAGATCTAGGTCTTACGTTTAATTTCACACAATACACATGTAATTTGGAGAATTATAGCTCCTTATAGGGTCATTCTCCTAGGACTGTTCCTGTATTATGGCAAAATTTCAAATGGATGCCAAGGCTAAACTATAATTCCACATGCTGTGAAATTTAGGTCATGCTTGTGTGTATACCATACTTAGATTGTGTCCAAACCTCAAAATATTTGGAGGACATTTTCCAATAGGTTTAGTCAAAATTTGATTTATTAAATAAATGTAATTAAGGGAGTTTTACAACTCCAAATTCCCCTAAATTTGAGTGGCATGGATCTAAGGTCATCCTATGGTCTTGGTGGTAATTTGGAGTCATTTGGACCTCTGCATGTTAAAGGATCCAACATGCATGGTGAAGGTAGATTTGTAAATAGTGTGTAAATAGTAAAATGGGGTAAAATGAAAATTTAGCCCATTTGGCCCAATGCATGTTCATAATATTTTGGATAGAGGCTTATGGAGGTAAAATACTGCTTTCATGAGAAAATTGGGATTTTTGGAATAAAAAATCCATTAAGTTGGATTTATTTCAAAAATAATACATTTAGGTGTTAAAAGGAAAAATATGGCTATTGGACTTAGAAAATTCAAAATTGTTGATCCAATCCCTAATAGGTCATTTCATTTCTCTTGAAAAATTTATGAGCATTTTTGATAATTATTCCATGTATAAATAGTGTACTTACATTTTTACCCTTATAGGACTTTGATAAAAAAACATGAGTAGTGGTTCATGGAAAATTATGCGAAAATTTCTATGCCCTTAATTCTGAAATATAAACTCCAGTAAATTTTTTTAAAATTTTTGGATGAATATTTATGATGAACACTATAATAGTGGCATTTTTGTAATTATATTTACATGTGAATATCGTAGGTCAAATCACTTACTAGGAATATGAAAATCTATTTTGACCATTATTTTTTAAATATTAGTGAGTAAAAATTTTCCCTGAATTTTTACATAATTATTTTTAATACTTCATTTGAAAAAGGAAGATAATGGGGTTTTAATCATAAAAGGAAAATAGTGGTGAGATAAAATTAGAAAATTAGGATTTTTGGTGAACAGACGTTTTTAACCTATATAAACTTCAAATAATTTATTTAGACCTAATGGACCACTGGTTAGAGTAGTTCATGATCAAAGTGACCTAGGTCACTTGATTAATTAATTAAATTTATGTTCCAAAATAATTAGAAAAATGATGGAATTTTGAATGATCAATATTATACACATGACAAACCCATGATAAAAATTTGGAAGTGTTTGGCACAAGGAATTGGAAGTCATCTCATATGGGTTAGAATTTGGTCATGGGCTGCGTTTAGTAAAAGTAATAAGAAGCTTTAGAGAACTCGGGGTGATGAGATATAAATAAATTAAGAGATGTATTGGGAATTTGAAACACTAGTTTGTCTCACAAGTATATAAATACATAGTAATGAGTGTTAGAGTGCAAGTCACAAGGAGTACACCTATAACGGGGTCCGTCGAAAGATCGTAGCTCTCCCAATAAGTACCTTAAGTCATTAGGTTTACTTAAGAGTAATAATGAGATTGTTGTATTAGTAATGGGTAGACACTAATAAAAGCAAGTGTTCTTGAGATATGGAGCTTTGGGCTTTAGCCCATCGTAGTTCCTAGTGCCCTCGAGAGCCCTTCACCAGGCATGCCCTGGGCAGTTCAAGGATTAACCCTAAACTGCTATGTATAACAAGAATTAGACAAGAATAGTCTAATAGGTTAAGGGAAATGATGTGACAAACTCACCTGTATAGGGTTGGAGGGAAACATGATTGGTTTAGTCCTGCGAGATAGAGGCTCGGGTGTTTGTTACAAGACTGGTTCAGTCCTACAAGCTGGAGGCTCGAGAGATTTAATTCAGGACGGGTTGGTCCTACGAGCTGGAGGCTCAGGTTAGAAATAATTTGCATGTGCATAGAACATAATAGTGGCGGGTCATGCAGTACTGGTCAGTAAATACATTAACGGTAGTACGGTGACTCTAGTAAGGTGTGAGGGTTTTACCGGTCAGTAGGTTGTTTTATACTCCGGTCTGAAGGATAATCCCCGATAACGCAAACCCGGCAAAAAAGACTGGTGGGGATAGCAAGCAAATTATTACTCATAGACTCTAGAGTGCACCTCGGATGTATACAAAGGCATATGAAGTGTCTAGGCCTATTAGTGTGTATACCTGCCTAGGAAGTGGAGACACCCGCTCTACTGCTTCCATAGTCACAATGGTGGTACCCGAGAGTTCAGCTAACTCCAAAAAGTGGGAGCTAAAGGTCTGTGATCACAAAGTCGTGTATGTGAGTTGTATTTATATGAATTATAACCCGCATAACTCATCATATCATATCATACATACATACTTAGGGCATACGCACTACAGATCCTTATTATATAAATTAGTATGGACTCTTTATTATATTTATGAAACCTTAACTTATAAGTTTGTATGGGTATTCATATAAGTTAAGGTACTCCTGTGATGTTAGTGTAGCGGTAGGTAGTTTTCTTTTTTCCTAGTTTCTTTACTTTTCTTACACACTTTCTTTCAGTTCTAGTTTACCTAATGCACTTCTTTTTATTATTGCTTTACAAAATTTACTTGTTTTATTAGAACTATTAGTATAATGATATAACTGTTAGAAACATGACCATAATAAAATAGTCTCACCGTCACCTTCTTCCATTTTGTACTGCTTTGTTGTCCTCCAATTTCGTCCTCTCGCTCGGTGCCAAGGAGTCACGGGGATGAGGCGAGGACAAAATGGCTTAGTCTTTATGAATAAAGGTCGGTTGTGACCGTATCATTTTAGGAGCTCGAGGAGCTGGAGCACCAGTATGACCAGCAGGACGAGATGGCTGGACCGAGGAGCATTTACCACGTACTACTTCCGTAGCTTGGCATCAAGTGATGATGAGTGTTTCCATTCCACTTCCGCATAGTGTTGATGTGAGAGAGAAATTTGATTCCATTTTGGCATATACCGGGCATAAGCCCTAACTCTATGAAAGAAAAGGGATAGATACTACTCTAGAGGGGGGGTGAATAGAGTAATCAAAAATTGCACTAGCAAAGTTGACTGTCTACTCAACTCCCTTGGATTTAATTGTGGAATGAAGGTTATAGATATTTGAGATGAAACCCTAAAGCCTAACACAAGTGATGTGCACAAAAGGCAGCCAACTGTAATTACAGTTAAGGCTTGGAATCCTAAACAGCAACTAGCAATCCTAGTTAAAATCTAATCACAACCAATCAGCACAGAGAATTAATTAAACAATCCAGACGACACAAGGATTTTATAGTGGTTCCCCAAACAACTTGGGTACGTCCACTCTTCTACCAACAAGGTAGGAATCCACTTAGGTTTTTGATCAGGTGCCCTGCCACCAACAAGATCTGCTTCAGGTAGATCCAGAAACCCTTTAGACTTTTGATCAGGTGTCTAAAAACCAACACAGGTTTTTGATCAGGTGCCCTGCCACCAAGGTATACTTTTGAAGGGAGTAATAACCCTTTACAGGAGGGGGAAAGGAGTTTAAGATGTCTTCTCTATTTTATAATAGATTAGATAAGCACAAGAACTTGCACTGAGCTAGAAAGCTCTAAAGAATCAAGGCTCCCCCTGGCTAAAAGAATGTCCAGGTGAACTCTTGCTTCAGTGCAGAAACGCTTCAGAAAGTTTGAAGGAAAAGCTACAAGAAGATAAAGAATATGAATTGAAAAATTCTTCTTTAGGCAGCTATCTTCTTCTTCTTCTTCAAAAAGCTCTGAGTGTAAATCTTCCTGTAAGCAGGAGAACTCAGGTTGAAGAAGAGTGAAGAGCTAAAACTTCTTCTCAGTTGGATGTGAACAAGCTGAGAGCAGTTGAAAACTGTAAGTTGTAAGCTTGAATGCAATTGTTAGCTTTTGAACTCCTTTTTCCTGAATGAACTGGTTTTTGGCTATATGAACTAGTTGATTTCTTTCTTCAAAGAATTCTTTATATAGCAGCAGCAGCAACGGCTCTCATTTGAGTTTGAATCTTGTCTTCTACTGAAATCTGCAAGCTGGGCTGCAAATAACATAAAGCAAAACAAATACTGCAGACAGATATCCTACAAGAGGATAAAGCTTTCTAAGAAGCTGCAAATAACTCTGATGAAATAATACTAGAGAAAGTCACATCAAAAGAGACTCTTTACGGCCAAGGAAGACTTTTTGAGTCTAACGGCTATAAAGGATAGCCAGGCAGATAAAGCATAAATCATATCTCAGCTAATAAGACAAACAACTTTGTCAGAAAAGATTGGCTCATGCATAAGGAATGGAGCAGATATTGCATGGAAATAATATCATAAATTTATTCAAACAATCTTTTATAAAATTTGCCAAAATAAATATGAAATAAATCACATCATAGAAGATGACAAAATTACTCAAAACATACAGCAAAACGTCGAACGACCCTCGGAGATCGTCGACCGAAGCACAGAGATCGTCGACCTATCAGACAGATAGTCGAACGATCCAAATAGTCGAACTATCAAAGAAGATAGTCGAACTACCACAACAGATAGTCGAACTATCAGGACAGATAGTCGAGCTATCAGATAGTCGATCTATCAGGACAGATAGTCGAACTACCAAACAAAACAGATAGTCGACCTATCAAATAGATAGTCGACCTATCAAAGAAAACAGATAGTCGACCTATCAACAGATAGTCGAGCTATCAACGAAAACAGATAGTCGACCTATCAACAGATAGTCGAGCTATCAGATAGTTGAACTATCCAAGCAGATAGTCGAACTATCAAAGAAAACAGATAATCGACCTATCAACAGATAGTCGAGCTATCAAAGAAAGCAGACAGTCGACCTATCAACAGATAGTTGAGCTATCAACCAAGACAGATAGTCGACCTATCAACAGATAGTCAAACTATCAGATAGTTGAACTATCCAAGCAGATAGTCGAACTATCAAAGAGAACAGATAGTCGACCTATCAAATAGATAGTCGAACTATCAAAGAAGACAGATAGTCGACCTATCAACAGATAGTCGAGCTATCAACCAAAACAGATAGTCGACCTATCAACAGATAGTCGAACTATCAGATAGTTGAACTATCCAAGCAGATAGTCGAACTATCAAACATAACAGATAGTCGACCTATCAAACAAATAGTCGAACTATCAACGCAGACAGAATGTCGACCAACTGATAGACGATCGTCGATCAGTCGATAGACGATAGTCGAGCGGCGTTCGACCATAGTCGAACGAAAAACAACTTAACCAAATTTACATCTGGAAAAGTGACGCCTCTAAAACTAGAGCAACAAACTAAACAACTAACCTTTGAACATAGATAAATCTTGGGTCAAGAGACTAAAAGAGAAGACTGAACTCAAATCAAAACCTAGGGTACCAACAATCTCCCCCTATTTGAGTTAAGTCTCTCAACAATTAAATACAAAACTAAATACAGAAAAATAAATAAAATGCATGAAGAGAAACAACTAAGTAGATAACATCAATCAATCAGATAAGCAAATAACTATCAATCAATGAATTTTTAAGATGCTTCAGAGTTAGGTTTAGGATCAGAAGAACTAGGAACAAAATTAATTTTTCTAGAAGGATCTAGAGCTTCTTTTCTCGAAAACTTCAGGTCTTGTTATCCAATGATTTTCAATTCTGTCGCTCTTAGGACAACTGCCTCAGGATGTTTTTCCATGTACTTTGAAGGATCAAATACTTCAGGTCTAACCTGGAATTTATCGAGCTCCTTCATTCTGAATTTTGACATCGTGGTCAATCCTGCAGTGTCTTTCCCTTCAGCTTTAGCTTTCTTAATTTGAGCTGAACCCACAAGTTCAAGAAAATGAGCCATCCTGAAATTAGGATCAAGCTCTGGGCTTTCATACACATTTTCAGAAGAAGTATCAACTGGCTCTTTATCCTGAATAACTAGATAAGAAGGAGGAGCAGACTCAGCAAATATCTTGCTAGATTTTTCAGAGAAAATAATTCGCTTACCTTTTGAAACGGCCTTCACAGAATGATCTGGCTTTGGAGAGGTTGAGCTCTTGAGTTCTTTGGAATGAGGAAGAGAGAAAGTTGGTCTTTGATACACCACCTCCTTTACTTGTTCCTTAACAGCATCAAGTCTTTGATAGCCAGTTTGAGTTTTACCTTGATATCCTTGAGAACTTCTCCTTTGTGATGACTGATATGGATTGAACCTTTCAGACTGAGCAGCAGGGTTTGCAGATAAGTTTCCTGAGGCTCCTGCACTGGGAGGTGGAGGAGGAGGACCTCTAGGAGTCCATCTTGGGACAGGACTGTCATGCCTCTTTGACTTCTTCCTTTGCTTCTGCTGATTTTTAGAGAAAGCCATCCAGTGCTGGAAATCTTTTGATTTAGGATCAATTCCTTTCAGGATATAGTAAGGAGTATCATTATCTGGATTTAGAGGAGGAGGAGACACATCTTTCCTTTTCTTTTTAACAGATCTTTTTCTTTTAGACTCATGAGATTCATCAGAATCAATATCATCCTCAGAATTTGAAGAGATAGGAAGATCATATGGATCAATTGCTTCTTGCATAGCTCTTTCCTTTTCTTTTAGAGCAGCTTTTTCTATTTCTTCTTCCATGGCATCCTGTGCCAGGAGAGCATCTAAATCCAATCCAGGGGAATCATCCCATACAGTAGACTTTTCAATTTGAGCATCTGCAGCCTTTTCTTGTTGATCAGAAACTGTCATGGTGACCAGTTTTATTTGCACTGCTAGCTGAGCTGGCTGAGCAGGCTCAGAAACTTGAGCAACTGGTTCTGTTTCAGTTTGAACTTCTGTAGCTGGTAGGTGATCAGGCTCTTGAACATCTAAAACTTCTTCCATTTTATCTGTAATATTATGAATAAAATTTTGCTAAATGACATCGAATCATCCCTTCCAGGTATTCCCAAACTATCATATCAGTTATCAAGTCTAAAAAGTGAGTAAAAGAGATACCTTCAGAATTGTCCTTTGCGTGTCCTAACTCCCATAATTCATCTAGAAAGGAAGTGATAACTCCTTCTAGGTATAGGGCGACCAGGGGAGTAGAACATTCTTCTAAGCAAACTTTGACAATGAAATCAGACTTCAATAAGGCATCAGAAATTTCTTTTTCAGACAAACTTTGAGGAGGAGCTGATTCTTCTAATTCTTTCTCTGCCACTGCAGGAGGATCTGCTGGAGGGGAGGCCAAAGGCAGCTCAGAGACATCTTCATTAAGCATCTCCCCCTGCCTGATTTCAGTAGATACTGAAACCAGGCCCCTAGAGGAAGAGGGCTCAGCAGACTTTGAGAGTGCTCGAATAGCAGCAGTCAAAGAAGAGATGGAGGAAATAAGGGGAGCAATTGCCTCTTCAATCATAATTTTGATTGAAGGAGTAATTAACTCCAAGATGCTAGAAATGAGTGCTGGAGAGATTTCAGATGATGAAGGGGGAATCTCTGTAACATCCCATTTCCGGCTAGACCCCTAGGAGTCGGTTGGTCATCACAGAACCCTAGGAAGCCCAAAAATTGAAATGAATCGACCAAGATTTCGGGTCACGGGTTGGTCATGCCCGTGACTGACCCGTCACGCTCGTGACCTAGGGCGTGACTCCTTCGATGATCATCGATCTCAGGGAGACGATCGTCGGGCGCAGAATTTTCGACCCGGCCCTATCACGCCCGTGACCAAGGTGTCACGCCCGTGACCTAGGGCGTGACCACCCTTCGATGACCGTCGATCTCAGTTCGACGGTCGTCGACCTTAGAATTTTCCATTCGGGCATGTCACGCCCGTGACCCAGGTGTCACGCCCGTGACCAAGGGCATGACCCCCCCCCTTCGGTGATCATTGATCTCAGCGCGACGATCGCCGAGCGCAGAATTTGTCTCATGACCCTGTCACGCCTGTGACCAAGGTGTCACACCCGTGACTTAGGGCGTGACCACCCTTCGATGACCGTCGATCTTAGTTCGACGGTCGTCGACCTTAGAATTTGCCATTCGGGTATGTCACGCCCGTGACCAAGGTGTCACGCCCGTGACCTAGGGCGTGACCACCCTTCAATGACCGTCGATCTCAGTTCGACGATCGTCGACCCCAGAATTGGCCACCCGAGCCTGTCACGCCCGTAACCTATATGTCACGCTCGTGACATTGACCGAAACGACGGTTCAGGCCCGAAATTATTCTAACACGCGTGGAAATAAATGCTGGTGTGGGAAGTTACACCAGGAGTAATTATGGGCCGTTTCCTACTGTAATTTCTTAATAAAATAAGGAGATGTGGTTCAATAGGAAACCGCCAACTGGACATACCTTTTTATCTTCCACCGTTTCATATCCCTTCACCGTAACTGAAATGTTATTAAGAGGAGCCTTCATGACCATTAAGGCTTTACCCTTTCACCTCCCCACTTGCTGACTTATAAAAGCCCACTTGGAGCAAGTGAAGAAGTTTACACGCTCAATCAAACAAATTCAGACGTTTGCTCTTGCTGTAGGAGAAGTTCAGCAACGCCACCACCGCGCCATGGCACCCCGTCATTCATCTCGCTGCCAAACCGCGAACAAGGTCCTCCTCTGCTTCTTCTCTCATGGGTAGATCTTAGGATTCTTAGAAAGGAAGTTCGTGCTCAACGGAGCTGGATCTATCTCTCGTTTTCATGGAAAACCATGAAAAAATGTATTTTCGAGTTCGCCAGAAACCGCCACCTCCGGCGGTCAAACCACCGCCGACCGCTAGCCATCGCCTCGACGGAGGTGGTGGTGGTGGTGGCTGGCCAGGGAAGTGACCGGACGGCCGGCGACGGATCACGGAAATGTTACAGGAAAAATGGTTTTCTGAGTTCTGTTTTCGGTTTCATGTAGAAGATGAACAGTAAAATCAATTTTATAATATATAAATTATGTATATAATACATAATGGAAAGATAAATTATCTGAGTATATTTTGAGGCTGCAAAATGAGGCACTTAGAGGCCGTTTTAGGAAAAATTACCAGTCACGAAAGTTGTAGCCCTTTGAGTCTAGTTTAATTTAAAATTGATTTCAACCCGTTTGGGTAAGCGGTTCGACCGCAGAACACGTTTTAGTGGGGGCTGTACTTAGAGTTGGGCAGAAATTAAAATGGATGCCCACTCTTCGTCCCTTGTCCAAATGACCTGAAATTTGGGCAGGGGGTTAACCTTAGCTATACCTAAAGATAGACCAAAAATGGGAATTTTTGGAGATACTTTGCCTAAAGTTTTTGTTTCAATTTAATTAAGTTAGAGAAATTTATTTAAGTGGCCAAATGACCTCCAAACCCTCCCAAATTTTGGTGAGTGGTTCCTGGCTATAAAACCTAGATCTTTACAAAATTCCAACTAGTTTGGAGGAGTTTTGGGTAGGAAATCTTCTACCCTTAACTAGGCATTAACGAGACATCTTTTAGTAAAAAGTGCACTAAGAGTTTGGAAAGGTCAAATCACCTCAACAGAGGCTGATTTTCTGACCTCTGACTTAGAAGGGTGTTATAACCTGCTTGGAGAAAAATGGTGAGGTTTAGGGTTGATTTACCCTAGGATCCAAGCTCAAACCCAAAATGAAGGGTTTTGAGGGTTGTGAAGGACGGGGGCAATTGCTCTTGTATTGCCTTGAAACTCTGTAGAGTTGACAAAGGCCTGATAAGAATCGTCTGGATAGAATCTTGGAGAATTTGGAGACAAGTAGATACCTTAAAACCCTAACCTTAGTTTTAGGGTAAAATATAAAATAGGTAAAACCAGTCACTAAATCTTACTGAAAAGCTGTGAAATTCGGGTAGAGTGAGTTTTGGATCAGGTAGAACTTATAGCAATTTTTCTGGAATTTTATGTTGATTTTTGCTAGCACTTCATTTATAAAGCTTGCTATGGACTTAAATGATGTTTTAATTGTTTAGAAATTTCTGTTCATTAAAACCCCATGAAATCTTTGAGGTAAATGTTTTAGGTCAGAATAGTTGCCCCTGAATTTTTGTATGATTTTTAGTTGAGTAATTCTAGTACTTCATTCACAGATGTTAGAAAGGGGTTTTATGGTTTAAAAATTAATTATGGATGATATACTTGTTGGAAAATTATGAAACCTGGCCAATGTTATTTTGAATGTCTTATCTGCTTAGTATAATTAATTTACAATTTTTGGATGGATATTTTCTGTACTTGATTCATATATAACAAAAGATAGAGATTATTTCTAAAATAATTTTAGTGCCCTTTTGATGGTAGAAAAATTGTGATACTTTGGATTTACCATAATGGGATAACATAATATTTATAGTAATATTTCTGGACATTTTGCATGATTACTTAGGGTAGTTCATGTTCAAACTGGTAACCCTTGGGTCTTTCGAGGAAATTAATTAAACATCAGACAAATTAGGAAAATTACCACTTTCTGGATTTAGGCTAGTTATATCATGATAAGTATCCAGTAAATAATTTAGGGCATTTGGATGAGTATTGGATCATTGCATAGCCGGTTAGACATATAGTCTAGGTCGGTCTGCATATAACAAATTTGTGAAATGTAATATGACATGATCTGAGGAAGTCATTGGAGTTGATCATTTTGTCTGGGTGGACAATTGTGGATGATATCACAATAGGATGATATGAAGAGTAGTGAGAAGTGGTGATAGCTAGAGTTAAGGGGTGCTCGGGTTCGACGAAAGATCGTCTTCCCCGAAGAGTGGAAGGTTTAAAATCACCCTAGGATAGTCTAACGTAATATGTGTAAGACCCCCATTTTTTTCTTTTTTTGACACCGAGGTCTTAGGCCCAGAGTCGCCGCCTTGTGGTGATACCTTCGCACTCGGGAAGGTTGTCACTATAAGACGCCGACTCTGCCGGCCAATCTCGATCATAACTGTAGCATAAGAAGAGATGCAAGTCCACAGAAATCACATATATAGAAATAAACTCCACGAAGGGAGTGTCCACAGATAGTTCATATAATAAAATCTCGGGCTTATGCCCGGTACATCAAGTCCTCACTACAATTCTCTCATCGCGAAAGCAACTAATACAACTACTATAGTTCGGGACTCACTGTCCCTGCTGTCTGGACTCCAGTGCTAGACTGTCCGATCTCCAAGCGTGCCGACCTCCGGGGCTGCTCCTCCATGCTGGGCTCTGTGGTCCCCTAAATGATGTGGTTCGAAAACCGTTAGTCTAAAAGACTAAGTCCTATCGTCCCCCACCCCTTCCCCCATGGCTCCTAAGCACTGAGCGGGGAGAAGGAAAGGGAAGGACATGAAGGTGAAGAATAGTCAAATTCCAGATGCCAGCGGAACTAAACTAACAGTGTACGCATGATAATAATTATACAAAATTAAATAAGTAACCTTACCTTATGTGGGTACACATAAGCTAAGGAATCTTTCGCAGGGCTCCTATCGTATAAAAAGTCCCATACCGATTTATACGATAGGGTGTCGGTTCAATTAGCAGACTTATAATATTGAAAGAGAACCTTGACTTATAAGCACGCTCACACGAACTTATAGGCCAAGGGGTCGTTTTGCAAGGCCTAATGTATAGAGCGTCCCATACCGCTTATACATTAGGTGTCAGGTTATATGCAATGATGATGCTATAAAATGCAAGTATGCTATGATGTGAACAGACAAGTGCAACTCACCCACTCGACTCTGTGTACACAGACCTTTAGTTCCCCCTTTCGGAGCCGTTACTTCCCAGGATACCTCCGTAGTGGCAGACGGAAGCGGTGGGTTGGGCCTCGCCCACCTCTAAACCAGTAAAACACTACCGGTCAGACCTATCGTACGCCTCAATGCTTGGTGCACTAAGCGGACGCCTGCATACTCTTGCCGGCTGGCGCACCGGACTTCTGTTAGCGAAGTGCTCACCACACTTGCCGAGCCAACGTTATTGGTGTCGGTGCATCGAACTCCCCAATATCGAAGACCCACCACCTTAAACCTTTTATGCACATGCAATAGTTATGAGTCAAACAACCAACCGAGCTGAAGCTCACCGGACAATCCCGTCCATTATAATCTATAACCGAGTCAAAACTCCCTGGACTATCCCGTCCGTCATAACTGTCAACCGAGCCAAAGCTCACCGGACAATCCCGTCCTTCATAATCTACTACCGAGCCAAAGCTCCCCGGACTATCCCGTCCGTCATAATCAACAACCAAGCTGAAGCTCGCCAGACTACCATACCCAATAACTACCGGGCTTATTGCCCAAGTAACCCATACTAAGTCCCGGGACACTGGGGTGTGAGAGTGTGAAATCCTGAGTTTACTATCTACTCCTATGCCTACGACTTAGGTTTTACCCATTTCACTTCCAGATTATAGTAACTAGACCTAAGGTGATTTGACCTTCCACTTTATGGGGGAGACGATCTTTCGTCGATCCCAAATATCACCCAACATTTAATCAAACTCATTCCTATCTCATCCAACCCTGAGTGATGAACTCATTCCACCAATTTTTGACTCATGTACCTAACTTGCACTCCAGATTATTTCTGAAGAATTACTATATGCAGACCACCAAGGTTTAATGTTAAGTAAAATGAGAAGTATGTCAAATAATCATCCGATACTCCTATAATAATTTATGGAGGTCTATTATGATCTTTATTTCCCAAATCCAGAGTTTTACAATTTTCCTATTTATCTAGGAATTTATTAAATATTTATAGTGGCCAAAGTCTCCAAGATTGAACTGAAGGTACCAAATTTTGACAAGATGGAATCTCCCCCGATTTATGCTATACTCAATATAATCAATTAACCTAATATCCAAGATCTCTTACTTTTTCAGCAAGGTTTTGCCCACTGCTTCTATTTTTAAATTATCCCACAATATTTCATTAAAATAAATAAATAGGGAAATATTACTCCTAAAATTTCAAGTAAACTTCCAAGATGATAACAAAGGCATATAAATGCTCTGGGATAAATATCATATGTGAATTAAGGAGTGATAAACTTCAAACAAACTATATAAACAATTTTCCAAAATTACTAGATGCAGACCACCAAGTCAAACTTCATGTAAATGGGAAGTATATCAAATAATCATCCAAAACCCCTATAATAATTAATGGAGGTCCATTATGACCTTTAAGTCCTACATCCAGAGTTCCAAAATTTTCCTTATTTATTTAATAATTTATTTAATTATTTTAATGTCTAAAATTTCCAATAATGAACATGAAGTACTATTTTCAATCAAGACATCATTCTACAAATTTTATATTTTACTCAAAATAATGTTATAACTTATCTTCCAAAATATCCAATTCTTTTCAGTAAGGTTTTATCCTTAAATCAATATTATATTTAAATCGTTGAAAGTTCATTTAAGAATTATAAAATACTATATTGCTTCCAAAAATTCAGAGAAATTTCAAGTATGAATCTAATGGCATGTAAATGGTTTGGGCCAAATTTCATAATTTATTTATCAATAAATAGACTTAAATAATTTATTGAATAATTCCATCATATAGCAAGCTTGTGAAGTAACTACTTCAAATAAGGGTCCAAGTATTTTTATCTCAAGGGTCAGAGGTAGCATAATCATTTATTTACTAAAGTGAGGCATTTCTTGTGTTACAAATGAAGTGATATAAATAATACTCCAAAATTTCTAAATAAATAACCAAAGCTTCTTAATATCATTATGACCATTCTACCAAAATTTCATATCATTTTAAGGGGTTTAGCTAACCCATTCCTATCCCACCATATTTGTGCCCTAAACTAGGGTTAGGGTTTTGAGGGTCCTAAACCTTACAAAATACCCTAATATTTTTACTAGAGGGTTATAGTTACCAAAATACCACCCCTACAAAATTCCATAGCCATACAAGGTGTTTTGGCCATATGTCCTTCACAAGGTACACAAGCCCTTCCTTAGGGTTTGACCTAGGATCTTGGGCCAAATCAACTCCAATGCCCCCAAGTTTTCATTGGGAGGTGTATATTGTCATGCCAAACCAGTGTACCAAATTTGAACCTCTGTTGAGGTTAATTGGACACTAAAAGCCAAAATTACATTTTGGACCAAAATACCCTTCTTAGGGCAAGGCTAGGGTTTGCTTGAATCCCATTCAAATCAACTCCAAACTTAATGAAATTTTAACCAGAGGTCTATATTGACCGCATATCCATCCCACCAAAATTTGGATAAATTTGGACTTCATTTCACCCATAATTTAATTTACCCTGGCATAATTAAATGTTTTACAAAACCATAGGAAAATTATTCCCAAAAATTCCCATTTTTGGGAAAGATCTAGGTATAGGGTAGGGTGACTCCCTGCCAAAATTTCAGACCATTTGGACCAAGGATGAAGTATGGGCAACTAGTTTAATGACTGCCTAATCATTTGTATAGACCCCACCAAAATGAGTGCCCTGGTCAAACCAGTCACCCAAATTGGTTCAAACTAATTTTGTTTGAAAGTAGACCCATAGGGCTACATTTTTTGTGTTAATCATTTTCTATGAAAAGTAATCTAACTATTTTTAATAATTAATAACATTAAACATAAAAACTGTGACAGAAAATGATATTAATCAAATCATATCATATAGTTTAAAATTATCATCCTGCACGAATCTTGACGCGTGATGGACGGGATCTGGTCATCTCCTTCCTCTAGCCGACGGCCTAGATTACTCCCGCCTGGGCCAACTTCCAGCGGCTGCCGCCGTCGCTCCGGCCACCTCCCCGGCCTGCCACCGCCGCCGACACCTTCGTGGTGGTCGGGGCTATCTCCAGGCGGCGGCTGGGCCGCCGGGAAGCACTGTTCTGGCGGTTCTACCAATCGGAAATTTTAGCTGAAAACCATGAAATTCAAAATCGGATTGGGCTCGATTGAGCCCCAACCTTGGCCCTAATGATGTCTACGATCTACCCATGCAAGAAGGGATGGAGGAGGACCTGTGGTGGCGGCTGTAGCCGGGCTGATCGCCGGATTGGCATGGTGGTGGCCGGCGGTGATCGGTTTGATCAAAAATGCAGAACAAGGCTTGGCTTCTTCAGGAAACTGGTGGGAATTCATCCCTGGATTCCAGTGAACCTTTTAAAGAGGAGAATAGGGGTGGTAGTTGGCTGCAAGCTCCATTGCCATTATTGGCTTCCTTGGTCAAAGATTTCGGACATGGTAGGTAGGGGATGATGCATGGATCACACCAGTCAAAGCTAGCTGGTTGAATTGGGGCTGCTTCCCTTGTCCTAGAGGAGTGAATGGAGGGGTTGGGGAGGGGGAGGATGAGCCCAAAAGTCCTCCTCCCTTTTCTTCCTTCTCTTTCTCTCTCTTCCATGGGTGACTTTCTCTCTCCTAGTCACCAAGCCTGAATTTTTGGCTCCTACATGTCCTATGGCAGCCCACAAGTCCATTTGGTCACTTAAGTCATGGTTAGCCCAATTGAAATGGGCTTGGGCTTGAGTTAGCCCATTTGGGCTAACTTGACCCAAAGTTCGACTAGGGCCCACATAGGTCAATTTGGTCTTTGAGATTCCTTTAATGGTTCCTTGGTAACCCATTAGCCACCCCTAGGGTCAAGGTAGGGTTGGATTTGCCCTTGGAGGTCACTTGGCCCTTAACTAGGGCATTTTGACCATTATAGGTCAAGGGTTGACTTTGGTCAAACTAGCCCTTTTGATTGGTCCCAATGGGTCCTTGGTGTCCTATTGGCCTCTTACTAGGCTTATGAGGGTAGAGGTGGGGTCCATTTGGCCAATAGACTGCAATTGACCCTTATGTAGGTCAATTTGACCCAAATAGGAATATAGTTGACTTTGGTCAACTTAGCCCTATTGACTACTCTCCATGGGTCCTTAGTGACTCATTGACCTCTCACTAGGTCTAGGAGGGTATGGGTGGGGTCTACTGGGCTAAGGGACTGCAGTTGACCCTTGTGTAGGTCAATTTGACCCAATTAGGGTTATAGTTGACTTTGGTCAACTTAGCCCCATTGACTACTCTCCATGGGTCCTTAGTGACCCATTGACCTCTCACTAGGTCTATGAGGGTATGGGTGGGGTCTACTGGGCCAAGGGACTGCAATTGTCCCTTGTGTAGGTCAATTTGACCCAATTAGGGCTATAGTTGACTTTGGTCAACTTAGGTCCTTTGATTGCTCTTCATGGGTCCTTAGTGACCCATTGATCTCTTTCTAGGGTTATAAGGGTATGGGTGGGGTCTTGGAGTCTTGGTGAAGCCCCATGATCACTTTTAACCAAGGTTTAGAGATCTGCTAAGTGCAGACCATAGTGGCCCTATCCACACTACCAGGTCCACTTGACTCTTTCTTGGGCTTCCTAGGGTTTTGTCATGACAGAACCACTCTTAGGGGTCTAGTTGGAAATGGGATGTTACAATATGAGAAGGGAATCGGGTTAAGGGAGATCAACCAATAACAATAAGTGCCTTGCGAAAGGGAACTTCGGGTCGTAATGCCGCCGTCTTGGTTCCTAGTGCCCCTTGAGAGCCCTTCACGGGGAATACCGGGGGCAGTCCTGGGCTAACGTAAACTGTAATAACAAACCGACAAGAGTAACTTAGTAACTAGGGCTGCACCCTTCACAAACACTGTTGGCACAGGAAGATTGATGAGAGCTTCGGCTCGGTTGGTTAAGAGACGGACGGGATGGTCCGGGGAGCTTCGGCTCGGTTGGTTTGGAGACGGACGTTTTGTTCTGGGGAGCTTCGGCTCGGCTTTTGTGTGTTTACGATTAAACTTGCATGTGCATAAAAAGGAATGGAAATTAAGGTGGTGGGTCTTCGGTATTGGAGGGTCGATGCACCGACGCCAATACGCTGACTCAGCAAGTGTGGTTAGCACTTTTCCAACAGAAGTCCGGTGCGCCAGCCGGCAAGAGTACGCA
This sequence comes from Platanthera zijinensis, assembly GCA_039513925.1. Classification (NCBI taxonomy): domain Eukaryota; kingdom Viridiplantae; phylum Streptophyta; class Magnoliopsida; order Asparagales; family Orchidaceae; genus Platanthera; species Platanthera zijinensis. The sequence continues at coordinate 109,532,051 of CM077085.1, forward strand.
GGCATCCGCTTAGTCCACCAAGCGTTGAGGCGTACGATAGGTCTGACCGGTAGTGCTTTACTGGTTTAGAGGTGGGTGAGGCCCAACCCACCGCTTCCGTCTGCCACTACGGAGGTATCCTGGGAGGTAACGGCTCCGAAAGGGAGAACTAAAGGTCTGTGTACACAGAGTCGGGTGTGTGAGTTGCACTTGCATGATTCATCATACCCACTTGCATGTCATAGCATAATCGATTCATTTAACCCTGACACCTAAAGTATAAGTGGTATGGGACGCTTATACGTTAGGACCTGCAAAACGACCCCTTGGTCTATAAGCTTGTGTGGGCAAGTTTATAAATCAAAGGTTAATTTCAATATATAAACATGTTGTTGTTTGATAACCGACACCCAACGTATAGGTGGTATGGGACACTCTATACGATGGGAGCCTCGCAGAAGATCCCTTGGCTTATGCGCTTTCGCACATAAGTTAAGGTTACCTTTCTTATATTCTGTTTCTGTTATATTAATATAGAATTGCTAGATTAGTTCCGCTACCATTTGTTTCTTGATTAAATCTCCACTTTCATGTCCTTCCCTTTCTTCCTCTCTGCTCGGTACCTAGGAGCCATGGGGGAAGGGGTAGGGGATGATAGGGCTTAGTCTTTATGACTAACGGTTTTCGAACCATATCATATTAGGGGATCGCGGAGCCCAACATGGAGGAGCAGCTCAGGAGGCCGGTATGCTTGGAGATGGGGCAGTCTAGCACTGGAGTCCAGACTGCAGGGACCGTGAGTCCTGATCTTCAGTAGAGTTTTAGTTTTGCTTCCGCATTGAGTGATTTTGTAGTGAGGACTTGATGTACCGGGCATGAGCCCTTATATTTCTAGTATCATTGTACTCTGATGTTTTCTGTGGACACTCCCTTCGTGGAGTTTATATACATGTGATTTATTATTGTGGACTGCATTGTTCTTACTTCAAATATTATGCTACCTTTCTGTGATCGAAATGGCCGGCAGAATCGGTGCCTTGTGGTGATGACCCTTCAGGACGTGAAGGTGTCACCTCAAAGCGGCGACTCTGGGCCTAAGACCCCGGGTTTTAAAAAGAAAAAAAAGGGGGTCTTACATGTGGTATCAGAGCGAAACATCGATCAGAAGAAAGTAGCAGTCCACAAACCCTGGGTCACCCCCACATGAGTTTAGTTTGGGGACAAACTAAGCAGTGGAAGCAGTGGTGTGCCCAAATGGGGATCACATATAAATTGTCCACTTTTATTTAAGATTGAACGTTTTCTCAGTATGGGTTTTTGTTACGCAACCCCCAGCACAGCCTACGCCACAAGGCGGAGTTCAGCAGGCTCAGGGTGTTGCACCACCTCCACCAGTCCCCACTCCTTTCCTTCAGTCAGACATGGGATAGACTCTGACTGCCATCCTGGAGGCCTTCAGGGCCCAGCAGGTTCCGGCCCCGCAGCCAAATCCGGGGGCCAACTGGCTAAGCATCTTCCGAGGACTGTCTCCCCCGTCCTACTTAGGGACAGAGTCGGCAGTTCGGACGGAAGAGTGGTTGGATATCATGCACGAGATGCTGACCGGGATACGGTGTCCCTAGGAGGAGAGGGTGGCTCTGGTTGTCTCTTGCCTGGAGTCCGATGCAAAGAGGTGGTGGAAGACGCTGTTGGACACGACATTTGCCGATAGGGAGGTTGCGTAGGTTACTTGGGAGGAGTTCAGGGCCGCACTGCTGGAGCATTTCGTTCCGCAGTTGGCCAGGGATGATTTAGAGGAGCGGTTCTTACAGCTGAAGCAGGGCACCCGGACCGTGGTGGAGTACCATCGAGAGTTCGACCATCTAGCTCGATACGCAGATTCCTACCAGCTGGACGAAGCAGGGTATATCAGGAGGTTCTATAAGGGCCTGCGGGAGGACTTGAGGGAGGCTTTGTTGTTTGTATCTGACAGGCCCATCTCCCGGATTTTGGAGATGGCAAAAAGGATTGAGGCAGATTGGCACGCCACCCGGGGCCGAAAGCGGCTAGCAGAGGATCAGGGACGGAGAGGTAGAAATGACCAGCGGCGAGGTGCTGTACCAGAGGGGAGGAGGACAGAGGACCAGCCTCGTCAGGACGTGAGGCAGGAGCCGAGGGAACAAGTGATATTGGCCCCTCAACCTCTTCGGATGCAGGAGATGCCGAGACCCGGGGGAATGGCGTATCCCCCACCAGAGTGCTTCCTTTGTCATCAGATTGGGCACATTCGGAGGAACTGCCCCATGAGGGGGGCACCACCTCCAACACCACAGGGCGGCCCACCAGCTCAGCATTACGGAGGCCGAGGATGCGGCCGCGGTCGTGGATACCAGGGGGAGATCGTAGACAGGAAAGGGAGCAGGTATATGCCTTGGACCTTGCGCAGCCTCGGAATCCGGAGCAGGTCATAGCAGGTATGCTGCATTGCCTCTTTATTTTCATAGAATTTCCCTTTTAATGGTTAAAACTTTGAATTGCACTAGAGAGATTAGCAAGGAAAGTAAAACTCACTATAGAACCCTAAGATATCTAATCACCCCAGGTATAGTCTTCATCAGCGGCAAGCCGGCCCGCACGCTGTTCGATACTGGAGCTACTCACTCCTTTGTGTCGGAGACGTTCGTAGAAGGACTGGAAGGCTTGGAGCAGTTCATAGGCTCGAGGATGAGGGTGCGACTACCAGATGGATCTGAGCTCCTAACCACGGATCACTGCAATATGGAGGCAGAAATTGGTGGAAAGGCATTCAAGGCTCCAACAACGATTTTGAAGCTGACGAACTATGACCTGATCCTGGGCATGGTATGGCTGCAATGGAACCTTGCACAGATTGACTGCCAGGCGAAGAGGATCACCGTGAGACACGGGGACTCTTTCATTATCATTGAAGGTATAAGACCTGTCTCTCGTATACTCTTATCTTCGGTACAGGACGTTAAGGCCCATCTGCAGGGAGAGGAGGTCTATCAGATTCTATTTGAGATGGCAGAAGTTAAGGAGTCGGTGACAGACATCCCGGTGGTGCGAGATTTCGCTGACATCTTTCCAGAGAAACTGCCAGGACTACCTCCACACCGAGAGCAGGATTTTCAGATACAGCTTGTGCCGGGGGCCAAGCCGGCATCTAGGGCCCCTTATCGGATGGCCCCGAAGGAGTTGGCAGAGTTTCGGACTCAGTTGCAGGAATTGGTTGAGGCAGGATTTGTTAGACCGAGTTCCTCGCCATGGGGAGCCCCGGTCCTATTCGTGAAGAAGAAGGATGGGACACTTCGCCTGTGTATCAATTATCGAGCACTAAACAGGCTGACCGTCCGGAATATCTACCCACTCCCACGGATAGACGAATTGTTCGACCAGCTAGAGGGAGCCCATTATTTCTCGAAGCTGGACTTGAGGTCAGGATACTACCAGCTACGGATCCAGGAGGAGGACATCCCGAAGACGACCTTCAGTAGCAGATATGGCCTGTATGAGTTCACCATGATGCCCTTCGGGCTCACGAATGCTCTGTCGGCGTTCATGAGTCTCATAAACCGGGTTTTCGAGGCCTACCTGGATGTGTTCGTCATAGTATTCATAGACGACATCTTGATCTACTCTAGGACGGAGGAGGAGCATACTCGGCATCTGGCACTGACTTTGGAAAGGTTGCGGGAGCATCGCCTTTACGCGAAATTCAGCAAGTGTCAGTTTTGGTTGAAGGAGGTGGCTTTCCTAGGCCACATTATCAGCGAAGCCAGGTTGGCGGTGGATCCGGCAAAGATTCAGGCAGTCCGTGATTGGCCGCAGTTAAAGACAGCCACCGATGTACGAAGTTTCTTGGGACTTGCCGGGTATTACCGGAAGTTCGTGGAGGGGTTCTCTCAAATTGCCCTCCCACTCACGTCTTTGACGAAAAAGGAGGCACCTTTCGTTTGGACCCCGCAGTGCCAGGCGGCTTTCCAGGAGCTGAAGGACCGACTCATCTCAGCCCTATTCTGGCCCTTCCATCTGGAAAGGAAGGATTCCAGGTGTATACCGACGCATCATACTAGGGGATGGGAGTAGTGCTGATGCAGAACGGACACGTCATAGCATATGCCTCCCGCTAGCTGAAGACCCATGAGAAGAACTACCCAGTGCACGACCTTGAGATGGGAGCGGTCGTTTTTGCTCTGAAGGTCTGGCGCAATTATCTTTATGGAGTCCACTGCGACATCTACTCCGACCACAAGAACCTGAAATACGTGGACACACAGAAGGAGCTGAATATCAGGCAGAGGTGCTGGGTGGAGTTTTTAGCAGATTATCAGTATGAGATGCACTACCATCCAGGGAAGGCAAACGTGGTGGCCGACGCGTTGAGCCAGAGAGCTGCCACTTCCGAAGCTGGGCCCCAGGTTATGTCCATGGAGCTAGTCCGGTCATTCAGAGATATGCAGATATCCCTAGTGTCCGAGGATGATCCAGAGCTGTATAGGGAGTATCTGACATCGATGGTGGCCATAGACGATATTCAGGATCGCATTCGGGACGGACAGAGGACAGATGTGTGGGCAGAGCCGATGTTCCGAGCCTTGGAGGAGGGTTCGACAGGAGATTATTCCCTGAGAGATGGATTGCTACATTTCAGAGGCAGAGTATATATACCCGCAGGAGGCCAGATCCGAGAGGATATTATGACGGAGGCGCATTGCAGCCGGTACTGTGCACTCGGGGATCACAAAGATGACCGCTGATCTGAAGAAGGTGATGTTTTGGCCGGGCATGAAGAAGGACATTACGTAATTCGTGACCCATTGCGAGGCATGCCAGTTGGTGAAGGCGGAGTGCAGGAACCCCACAGGATTGTTGCAGCCACTCCCGATGCCGGAGTGGAAGTTTGACGATATAGCTATGGATTTTATACATGGTCTTCCCCGGTCTCGGACGGGGAATGACTCGATCTGGGTGATTGTTGATCGGTTGACGAAGGTGGCCCGCTTTATACCGATCAGGAAGGATGACTCGGTGGGAGTGCTGGTACGGAAGTTCGTGGAGCAATATATCCGATATCATGGAGTGCCCCGGATGATAGTGTCGGACTGCGATGGACGGTTTACATCCAGGGAGTGGCGGTCAGTGCAGGCATACCTGGGCACCCGATTGACTTTTAGCACGGCCTTCCACCCTCAGACGGACGGGCAGACAGAGCGCACCAACAGGACGTTGGAGGATCTACTACGATTGTGTATACTGGACCGAGGGGAGCCGTGGGAGAAGATGTTGCCGTTAGTCGAGTTCTCCTATAACAATAGCTACCAGTCCAGCATCAGGATGGCGCCTTATGAAGCCTTGTATGGAAGAAACTGTAGGACCCCGCTTTCTTGGGTTCAAGACGAGGATCCGAAGGTGTTGGGATCAGATTTTGTTGAAGACACCGAGGCTCAGGTGAGACTGATCAGAGATAGGATGTTGGAGGCGCAGAGCAGACAAGCTAAGTACTATGACGCCCGACATCGTCAGGTGGAGTTACAGGTAGGGGACCGAGTGTTCTTGAAGATCCGGCCCATGCACGGAGTCTCACGAGTGCGCGGTCTGAGGAAGAAGCTCAGCCCTAGGTATATGGGCCCTTACCGGATCCTGGAGCGGATCGGACCCCTAGCCTACAGGCTAGAGTTGCCACCAGAGCTGGCAGCTCTACACGACGTCGTCCACATTTCTTCGCTGAGAAGGGCTCTACTATGCCCGGAGCAGCAGATTTTGACCACCGAAGGGCCGGTAGCTTCAGACCGATCTGTTCACTTGGAGCCGGTCCGGATCGACGACAAAGGAGTACGGATCTTGCGCCGCAAGAAGATCCCCTTAGTCAAGGTTTTGTGGAGAAACCACGGTCAGGAGGAGCACACCTGGGAACCGCAGGACCTGATGAGGAAAAAATACCCGGAGTTGTTCAGTCAGGTATACCTCACCACCTCTTGGTATACTATAAATTACCTTCTTGTACAAAACCGATAAGATTAGATAAGGAAAATTGAGAACCTAGACATGCGCAGGAAAGTAGGGGCTAATCTTTTGTTTATTAGGGAGATTGCCTTCGTTTATCAAACAAGTAGTCGCTTGAACCCAATAGAAAAATCGTATGGGATGTTACAAGTTTAATTTATTCCGATAGAAATCCCCGTAGGCTCAACCTCAATTTCGGGGACGAATTTTTTGTTTTGTTTATTGGGATTTGTAACATCTCATTTCCGGCTAGACCCCTAGGAGTCGGTTGGTCGTCACAGAACCCTAGGAAGCCCAAAAATTGAAATGAATCGACCAAGATTTCGGGTCACGGGTTGGTCACGCCCGTGACCGACCCGTCATGCCTGTGACCTAGGGCGTGACTCCTTTGATGATCGTCGATCTCAGGGAGACGATCGTCGGGCGCAGAATTTTCGACCCGGCCCTGTCACGCCCGTGACCAAGGTGTCACGCCCGTGACCTAGGGTGTAAGACCCCCCTTTTTTTTCTTTTTCAAACCCGGGGTCTTAGGCCCAGAATCGCCGCTTTGCGGTGACACCTTCACGTCCTGAAGGGTCATCACCACAAGGCGCCGATTCCGCCGGCCATTTCGATCACAGAAAAGTAGCATAATTATAACAGTAAGAGCAATGCAGTCCACATTAATAAAATCACATATATATAATAAAGCTCCACGAAGGGAGTGTCCACAGAAATCATCAGAGTACTAAAAATACGGGCTTATGCCCGGTACAAAATGTCCTCACTACAAGTCTCTCATGCGGAAGCGAAAACAGAAGCTACTCAAGGTCGAGACTCACGGTCCCGGCTGTGTGAACTCCGGAGCTAGACTGCCCCATCTCTAGGCGCACCGATCTCTGGGGCTGCTCCTCCATGCTGGGCTCCACGATCCCCTAAATGATGCGGTCCGAAAACCGTTAGTCATAAAGACTAAGCCCTATCATCCCCTACCCCTTCCCCCATGGCTCCTAGGTACCGAGCGGGGAGGAAGAAAGGGAAGGACATGATGGTAGAGATTAAACATGAAACAGATGGCAGCGGAAACTAATCTAGCAAGTTGTATTGGGTGAGCAGTTAATAAATTGTTATAATAGGTCTAGCAGTAAGAAAAGCAATTATATGAATTTAAACCTTCACTTATGCGAGAACACATAAGCAAAAGGGATCTTTTGCAAGGCTCCCATCGTATAGAGTGTCCCATACCACTTATACGTTGGGGTGTCGGTTGTCAAACAGCAATGGTTGTTATATATTGAAATTAACCTTTGATTTATAAACTTGCCCACACAAGCTTATAGACCAAGGGGTCGTTTTGCATGTCCTAATGTATAAGCATCCCATACCACTTATACTTTAGGTGTCAGGGTTAAATGAATCGATTATGCTATGACATGCTAGTGGGTATGATGAAACATGCAAGTGCAACGCACACACCCGACTCTGTGCACACAGACGGAAGCGGTGGGTTGGGCCTCGCCCACCTCCAAAACCAGTAAAAGCACCACTGGTCTGACCTATCATACGCCTCAACGCTTGTTGCACTAAGTGGACGCCTGCGTACTCTTGCCGGCTGGCGCACCGGACTTCTGTTGGCGAAGTGCTAACCACCTCGCCGAGTCAACGATATCGGTGTCGGTGCAATCGAACTCCCCGATATCGTAAAACCCACCACCTTAACTTTTCCTATCTTATGCACATGCAAGTTTAATCGCAAACAAACAGAACCGAGCCGAAGCTCCCCGGACCAAACGTCCGTCTCCAACCAACCGAGCCGAAGCTCCCCGGACCATCCCGTCCGTCTCCAGAACAATCGAGCCGAAGCTCCCCGGACCCAAACGTCCGTTTCCAAATCACCCGAGCCGAAGCTCACATCAATCTTCCTGTGCCAACAGTGTTTGTGAAAAGTGCAAACCTAGTTACTAAGTTACTCTTGCTAGTTTATTATTACAGTTTACGTTAGCCCAGGACTGCCCCCGGTATACCCCGTGAAGGGCTCTCAAGGGGCACTAGGAACCAAGACGGCGGCATTACGGCCCGAAGTTCCCTTTCGCAAGGCACTTATTGTTATTGGTTGTTTTCCCTTAGCCCGATTCCCTTCTCATATTACGATAGACTATCCTAGGGTGATTTTTAAACATTCCACTCTTCGGGAAAAGCGATCTTTCGCCAAACCCGAGCACCTCTTAACTCTAACTATCACCACTACTCACTACTCTTTATATCTTCCTCAGATCATGTCCTATTGCATTTCACAATTTACTAAATGCAGACCGACCTAGGCTACATGTCGAGCCGGTTATGAAATGATCCATTACTCATCCAAATGCCCTAAATTATTTACTGGAGACTTACCATGTCCTAAATGACCTAAATCCAGAAAATGGAAATTTTCCTAATTTATTTGGCATTTAATTAAATTCCTCGAAAATCCAAGGACTACCGGTTTGAACATGAACTACCCTAAGTTCTCATGCAAGATGTCCAGCAATTTTATGATAAATACTAGGTTATCTCAATAGGTTAAATCCTAAGTATCATAATTTTTCAATCATCAAAATGGCATGAAAGCTATTTTAGAAATAATCTCTAACTTCTATTGTTTATGAAGCAAGTACAGAAAATATTCTTCCAAAAATTATGAATAATTCATGACATGCAGATAAAGGCCTAAAATTAGCACTGGCCAAGTTTCATAATTTTCCAGCAAGTATTTTATCCATAATTAATTTTTAAACATAAAAGCCCTTTCTATCATCTGTGAATAAGGTACTAGATTTACTCAACATAAAATTCTATAAAAATCCAGGGATCATGGTGCTACTAATCGAGATCTAAATCCAGAATTTCAACTGATAATAATTAATTTAAAACCTCCAAATAATTGAAACAATAAATCGGGCAATTATTCCTTTAACACATGAAGTATAACATTTATTAATCATAAAATTCCAGAAGATTTATCATAAGACTAAGACATCCTAAAACTCCCTCTTCCCGAGTTTCACAATTTTTGGATTAGATTTAGTGCTTAAAATAACTAAATTACATTTTTATCCTAATCCGACATCTCAACTTTCGAGGTACCTAACTACCTCCAATTCCTTCACTATTTCAACCAGAGGGTTTTCATCATATCATCCCACTCTCCTCCAAATTTCAAGGGCATACAAGAGCTTTTGCTCCTATGTCCTTCACAAACCTCAAACTCCCACCCGTTGGATTTGAGCCAATCTCTTATGGTAAAATCCACCCTAAGCCACACCATATTATCCAAGAGGGTAGACATAGACTCAACAAATCAGTGGCCAACAACTTCAGCCTCTTTTGAGGAGATTTTTCCACTCCATCTCCAATCGTACTTTTCCCCAAAGTACCCCTCACCAAGACCTATCTAGGACTTGATACTTCCCTATTCAAAACTCGACCAATCGAGTTGAAATTTTGTACAGATCTTAATATTGATGCCAGGGACCACCACCCCAAATTTGGGGGAGTTTGGACTTAATTTCATCTCCTAATTAATTTTATATTGTTTATTAAATTTTTACAAAAACTTTAGGCAAAAGTTCTCCAAAAATTCTCATTTTTGGGCAGCCTCTCGATATACATATTATAGACCTCCAGTCCAAATTTCAAGTCATTTGGACATGTTATGAACCGTGGGCAACCATTTTAATTTCTGGTTAGCCTAGGTCTTGATCCCACCAAAATGAGTGCTGCGTTCAAACCACTCACTCAAATTGAATAAAATCAATTTTAAATTAAAGTAGACCACGAGGACTACAACTTTTGTGTCTGGTCATTTTTCCTAAAACGGCCTCTACGTGCCTCGTTTCGCAGCCTCAACATATATCCAAATAATTTATTTTTTCCATATGTACTATATAATAATCTATGTATTATATATTAAATCTACTGTTCATCTTCTTCATGAACCCGAACAGACACAGGAAAACATTTTTCCTGTAAGCATTCCATGGTCCGTCGCCGGCCGTTCGGTCACTTCCCTGGCCAGCCACCACCACCACCACCCCCGTTGAGGCGATGGCTATCGGTCGGCGGTGGTTTGGCCGCCGGAGGTGGTGGTTTCCGGCGAACTCAAAATATCTTTTTCATGGTTTTTCCATGGAAACGTGAGATGGATCCGGCTCCGTTGAGCGCGAACCTCCTTTCTAAGAATCCTAAGATCTACCCATGAAAGAGAAGGAGCAGAGGAGGACCTTGTTCGCGGTTTGAAGGCGAGAAGAACGTCGGGGTGCCATGGCGCGGTGGTGGCGTTTGCTGAACTTCTCCTACAGCAAGAACAAAGGTCTGTTCTGATTACTTGAGCGTGTAACCTTCTCCTCTTGTTCAGGTGGGCTTTTATAAATCAGGAAGTGGGAAGGTGAATGGGTAAATCCTTAATGGCCATGAAGGCTCCTCCCCTTAACGCTTCGGTTATGATGCAGGGATAAGAAACGGTGGAAAACTGAACCGGTGTGTCCAGCTGGCGGTTTTCTATTGGACCACCTTTTCCTCATTTATTATATAATTATAGAAGGAAAACGGCCGGAAGTTACTCCTGGTGTAACTTCCCACACCAGCATTTATTACCACGCGTGTTGGAATAATTTCGGGCCTGAACCGTCGTTTCGGCCAATGTCACGGGAGTGACACATAGGTCACGGGCGTGATAGGCCCGGATAGCCAATTCTGGGTTCGACGATCGTCGAACTGAGATCGACGATCGTCGATGGATGGTCACGGGCGTGACACCTTGGGTCACGGGCGTGACAGGCCCGAACGGCAGATTTTGGGTCGACGATCGTCGAATTGAGATCGACGATCGTCGAAGGCTGGTCACGCCCTAGGTCATGGGCGTGACCTTTAGGTCACGGGCGTGACATGCCCGAACGACAAATTTTGAGGTCGACGATCGTCGAATTGAGATCGACGATCGTGGAAGGCTGGTCACGCCCTAGGTCACGGGCGTGACACTCATGTCACGGGCGTGCCATGCCTGGGCCGCAAGGTCGACGATCGTCTCACAGCGATCGACGATCGTCGATGGGGTCACGCCCATAGTCACGGGCGTGACATCTTGGTCACGGGCGTGACATGCCCAGACAGCACGTTCGACGATCGTCTCGTGGAGATCGACGATCGTCGAAGTAGTCACGCCCAGGTCACGGGCGTGACGGGTCGGTCACGGGCGTGACCAACCCGTGACCCGAAATATTGATCGCTTTATTTCAATTTTATGTGTTTCCTGGGGTTCCGTCACAACTAACCGACTCCCAGGGGCCTAGCCGAAAATGGGATGTTACAAATCCCAATAAACAAAACAAAAATTTCGTCCCCGAAATTGAGGTTGAGCCTACGGGGATTTCTATCGGAATAAATTAAACTTGTAACATCCCATACGATCTTTCTATTGGGTTCAGGCGACTGTTCGTTTGATAACGAAGACAATCTCCCCAATAAACAAAAGATTAGCCCCTACCTTTCTGATTAAGTGCGCATGCCTAGGTCCTGGATTTTCCGTATCTAGTCTTAACATTCCAAAACAAGAAGGCAATCTATAGTATACCGAGAGGTGCTGAGATGTACCTGACTGAACAACTCCGGGTATCTTTGCCTCATCAGATCCTGCGGTTCCCAGGTGTGCTCCTCCTGACCGTGATTTCTCCACAGAACCTTGACTAGGGGGATCTTCTTGCGGCGCAAGAACCGCACTCCTTTGTCGTCGATCCGAACCGGCTCCAAGTGAACCGATCGGTCTGAAGCTACCGGCCCCTCAGTGGTCAAAATCCGCTGCTCCGGGCGTAGTAGAGCCCTTCTCAGCGAAGAGATGTGGAAGACGTCGTGTAGAGCTGCCAGCTCTGGTGGCAACTCTAGCCTATAAGCTAGGGGTCCGATCCGCTCCAGGATCCGGTAAGGGCCCATATACCTAGGGCTGAGTTTCTTCTTTCGACCGCGCACCCGTGAGACTCCGTGCATGGGCCGGATCTTCAAGAACACTCGATCCCCTACCCGAAACTCCACCTGACGATGCCGAGCATCATAGTATTTAGCCTGTCTGCTCTGCGCCTCCAACATCCTATCTCTCATCAGTCTCACCTGAGCCTCGGTGTCTTCAACGAAATCCGATCCCAGCAGCTTCGGATCCTCGTCCTGAACCCAAGAAAGCGGGGTCCTACATTTTCGTCCATACAAGGCTTCATAAGGCGCCATCCTGATGCTGGACTGGTAGCTGTTATTATAGGAGAACTCGACCAACGGTAACATCTTCTCCCACGGCTCCCCTCGGTCCAGTATACACAATCGTAGTAGATCCTCCAAGGTCCTGTTGGTGCGCTCGGTCTGCCCGTCTGTCTGAGGGTGGAAGGCCGTGCTAAAAGTCAACCGGGTGCCCAAATATGCCTGCACTGACCGCCACTCCCTGGATGTAAACCGTCCATCGCGGTCCGACACTATCGTCCGGGGCACGCCATGATATCAGACATACTGCTCCACAAACTTCCGTACCAACACTCCCATCGAGTCATCCTTCCTGATCGGTACAAAGCGGGCCTCCTTCGTCAACCGATCGACAATCACCCAAATCGAGTCGTTCCCTGTCCGAGAACGGGGAAGACCATGTATAAAATTCATCGCTATATCGTCAAACTTCCACTCCGGCACCGGGAGTGGCTGCAACAGTCCTGCGGGGTTCCTGCACTCCGCCTTCACCAACTGACACGCCTCGCAATGGGTCACGAAGTACGTAATGTCCTTCTTCATGCCCGGCCAAAACATCGTCCTCTTCAAATCAGCGGTCATCTTTGTGATCCCCGGGTGTACCGAGTACCGGCTGCAATGCGCCTCCATCATGATATCCTCTCGGATCTGGCCTCCTGCGGGTATATATACTCTGCCTCTGAAGTGGAGCAAACCATCTTTCAGGGAATAATCTCCTGTCGAACCTTCCTCCAAAGCTCGGAACATCGGCTCCGCCCACGCATCTGTCCTCTGTCCGTCCCGAATGCGATCCCGAATATCGTCAATGGCCACTATCGATGCCAGATACTCCCTATACAGATCTGGGTCATCCTCGGACACTAGGGATATCTGCATATCTCTGAATGACTGGACTAGCTCCATGGACATAACCTGGGGCCCAGCTTCGGAAGTGGCCGCTCTCCGACTCAACGCGTCGGCCACCACATTTGCCTTCCCTGGATGGTAATGCATCTCATACTGATAATCTGCTAAGAACTCCACCCAACGCCTCTGCCTGATATTCAGCTCCTTCTGCGTGTCCACGTATTTCAAGTTCTTGTGATCGGAGAAGATATCACAGTGGACTCCATAAAGATAATGACGCCAGACCTTCAGAGCAAAAACGACCGCTCCCATCTCGAGGTCGTGCACCGGGTAGTTCCTCTCATGGGTCTTCAGCTGGCGGGAGGCATATGCTATGACATGTCCATTCTGCATCAGCACTGCTCCCATTCCCTGGTATGATGCGTCAGTGTACACCTGGAATCCTTCCTTTCCAGATGGAAGGGTCAGAATAGGGGCTGAGATGAGTCGATCCTTCAGCTCCTGGAAAGCCGCCTGGCACTGCGGGGTCCAAACAAAAGGTGCCTCCTTCTTTGTCAAAGATGTGAGGGGGAGGGCAATCTGAGAGAACCCCTCCACGAACTTCCGGTAGTAACCGGCAAGTCCCAAGAAACTGCGTACATCGGTGGCTGTCCTCAGCTGCGGCCAATCGCGAACTGCCCGAATCTTTGCTGGATCTACTGCTAACCCGGCTCCGCTGATGATGTGGCCTAGGAAGGCCACCTCCTTCAACCAGAACTAACACTTGCTGAATTTTGCATAAAGGCGATGCTCCCGCAACCTCTCCAAGGTCAGTGCCAGATGCCGAGTGTGCTCCTCCTCCGTCCTAGAGTAGATCAGGATGTCGTCTATGAATACTATGACGAACACATCCAAGTAGGCCTCGAAAACCCGGTTCATGAGACTCATGAACGCCGACGGAGCATTCGTGAGCCCAAAGGGCATCACGGTGAACTCATACAGGCCATATCTGCTACTAAAGGCCGTCTTCGGGATATCCTCCTCCTGGATCCGCAGCTGGTAGTATCCTGATCTCAAGTCCAGCTTCGAGAAATAATGGGCCCCCTCCAGCTGGTCGAATAATTCGTCTATCCGTGGGAGCGGATAGGTATTCCGGACGGTCAGCCTGTTTAGTGCTCGATAATCGATGCACAGGCGGAGTGTCCCATCCTTCTTCTTCACGAACAGGACCGGAGCTCCCCATGGCGAGGAACTCGGTCTAACAAAACCTGCCTCAACTAATTCCTGCAACTGAGTCCGAAACTCTGCCAACTCCTTTGGGGCCATCCGATAAGGGGCCCTAGACGCCGGCTTGGCTCCCGGCACAAGCTGTATCTGAAAATCCTGCTCTCAGTGTGGTGGTAGTCCTGGCAGTTTCTACGGAAAGATGTCAACGAAATCTCGCACCACCGGGATGTCTATCACCGACTCCTTAACCTCCTCCATCTCAAATAGAATCTGATAGACCTCCTCTCCCTGCAGATGGGCCTTAACGGCCTGTACCGAAGATAAGAGTATACGAGAGACAGGTCTTATACCTTCGATGGTAATGAAAGAATCCCCGTGTCTCACGGTGATCCTCTTTGCCTGGCAGTCAATTTGGGCATAGTTCCAGTGCAGCCATACCATGCCCAGGATCAGGTCGTAGTCTGTCAGCTTCAAAATCCTCGCTGGAGCCTCGAACGCTTTTCCACCGATTTCCGCCTCCATATTGCAGTGATCCGTGGTAAGGAGCTCAGATCCATCCGGTAGTCGCACCCTCATCCTCGAGCCTGTGAACCGCTCCACACCTTCCAGTCCTTCCACGAACGACTCCGACACAAAGGAGTGAGTAGCTCCAGTATCAAAAAGCGTGCGGGCAGGCTTGCCGCTGATGAAGACTATACCTGGGGTGATTAAATATCTCAGGGTTCTATAAGGAGTTTTCTTTCCTTGTTAATCTATCTAGTGCGGTTCTGAGTTTTAACAACTTAAAGGAAAATTCTATGAAAGTAAAGAAGCATTGCAGTGTACCTGCTATGACTTGCTCCGGATTTCGAGGCTGCGCAAGGTCTAAAGCATATACCTGCTCTCTTTCCTGTCTACGATCTCCCCACTGGTATCCACGACCACGACCGTGTCCTCGGCCTCCATAATGCTGAGCTGGTGGGCCGCCCTGATGTGCTGGAGGTGGTGCCCCCCTCATGGGGCAGTTCCTCCGAATGTGCCCAATCTGATGACACAGAAAACACTCTGGTGGGGGATACGCCATTCCCCCGGGTCTCGGCATCTCCTGCATCCGAAGAGGGGGAGGGGCTAATACCACCTGTTCCCTCGGCTCCTGCCTCACGTCCTGACGAGGCTGGTCCTCTGTCCTCCTCCCCTCTAGTACAGCACCCCGCCGCTGGTCATTCCTACCTCTCCGTCCCTGATCCTCTGCTGGCCGCTTCCGGCCCCGGGTGGCGTGCCAATCTGCCTCAATCCTTTTGGCCATCTCCAAAATCCGGGAGATGGGCCCGTCAGATACGAACAACAGAGCCTCCCTCAAGTCCTCCCGCAGGCCCTTATAGAACCTCCTGATATACCCTGCCTCGTCCAGCTGGTAGGAATCTGCGTATCGGGCCAGATGGTCAAACTCTCGATGGTACTCCACCACGGTCCGAGTACCCTGCTTCAGCTGTAAGAACCGCTCCTCCAAATCATCCCTAGCCGACTGCGGAACGAGGTGCTCCAGCAGTGCGGCCCTGAACTCCTCCCAAGTAATTTCCGCAACCTCCCTATCAGCAAATGTCGTGTCCAACAGCGTCTTCCACCACCTCTTTGCATGGGACTCCAGGCAGGAGACAACCAGAGCCACCCTCTCCTCCCAGGGACATCGTATCCCGGTCAGCATCTCGTACATGATATCTAGCCACTCTTCCGTCCGAACCGCCGACTCTGTCCCCAAGTAGGACGGGGGAGCCAGTCCTCGGAAGATGCTTAGCCAGTTGGCCCCCGGATTTGGCTGCGGGGCCGGAATCTGCTGGGCCCTGAAGGCCTCCAGAATGGCAGTCAGGGTCTTTCCCATGTCTGACTGCAGGAAAGGAGTGGGGGCCGCTGGGGGTGGTGCAACATCCTGAGCCTGTTGAACTCCACCTTGCGGCGTAGTCCGTGCTGGAGGCTGCGTAACAAAAACACACGCTGAGAAAACGTTCAAATGTTACATAAAGGTGGACAATTTATATGTGATCCCCATATGGGCACACCACTGCTTCCACTGCCTAGTTTGTCCCCAAACTAAACTCGAGCGGGGGTGACCTAGGGTTTGTGGACTGCTACTTCCTTCTGATCGATGTTTCCTCTGATACCACTTGTAAGACCCCCTTTTTTTTTCTTTTTCAAACCCGGGGTCTTAGGCCCAGAATCGCCGCTTTGCGGTGACACCTTCACGTCCTGAAGGGTCATCACCACAAGGCGCCGATTCCGCCGGCCATTTCGATCACAGAAAAGTAGCATAATTATAACAGTAAGAGCAATGCAGTCCACATTAATAAAATCACATATATATAATAAAGCTCCACGAAGGGAGTGTCCACAGAAATCATCAGAGTACTAAAAATACGGGCTTATGCCCGGTACAAAATGTCCTCACTACAAGTCTCTCATGCGGAAGCGAAAACAGAAGCTACTCAAGGTCGAGACTCACGGTCCCGGCTGTGTGAACTCCGGAGCTAGACTGCCCCATCTCTAGGCGCACCGATCTCTGGGGCTGCTCCTCCATGCTGGGCTCCACGATCCCCTAAATGATGCGGTCCGAAAACCGTTAGTCATAAAGACTAAGCCCTATCATCCCCTACCCCTTCCCCCATGGCTCCTAGGTACCGAGCGGGGAGGAAGAAAGGGAAGGACATGATGGTAGAGATTAAACATGAAACAGATGGCAGCGGAAACTAATCTAGCAAGTTGTATTGGGTGAGCAGTTAATAAATTGTTATAATAGGTCTAGCAGTAAGAAAAGCAATTATATGAATTTAAACCTTCACTTATGCGAGAACACATAAGCAAAAGGGATCTTTTGCAAGGCTCCCATCGTATAGAGTGTCCCATACCACTTATACGTTGGGGTGTCGATTGTCAAACAGCAATGGTTGTTATATATTGAAATTAACCTTTGATTTATAAACTTGCCCACACAAGCTTATAGACCAAGGGGTTGTTTTGCAGGTCCTAATGTATAAGCGTCCCATACCACTTATACTTTAGGTGTCAGGGTTAAATGAATCGATTATGCTATGACATGCTAGTGGGTATGATGAAACATGCAAGTGCAACGCACACACCCGACTCTGTGCACACAGACCTTTAGTTCCCCTTTCGGAGCCGTTACCTCCCAGGATACCTCCGTAGTGGCAGACGGAAGTGGTGGGTTGGGCCTCGCCCACCTCCAAAACCAGTAAAAGCACCACTGGTCTGACCTATCGTACGCCTCAACGCTTGGTGCACTAAGCGGACGCCTGCGTACTCTTGCCGGCTGGCGCACCGGACTTCTGTTGGCGAAGTGCTAACCACCTCGCCGAGTCAACGATATCGGTGTCGGTGCAATCGAACTCCCCGATATCGTAAAACCCACCACCTTAACTTTTCCTATCTTATGCACATGCAAGTTTAATCGCAAACAAACAGAACCGAGCCGAAGCTCCCCGGACCAAACGTCCGTCTCCAACCAACCGAGCCGAAGCTCCCCGGACCATCCCGTCCGTCTCCAGAACAACCGAGCCGAAGCTCCCCGGACCCAAACATCCGTTTCCAAATCACCCGAGCCGAAGCTCACATCAATCTTCTTGTGCCAACAGTGTTTGTGAAAAGTGCAAACCTAGTTACTAAGTTACTCTTGCTAGTTTATTATTACAGTTTACGTTAGACCAGGACTGCCCCCGGTATACCCCGTGAAGGGCTCTCAAGGGGCACTAGAAACCAAGATGGCGGCATTACGGCCCGAAGTTCCCTTTCGCAAGGCACTTATTGTTATTGGTTGTTTTCCCTTACCCCGATTCCCTTCTCATATTACGACAGACTATCCTAGGGTGATTTTTAAACCTTCCACTCTTCGGGAAAAGCGATCTTTCGCCAAACCCGAGCACCTCTTAACTCTAACTATCACCACTACTCACTACTCTTTATATCTTCCTCAGATCATGTCCTATTGCATTTCACAATTTACTAAATGCAGACCGACCTAGGCTACATGTCGAGCCGGTTATGAAATGATCCATTACTCATCCAAATGCCCTAAATTATTTACTGGAGACTTACCATGTCCTAAATGACCTAAATCCAGAAAATGGAAATTTTCCTAATTTATTTGGCATTTAATTAAATTCCTCGAAAATCCAAGGACTACCGGTTTGAACATGAACTACCCTAAGTTCTCATGCAAGATGTCCAGCAATTTTATGATAAATACTAGGTTATCTCAATAGGTTAAATCCTAAGTATCATAATTTTTCAATCATCAAAATGGCATGAAAGCTATTTTAGAAATAATCTCTAACTTCTATTGTTTATGAAGCAAGTATAGAAAATATTCTTCCAAAAATTATGAATAATTCATAACATGCAGATAAAGGCCTAATATTAGCACTGGCCAAGTTTCATAATTTTCCAGCAAGTATTTTATCCATAATTAAATTTTAAACATAAAAGCCCTTTCTATCATCTGTGAATAAGGTACTAGATTTACTCAACATAAAATTCTATAAAACTCCAGGGATCATGGTGCTACTAATCAAGATCTAAATCCAGAATTTCAACTGATAATAATTAATTTAAAACCTCCAAATAATTGAAACAATAAATCGGGCAATTATTCCTTTAACACATGAAGTATAACATTTATTAATCATAAAATTCCAGAAGATTTATCATAAGACTAAGACATCCTAAAACTCCCTCTTCCCGAGTTTCACAATTTTTAGATTAGATTTAGTGCTTAAAATAACTAAATTACATTTTTATCCTAATCCGACATCTCAACTTTCGAGGTACCTAACTACCTCCAATTCCTTCACTATTTCAACCAGAGGGTTTTCATCATATCATCCACTCTCCTCCAAATTTCAAGGGCATACAAGAGCTTTTGCTCCTATGTCCTTCACAAACCTCAAACTCCCACCCGTTGGATTTGAGCCAATCTCTTAGGGTAAAATCCACCCTAAGCCACACCATGTTATCCAAGAGGGTAGACATAGACTCAACAAATCAGTGGCCAACAACTTCAGCCTCTTTTGAGGAGATTTGTCCACTCCATCTCCAATCGTACTTTTCCCCAAAGTACCCCTCACCAAGACCTATCTAGGACTTGATACTTCCCTATTCAAAACTCGACCAATCGAGTTGAAATTTTGTACAGATCTTAATATTGATGCCAGGGACCACCACCCAAAATTTGGGGGAGTTTGGACTTAATTTCATCTCCTAATTAATTTTATATTGTTTATTAAATTTTTACAAAAACATTAGGCAAATTTCTCCAAAAATTCTCATTTTTGGGCAGCCTCTCGATATACATATTATAGACCTCCAGTCCAAATTTCAAGTCATTTGGACATGTTATGAACCGTGGGCAACCATTTTAATTTCTGGTTAGCCTAGGTCTTGATCCCACCAAAATGAGTGCTGCGTTCAAACCACTCACTCAAATTGAATAAAATCAATTTTAAATTAAAGTAGACCCCGAGGGCTACAACTTTTGTGTCTGGTCATTTTTCCTAAAACGGCCTCTACGTGCCTCGTTTCACAGCCTCAACATATATCCAAATAATTTATTTTTTCCATATGTACTATATAATAATCTATGTATTATATATTAAATCTACTGTTCATCTTCTTCATGAACCCGAACAGACACAGGAAAACATTTTTCCTGTAAGCATTCCGTGGTCCGTCGCCGGCCGTTCGGTCACTTCTCTGGCCAGCCACCACCACCACCACCCCCGTTGAGGCGATGGCTATCGGTCGGCGGTGGTTTGGCCGCCGGAGGTGGCAGTTTCCGGCGAACTCAAAATATCTTTTTCATGGTTTTTCCATGGAAACGTGAGATGGATCCGGCTCCGTTGAGCGCGAACCTCCTTTCTAAGAATCCTAAGATCTACCCATGAAAGAGAAGGAGCAGAGGAGGACCTTGTTCGCAGTTTGAAGGCGAGAAGAACGTCGGGGTGCCATGGCGCGGTGGTGGTCTTTGCTGAACTTCTCCTACAGCAAGAACAAAGGTCTGTTCTGATTACTTGAGCGTGTAACCTTCTCCTCTTGTTCAGGTGGGCTTTTATAAATCAGGAAGTGGGAAGGTGAATGGGTAAATCCTTAATGGCCATGAAGGCTCCTCCCCTTAACGCTTCGGTTATGATGCAGGGATAAGAAACGGTGGAAAACTGAACCGGTGTGTCCAGCTGGCGGTTTTCTATTAGACCACCTTTTCCTCATTTATTATATAATTATAGAAGGAAAACGGCCGGAAGTTACTCCTGGTGTAACTTCCCACACCAGCATTTATTACCACGCGTGTTGGAATAATTTCGGGCCTGAACCGTCGTTTCGGCCAATGTCACGGGCGTGACACATAGGTCACGGGCGTGACAGGCCCGGATAGCCAATTCTGGGTTCGACGATCGTCGAACTGAGATCGACGATCGTCGATGGATGGTCACGGGCGTGACACCTTGGGTCACGGGCGTGACAGGCCCGAACGGCAGATTTTGGGTCGACGATCGTCGAATTGAGATCGACGATCGTCGAAGGCTGGTCACGCCCTAGGTCACGGGCGTGACCTCTAGGTCACGGGCGTGACATGCCCGAACGGCAAATTTTGAGGTCGACGATCGTCGAATTGAGATCGACGATCGTGGAAGGCTGGTCACGCCCTAGGTCACGGGCGTGACACTCATGTCACGGGCGTGCCATGCCTGGGCCGCAAGGTCGACGATCGTCTCACGGCGATCGACGATCGTCGATGGGGTCACGCCCATAGTCACGGGCGTGACATCTTGGTCACGGGCGTGACATGCCCAGACAGCACGTTCGACGATCGTCTCGTGGAGATCGACGATCGTCGAAGTAGTCACGCCCAGGTCACGGGCGTGACGGGTCGGTCACGGGCGTGACCAACCCGTGACCTGAAATATTGATCGCTTTATTTCAATTTTATGTGTTTCCTGGGGTTCCGTCACAACTAACCGACTCCCAGGGGCCTAACCGAAAATGGGATGTTACATAGGGCGTGACCACCCATCGACGACCGTCGATCTCAGTTCGACGGTCGTCGACCTTAGAATTTGCCATTCGGGCATGTCACGCCCGTGACCCAGGTGTCACGCCCGTGACCAAGGGCGTGACCCACCCCCCTTCGGTGATCGTTGATCTCAGCGCGACGATCGCCGAGCGCGGAATTTGTCTCATGACCCTGTCACGCCCGTGACCAAGGTGTCACGCCCGTGACTTAGGGCGTGACCACCCTTCGACGACCGTCGATCTCAGTTCGACGGTCGTCGACCTCAGATTTTGCCATTCGGGTATATCACGCCCGTGACCA
The DNA here is from genome assembly GCA_039513925.1 of Platanthera zijinensis. Taxonomy (NCBI): domain Eukaryota; kingdom Viridiplantae; phylum Streptophyta; class Magnoliopsida; order Asparagales; family Orchidaceae; genus Platanthera; species Platanthera zijinensis. Next base: position 109,553,679 of record CM077085.1, read on the forward strand.
AGGTGTCACGCCCGTGACCTAGGGCGTGACAACCTTTTGACGACCATCGATCTCAGTTTGACGATCGTCGACCCCAGAATTGGCCACCCGGGCCTGTCACGCCCGTGACCTATGTGTCACGCCCGTGACATTGACCGAAATAATGGTTCGGGCCCGAAATTATTCTAACACGCGTGGAAATAAATGCTGGTGTGGGAAGTTACACCAGGAGTAATTATGGGTCGTTTCCTACTGTAATTTCTTAATAAAATAAGGAGATGTGGTCCAATAGGAAACCGCCAACTGGACATACCTTTTTATCTTCCACCGTTTCATATCCCTTCACCGTAACCGAAATGTTATTAAGAGGAGCCTTCATGACCATTAAGGCTTTACCCTTTCACCTCCCCACTTGATGACTTATAAAAGCCCATTTGGAGCAAGAGGAGAAGTTTACACGCTCAATCAAACAAATTCAGACGTTTGCTCTTGCTGTAGGAGAAGTTCAGCAACGCCACCACCGCGCCATGGCACCCCGTTGTTCATCTCGCCTCCAAACCGCGAACAAGGTCCTCCTCTGCTTCTTCTCTCATTGGTAGATCTTAGGATTCTTAGAAAGGAAGTTCGTTCTCAACGGAGCATGACCTATCTCTCGTTTTTATGGAAAACCATGAAAAAATGTATTTTCGAGTTCGACGGAAACCGCCACCTCCGGCGGCCAAACCACCGCCGACCGCTAGCCATCGCCTCGACGGAGGTGGTGGTGGTGGTGGTTGGCCAGGCAAGTGACCGGACGGCCGGCGACGGATCACGGAAATGTTACAGGAAAAATGGTTTTCTGAGTACTGTTTTGGGTTTCATGTAGAAGATGAACAGTAAAATCAATTTTATAATATATAAATTATGTATATAATACATAATGGAAAGATAAATTATCTGAGTATATTTTGAGGCTGCAAAATGAGGCACTTAGAGGCCGGTTTAGGAAAAATGACCAGTCACAAAAGTTGTAGCCCTTTGAGTCTAGTTTAATTTAAAGTTGATTTCCACCCGTTTGGGTTAGCGGTTCGACCGCAGCACCAGTTTTAGTGGGGGATGTACTTAGAGTTGGGCAGAAATTAAAATGGATGCCCACTCTTCGTCCCTTGTCCAAATGACCTGAAATTTGGGCAGGGGATTAACCTTAGATATACCTAAAGGCAGACCAAAAATGGGAATTTTTGGAGATACTTTGCCTAAAGTTTTTGTTTCAATTTAATTAAGTTAGAGAAATTTATTTAAGTGGCCAAATGACCTCCAAACCCTCCCAAATTTTGGTGAGTGGTCCCTGGCAATAAAACCTAGATCTGTACAAAATTCCAACTAGTTTGGATGAGTTTTGGGTAGGAAATCTTCTACCCTTAACTAGGCATTAGCGAGACATCTTTTAGTAAAAAGTGCACTAAGAGTTTGGAAAGGTCAAATCACCTCAACAGAGGCTAATTTTCTGACCTCTGACTTAGAAGGGTGTTATAACCTGCTTGGAGAAAAATGGTGAGGTTTAGGGTTGGTTTACCCTAGGATCCTAGCTCAAACCCTAAATGAAGGGTTTTGAGGGTTGTGAAGGACATGGGGGCAATTGCTCTTGTATTGCCTTGAAACTCTGTAGAGGTTACAAAGGCTAGATAAGAATCGTCTGGATAGAATCTTGGAGCATTTGGAGACAAGTAGATACCTTAAAACCCTAACCTTAGTTTTAGGGTAAAATATAAAATAGGTAAAACCAGTCACTAAACCTTACTTAGAAGCTGTGAAATTCGGGTAGAGTGAGTTTTGGATCAGGTAGAACTTATAGAAATTTTTTTGGAATTTTATGTTGATTTTTGCTAGCACTTCATTTGTAAAACTTGCTATGCCCTTAAATGATGTTTTAATTGTTTAGAAATTTCTGTTCATTGAAACCCCATGAAATCTCCGAGGTAAATGTTTTAGGTCAGATTTGTTGCCCCTGAATTTTTGTATGATTTTTAGTTGAGTAATTCTAGTACTTCATTCACAGATGTTAGAAAGGGGTTTTATGGTTTAAAATTTAATTATGGATGATATACTTGTTGGAAAATTATGAAACCTGGCCAATGTTATTTTGAATGTCTTATCTGCTTAGTATAATTAATTTACAATTTTTGGATGGATATTTTCTGTACTTGATTCATATATAACAAAAGATAGAGATTATTTCTAAAATAGTTTTAGTGCCTTTTTGATGGTAGAAAAATTGTGATACTTTGGATTTACCATAATGGGATAACATAATATTTATAGTAATATTTCTGGACATTTTGCATGATTACTTAGGGTAGTTCATGTTCAAACCGGTAACCCTTGGGTCTTTCGAGGAAATTAATTAAACATCAGACAAATTAGGAAAATTACCACTTTCTGGATTTAGGCTAGTTATATCATGATAAGTATCCAGTAAATAATTTAGGGCATTTGGATGAGTATTGGATCATTGCATAGCCGGTTCGACATATAGTCTAGGTCGGTCTGCATATAACAAATTTGTGAAATGCAATATGACATGATCTGAGGAAGTCATTGGAGTTGATCATTTTGTCTGGGTGGACAATTGTGGATGATATCACAATAGGATGATATGAAGAGTAGTGAGAAGTGGTGATAGCTAGAGTTTAGGGGTGCTCGGGTTCGACGAAAGATCGTCTTCCCCGAAGAGTGGAAGGTTTAAAATCACCCTAGGATAGTCTATCGTAATATGAGAAGGGAATCGGGTTAAGGGAGATCAACCAATAACAATAAGTGCCTTGCGAAAGGGTACTTCGGGCCGTAATGCCGCCGTCTTGGTTCCTAGTGCCCCTTGAGAGCCCTTCATGGGAAATACCGGGGGCAGTCCTGGGCTAACGTAAACTGTAATAACAAACCGACAAGAGTAACTTAGTAACTAGGGCTGCACCCTTCACAAACACTGTTGGCACAGGAAGATTGATGAGAGCTTCGGCTCGGTTGGTTAAGAGACGGACGGGATGGTCCGGGGAGCTTCGGCTCGGTTGGTTTGGAGACGGACGTTTTTGTCCGGGGAGCTTCGGCTCGGCTTTTGTGTGTTTACGATTAAACTTGCATGTGCATAAAAAGGAATGAAAATTAAGGTGGTGGGTCTTCGGTATTGGAGGGTCGATGCACCGACGCCAATACGCTGACTAGGCAAGTGTGGTTAGCACTTTGCCAACAGAAGTCCGGTGCGCCAGCCGGCAAGAGTACGCAGGCATCCGCTTAGTCCACCAAGCGTTGAGGCGTACGATAGGTCTGACCGGTAGTGCTTTACTGGTTTAGAGGTGGGTGAGGCCCAACCCACCGCTTCCGTCTGCCACTACGGAGGTATCCTGGGAGGTAACGGCTCCGAAAGGGGGAACTAAAGGTCTGTGTGCATAGAGTCGGGTGTGTGAGTTGCACTTGCATGTTTCATCATACCCACTTGCATGTCATAGCATAATCGATTCATTTAACCCTGACACCTAAAGTATAAGTGGTATGGGACGCTTATACGTTAGGACCTGCAAAACGACCCCTTGGTCTATAAGCTTGTGTGGGCAAGTTTATAAATCAAAGGTTAATTTCAATATATATACATGCTGTTGTTTGATAACCGACACCCCAACGTATAGGTGGTATGGGACACTCTATACGATGGGAGCCTCGCAGAAGATCCCTTGGCTTATGCGCTTTCGCACATAAGTTAAGGTTACCTTTCTTTTATTCTGTTTCTGTTATATTAATATAGAATTGCTAGATTAGTTCCGCTACCATTTGTTTCTTAATTAAATCTCCACTTTCATCTCCTTCCCTTTCTTCCTCTCCGCTCGGTACCTAGGAGCCATGGGGGAAGGGGTAGGGGATGATAGGGCTTAGTCTTTATGACTAACGGTTTTCGAACCATATCATATTAGGGGATCGCGGAGCCCAGCATGGAGGAGCAGCTCAGGAGGCCGGTACGCTTGGAGATGGGGCAGTCTAGCACTGGAGTCCAGACTGCAGGGACCGTGAGTCCTGACCTTCAGTAGAGTTTTAGTTTTGCTTCCGCATTGAGTGATTTTGTAGTGAGGACTTGATGTACCAGGCATGAGCCCTTATATTTCTAGTATCATTGTACTCTGATGTTTTCTGTCGACACTCCCTTCGTGGAGTTTATATACATGTGATTTATTATTGTGGACTGCATTGCTCTTACTTCAAATATTGTGCTACCTTTCTGTGATCAAATTGGCTGGCAGAATCGGCGCCTTGTGGTGATGACCCTTTAGGACATGAAGGTGTCACCGCAAAGCGGCGACTCTGGGCCTAAGACCCCGGGTTTTAAAAAGAAAAAAAAAGGGGTCTTACAATCTCAGTGGATGGATGATCAGCAGGAATGGTGTATTCTTGATGAACTGGAGAATGAACTAGAGATAGAACTGGAGATGGAGAGTGATGGGTGGATGCAGGATGATCAATGTGATCTGAAGAAGGAGTTGGAGACTGAGGAGGAGTAGAAATCTCAGAAACCAACAAATCAAAACTGGGATGTGAGATCCCAGCAAGATAAGACAGGAGAGGAGATGCAGGAGGAGATGCATGGTGAGAAGCAGATGAATCAGGAAGATGAGAAGCAGAAGGTCGTACTTCAATTGAAGTTGATGGAACTTCAACTGAAGTAGACGGCAAAGCAGATGAAGAAGATGGAAGGGAGTGATTTGCTGAGCCAGCTTCTTGTAGGAGAGGAGTGACTGAGGCAGTCCTGGTGCTCTCAGATGCAGCTGGAGCAACCCTGCAGGAGCAGGCTTCAGAAAAGTCCTTTTCCATTTGGCGAACAAGGTTGGATCCATATTCTTGCTGGCATTTATGGAGGTAGCAGCTGAAACTAACAGATGGGGATACTTTTCCTTCAGAAAAATCCCAACTACCCTATCCAGGGTAACTTCTTTCTTGCTGTTCTTTTTCCTGATCAAATCAAACAGAACTCCTGCCCAATTAATCTGTTTCTTATTCACAATTGCACACATCAGTGCAAACTGCTGCCTTGTAATATTGTCATGTACGGAGTGCTTTCCCAGTAGCACTTTTCCGACGATTTCAGCAAGGAACTTAATCTTAAACAGAAAGTTTACCTTAAGCAGCTTAGAGGGAATGCCTTCGGCATGTCCCAACTCTGTAAGCATTCTCCCAAACTCTGGGGTATCTTGTTCGTAATCTTCTTCCCCATTTATCAATCCAAATATTTCAGTTAAAATGGCGGGAGTCAAAGTTACTTCTTCTCCGCCAATAGTTCCGGTCATAGAATCATCATTTGAAGACGAAGTAAATGCCCATTCTTTGATCTCTTGAATATTTATCTTTATCCTGGAGGACATGAGCTTTTCTAAACCTTGATCTTTACATATAGTGAGAATTTCCACAATTCCGGATTCGCAGCAGCTGAAGGAATCGAAATCCACACTGAAGCCTGCATCGAATTTCACCACTGTCAGGAACCCTGGAGCAATCGCCATTGAAGAGGTTGGAGAAGACGAGGGAGAGATGGTGAGGACGAAGCGGCAGAAATCGCAAAACAAAGATTAAGCGGGAAGACGAAATGCGAAAAGACGCTCTCCGTCGACGATAAAAAGAACGATCTCTTAACCTAGGTCGACCATCGGCTTTATATTAAAACAACGATCGTCGATCTATTTAAAAGATACTGGAGACGATGGTCGAACGGTAGTTCGACGATCGGTCCTAAAGAAGAGTAGTCGATCAATCGTTCGACTATTTCTGTCTTCACAAACAGCAAGCTGTCGTCAACCATAGATCGACGATAGGCTCGACCTGTTCGACTATCTTCGAACGCCGGTCGACGATCTTCAAGCAGATAAGCTATCATCAACTATAGGTCGACGATAGGCTTGATCCGATCGACGATCTTCAAACAGGTTTCAACAAGGCAGACGTCACACTTAGTCTCTTCCATTAATCATGCCTAGTTGAACCAAAAAGAACAGATGCTTCTGTTCATCTAAGGGCTTGGTGAATATATCACCTCTTTAAAGGTCTGTGGATATGAACTCAAGGCTGATCTTGTTCTTTTCCACACAATCTCTCAGGAAATGGTGCCAGATCTCAATGTGTTTCGTTCTAGAGTGGTGCACAGGATTTTGTGCAATAAAGATAGCACTGGTACTATCACACATGATTTTTGTGTTCTTGTGTGAGTACCCATAATCCAAAAGATGGTTTTGAATCCACAAGATCTGTGAACAACAACTAGCAGCTGGTATATATTCAGCTTCTGCAGTTGAAGTTGAGACAAAAGCCTGCTTCTTACAGAACCAAGAGACCAATCTCTCTCCCAGGAACTGACAAGTTCCAGAGGTACTTTTCCTGTCAACTCGACAACCAGCATAATCAGAATCAGAATATCCAATTAATTCAAATTCTGACTCAGCTGGGTACCAAAGTCCTAGATTTGGACATCCCTTCAGGTATCTCAAGATTCTCTTGAGAAGAATCAGATGAGATTCCTTGGGGTTGACCTGGAATCTAGCACAAAGGCATGTAGCAAAACATTATATCTGGCCTACTTGCATTTAAATATAATAGGGAACCAACAATGGCCCTATAATTCTTTTGATCAATAGGCTTTCCCTGATCATCAGAATCTATAACTACATTAGTAGCCATAGGTATATGCATTACTAAAGCATCAGCCATCCCAAACTTCTTTACCAATTCCTTGGCATATTTGGATTGGGAGATGAAGATGCCATCAGCATCTTGCTTTACTTGGAGACCAAGAAAGTAAGACAGCTCACCCATACTACTCATCTCAAACTTAGAATGCATCAAGTTGGAGAACTTTTTGCATAGTTTGGGATCAGTGGAACCAAAAATAATGTCATCCACATACACTTGAACTAACAGGATTGTGTCCTTGTGGTGCTTGACGAAAAGGGTTCTATCAACTACTCCCCTAACAAAGTTGTGCTCTAACAGGAAACTAGCTAGAGTCTCATACCAGGCTCTGGGTGCTTGTTTGAGTCCATAAAGAGCTTTTTGCAACTTGAATACATGTGAGGGCTGAGTTGAAGAAACAAACCCAGGTGGTTGTTCAACAAATACCTCTTCCTTTAGCTCACCATTTAGAAAGGCACTTTTGACATCCATCTGAAAAACTTTAAACTTCATATAGGCTGCATAGGCTAGAAAGATCCTTATTGCCTCTAGCCTTGCAACAGGAGCAAAGGTTTGGTCATAATCTATACCTTCCTCCTGTCTGTAGCCCTGAGCTACAAGCCTAGCTTTATTCCTTATAATGATTCCATTTCCATCCAACTTGTTTCTATACACCCACTTGGTGCCTATGATCAGTTGACCTTTAGGTCTTGGAACCAAAGTCCATACATTACATCTTTCAAACTGATTAAGTTCCTCTTGCATAGCAATGATCCAGTGGGGATCTAGCTCAGCATCTTTAATGGTGAGGGGCTCAATCTGTGAAAGGAAACAAGCATGTTTCACATCCTGTCTTAACTGATGTCTTGTTTGAACACCAGCTGATATGTCTCCTATCACTTGAGATGTAGGATGATCTCTAAGTGTGACAACATCAGCAGGTGGGATGTGATCTTCAGCAATAGTTGGGATTAATTCCTCAGGAGGAATTTGATCTACTATTGGTGGTATAGCAATAATTTCTGCAAGGTCTTCATCACTGTCTGATTCAGTGATATGAAGAGTTGAAAGATGGAGAATCTCTTGAGTGACATCTTTGCTAGATTCTTGTACCTGCAATGAACTTGAGGAAGGGGAAGTTTCCTTCTCCTTGTAAAACATTTGAGATTCATCAAAGGACACATGAACAGACTCTTCAATTTTAGAAGAAGATTTATTAAATACCCTATAAGCTTTGCTTACTTGGGAATATCCAAGAAAAATTGCCATTGAAGCTTTTGCTTCAAACTTTCTAAGGTATTCTTTATTATTATTATGAATATAAACTACACACCCAAATACTCTAAAATAATTTATTTTAGGTTTCTTTCCTTTATGCAACTCTTAAGGAGTTTTACACTTAAGCTTGTGTATCAGACTTCTATTCAAGACATAGTTGGCTGTACTAACAACTTCTGCCCAATAGGAAAGAGGCATATTAACATCTGCCAACAATGTGCCAGCAGCTTCAATCAGGGTTCTGTTCTTCCTTTCAACTACCCCATTTTGTTTGGGAGTTCTAGGAGCTGAGAAGCTGTGTTTGATACATTCTCTCTCACAGAATTCTTGCATGAGAAGAGAGTCAAACTCAGTACCATGATCACTTCTGATCAAGGCCACATGAGTAGAGTACTTAGTCTGCACACATAATAGAAAATCTGTAAGGGCTTTGAAGTTATCAGCCTTAGTTCTCAAAAAGAACACCCAAGTGAACCTAGAGAAGTCACCTATAATGACTAGGGTGTAATACTTCCCTCCTAAACTCTGTACATTTATTGGGCCAAATAGGTCCAAATGTAATAAATACAGGATTCTAGGAGAATCACTTTTATTTACTGATTTAAATGAATTCTTGGTTTGCTTGCCTAATTGACAAGCCTTGCATAGGCTCTCCTTCTTGTAGGGGCAAGAAGGTAAACCTCTAACAAGGTTGTGTTTAGATAACCTAGATATATTTTTGAGGTTAACATGGCTAAGCCTTTTATGCCATAAAGTATTGTTATTGGTTACTTCATTAAATAAGCAGATTTCAGAGTGAGTTGAGTTAAAATCTACTAAATAAATGTTACCTTGTCTAATACCAACTAACACAACATTATTATTTAAAGTAATATTACAAAGAGAGTTAGAAAATGATATCTGGTATCCAGCATCACATAACTGACTTACTGAAATGAGATTATGCTTCAGTCCAGTTACATAAGCAACTCTCTTGAATGTTATAGCTCCAATTGTCATCCTGCCATAGCCTTCAGTTTGACCACAGCTTGAATCTCCAAGATCACCTTTGGGCCAAGCTTGGCCTTGAACCTTGACAGATGTTCTTTATTTCCTGTCATATGCTTGGAGCAACCACTATCCAAATACCACTTATTCTGAGTGATAGGATAGGTCTTTACCTGTAGAAAAATAAGTTAAACATTGTGGACCCAGGTAACCTTGGGTCCCTTATTTTTCACATAAGAAAAACTAGAAATAAATGAATAAGTAGGTTGAGGGTGATAACCTAACGGGTAAGATCTCCTAGGTGGGATTCTCCATGCAGATGATGGGTCAATGAACCTAGGGTTTATATTTTCATTCTGGTTTCTAAAGTTCTGGGTGAAGTTTTGAAATTCATGTTGAAAACGTCGATCAGCGTTCGACGATGGGTGCCCAGATCGTCGATCTCCGTTCGACCATTAGGCCTGCGATCGTCGAGCAGCGTTCGACGCTCTTTGTATTTCCTTAAATTTTTGTTTTCTTTTCTCTCTCTTAGCTTTATTTAAAGCTTTATTAACCTGATTAACTTGCTCAGTGTTCTTTATCCCATCAGCTGAGATAAAGTTCACTGGAGTTGAAAGATGGTTTTTAAGAATGATTGGGGGTTCACTAGAAAATGCTCCTAAGCCTAATTTGTTATTCCCTGACCTAGTGTTAGACATGCTGGTTATTTCAAGCAACTTAAGGCTTCTACCATTCAGAGATTCTTCTAACCTTTTGGACTTAGCTAATTCATTCTTAAGGAATTTTATTTCTTCACTAGAATTAGTGAGTTCTACTGTTAACCTAATGTTTTCATTAGAAATTAATTCAGATTCAGCTAGTTTATTTCTAAGCTCTTTTATTTCCTTTTCAGAACTAATTAAATCTAAACATAAAGATTTAAAATCTGATTTAAATTCAGTAGATGTAAAATCATAAGATGACAATACCTCATCTTCAGTTGGTATTTCTTCATCAGAATCTGAAATCTCTGCAGCTGAGTGATTGCTGCAGGCATCAATTGCCATCAGGCAAACTTCCTTTGCCTTCTTTTCTTCCTCATCCTCACTGAAGCTTGAGGAGGAAGATTCCTCATCAGAATCGCTCCAGGTTTCAGCAACAAAACCTCTCTCCTTCTTTTTGTTCTTGTAGGAGGATGGCTTGGAATGCTTCCTGTGCTGATCCTTGTCTTTCCTTTTCTCTTTATTCTTTTCCTCTGGACAATCTGGAAGAATATGTTCAGGCTTCCTACAACCATAGCAAATTAGTTCTTTAGAAGGAGTACGATCATACCTTGGTTTATCTTCATATTTTGAAGATTTCTTTCTGAATTCTTTTCTTCCCATCTTGAGAAACCTTTTGGCAAATAATGCCATCAGTTCCTCATTGGACTGGCTTCCCTCAGAGGTATCAGCAGCTTTGAGAGCAAGGGTTTGCTCTTTTCTTGTGGGAGTTGGAGTCTTTGCTTCAGCCTCAGCTTCCCTAGACTTCAGCACTTGCTCAAAGGACTTGAGCTTGCCGAGAAGGGCTTCTGTTGAGATTTCATTTGTGCTTCTGGCCTCCTTGATAGGCCAGATCCTCAGATCCCATGTGCTAGGGAAGCACATAAGAATCTTATCATTGACCTCTGTCAATGAAATATCCTTATCAAGAGTCCTCAGCTCATTGATGATTGAGCTGAGCCTTGTGTACATTGCTTCAACTAATTTAGCATCAGTTTTCTTGAAATTCTCATACTGGGAGATAAGGTTGGACCTTCTGTCCTTCCTTTCATCAGCTGAACCAGCTACAATCTGGTTCAGTGTATCCCACATTGCTTTTGCTGAGGAGCAGTCAGCAACCATCTGGAATACTTCATCAGACATTGTCTGAGCCAGAATGTTCATTGCCTTAGAATCTGCTATCTTTGACTTTTTGTATTCATCATTGTAATCTGGAGGAGGCACTGCACTCATATTAGTTGATGATGAAGTAGTAGCTGTAGCAGGTGCTCTTGGTGGTCCTGTCAAAATAGAAGCAAAAATACTCTCATCAATAGAGTTCATATATAATTTAATCCTTGCCTTCCAGATGCTAAACTTAGCTAAGTTGCATGCTGGAGGTCTGGTGCTAGAGTAATCCTTGGACTGGGCCATGATAGTGAAAGTGAATATCTATAATCCTTGGTATCTATAAGGATCTTGTGACTTAGGTGTTAGCCTATTCAGTAAGTCAACCTCCCTCTGATACCAATTGAAAGAAAAGGGATATATACTAATCTAGAGGGGGGTGAATAGAGTAATCAAAAATTGCACTAGCAAAGTTGACTGTCTACTCAACTCCCTTGGAGTTAATTGCGGAATGAAGGTTATAGATATTTGAGATGAAACCCTAAAGCCTAACACAAGTGATGTGCACAAAAGGCAGCCAACTGTAATTACAGTTAAGGCTTGGAATCCTAAACAGCAACTAGCAATCCTAGTTAAAAATAATCACAGCAAATCAGCACAGAGAATTAATTAAACAATCCAGACGACACAAGGAATTTATAGTGGTTCCCCAAACAACTTGGGTACGTCCACTCTTCTACCAACAAGGTAGGAATCCACTCAGGTTTATGATCAGGTGCCCTGCCACCAACAAGATTTGCTTCAGGTAGATCCAGAAACCCTTTAGACTTTTGATCAGGTGCCTAAAAACCAACACAGGTTTTTGATCAGGTGCCCTGCCACCAAGGTATACTTTTGAAGGGAGTAATAACCCTTTACAGGAGGGGGAAAGGAGGTTAAGATGTCTTCTCTATTTTACAATAGATTAGAGAAGCACAAGAACTTGCATTGAGCTAGAAAGCTCTAAAGAATCAAGGCTCCCCCTGGCTAAAAGAATGTCCAGGTGAAGTCTTGCTTCAGTACAGAAACACTTCAGAAAGTCTGAAGGAAAAAGCTACAAGAAGATAAAGAATATGAATTGAAAAATTCTTCTTTAGGCAGCTATCTTCTTCTTCTTCTTCTTCAAAAAGCGCTGAGTGTAAATCTTCCTATAAGCAGGAGAACTCAGGTTGAAGAAGAGTGAAGAGCTAAAACTTCTTCTCAGTTGGATGTGAACGAGCTGAGAGCAGTTGAAAACTGTAAGTTGTAAGCTTGAATGCAGCTGTTAGCTTTTGAACTCCTTTTTCCTGAATGAACTGGTTTTTGGCTATATGAACTAGTTGATTTCTTTCTTCAAAGAATTCTTTATATAGCAGCAGCAGCAACGGCTCTCATTTGAGTTTGAATCTTGTCTTCTACTGAAATCTGCAAGCTGGGCTGCAAATAGCATAAAGCAAAACAAATACTGTTGACAGATATCCTATAAGAGGATAAAGCTTTTTAAGAAGCTGTAAATAACTCTGATGAAATAATACTAGAGAAAGTCACATCAGAAGAGACTCTTTACGGCCAAGGAAGACTTTCTGAGTCTAACGGCTATAAAGGATAGCCTGACAGATAAAGCAGAAATCATATCTCAGCTAATAAGACAAACAACTTTGTCAGAAAAGATTGGCTCATGCATAAGGAATGGAGCAGATATTGCATGGAAATAATATCATAAATTTATTCAAACAATCTTTTATAAAATATGCCAAAATAAATATGAAATAAATCACATCATAGAAGATGACAAAATTACTCAAAACATACAGCAAAACGTCGAACGACCCTCGGAGATCGTCGACCGAAGCACAGAGATCGTCGACTTATCAGACAGATAGTCGAACGATCCAGATAGTCGAACTATCAAAGAAGATAGTCGAACTACCACAATAGATAGTCGAACTATCAGGACAGATAGTCGAGCTATCAGATAGTCGATCTATCAGGACAGATAGTCGAACTACCAAACAAAACAGATAGTTGACCTATCAAACAGATAGTCGACCTATCAAAGAAAACAGATAGTCGAGCTATCAACAGATAGTCGAGCTATCAACGAAAACAGATAGTCGACCTATCAACAGATAGTCGAGCTATCAGATAGTTGAACTATCCAAGCAGATAGTTGAACTATCAAAGAAAACAGATAGTCGACCTATCAACAGATAGTCGAGCTATCAAAGAAAGCAGACAGTCGACCTATCAACAGATAGTCGAGCTATCAACCAAGACAGATAGTCGACCTATCAACAGATAGTCGAACTATCAGATAGTTGAACTATCCAAGCAGATAGTCGAACTATCAAAGAGAACAGATAGTCGACCTATCAAACAGATAGTCGAACTATCAAAGAAGACAGATAGTTGACCTATCAACAGATAGTCGAGCTATCAACCAAAACAGATAGTCGACCTATCAACAGATAGTCGAACTATCAGATAGTTGAACTATCCAAGAAGATAGTCGAACTATCAAACACAACAGATAGTCGACCTATCAAATAGATAGTCGAACTATCAACGCAGACAGAACGTTGACCAACTGATAGACGATCGTCGATCAGTCGATAGACGATAGTCGAGCGGCGTTCGACCATAGTCGAACGAAAAACAACTTAACCAAATTTACATCTGGAAAAGTGACGCCTCTAAAACTAGAGAAACAAACTAAACAACTAACCTTTGACCATAGATAAATCTTGGGTCAAGAAACTAAAAGAGAAGACTGAACTCAAATCAAAACCTAGGGTACCAACACTCTCTTTTTTGTACTCATTGTGGACTGTTGTACCTTTCATTTCTGTATATTATGATGTTATTGTTGTAACCTGTGGACTTGCTAGTTTTTATTTACTACTATAGTTGTACTTCTTTTCTCGATTGGACGACAGGTTGAATGATCATACTAGCCGGTAGAATCAGCGTCGTGCGGTGTCAACTAGCAAGTGTGCTAGTGTCACCATAAGGAGGCGGTTCTGGGCATAAGACTGGGTAACCTCCTTAGTAAGGGGGAGGGGGGGTCTTACAAGGTTGATCACTATCTTTCAATGATTTCTTATGACATTAATGAAGTTAAGGATTCATGATTGAGTGATTCATAAAATATCAAGTCATGTCATTAATTTATCGATTCAGACAATCAAGAGTAGAATTCATAACCATGAAAAGGGGGGAATCAAGTCATAGAACAATATTTTCTTAAGTCCTATAACTAAACATACCTAAGAAGCAAAAAGATTTGATAACACCCAAAATAAAAAGTTAGCTTTATACTTTATAGGGTCATGAATTTGCAAGTTGTAAGATTACTATGCATCATTTTATAAAATATAAAGTACTAATCAAGATTAAATAATTCTAAACACGATTATCTTCTAAGTAAATATGTGTATGATCTGATCATTTTATATAAAATCACAAATCATCCTTTCACTAATAGAGATCTTTATAATTATCATTTTGTAATTTATTGCTCATGTCCAAAAATAAAAAATTCTTCTAATTAAACATCAAATAAGAAATTCATTTTTCTAGGTGATTTCCAAATAAAAACATTCATGATCTCAAACACATAACATTCCAAAAATATTTTACCCTAAACAACTTATTTATCCATTTAGGGATTCATGAATTAAATTCATTTCTCAGATCAAATATTCAAGTGTGAAGTCATAAAATCAGGAGAAGATGCACATTAAATTAATCTCAATATTCGCAAGAGATAGGGATCTCTACTTTCCTTAAGGTGAGGTTAAAATAGATGGTGGATAAGGGGTGCAAGCAAGATTGGGAAACTTTCAAACATGCTCAAGCACAAACATTGATGATATTTGACATAAAGGAAATTTTATGCAAGCACAAGGTATTTAATGATCGCATAACTTTTGATCAAGAATAGGTTTAGAGATTTACCTCAATCAAGTGTGAGGGGATAAGAGATTACCATGCAGAAACAAATACTTTACAACGCTTGGCTAGGAGAAACCCTAAATTGGAGAGGACTTTGGAGAGATACTACAGGTTGCTTCGACGAATGACATCAGAAATCAGAAACACAAAGACAGTTAGATGATTATTAGAGGGCAAAAACATGGATCCCAAAAGATACACAACTCGGAGCACAAAATTTGAAAAACATTAAAAAAGAAATTTGACTAAAGTGGGAAAGACAGGAGATCATTCCCAAGGAAGCCAAATCTGGGCCCAAAGAGGAGAGTGGAGGAAACCCTAGGTGTCCCTCTCGTAAAACCCGACGAAGACGACGAAGAAGAGGGATGTTAGATGAAGTCAAGGAGTTGTTGGAGGAAGAGGTGCAACTTCCGACCTTGAGAGGATGGAAGAAGCAAGTTCTCGGCCCTATGGAAGGGGAGAGACAGGTTGGTGGAGATGGTTCATTTGTAGGAGATTCTGTCAGCAGCCTGAGTAAGCGGAGGGTATTATAGGCACTTGGATGAGAAAAGATTGATATGATAAACCTGAAGAAGAGGATCAGGAGGCCATGCGGGTAGAGGGGTGAACATGAGGCGAAAAAATTGGCGAGAAAGGGTGATGTCGCATGTGGATGGCAACACTGGGTGTAGGATCATATGAAGCGAGAGACGGTAGGGTGTGACTTGAGGCTTATGGTAAAAATAAGAGGGGGGCTGGTTCAGTTTGGAAATTAGAGAAGACCTAATTAGGGTTTTTATTACAAATTTGCCATTAATAATAAGACTTAAATTAAAAACCCCTTTTATTGAATTGTTAAAATTGGGGAACCATTATACATTCTTGTGTTCTACAAGAATCTATCGGAATATTCTTACATTTTCAGTTACAGTTATGTAAATCAACAAGGACACAAGGTTACTTGGGTCAAGAACAACTAACTATCATTCTTACAGGTAAAGAGTTGTCCAGCATTTAATCAACAAAGGTATCTGGACAGTGGTTTCTCCAAGCATATGACAGGCAGCAAGGATAACTTAAGTGATTATAAGTCCAAGCTGGGACCAAAGGTTATCTTCGGTTATTCAAACTATGGCCATACCAAAGGCTATGGTAAAGTCAAGATTGGAGCAGTGACTTTCAAGAAGGTTGCCTATGTAAGTGGATTGAAGCATAACCTCATCTCAATAAGTCAACTTTGTGATGAAGGTTATCAGGTAATTTTTAATTCAAACTCTTGTATTATTTCATCTAAAGAAAACAAAACTGTTTTAATTGAAAATAGACAAGGCAACATATACTTAATTGATTTTCTTTCTCCCAACTCAGACATCTGTTTACTTAATATAATTAGTAATCAGAATGAACTTTGGCATAAAAGGCTAGGTCATGTATACATGAAAAACATTGTTAGGCTATCAAAAGAAAACCTTGTGAGATGTCTACCTTCTGGTCCCAACAAGAAAGGTCTCTGCAGGGCTTGTCAACTAGGCAAGCAAACTAAATCTAGTTTTAAATCATTTAATAAAAGTGATTCACCAAGGATCTTGTACTTGCTACACATGGATATCTTTGGACCCATTGCTGTACAGAGCCTAGGAGGGAAATCCTACACTTTAGTTATTGTAGATGACTTCTCAAGGTTCACTTGGGTGTTCTTTCTGAGATCTATGTCAGATACCTTTAAAGTTATTACAGATTTTCTCAAGACCATACAGATTGAGTACTCTACTCATGTTACATTGATCAAAAGTGATCATGGTACAGAGTTTGAGTTACTTCTTATGCATGAGTTCTGTGAGAAGGAAGGTATCAAGCACTGCTTCTTAGCTCCTAGAACACCCAAACAAAATGGGATAGCTGAAATGAAAAATAGGACCCTAATTGAAGCTGCAGACACATTACTTGCAGATGCTTACATGCCCGTAACCTTCTGGGCAGATGCTGTAAGCACAGAAAATCATGTCCTGAACAGGAGTCTGATACACAAACTAAAGAATAGGACTCTCTATGAATTACTTAAATGGAAGAAACATAAACTCACTTATTTTAAAGTATTTGGATGTATATGTTATGTACATAACAACAACAAGAGATACATTAGAAAGTTTGAAGTTAAGGCTGAAAAGGGAATTTTTCTAGGATATTCCCAAGTAAGCAAAGCTTATAGGGTTTTCAATAAATCATCATTAAAAACTAAAGAATTTATTCATGTTACCTTTGATGAAACTAACATGTCTTGCAAGGAGAAAGAGATTTCTAGCAATAGTCCTTTGTTGGTACCTCACTTGTGTAAGAATTTGGATGAACTAAGCCTCACCTAAGAGGTTCATACACATCCTTCTCCACAAGTTAATGAAGAAAGTGAAGAAGAAAGCACTGAAGGAATTGACAATCCCTCAACAACACACACAATTCCACAAGAGGAATTAGTTCCAAATGCTGTTGCAGAACCAACTCCACCCACTGACTTTGTCACACTAAGGGATCACCCCAGATCCCAAGTGATTGGAGACATCTCAGTAGGTGTATAGACAAGGCATCAACTAAACTTAGATTTGATGCATGCCTACTTTCTCTCTCAGGTTGAGCCTCTATCCATACATGATGCTGAGCAGGATCCCCGCTGGATCATTGTAATGCAAGAGGAATTAAAACAATTTTAGAGATGTAGAGTTTGGGATTTGGTTCCAAGACCCCAAGGCCACCCAGTCATTAGAACCAAATGGGTATATAGAAACAAACTTGATGCCCAAGGTGTAATTGTGAGAAACAAGGCTAGGCTTGTTGCTTAAGGTTATAGGTAAGAAGAAGGGATAGACTATGACCAAACATTTGCACTAGTTGCAAGATTAGAGGCAATCAGAATATTTCTTGCCTATGCTGCCTATAAGAAGTTCAAACTATATCAAATGGATGTCAAGAGTGCATTCTTAAATGTAGAACTTAAAGATGAGGTTTATGTATAACAACCTCAAGGTTTTGTTTCTCCAACTCATCCCTCTTTTGTCTTCAAATTGCATAAAGCTCTTTATGATTTAAAGCAAGCTCTAAGAGCTTGGTATGTGACCCTATCTAGCTTTCTGATAGAGCATAAGTTCACTAGAGGCATATTAGATAAAACATTATTCAGTTGACATCATAAGGACCAAACTTTGTTAGTACAAATTTTTGTGGATGACATCATATTTGGGTCTAACGATTCCAAATTATGCAAGAGGTTTGATGACCTCATGCATTCAAAATTTGAAATGAGTAGCATGGGTGAGCTCACCTACTTCCTTGGTCTCCAAGTGAAGCAGCTGTCTGATGGCATCTTCATCTCCCAAGCTAAATATGTTAAAGAGCTTATCAAAAAGTTTTGGATGGCTGATGCCTCAGCAAAGAAAACACCAATGACTACCAATGCTGTAATTGACTCTGATGCACTTGGAAAACTTGTGGATCAAAAATTATATAGGGGCATTATTGGGTCCCTATTATATCTTACAGCTAGCAGACCTGATATCAAGTTTGTCACATATCTTTGTGCTAGGTTCCAAGTGAAACCTAAATAATCTCACCTAGTTTTTCTAAAAAGGATTTTAAGATATATAAAGAGTTGTCCTAGTCTAGGACTCTAGTATCCCACTGAGTCAGAATTTGAGTTAACTGGATACTCAGATACTGACTTGCTAGATACAGGGTGGACAGAAAGTGTTCCTCAGGAACCTGCCAGTTCCTTGAATTGAGATTAGTGTCCTGGTTTTATTAAAAGCAGTCATCTGCTGAAGCAGAATACATTGCAGCTGGACCAGCTACAATCTGGTTCAGTGTATCCCACATTGCTTTTGCTGAGGAGCAGTCAGCAACCTTCTGGAATACTTCATCAGACATTGTCTGAGCCAGAATGTTCATTGCCTTAGCATCTGCTATCTTTGCCTTTTTATATTCATCATTGTAATCTGGAGGAGGCACTGCACTCATATCAGTTGATGATGAAGCAGTAGCTGCAGCAGGTGCTCTTGGTGGTCCTGTCAAAATAGAAGCAAAAATACTCTCATCAATAGAGTTCATATATAATTTAATCCTTGCCTTCCAGATACTAAACTTAGCTAAGTTGCATGCTGGAGGTCTGGTGCTAGAGTAATCCTTGGACTGGGCCATGATAGTGAATATCTATAATCCTTGGTATCTATCAGGATCTTGTGACTTAGGTGTTAGCCTATTCAGTAAGTCAACCTCCCTCTGATACCAATTGAAAGAAAAGGGATAGATACTAATCTAGAGGGGGGTGAATAGAGTAATCAAAAATTGCACTAGCAAAGTTGACTGTCTACTCAACTCCCTTGGAGTTAATTGCGGAATGAAGGTTATAGATATTTGAGATGAAACCCTAAAGCCTAACACAAGTGATGTGCACAAAAGGCAGCCAACTGTAATTACAGTTAAGGCTTGGAATCCTAAACAGCAACTAGCAATCCTAGTTAAAATATAATCACAGCCAATCAGCACAGAGAATTAATTAAACAATCCAGACGACACAAGGAATTTATAGTGGTTCCCCAAACAACTTGGGTATGTCCACTCTTCTACCAACAAGGTAGGAATCCACTCAGGTTTATGATCAGGTGCCCTGCCACCAACAAGATTTGCTTCAGGTAGATCCAGAAACCCTTTAGACTTTTGATCAGGTGTCTAAAAACCAACACAGGTTTTTGATCAGGTGCCCTGCCACCAAGGTATACTTTTGAAGGGAGTAATAACCCTTTACAGGAGGGGGAAAGGAGGTTAAGATGTCTTCTCTATTTTACAATAGATTAGAGAAGCACAAGAACTTGCACTGAGCTAGAAAGCTCTAAAGAATCAAGGCTCCCCCTGGATAAAAGAATGTCCAGGTGAAGTCTTGCTTCAGTACAGAAACACTTCAGAATGTCTGAAGGAAAAATCTACAAGAAGATAAAGAATATGAATTGAAAAATTCTTCTTTAGGCAGCTATCTTCTTCTTCTTCTTCTTCAAAAAGCTCTGAGTTTAAATCTTCCTGTAAGCAGGAGAACTCAGGTTGAAGAAGAGTGAAGAGCTAAAACTTCTTCTCAGTTGGATGTGAACGAGCTGAGAGCAGTTGAAAACTGTAAGTTGTAAGCTTGAATGCAGCTGTTAGCTTTTGAACTCCTTTTTCCTGAATGAACTGGTTTTTGGCTATATGAACTAGTTGATTTCTTTCTTCAAAGAATTCTTTATATAACAGCAGCAGCAACGGCTCTCATTTGAGTTTAAATCTTGTCTTCTACTGAAATCTGCAAGCTTGGCTGCAAATAGCATAAAGCAAAACAAATACTGCAGACAGATATCCTATAAGAGGATAAAGCTTTCTAAGAAGCTGCAAATAACTCTGATGAAATAATACTAGAGAAAGTCACATCAGAAGAGACTCTTTACGGCCAAGGAAGACTTTCTGAGTCTAACGGCTATAAAGGATAGCCTGGCAGATAAAGCAGAAATCATATCTCAGCTAATAAGACAAACAACTTTGTCAGAAAAGATTGGCTCATGCATAAGGAATGGAGCAGATATTGCATGGAAATAATATCATAAATTTATTCAAACAAACTTTTATAAAATATGCCAAAATAAATATGAAATAAATCACATCATAGAAGATGACAAAATTACTCAAAACATACAGCAAAACGTCGAACGACCCTCGGAGATCGTCGACCGAAGCACAGAGATCGTCGACCTATCAGACAGATAGTCGAACGATCCAGATAGTCGAACTATCAAAGAAGATAGTCGAACTACCACAACAGATAGTCGAACTATCAGGACAGATAGTCGAGCTATCAGATAGTCGATCTATCAGGACAGATAGTCGAACTACCAAACAAAACAGATAGTTGACCTATCAAACAGATAGTCGACCTATCAAAGAAAACAAATAGTCGACCTATCAACAGATAGTCGAGCTATCAATGAAAACAGATAGTCGACCTATCAACAGATAGTCGAGCTATCAGATAGTTGAACTATCCAAGCAGATAGTCGAACTATCAAAGAAAACAGATAGTCGACCTATCAACAGATAGTCGAGCTATCAAAGAAAGCAGACAGTCGACCTATCAACAGATAGTCGAGCTATCAACCAAGACAGATAGTCGACCTATCAACAGATAGTCGAACTATTAGATAGTTGAACTATCCAAGCAGATAGTCGAACTATCAAAGAGAACAGCTAGTCGACCTATCAAATAGATAGTCGAACTATCAAAGAAGACAGATAGTCGACCTATCAACAGATAGTCGAGCTATCAACCAAAACAGATAGTCGACCTATCAACAGATAGTCGAACTATCAAATAGTTGAACTATCCAAGAAGATAGTCGAACTATCAAACACAATAGATAGTCGACCTATCAAATAGATAGTCGAACTATCAACGCAGACAGAACGTCGACCAACTGATAGACGATCGTCGATCAGTCGATAGACGATAGTCGAGCGGCGTTCGACCATAGTCGAATGAAAAACAACTTAACCAAATTTACATCTGGAAAAGTGACGACTCTAAAACTAGAGCAACAAACTAAACAACTAACCTTTGACCATAGATAAATCTTGGGTCAAGAAACTAAAAGAGAAGACTGAACTCAAATCAAAACCTAGGGTACCAACACTCTCTTTTTTGTACTCATTGTGGACTGTTGTACCTTTCATTTCTGTATATTATGATGTTATTGTTGTAACCTGTGGACTTGCTAGTTTTTATTTACTGCTATAGTTGTACTTCTTTTCTTGATTGGACGACAGGTTGAATGATCGTACGAGCCAGTAGAATCAGCGTCGTGCTGTGTCGACTAGCAAGTGTGCTAGTGTCACCATAAGGAGGCGGTTCTGGGCATAAGACTGGGTAACCTCCTTAGTAAGGGGGAGGGGGGTCTTACAAGGTTGATCACTATCTTTCAATGATTTCTTATGACATTAATGAAGTTAAGGATTCATGATTGAGTGATTCATAAAATATCAAGTCATGTCATTAATTTATCGATTCAGACAATCAAGAGTAGAATTCATAACCATGAAAAGGGGGGAATCAAGTCATAGAACAATATTTTCTTAAGTCCTATAACTAAACATACCTAAGAAGCAAAAAGATTTGATAACACCCAAAATAAAAAGTTAGCTTTATACTTTATAGGGTCATGAATTTGCAAGTTGTAAGATTACTATGCATCATTTTATAAAATATAAAGTACTAATCAAGATTAAATAATTCTAAACACGATTATCTTCTAAGTAAATATGTGTATGATCTGATCATTTTATATAAAATCACAAATCATCCTTTCACTAATAGAGATCTTTATAATTATCATTTTGTAATTTATTGCTCATGTCCAAAAATAAAAAATTCTTCTAATTAAACATCAAATAAGAAATTCATTTTTCTAGGTGATTTCCAAATAAAAACATTCATGATCTCAAACACATGACATTCCAAAAATATTTAACCCTAAACAACTTATTTATCCATTTAGGGATTCATGAATTAAATTCATTTCTCAGATCAAATATTCAAGTGTGAAGTCATAAAATCATGAGAAGATGCACATTAAATTAATCTCAATATTCACAAGAGATAGGGATCTCTACTTTCCTTAAGGTGAGGTTAAAATAGATGGTGGATAAGGGGTGCAAGCAAGATTGGGAAACTTTCAAACATGCTCAAGCACAAACATTGATGATATTTGACATAAAGGAAATTTTATGCAAGCACAAGGTATTTAATGATCGCATAACTTTTGATCAAGAATAGGTTTAGAGATTTACCTCAATCAAGTGTGAGGGGATAAGAGATTACCATACAGAAACAAATACTTTACAACGCTTGGCTAGGAGAAACTCTAAATTGGAGAGGACTTTGGAGAGATACTACAGGTTGCTTCGACGAATGACATCAGAAATCAGAAACACAAAGACAGTTAGATGATTATTGGAGGGCAAAAACATGGATCCCAAAAGATACACAACTCGGAGCACAAAATTTGAAAAACATTCAAAAAGAAATTTGACTAAAGTGGGAAAGAGAGGAGATCATTCCCAAGGAAGCCAAATCTGGGCCCAAAGAGGAGAGTGGAGGAAACCCTAGGTGTCCCTCTCGTAAAACCCGACGAAGACGACGAAGAAGAGGGATGTTAGATGAAGTCAAGGAGTTGTTGGAGGAAGAGGTGCAACTTCCGACCTTGAGAGGATGGAAGAAGCAAGTTCTCGGCCCTGTGGAAGGGGAGAGACAGGTTGGTGGAGATGGTTCATTTGTAGGAGATTCTGTCAGCAGCCTGAGTAAGCGGAGGGTATTATAGGCACTTGGATGAAAAAAGATTGATATGATAAACCTGAAGAAGAGGATCAGGAGGCCATGCGGGTAGAGGGGTGAACATGAGGCGGAAAAATCGGCGAGAAAGGGTGATGTCGCATGTGGATGGCAACACTGGGTGTAGGATCATATGAAGCGAGAGACGGTAGGGTGTGACTTGAGGCTTATGGTAAAAATAAGAGGGGGGCTGGTTCGGTTTGGAAATTAGAGAAGACCTATTTAGGGTTTTTATTACAAATTTGCCATTAATAATAAGACTTAAATTAAAAACCCCTTTTATTGAATTGTTAAAATTGGGGAACCATTATACATTCTTGTGTTCTACAAGAATCTATCGGAATATTCTTACATTTTCAGTTACAGTTATGTAAATCAACAAGGACACAAGGTTACTTGGGTCAAGAACAACTAACTATCATTCTTACAGGTAAAGAGCTGTCCAGCATTTAATCAACAATGGTATCTGGACAGTGGTTTCTCCAAGCATATGACAGGCAACAAGGATAACTTAAGTGATTATAAGTCCAAGCTGGGACCAAAGGTTATCTTCGGTTATTCAAACTATGGCCATACCAAAGGCTATGGTAAAGTCAAGATTGGAGCAGTGACTTTCAAGAAGGTTGCCTATGTAAGTGGATTGAAGCATAACCTCATCTCAATAAGTCAACTTTGTGATGAAGGTTATCAGGTAATTTTTAATTCAAACTCTTGTATTATTTCATCTAAAGAAAACAAAACTGTTTTAATTGAAAATAGACAAGGCAACATATACTTAATTGATTTTCTTTCTGCCAACTCAGACATCTGTTTACTTAATATAATTAGTAATCAGAATGAACTTTGGCATAAAAGGCTAGGTCATGTATACATGAAAAACATTGTTAGGCTATCAAAAGAAAACCTTGTGAGATGTCTACCTTCTGGTCCCAACAAGAAAGGTCTCTGCAGGGCTTGTCAACTAGGCAAGCAAACTAAATCTAGTTTTAAATCATTTAATAAAAGTGATTCACCAAGGATCTTGTACTTGCTACACATGGATATCTTTGGACCCATTGCTGTACAGAGCCTAGGAGGGAAATCCTACACTTTAGTTATTGTAGATGACTTCTCAAGGTTCACTTGGGTGTTCTTTCTGAGATCTATGTCAGATACCTTTAAAGTTATTACAGATTTTCTCAAGACCATACAGATTGAGTACTCTACTCATGTTACATTAATCAAAAGTGATCATGGTACAGAGTTTGAGTTACTTCTTATGCATGAGTTCTGTGAGAAGGAAGGTAGCAGGCACTGCTTCTTAGCTCCTAGAACTCCCGAACAAAATGGGATAGCTGAAATGAAAAATAGGACCCTATTTGAAGCTGCAGACACATTACATGCAGATGCTTACATGCCCGTAACCTTCTGGGCAGAGGCTGTAAGCACAGAAAATCATGTCCTGAACAGGAGTCTGATACACAAACTAAAGAATAGGACTCTCTATGAATTACTTAAATGGAAGAAACATAAAATCACTTATTTTAAAGTATTTGGATGTATATGTTATGTACATAACAACAACAAGAGATACATTAGAAAGTTTGAAGTTAAGGCTGAAAAGGGAATTTTTCTAGGATATTCCCAAGTAAGCAAAGCTTATAGGGTTTTCAATAAATCATCATTAAAAACTAAAGAATTTGTTCATGTTACCTTTGATGAAACTAACATGTCTTGCAAGGAGAAAGAGATTTCTAGCAATAGTCCTTTGTTGGTACCTCACTTGTGTAAGAATTTGGATGAACTAAGCCTCACCTAAGAGGTTCATACACATCCTTCTCCACAAGTTAATGAAGAAAGTGAAGAAGAAAGAACTGAAGGAATTGACAATCCCTCAACAACACACACAATTCCACAAGAGGAATTAGTTCCAAATGCTGTTGCAGAACCAACTCCACCCACTGACTTTGTCACACTAAGGGATCACCCCAGATCCCAAGTGATTGGAGACATCTCAGTAGGTGTACAGACAAGGCATCAACTAAACTTAGATTTGATGCATGCCTACTTTCTCTCTCAGGTTGAGCCTCTATCCATACATGATGCTGAGCAGGATCCCCGCTGGATCATTGTAATGCAAGAGGAATTAAAACAATTTTAGAGATGTAGAGTTTGGGATTTGGTTCCAAGACCCCAAGGCCACCCAGTCATTAGAACCAAATGGGTATATAGAAAAAACTTGATGCCCAAGGTGTAATTGTGAGAAACAAGGCTAGGCTTGTTGCTTAAGGTTATAGGTAAGAAGAAGGGATAGACTATGACCAAACATTTGCACTAGTTGCAAGATTAGAGGCAATCAGAATATTTCTTGCCTATGCTGCCTATAAGAAGTTCAAACTATATCAAATGGATGTCAAGAGTGCATTCTTAAATGTAGAACTTAAAGATGAGGTTTATGTATAACAACCTCAAGGTTTTGTTTCTCCAACTCATCCCTCTTTTGTCTTCAAATTGCATAAAGCTCTTTATGATTTAAAGCAAGCTCTAAGAGCTTGGTATGTGACCCTATCTATCTTTCTGATAGAGCATAAGTTCACTAGAGGCATAGTAGATAAAACATTATTCAGTTGACATCATAAGGACCAAACTTTGTTAGTACAAATTTATGTGGATGACATCATATTTGGGTCTAATGATTCCAAATTATGCAAGAGGTTCGATGACCTCATGCATTCAAAATTTAAAATGAGTAGCATGGGTGAGCTCACCTACTTCCTTGGTCTCCAAGTGAAGCAGCTGTCTGATGGCATCTTCATCTCCCAAGCTAAATATGTTAAAGAGCTTATCAAAAAGTTTTGGATGGCTGATGCCTCAACAAAGAAAACACCAATGACTACCAATGCTGTAATTGACTCTGATGCACTTGGAAAACTTGTGGATCAAAAATTATATAGGGGAATTATTGGGTCCCTATTATATCTTACAGCTAGCAGACCTGATATCAAGTTTGCCACATATCTTTGTGCTAGGTTCCAAGTGAAACCTAAATAATCTCACCTAGTTTTTCTAAAAAGGATTTTAAGATATATAAAGAGTTGTCCTAGTCTAGGACTCTAGTATCCCACTGAGTCAGAATTTGAGTTAACTGGATACTCAGATACTGACTTGCTAGATATAGGGTGGACAGAAAGTGTTCCTCAGGAACCTACCAGTTCCTTGAATTGAGATTAGTGTCCTGGTTTTATTAAAAGCAGTCATCTGCTGAAGTAGAATACATTACAGCTGGAAGTTGTTGTTCCCAGATGTTGTGGATCCAAAACCAACTCCTGGACTATGGCTTCAACTTAAATAATTCAACTCTCTTATGTAATAACACAAGTGTTATAGCTATAGCACAAAATCCAGTCCATTACAGTAGGACAAAACATATAGACATTATGCATCATTTCATTAGAGAGTGTGTAGACAAAAACAAAATTAAACTTGTCAATATCTACACAGATTTGCAAAAAGCTGATATTTTCACCAAGCCCCTAGATGAAAGAAATCACTTGTTCTTTGTAAATCATCTTGGAATGATCAATGGAGAAGACTTAGTTTAGTTTCTTTCTATACTAGAATAACCCTTCAAATTTTGTTGACCTGAGATCGACGAACTTACTGTTAGTAAAGTTATTTTCGTCGACCTGAGATCGAACAACCTACTTCAGAAAACTTTCGTCGAACGGTGCTCGGCGAAAGGTATTCAACCCTTCAGACTGAGCTCGACAAATTGATTAACTCTAAATTATTTCGTCGACCTTGGATCAAAGATTTATTTATTTTTAGTGGACGGAGTTTGTCGATTCATATTATAGACAACCTTATATTTAGGTTTTCTTCGACCTCCGTTCCGCCCATTCAGTTCCCTTGCACTTAATCTTTGTTTTCTTTCTTGTAGATGCACTCATGGCGATTCCAACAGGAACACTTACAGCAATGAAATTTGACATTGGATTCGACGTGGATTTTGATTCCTTCCTACACTCAGATCCAATCTTCCTACACATTCTGAAACTGCTAGAAGACCAGCAATAGAAGAATCTGCTAACCACCAGAATTAAATTACCTGGCACAGAAATCAGAGAATGGGTATACACTGCGTCTACAATAGAGGACAACACAATGATCGGATCAATAACGGGTACTGCCGTCTCTCTCTCTCCCACCATCTTAACTTAAATTTTTTGATTAAATAATGGAGAAGAAGAGTTAGAAATCGATAATGAAGAATATGATATGATGCTGAGTATGATGGGTTATTCTAGAGAAAACCCAAATAAATTGCTGAAGAAACACCTATCTGCTGAGTTCAAGTTTCTCGCAGATATTGTTGGGAAAGTCTTGCTGGACAAGCATACTGCGCACGACTATATAACTAGACATCAATTTCTGGTTATGTGTGTAGTGGTGAATAAGAAACAGGTGAACTGGGCAAATATTATTTTTGATCTTATAAAGAAAAAGAACAATAAAAAGGAAGTTAACTTTGGAAGGATCCTGGGGATCTTCTTGAACGAAAAAGCTGTTGAATCACTGGTCTCCAAGACCATATTCATCAATGCAAGCAAAAGGCTCACATGTGCCTTATTTGGTAGGTGGGAGAGGACAATCACAAAGCCCTCTAAGGCTTCATCCTCTGCCACCAAAGCTCCTGAGAGTACAAGGGCTGCTCCAGCCACTTCCCACCCTACTAAAGAGGTTCCATCCACCACTACACAACCTATAGCACTCCAAACTCCATATCAGCCAGCAAATCAACAAACCCTACCTTCCATTCATATTACAGTCCCTACTCCCACACCTCCATCATCCCAAATTACTACATCTCTAACTCCTACATCTCCAACCCATGTTCCCTCTCATACTCCTTCCCCCCAGCATGATACATCACTACCATCACCACCCCCATTTCCTCTTCCAAGGCATTTAGGTGACATCCCCCTGTCAAACCTCTCATCCCTCCCATCCTTCAACCTCTTATTATCCCCTCTCAACACTCCCTCTCCTCCAAATGACTCTCACC
The DNA here is from genome assembly GCA_039513925.1 of Platanthera zijinensis. Classification (NCBI taxonomy): domain Eukaryota; kingdom Viridiplantae; phylum Streptophyta; class Magnoliopsida; order Asparagales; family Orchidaceae; genus Platanthera; species Platanthera zijinensis. The sequence continues at coordinate 109,581,832 of CM077085.1, forward strand.
AAGACACTCAACTCCCACCTCCACCTCCCCCTCTAACTCCACAAGAAACTACCATATCCACTCAACCAACCACTGCCACAACATCTACCTCCCCACTCTTGGATCCTTCCATTATCTCTCCACTCATTACCCTCCTCATACCACTCCTAAAATAGCTCTCAGCAGAGACTATCTCTCCTCTTGCTGCCTCCTCTCCTCTCTAGCTGCACAAATATCTGCCTTAACTACTGCTCCCTCTTCAGTTGGGGGCCTGGCTTCAGTTCCTACTAAAACCAGGAAGGGGGAGATACTTGATTAAGAAGCAGTAGCAGTTGTAGCAGAAGCAGCAGCACCAGCAGAATCAGTTGAAAAGGATATGGACACAGAAGAAGCAGAAGCAGCAACAGCAGAACCCAATTATACAGATTATTCTTTTGAAAAGGATATGCACACTATAGAAGCAGAAGCAGCAACAGCAGAACCCAATTATATAGATGATTCTTTTGATTTCCTTCAGTTCATAGATCTTGATATGGAGATAGAAGAATAGGTCCTTGAAACTGTTGGTGATTTCATTATAAATCCCACAGTTGATCGTGTAAAATTATTGAAAAATTTTGATACAGTTTATTTGAAATTTCATCCAGAAGAGTATAATAAGCCATCAATGGCTATAATTCGATATATCTCACCAATAAGCCGTAAAGTTGACAAGCAACTCAAGGCAAGTTTTGCAACTCCTGAAATTCATGCCATTCCATCCCCTCCAAAAGTTGCTTCACCCATTGTATCATCCCCTCTTGCCCCAGTTTTTATAATGGATGATTCTCCTATGCCTGATCTTGATGCATTGATCATGGCTGATATTGAGGAAGAAAATAAATCAGCTGCTGAATGCACTGATGTATATAGTTCTCCAGCTTCTCATACAGTTCCTTCCAAGATAGAAAAGTCAGCAATTCTTGATGACATAATAAGAGAGATTGATGCACTGTATGACAATCCATATCAATCAGATGATAATGATGATGATTCTGTTGAGGATCCAAAGAGGAAGAAAGTTTCCAAGAAAGAAAAGCTCCTCCACCTCCTGCCCCAAAACCCAATCAAGCAAATGATACACCCTACTATATCTTGCAGAATATAACTCCATACATGGGTACGCCAGCATGGATGTGGCTATAAAAAAATGAACAGAAGGCAAGGACAAAGAGCAGAGGATACTCTCCTCCTCCATAGAAATTTAAGAGAGGTCCTCCTCCTCCTCCTCTTGCTGATGGTGCCTCAGGAGCTACTTCTCAAAGTTCAGATGTATCTTCCAAGCCTACATACTTCACCAGAACATATCAAAGGCAGGAAAGATCATCCAGACATCATTCCCAAGGAGGCAGCCAACAAAGGAATATCAGTTCTACAGAGGAAATAAAGGAAGTAGTTTATCAAAGACCAGAATTCTCACCTCCCAAATAGCAAGCTCCACAACACCAATACAGATAGCAAACAGAATCCTATAAGCCCAAAGGAAAATATAGTGAGGCTGCTCCTCCAAAGTTCCTATACACTCAAAGTGATGAAAGCCAAAAAGTGACAAGTTTCCAAGCCCAATCCACACAATTCAAGCTTGTTACCCTGCTACCTCCACAAGATGATCAGTCATTTGTCAGTGAGGATGTTGATCCCAATTTCAGGATGGCAAGGCTCCAAGAGTTGATTGGTCTGTCTCAAATAAAGAAGTCTATAGATGAAGGTGAAGATCCATCAAGGTTTACAACTATGTCATCATATAGAGAAAGAGAACTGGATAAACTTCAAGTCAGCAAGAAAGTGTTTAATTCGGTAGAATACATGGCATTAAATCCAGAGGCTATTGTACCCAGAACTTCTTCCCTGACTGTGATTGGAGCATCAAATTTGTACATGTCAAAGAAAGAAGCTGTCAATCCCAACAAGGAAATCATTTTCACTAAGCCTGGGGATAAAAGCAAAGAAGAGAAGCCAAAGGAAAAGAAGTAGACAAAATAAAACCTGAACTGCTGTGTTTATGGTATTATTTTTGAAAAACTGTGTTCTTATGATACAAAGCTTACTGTGTATAAATATATCTGTTGCATATATTATTTCATTCTCTGCTGGATATATGTTTTTTTGCTTTGTACATTTCTTTTTATCATTGAGTCTGTAATTAGTGACCTCACCCTAATAAGGGGAGATTGTTGAATCCCTAGTTGGATTTGGGCTAGGTTCACAAAGTTAGGATGATATGACCCAACATGTATAGCCAAGGTCATGGTTATGTCCTAGAGTCTAGGTCAAGTCCTTAGAGACAACAATGGCATGGACCAGCCTTCAACACTGCTAGAGACTCAAGACTTAGAGAAATATCAAGACTTAGAAAATGAGTTTTACATTCTTCGATCTCAGGTCGACGATCTTGGATCTCAGCTCGATGAACTCAGTTCTCAGGTCTCAGGTCGACTAATTCTGGATCATATGCTTTAACACTCAACGCTAGAGAACATCTCAAATATTCTAAGTGTAGAATCAAACTCAGGTCAATGATCTTAGATCTCAGCTCGACGAACTCAATTCTCAGGTCGACTAATTTTGGATCATATGCTTCAACACGTAATGCAAGAGAACATCTCATATATTCTAAGTTTAGAATCAATCTCAGGTCGACGATCTTAGACCTCAGCTCGACGAACAGCAATTCTCAACTCGACAAACTGTGGACTCAGGTCGAAGAATCTAGACTTGGTTATTTTCATCCTTCTGTCCCTGTTATGATGCAATAATTCCTGAGTAATAAATTCTAGAATATTCTCTGAATATTACCGTTAAACGGACCATTAATTATGGTCTTCCTCTGGATTATTGCTTGTCGTTTTCCCGTGGGACAGCTGGGGAAATAAATCAATGCAGATCATTCTCTAGGCTGTCAGCAACTAATGCAGAAGAATTTCAAATTTCGAATGTGAACTTATATGGAAAATATAAAAGAGATTTTCTCTCTTTTTCCAGTTACACATACACACAGAAAACAAGTCAGGAAGAGAAGAACACCATCGACTCGCAATAAGGATTTCTCTACATCTCTTTCTTGACAGCATTCAGATACACAGAAAGAGAAATCGAATACATACAAGCTCCAAACCAGAGGAAGATTAGCTATCTGAAGAAGAACACCAAATCAATATCAAGAGTCTTCTTCCTTCAATCCTTCAGGACACTTCAAAGGACTACAAAGAATCTATCTGTCAAGAAGTTCCTGAACATCTTCTAGTCAAGGCTGAAGAATTGAAGGCCTATCACCCTGAAGCAAAGCTCCATTTTTCCTGAATCATTCTATATCTCAGGGGGAGCTGTTTGCCAACATCACATATCCACTTGTGTCTTATCAGTTGTAAACTTTAGAAAGAGAAGAAAAAATCATCTCTCATCCCCACCTCTGTACAGGGTTTTAATTCCCTTAAAAATTATTCTGGTTCACAAGTCTCCTTCCAAAAGACTTGGGTTGGTTTTTGAGATCCTGATCAAAAGCTAATTGGTGTCAGGCACCTGATCAAAAATCTGAGTTGATTCCCTTTAGGGTGGTAGAAGAGTGGATGTATTCAGGTTGGGAAACCACTATAAGTTCTTGTGTTGTCTTGTTGCCCTTTTGCTTTTGTTCTTGCTATAGTTGTGCTAGTTAGGACTGCTTTATTTCTGCTTAATTAGTTTCATTCTATAATTTTTTTTATTTACTGCAAAAGTTCAAATAGTTTTAAGGATACTCTATTCACCCCCCCCCCTCTAGAGTATTCTTGATCTAACACCTTACTTTCACCGCGGTTTTGACTGGGTTCACCGAGTTAGTGCCCTGAGAGCACGGGGTGTGTGGCTGTCTGAGCCTGCACCTGTGATGGTGTGTTTATTCACTATATTGCTTATAACTCTAACAAGTGAAGGGAAGGAGCTTTGCCGCCCCGAGTTTGGGGGGCATAATCATTATAATTTGTTCGGCTTTAGCTGACAATTATTCTTATTTACCATAGTGGCGGTGAATTATGCTTGCAGGTGCTCCGGAGCCGAGCGGCAAATAGTGGGAAAAAGCCCAAGTTGCTGAGCCAGACCTCGAAGGCCTTGTTTGTTTCCTTGTTTAAATCATGTGTGGCCGGCCTGCGAGTCGAAGTTTGTAAGACACAATTTTAATTTGGTGAACTATTGTAAGGCCATTAGGCATGTACTTTTGTGTATTTTGTAGTTCATTCCTACTAGGTTATGTTAGTGGACATTTGTATTTGTGACAGGGTTTTTGCTTTCACATCTTAATAATTGCTTCTGCTAGATGCTCTGTGTAGGATGTGTGTATTGGTTGAATGGTTTCAATGAGTAACCCTTCGGTCTGTCTGTGGTATATGGCGTCGGGCCCCAGACGGACCTATTGCTATATGTTATGTGACAGATATGGGTGTTACAAAATGTGTCAAGAAGATGGCTTAACTTTGATCTTGATGTCTTTGACTGTGCTCTTCAAAAATTTCCATGACCTCTTGACCTTGACATTTCTGAAAAACTCCTCAACTTCAGGTAACAACACCTTATAGGGATGTTCCAAGATGAATGTAAGGCCGGCAGATTCCAGAAGTAGCAGAACATTCCTGAATTCGTCGAAAATTTCCTTTATGCCTACGCGAACGAATTCACTTCCCTCACAGATCATGAAAGATGGAGCCATCGATTGCAGAGAATGCGAAATTTTTGATATGCCGGATAAGAAGCAGTAGATTTTGCGAGAGAGACGGCTGAACGCTCTTGTAGAACTGAAGAGTTTTCTCGGGAGAGGATATTCGAATTTTTAGATTTTGTTTTCTATGGACATATCTATTTATATAAAATTTAAAATTTTGATGAAATAAGAGAAGCGTACCTGGAACTGCGGTTAGAATTCTTCAGAAATTCGTCCCGTCGAATTAGGACTTTTCTAGAGAAAATTGATGCCTTTTGAGAAATTCATAAATCATTTCTCAAGAAATAGAAGTAATTTTTCGAGAAGTCCAGAAAACTTTTCTCGAGAAATATGGAGGCTTTCGAGAAATCCAGTCTATTTCCCGAGAAACAAGTTAGTTCTCGAGAAATATATAATGGCTTTCGAGAAATCCAATCTGTTTCCTGAGAAACAAGTTAGTTCTCAAGAAATGTATAAAGGTTTTCGAGAAATGCAGTCCTTTTCTCGAGATATTAAGGTTGTTTTCGAGAAATCCACACAAGTTTCTGAGAAACACATGATCTTCTTTGAATTTGTCCTTGACTTCAGATATGATCAATTCGGCATCCCATGTTTAGCATGCCAAGTTCTGTCTTTAAAAAGAGAACTTGCCCTCCTCCAATGGCTTCATTAAAATATCTGCCACCTGCTTGTCTGTCGGAACTTAGCTGAGGGCTATGTCCTTATTCTCCACAAGCTCCCAGATGTAATGGTATCGTACTTCGATGTGCTTGGTCTGGCTGTGGGATACTGGATTGTTTGGGAAAGCTATTGTGCTAGAAGAGTCACAATACATTGGAATTTATCCAAACTTCAAATTATATTCTTCAAGTTGATTCATTATCCAAAGAAGTTGTGCGCAACAACTACTCGCAGAGATATACTCTGACTCGGCAGTAGATGTTGCCACACAATTTTTCTTCTTACTGATCCAAGAGATAAGCCGTCTTCAGAGGAATTGGCATGTCATGGAAGTGCTTTTCCTATCGTCCCTGCTTCCTGCAAAATCAGCATCTGAAAAGCCCATTAGCTCGACATCATTACTTCTTGGGTACAATAAGCCAAGATTGGGTGTACCCTTAAGGTATCTTAAAATTTTCTTTGCAGTGACGTAATGAGATTCCTTAGATTTCATCTGATATCTAGCGCAGACACATGTTGAAAACATTATATCTAGTCTACTGGCAGTTAGGTAGAGCAAAGATCTAATTTTGCTTCTGCATTTGGTTTCATCAAAAGGTTTCCCTTTCTCATCCTTTTCCATAGACACATTTGAACCCATTGGAGTCCTCATAGAGGTTGCACTCTCCATTCCTAATTTCTTAAGAAGCTCCTTGGTGAACTTTGTCTGAGAGATGAAAGTTCCATCTTCAAATTGCTTCACCTAAAGACCTAAGAAATACTTCAGCTCACTCATACTGCTCATTTCAAACTTCCCTTGCATAAGTTTGGAGAACTTTTTGCAAAGGTTATCTTCTATAGAGCAAAATATGATGTCGTTGACATAGATTTGTACTAGCAGAATCTTGCCTTTAACTACCCTAAAAAATAATTTCTTGTCTATCTTTCCCCTTGTGAACTTTTTCTCAAGAAAAAAGCTAGACATTTTCTTATACCAAGCTCGGGGAGCTTGCTTTAAACCATATAGGGATTTATTTAAGAAATAAATATGGTCAGGGAATTTAGAATTGACAAAACCTGGGGGTTGTGCTACGTATACTTCCTATTTCAGATTCAAGTTGAGGAATGCTGACTTCACATCCATTTGGTAGACAATGAAGCCTTTGTGGGAAGCATACGCAAGAAAAAACCTGATCGCCTCAAGCTTAGCCACTGAAGCAAAGGTCTGGTCAAATTCGATCCCCTCTTCTTGTCTGTAACCTTGAGCTACAAGTCTTGCTTTGTTCTTGATAATTACTTCATTTTTGTCCAGCTTGTTTCTGAATATCCACTTGGTGCCGATCACATTCTGTCCCTTCGGTTTGGGCAGCAGCTCCCAGAACTTGCATCTTTCAAACTGGCTAAGATCCTCTTTCATTGCCATTATCTAAGAGGCATCTTTGTTGTCTTCCTCGAACTTATTCGGCTAAACCTGAGACAGAAAGCTTAGATGAAAAATTTCATTAGCTGTACCTCTTCTGGTTCTCACACCGTCTCCTGCCTCTCCAAAGATTAGATCAGCTAGGTGTTCTCTTAGGTGTCAGACCCTAGATTCCTTGCCCTCTCTCCATCAGGCTCTGCAACATCTTGTGCAGCCTCTATGGGTTGAGGAACTTCTTCCTCTAGAGGTTCTTCATCCACCAAGCCTGGATCAACGATATTTACTGAACTTGGAATATCTTCTTTGAATGGTTCATCTAGGCTTAGCTCCTAGAACCTAAAGCCTGCATCTGCACCAATAATACTAGACGAGCTGTTATGGAGCATGCTAGTCTCATCAAATACAACATTTATAGACTCTTCTACCACCAGAGTTTTCTTATTAAAAATCCTATATGCCTTAATATGGCTACTATATCCTACAAAAATACCTTCAAAACACTTTTCACTAAACTTTGTGCGGTAATACTTCCCATTATTAAGTACGAAGCATTTACTTCCAAAGATTCGAAAGTAGGACACGGTCGGTTTTCTGCCCTTCAATAGCTCATAGGGGGTCTTACGATATTTTTTGTTGATGAGTGCTATATTTTGTACGTGACAAGCCGTGTGTAACGTCCCAATTCGCGCTAGGCCCCTTGATTGCGTATTTGAGTCAAGGGGGCTGTGGTGAGCCCAATGGGGGTGTGGGTGAACAGGTGCGGACGTACGGGAAATGAGGAAAACAAGGCAAAATGACATTTCTGGCTGACACGGGTATGGACACGGCCGTGTCCATACCCGTGTGCCTCATAAAAAAATAGGCTTCCAGTCAGAGAGGTACACGGGTATTGGGACACGGGCGTGTCCCTAGCCGTGTGCCAAGGACACGGGTCGGGACACGGCCGTGTCTCTACCCGTGTGCCACAACCCTGACCCGGCAGAAAGTGGTTCTGGGATGAACACGGCCCTAGACACGGCAGGCCACACGGCCGTGTCACCTGAACACGGGTAGGAACACGGCCGTGTGCCTACCCGTGTCTGCGATGTATAAAAAGGAAAAAGTTGGAAACCCTAGCATTCATTCCCCTTTCTTCTGCCCCGAAATTTCTGAGAGGGTTCTTGGCTGGAGGAGGAGGAAGAGCTTGCCGGAGCCATCCTTGGAGGAATCAAAACGCCGCCACCGTCAAGGGAAAAACAATGCCGCCGCGAAGGAGTGCGAGGCTCATGGCCGGCCATGGTGGTACCGCTGGACTTGAGGTGAGCTTCCTCCCCTCTCCCTTGGTGCTAGATCTATAGTTATTTTAGGAGAGACATCGACTCCATAGAGTCTTGATGGTGAGAAGGAGAGTTCTTAGGATAAGCCATGCCTAGGTTTTTAGGCTTAGTCTCCCTCAACCTTCTCATCATTCAAAGTGGAGATGAGAGGGGTTTTCGTTGGGGGTTTGGCTTTGAAAGGAGAAATAAGGTTGGGTGTGATTTCTGGAGAAGTTTATGCGAGGTCGTTGCAAGGAAGAAGATGAACGGATGCCGTTCATCTCGCCTTAAGATGCGTGCAGAAATCTGATTTCTGCACGCGGCGACCTTCGTGGCCAATTTCGGAGGTGTTCTGGTCAGATCTGGGTGAATGACTCAACACGAAAGTCGTAGCCCTTTAAATTACCTTTCCAACGAGTGGTTTCTCGTTTCCATGCAATACCTGTAGCCACGGGAAAGCTGGTTCGAGTCCGCTGCGTTCGGGAAAATTCCTGTGCAGGAAACTGTTTCCTGTACGTATTCGAGTTGAATTTCTGGTATGTTGCGACCAGATCTGGGCGATCGACTCAACACGAAAGTCGTAGCCCTCGCGAATACCTTTCCAACGAGGGGTTGTGCCTTGTGATCGGATTCCTGTAGCTCCGGGAATCCCAGTTTTAGTATCAGGCTATCCTATGTTAATGCACTTGTTATTTTATAATGCTAGCACTCTTGCAATGGTTGTGATTTGCTCATTTGTTGTCTTGCTCCCATATATCTATAATGTTGTTGTTACTATAATTTAGCATGGTTACTTATTTGGTTGTGTAATAAGGTATAACCATGTATTGGTAGAGAAATGGATTGGATGGGAAGGTTAGATATTAGGAGTTGATATTGGTATAGGATATATTTATACAATTTGGTGTTGAACATATCTATTATGCGTAGTGTTGAGGTGAATTCATTGAATAGGTGGGCGTGAACATGATGAACGCTATGTGAAGGGTATTTTGTAACCGTAATCCAAGCCCAAGGGGTTTATTAACAACCGATGCTTAGAGTTGAAGTCTCCCTACGGGTAGCATCGAGTGAGTTGTTTTGAGGCATGTGATGTGCGACGATTCATCGTGTCACGATATTGAGATAATGACTGTGGCAGGTCTCCTCCGCGCCTTGAGAACGGTTGGGCTTGCACCTCGTGCGTTTCCGAGGTTCCATCCGGTTCGAAATCAAAGGCCAGGTTGGGCTGTGTTCTTGGTGCACATTTACCCAAGACCCCTTCTGAGCCGTAGTACGCATGTGAGCTCCGCTGTTGTGTTCTTAGCGTTGAGGCGTACAGGGGCCTAGGATAGGTAGTATGATACCACCTAGTAGTGGAGACGCCCGCTCCACTGTCGCCGTCTGGCCACGACGGACGACGCCTGAGAGGTTAGCTACCTGCTCGAAAAGTGGGAACTTCAAGTCTGTGTCGACATAGCAACTTGCATGTGCGTGCGCATGATTCGGTCATAGCATAACATTCATATCATGTTATTCATTGCATACACAAGATCCTCATCGTATAAGTTTGTATGGGCACTCTTATACGATGAGTTACTTTACTGTTAATCCGATCCTTAACTTATAAGTTTGTATGGGCACTCTTATAAGTTGAGTTACTATTCTGATTAATTATACCTGCTGTCATATATTATTGATATTTGTAGAACTGCTAGTTGTGTAGCGTAGTTTGTACTCCACCATATTTACAGTCACCTGCTTGTTTACTTGCTTATATATATATATATTGTACCTTTGTTCCTTTCTCCGCCCGGTGCCGAGGAGTCGCCGGGGGAGCGGATGTGAAGCCACTTAGTCTTATGACTAACGGTTGCTACGTCTTCCTTTTTAGGAGGAAACCCCGCAGGTAGAGCAGCAACGGACTATGCAGCAGGACAGCCAGGCCCGGATGATAGGACCTGAGGTGGTGGTGCCATCGGCACCGTCAGTGACAGTCGTGAGTGTTTTCATGTAGCCGTTTGGCAAAACATTTCTAGACTCTTGTACTTTTGTACAAGCCTGTTGTGCTTGTTATCTTCCGCTCTTTTGGACTTAAGCTTAGCTGTGAATTGAACTGCTTTACTTTCCTGTTATGGTTGGGTTGGCATAATTGTTATGATATGGATTGTAGCTGGCGGAATAGGCGTCTTATGGTAAAGGCTAACCCGTGTGTTAGTGCTACCACAAGGCGGCTATTTCGGGCATAAGACTCCCCTCGTGCCGTGTGTTGTGTTCCGGGAGGGGGGTCTTACAAATGGTATCAGACTTAGCCGATCTTCACCTACAGCAGTCAGGTAACAATGGGCCACTCCCGTTCGATTAGTCGGTTTGGGGACAAACCGACTTAGCGGAAGCAGTGGTGTGCCCATATGTAATTCACACTAAGTTGTCCAACTTTGACATTAGTTTTAGCCAACCTGACCCTAGTTTGTACCTTGCGTATAGGTCCCAGTGCAGGTGGAGCCGGTTGGGGGCACTCCTACCCCTTCCGTCCCTTCACAATTCCAGCAGTCGGAACTGGGACAAACGCTGTCAGCCATATTGGATGCATTTAAAGCCCAGCAAGCTCCGGTGCAACAACAGGCGCCAGGCTCCAACTGGGTGAGCACCTTCCGTGCCCTGTCCCCTCCTGCCTATCTTGGGACAGAATCGCCGGTGCGCACCGAGGAATGGCTTGATACCGTGCAGGAATTGATGGCTGGCATAAGATGTCCGAACAACATGGCGGTGACATTGGTAGTGACGCTGCTAGAGCTACACGCCAAAAGGTGGTGGAAGTCCCTCATGGGCTCCACCTTCCAAGGGCGGTTGTACACGGACATCAGTTGGAACGAGTTCACCGAGGCATTTCTGGATCACTTCATTCCTTCTTCTGCTCGGGATGAACTTGAAGAAAGATTTCTGCAGCTGAAGCAGGGATCGAAATCGGTAACGGAGTACCAGAGGGAGTTCCAACACCTCGCTAGGTTTGCTAATTCCTATGATTTGGACGATAGAGGCTATGCGAAGCGCTTCTACAAAGGGTTAAGGGACCCCCTGAGGCAGGCCCTTTTGTTTATAGCCGATGGAAGCCTGGCAGAAATCATTGACATGGCAAAGAGACTGGAGGCGGACCACATGGGATGTGGCAAGAGACCTGCGGAAGGAGTAATTGAAGTCGGCCCTAGTAATAGAAGGCGGAATGATCATGGCAGAGGAAGGGGAAACCACAGAGGCGGTCGGTGGGTCAACCGGAACTATCGGGTGGAGTACCCAATTCCGCAACCACTACCTTTACCACCACCACCGCAGCAGCAATATTATCAACAACCTGGGGGCCGACGTGAGATGATATGTTTTGAGTGCAACCAACCGGGGCATGTCCGACGAGTTTGCCCGCGACTGATCGGGGGTGCCCCTATTGCTCCCCCTCTAGTAGCTCCACGGGGGCGAGGGCACATGCGTGGCCGAGGAAGAGGACCACCAGGAAGAAATCAAGGACATGCACGCGAGCATGTATTCGCATTGGATATGACTCAGGAGAGAAATCCGCAGGAAGTCATCACCGGTACGTGCAAAATTTATTAATATTATATGACTTGTTGGATTTACGATACAAATGATAAGCGCAATTTTGAATAGTGATTACCTTTTTGGAACTTAGGCACTGTCATGGTTAGCGGGAGACCCGCCTATACGTTATTTGACATGGGTGCGTCTCACTCATTCATCTCGGAGGACTTCGTGAAGGACTTGGAGGGAGTGCAACACTTCACGGGCACTACTCAAAGGGTGCGCCTTCCGGACGGCTCTGAGATGACGTCGTCAGCAAGTTGCGACTTCGAAACCCTTATTGGAGGAAAGTTCTTTGAAACTCCGGCGACAGTGTTAAGAATCCCGGAGTTCGATCTCATCCTGGGCATGAGGTGGTTGGACTGGCACCACGCCAGGATCAATTGTGCGGAGAAGCAAGTTATGTTGAGGCATGGAGACTCGGAAGTCATCTTCCAAGGTATTAAATTCGCACCCCGTAAATTATTGTCTTCAATCCAAGTTATGAAATCTCATATGGAAGGGGACGAGGTCTATGTAATTTGCTTCGAGTTGAAGAAATTGACATTAGAGGTCAAGGATGTGCGGGTGGTGCGAGAATTTCCCGAGGTATTTCCCGAGAAATTGCCGGGACTACCCCCGCATAGGGAAGTGGACTTCCAAATCAAGCTAACTCCGGGTGCCAAGCCCGTCTCGCGAGCTCCATACCGAATGGCTCCGAAGGAACTTACAGAGTTTAGAGTCCAGCTTCAGGAATTGGTGGAAGCAGGGTTCGTTCGCCCAAGCTCGTCCCCTTGGGGAGCGCCCGTTTTGTTCGTCAAAAAGAAGGATGGCACCTTGCGGTTATGTATTGATTATCGAGAGTTGAACCGGTTAACGGTGCGGAACACCTATCCCCTACCGCGCATTGATGAATTATTCGATCAATTGGTGGGATCGTATTGGTTCTCCAAGTTAGATCTGCGTTCGAGATATTATCAGCTGAGGATACAAGAAGATGACATTCAGAAGACGGCGTTCAGTTCGAGATATGGTTTGTATGAATTCACCGTGATGCCGTTTGGGCTCACAAACGCCCCTTCTGCCTTTATGAGCTTGATGAACAAGGTGTTCAGCCCTTATTTGGACATCTTTGTCATCGTGTTCATCGATGATATCCTAGTCTACTCCAAGACTGAAGCAGAACACGCCGAACATCTAACTTTAGTGCTGAGGAAACTAAAGGAGCACACTTTGTTTGCCAAGTTCAGCAAATGTGAGTTTTGGCTTCGAGAGGTCGCGTTCTTGGGTCATGTGATTAGTGGGGCGGGGCTAGCAGTAGATCCGGCCAAGGTGCGGGCCGTGAAGGAGTGGTCGCCATTGAAGTCAGCGGCCGACATACGAAGCTTTCTTGGACTTGCCGGGTACTATCGCAAGTTCGTGAAAGGCTTCTCGAAGATCGCCCTTCCCCTTACTACGCTGACCAAGAAGGGTGTGCCGTTTGAATGGACACCCCAGTGCGAAGCTGCATTCCAAGAGTTGAAGGACAGATTGACGACTGCACCCATCCTAGCTCTTCCATCTGGGAAGGAGGGCTTTCAAGTTTACACGGATGCGTCGTATCAAGGGATGGGAGCTGTGTTGATGCAGAATGGGCATGTGATCGCTTATGCTTCAAGACAGTTGAAGAAGCATGAAGCCAGCTACCCGGTGCATGATCTAGAGTTGGGAGCGGTGGTATTCGCCTTGAAGATGTGGAGGCATTATTTATACGGCGTCCACTGTGAGATCTACTCGGATCACAAAAACCTGAAGTACGTTCACACCCAAAAGGAGTTAAACTTGAGACAGCGGCGGTGGTTGGAGTTCTTGTGCGACTATGAATTCACCTTGAACTACCACCCCGGGAAGGTTAATTCCGTAGCTGATGCCTTGAGCCGGAAAGCGCCGGAAGCGAGCACGGAATCCCGCTTGATGAGGATGGAGTTAATCCGGACGCTGCAAGAGATGGAAATCACTTTGGTCTTTAAGAATCAACCGGAAGAGTATACCGAATATTTGGCCGCGATGAGTATAGTTTGCAACATACGAGACCGAATCCGGACGGAACAAAAGAAGGATGCGGCTTTAACCCCGGCTTTCAAGTCAATGGAGGATGGGACTACGGAAGAATACTCCCTAAAAGATGGCCTCGTCCATTTTCGTGGCCGGCTTTACATCCCCGAAGGTGACAACATTCGGGAGGATATTCTAAAGGAGGCCCATTGCTCCAAGTACTCGGTGCACCCGGGGATCGCGAAGATGTACACCGATTTGAGAAAAACAATGTGTTGGCCGGGCATGAAGAGGGACGTCAAGTACTTCGTTACTCATTGTGTGGCTTGCCAAATGGTGAAGGCGGAATGCAGAAGCCCCGGTGGAATGCTACAGTCGTTGCCCATCCCCGAATGGAAATTTGAGGACATCTCCATGGACTTCGTCCACGGGTTACCTCGCTCGCGCTCGGGGAATGATTCTGTGTGGGTGATAGTTGACCGGTTGACCAAGGTAGCCCGATTTATCCCAACGAAGAAGGAGGCGCAGGTGGGCGTCTTAGTGCGTCTCTTTGTGGAACAATTTGTGCGGTACCATGGTGTGCCGAAGACGATCGTCTTCGACCGGGATGGTCGGTTTACTTCAAGAGAATGGAGGGCTGTACAGGCTTATTTGGGCTCGCGCCTCGCCTTTAGCACAGCCTTTCACCCACAAACGGACGGGCAATCTGAACGAACCATCCGAACATTGGAGGACCTATTGAGGTTGTGTGTGCTAGATAAAGGAGAACCATGGGAGAGGCTCTTACCTCTCGTGGAGTTCTCTTATAATAACAGTCATCAAGCCAGTATTGGAATGGCACCTCATGAAGCTTTGTATGGAAAGAGGTGTAGAACACCCTTGTCCTGGGTGCAAGACGAAGATCCGAAGACATTGGGAAATGAGTATATTGATGACACGGACGCGGTGGTTAGGTTGATCCGGGATCGAATGCTAGAGGCTCAAAGCCGACAGGCGAAATATTACAACGCAAGGCACCGTATGGTAGAGTTTCAAGTGGGTGATAACGTGTTCCTGAAGATTCGACCGATGCACGGAGTGTCGCGGGTACGTGGAGTCAAGAAGCTCAGCCCAAGGTATGTCGGGCCCTATGTCGTAGTGGAAAGGATTGGCCCTCTGGCCTATCGATTGGAGTTACCACCAGAGCTGGAGAACCTTCACGACGTGTTCCATGTATCGTCGCTTCGGAAGGCTTTGTTGCGACCTGAACAGTATATCCCCACGGCGGATGGTGCCGTGGCGTCTGATAGGTCTGTGCGACTGGAGCCGGTGCGGATCGTTGATAACGAGACAAAAACCTTGCGCCGCAAAAGTGTTCCCTTGGTGAAAGTGCTATGGTCTAATCATGGGAAGGAGGAGTTCACATGGGAGCCAAGGGATTTGATGCAAGGGCGCTACCCGGAATTATTTACTCCAGGTAAAAAAATTTTATTTGAAAGCATAGTTCCCTTTTATGTGTTTCACTCCCATAGCCTTACCCTGATTTCGGGGACGAAATCTTTTATTTTGTTTATAGGATTTGTAACGTCCCAATTCGCGCAAGGCCCCTTGATTGCGTATTTGAGTCAAGGGGGCTGTGGTGAGCCCAATGGGGGTGTGGGTGAACAGATGCGGACGTACAGGAAATGAGGAAAACAAGGCAAAATGACATTTCTGGCTGACACGGGTATGGACACGGCCGTGTCCATACCCGTGTGCCTCATAAAAAAATAGGCTTCCAGTCAGAGAGGTACACGGGTATTGGGACACGGGCGTGTCCCTAGCCGTGTGCCAAGGACACGGGTCGGGACACGGCCGTGTCTCTACCCGTGTGCCGCAACCCTGACCCGGCAGAAAGTGGTTCTGGGATGAACACGGCCCTAGACACGGCAGGCCACACGGCCGTGTCACCTGAACACGGGTAGGAACACGGCCGTGTGCCTACCCGTGTCTGCGATGTATAAAAAGGAAAAAGTTGGAAACCCTAGCATTCATTCCCCTTTCTTCTGCCCCGAAATTTCTGAGAGGGTTCTTGGCTGGAGGAGGAGGAAGAGCTTGCCGGAGCCATCCTTGGAGGAATCAAAATGCCGCCACCGTCAAGGGAAAAACAATGCCGCCGCGAAGGAGTGCGAGGCTCATGGCCGGCCATGGTGGTACCGCTGGACTTGAGGTGAGCTTTCTCCCCTCTCCCTTGGTGCTAGATCTATAGTTATTTTAGGAGAGACATCGACTCCATAGAGTCTTGATGGTGAGAAGGAGAGTTCTTAGGATAAGCCATGCCTAGGTTTTTAGGCTTAGTCTCCCTCAACCTTCTCATCATTCAAAGTGGAGATGAGAGGGGTTTTCGTTGGGGGTTTGGCTTTGAAAGGAGAAATAAGGTTGGGTGTGATTTCTGGAGAAGTTTATGCGAGGTCGTTGCAAGGAAGAAGATGAACGGATGCCGTTCATCTCGCCTTAAGATGCGTGCAGAAATCTGATTTCTGCACGCGGCGACCTTTGTGGCCAATTTCGGAGGTGTTCTGGCCAGATCTGGGTGAACGACTCAACACGAAAGTCGTAGCCCTTGAAATTACCTTTCCAACGAGTGGTTGCTCGTTTCCATAAGATACCTGTAGCCACAGGAAAGCTGGTTCGAGTCCGCTGCGTTCGGGAAAATTCCTGTGCAGGAAACTGTTTCCTGTACGTATTCGAGTTGAATTTCTGGTATGTTGCGACCAGATCTGGGAGATCGACTCAACACGAAAGTCGTAGCCCTCGCGAATACCTTTCCAACGAGGGGTTGTGCGTTGTGATCGGATTCCTGTAGCTCCGGGAATCCCAGTTTTAGTATCAGGCTATCCTATGTTAATGCACTTGTTATTTTATAATGCTAGCACTCTTGCAATGGTTGTGATTTGCTCATTTGTTGTCTTGCTCCCATATATCTATAATGTTGTTGTTACTATAATTTAGCATGGTTACTCATTTGGTTGTGTAATAAGGTATAACCATGTATTGGTAGAGAAATGGATTGGATGGGAAGGTTAGATATTAGGAGTTGATATTGGTATAGGATATATTTATACAATTTGGTGTTGAACATATCTATTATGCGTAGTGTTGAGGTGAATTCATTGAATAGGTGGGCGTGAACATGATGAACGCTATGTGAAGAGTATTTTGTAACCGTAATCCAAGCCCAAGGGGTTTATTAACAACCGATGCTTAGAGTTGAAGTCTCCCTACGGGTAGCATCGAGTGAGTTGTTTTGAGGCATGTGATGTACGACGATTCATCGTGTCACGATATTGAGATAATGACTGTGGCAGGTCTATGGGTTCGCCAGTCGTCACACCGATGGGAGCCAATGGGTAGACCTTGGGCGGTAGGGTTAGATACTTGGTGTCCATAACCCGAGATCTCCTCCGCGCCATGAGAACAGTTGGGCTTGCACCTCGTGCGTTTCCGAGGTTCCATCCGGTTCGAAATCAAAGGCCAGGTTGGGCTGTGTTCTTGGTGCACATTTACCCAAGACCCCTTCTGAGCCGTAGTACGCATGTGAGCTCCGCTGTTGTGTTCTTAACGTTGAGGCGTACAGGGGCCTAGGATAGGTAGTGTGATACCACCTAGTAGTGGAGACGCCCGCTCCACTGTCGCCGTCTGGCCACGACGGACGATGCCTGAGAGGTTAGCTACCTGCTCGAAAAGTGGGAACTTCAAGTCTGTGTCGACATAGCAACTTGCATGTGCGTGCGCATGATTCGGTCATAGCATAACATTCATATCATGTCATTCATTGCATACACAAGATCCTCATCGTATAAGTTTGTATGGGCACTCTTATACGATGAGTTACTTTACTGTTAATCCGATCCTTAACTTATAAGTTTGTATGGGCACTCTTATAAGTTGAGTTACTATTCTGATTAATTATACCTGCTGTCATATATTATTGATATTTGTAGAACTGCTAGTTGTGTAGCGTAGTTTGTACTCCACCATATTTACAGTCACCTGCTTGTTTACTTGCTTATATATATATATTGTACCTTTGTTCCTTTCTCCGCCCGGTGCCGAGGAGTCGCCGGGGAGCGGATGTGAAGCCACTTAGTCTTATGACTAACGGTTGCTACGTCTTCCTTTTTAGGAGGAAACCCCGCAGGTAGAGCAGCAACGGACTATGCAGCAGGACAGCCAGGCCCGGATGATAGGACCTGAGGTGGTGGTGCCATCGGCACCGTCAGTGATAGTCGTGAGTGTTTTCATGTAGCCGTTTGGCAAAACATTTCTAGACTCTTGTTCTTTTGTACAAGCCTGTTGTGCTTGTTATCTTCCGCTCTTTTGGACTTAAGCTTAGCTGTGAATTGAACTGCTTTACTTTCCTGTTATGGTTGGGTTGGCATAATTGTTATGATATGGATTGTAGCCGGCGGAATAGGCGTCTTATAGTAAAGGCTAACCCGTGTGTTAGTGCTACCACAAGGCGGCTATTTCGGTCATAAGACTCCCCTCGTGCCGTGTGTTGTGTTCCGGGAGGGGGGTCTTACACCGTGTTAACTGCTTTAGCCCAGAAATACTCCGGTAGTGAGGTGTCGTTCAACATGGTTGTATATGCTTCAATTAGGGTTCTATTCCTTCTCTCAGCAACTATATTTTGCTGTGGAGTGCGTGGGGAGGAAAACTCATAAAAGATACCTTGGCTTTCATAGAATTCTGTCATGGCACCAAACTCGAACTCTGTTCTATGGTCACATCTGATTTTTACCACTGAGCAGTCCAATTCATTCTGAATTTGCTGAACAAAGTTAGTGAAAGAGTCGAAGTTTTCTGACTTGTATTTCAGAAAAAACACCCAAGTGAAACACGAGTAATTGTTGGGTACATTGGTCACATTATACTTGATTTGAAGAAGCCCTTTTAGCTCACTAATATACACATAGTTTTATTTGATGAATGTTTTGTTCTTGTGTGCAGGTAAATAAAGCTAAGTACAAAAGCATCGAGACACTAGACCAGTGTCGATACTTTTGTGAAAGATGCGCTGAGACAAGGAGAAAGCTGTGTCGACACTCAGGACTAGTGTTGACACTCTTAAACTAGAAGTGCTGAGTACATGAGAAAGTTGTGTCGACACCCAGGACTTGGGTCGACACTATGGTACAAGAAAGAAACTTTGTCGACACTAAGGATTCGTGTCGTCACACATTATACAAATTGTGTTGAGTCAAGGTGAAGGTTGTGTCGACACTTTCAGAAGTATGTCGGCATCACTGCAAGAGTAGTTTCAACACCCAGGACTGGTGTCGACACATACTGTCAAGTTTCAACACTCAAGCAGAATTGTTTCCTAAGTGTAGAAGTCAAACCAGAGGTCCTGAAAACTGTCAGAACTATCTGATGTCAGTTATTAATGAGATCAGTCGGTTATCCTTGATAGATCCTATATAAAGGAATCATCTCTACAGAATTAGAGAATATATAGAGAATAGAGAATGAGATCAGAAGTAAAAATTGGAGAAGCCATATCTAAGAAGTAATTTGTTAGAATTCAGAAGGTGGAGAGAAGCCTGATCAAGAATCGTCTTCAACATTCTCCAGCCTAGATCTACCCTAATTTAAACTTCAAGCAGCTTTGAAAAGCTAAAAAGAGTCGGATCAAATTAATTACTACAAGGATCAAGGAAAGTTGACTTATCAAGTTCAGTTCAAGAAGCAGTCGATCATTTCTCTCTTGCTGGGTCACTAATTCTGAATCAATTTATTTTCACCATTTTTAATCTTATAAGATCTACTTATAGATCTAAGTGTAGGGGAATCAATTTCTCTGAGGTATAAGCCTGTGTAATAAAGGATGAGGTAGGTCAAGAATTGCATTAGGTAGGAGAAGTGGTTATTTCTTTGAGGTATAAGAACTGATTGTTCTGAGTTATAGGGCAGGATTTGCCTGAGGTGTAGGAGTGTGGATTCAATTTTAGGTAGAGTTCTTGGAAAGAACTTGAGGTGTAGGATCTTGGTGATCTGAGTGATAAGACTTGTATAGTCTGAGTTGTAGGAGCCAGCTAGGCTCTGAGTTGTAAGATCCGAGGATCTAAGTAAAGAAAGAAGGAGTTTGGCCGAATCTAGTTCATTGCTAGATAGGAGACTGGGGAAAATGTATGTACCTATTAATTGGGGACCACTATAAATCTGTGTGTACTATGTTGTGATTGTTGTGCTGTGATTGTTTTAATTGCTGAATAGTTTTCTTATTTTATCTGAATGGGGTAGTAAATATAAAAAGTAATTCTCAAAATTAAAAAATTAGCCTAGATTTAAATTGGACCTATTCATCCCCCCCTACGTCACTCACAATCCTAAAACAAAAATTTACAATTGGTATCAGAGGGGTGTTTACTGAGAAGGCATAACAGCCTAGTGAGATTCCAAAGGATTGTAGAGAAAGATAAATCATGGCATAGAGGGAAAATAACTCTATCAAGCTCCCAATCTGCTCCAAAGAAAATTTTGGAATTTGGAAGGAGAGAGTCAGATTATTCATGGAGACAACAAATCCAAGAATATACATCACAATGGTTGAAGGACCTTTCAATCCCATAAAGTGTCAGTTATTTATGCAGACATCAAGACACCAAAGACCTACTTGGAGATGGATAATGATTAAATAATTCTGGCCTTTATGGACAAGAGGGCTCAGAATATTATAGTCAGTGCAATAGATGATTCCACTTTTCAAAACCAGATTCATTGTAAAACATCTAATAAAATGTGGGCGTTACTGATTTTCTATATGGAAGGAACTGATGAGGTCAGAGATGATAGAAAATCTCTGCTAAACCAACAGTATGAAGCCTTCAGACAAGATAAGAAAGACTCTGTGACTGAATGTAATGAAAAGTTCTTCAGAATTGTAAACAACCTGAGGACTTATGGCTGAAGTTTTACAAACTATGAACTTAATGACAAGTTCTTGAGGTCCCTGAACAAGGAATGGGACATCAAGATCTGTGCAATAAGAGAAATGGGTAATTTAGCCAACATAGACCCCCGGGCTCTAGTTGACAAGTTGATGTCCCGTGAGTTACAGCTCAATCTTAGAAAGTCTGAAGAAGATTCAGCTAGAGCACACAATAGAGAAAATTCCTTGGCCCTAAAGGCTGAGTCATCCAGGAAGGTTAGAGAGAAGCCAACACTCTCAAAAAGACAAGAAACAACTTCTGAGTGTACAAAATCATCCTCTTCAGAAGGATACCTGACTGAAGAGGAACTGTCTCTCTTCTTTAGACAATTATAAGAAGATGTTGATAAGAAGAAAGTAGGGAAGCCTAAAGGGTCTAGCTAGAGACTCTTCTCTCAAGAAGAACAATCATCCAGATAAACCCAGGAAGAAGAAATCTGGTGACAGGTATGGTTCTTCACAGATCAAATATATTAAGTCTAATATTGTGTGTTATTGTTGTAAAAGAAAAGGGCATGTCATAGCTTATTTCCAAACAAAAAGAAAGGATAAAAAGTCAGAGAACTGGAAGGATAAACAACACAAGAAGGCTGACAAAACCCTCTTTGAAAAAAGACAGTCTAAACTATTTGATAGTGAGTCTGGTTCATCAGAATCAGAAGAGGAGGAGGCTTTCATGGGCCTGATGTCTATTGAGGAGACCCAATCAGGAGAAGGAGATCAGGATTGTTCAGATCCTGCTAAGCTAAAACCTATCTCTCATAGTTTTGTCTCAGATTCTTTTTTTGCATCAGAAAATGAATCATGTTCACACTCCTCTAATAATAGTGAACATGGTTAAGACTCTGAATCATATTAAAAAACCCTTATCAATAGATATAAGTTGTTTTTAAAGTCCTTGATTGCAAGCAAAGAGCTTGCTAAGGATCAGGCGAGAGAATTAGAATCTCTGAGGGGAGTATTTTTTAGTATGAGAGGGCCAATATAATGTTGGACCTACAAAAACTAAAGCTTATAGAACTAACCAATAAGATAGATAGCCAGGAAGAGTTAATATTAGAACAGGTGAAGACTGTCAAGGACCTAGAAGCATAGCTTAACCAAGAAAGACAGCTCCTGACTCAATTCTCAAAACCCAAGTCAGTGCTACCTATCATAGACACATTATCTACACCATTTAGAAATAGTATAGGGTATGTCAAGAACAAAAAGTTCAAAAAGAAATCTATACCTAACGGTAAAGCCCTAATGGGTCTATTTAAGCAACCTTCCAAGTATTTGCCTTCTAACAGATGCTTGAGATCATGTGTTATCACAACCCATATTTTCTCCAAATTTAAGAAGCATCAGAGTATGATAAAGCACGCATCGTCATGCCACGTTGAGAAGGGGATAACTGTTGACGCTCAGGCGAACACCATCTAACTGGACTATGAAAATTCATAAGTTTAATAATTAGAAAATCAGTTATATTTTAAAGGTCGTATCCCTCGGCTCAGTGGATCATCTAGTCCACAGTTTAAAAACTATACTTATACGCTGCGGAAAATACTTTATTCAGGTTTGACATCCTAAAAGAGTGCATAAGTGCCCCCTAGAGGACAACTTATACTATGCAGGACCTTACATTTAATTTATACTATATATAGGAAAACGATCTTTTTACGTTATTTGGAAAATAGTGGTTGAGTTTTATAAGACAAGCTGATCATGAGATATACTTATAATAGTGCTTTTAGGTTTAAAAGTAACTAGCAACCTAGCATAAATCATCTAAAGAGCAAGTAGACTATCTCCAGAAAAGGTAGCAGCAAAAAGATAACATATCTTATATCAAGGTAAAACTACCAGTGAGCGCCAACAAACTGACACGAACCCACTAGCAAGTATGTTATGCAGCGCCATAGCTACTTGATGATGACCCGGTTGCCGAGGCGCTACGACATAAAGATCTGAGACGTCGTGATGACGCTGAAGGAAGTGCACGCTACCACCTCCGCCCGCGGCGTGCTAAAACTGCCATGAAAAATTAGCCTAATTTTATTATTTTCATGCACTTTATTTTTATTTTGGGAATATAAAATTATCCTATGTTTAAGTGATAATTTTATATTCATGGCATGTGTTATTTTTCATTTGGAACAATATTTTAATTTGGTGTGCATTTAGCCTTTTGGATGGATGAGATTACATCTCCATCATGGAGGGCTAAGAGTTATTGTAAACTCCTATTTAAGGAGGTGATTATGAGGAATAAGAGGATTGAAGATTGAAACCTAAATTTCCCTCCCATTGAGGAATTCGGCCAAGAGGAGAGAATCCAAGCCGCCTCCCCCTTGTGGTGGTGTGAAGCCGCCGCCCCTCCTTGCTCCCTCCATCCGCTTTGGTGCGACTCCGGCGCGGCTTCCTTGGTACGACTCCGTGGAAGAAGGTTGCAAACCGTTCGGTGTGACGCCGGCAGATCCGTGGAGAGAGTGATTCTCCCACCTTATCTTTGTGTGAAATTTCATCCCGGTTGGGTAATCTCTCCCCTTTGTGTGATTCTTTCTTTAGAAATGTGGAGGTTTTTCATGCGCCGTTTTTTTCCGTGATTTTTAAATCCGTCGCTTGCAAAATCTGAATTTGACAGTGTTGTTATTGAATCTCTTGTTGTCCGGAACGGGTAGATCCGTCTCGGGAGTGCAACGTGGCCTAGCCTTGATTTGCTCTTCCGTTCGGCGCACTTTATGTGCCAACAAGGGAATTAATCACGACTCGAATTTCGATCGCTCTTAAAGGTTTTCTGCCGCTCCAAAATAAACTATTGTTGCGCTTGAAACAGCTATATTGAAATGAATAGATGCTTGTGTAGGTGCGGTGAGTTGTGTGCTTGTTGGAGAGGTAGGTCTTAAGGACGTTGTATCGAGTCCGGCTTACGGTGAGTTGTGTGCTTGTTGGAGAAGTAGGTCCTAAGGACGTGGTATCGAGTCCCGGATTTTGGGAACCAACCGACCCCTTTTCGTTCGCTTTTGGTCGGCGTTCCCTCTTTTATTTCTTGTTCGGTAACGTTTATGTGTCCGTATTGTAGTCACGTTCGAATCACGGTCGTCACTACATCAATTTGGTATCAGAGGCGGTCGTTTCAACTCCCAAGTTGCAAACATCCTCTCTGCGTTTTTCGTTGGTCGATCTCATCTTTCTAGGATCTGAAATTTTCGGATTGCTCTGCGTTTAGTAAAACCCTTCGGAATTTTAAACTTGTCAAAAAAATCTGAAAAAAATTCTGTAGCTTCCTGCACTTATTTCCAGCAACATTAAAACAGAAAATTTTTCGATTCGTCTTCGTTAGGTCAGCCTGAAAATTGGAACATCGTAATTCTGTCTAGTTGGTCTGCAAATAGCGGGCTGAAATCTTTATTTTTCAGCGAAATTTAAAAAAAAAATTCAAATCTGAAAATTAAAATTTCAAATTTAAAATTTTCAAAATTTCAATTTAAAATTTAAAAATTTAAAATTCAAATTTCGAATTTTAAATTTCAAATTTTAAAAATTAAAATTTCAAAATTAAAAATTCAAATTTGAAATTGAATTTCAAATTTCAAATTTCAAAATTCAAAATTCAAAATTCAAAATTCCAAATTTCAAATTTCAAATTTCAAAATTCGAAATTCAAAATTAAAATTTCAAAATTCAAAATTCAAATTTCAAAATTCAAAATTTCAAATTTCAAATTTTTAAATTCAAAATTCAAAATTCAAATTTCAAATTTCAAATCCCAAAATTTCAATTTTTTCTCAAAATTAAAAAAAAAATAATAATAGTGGTCTGCAAATAGCAGCCTAAAAATGTTATTTTTTTCTCAAAATCTAAAATTTAAAATTTCTGGTATTTCTCCATCTAATTATTAGTAAGAAAATAAAAAAAATTTATTTTTCATTCAGTAATTATTTTTATTAATTAATTTGAAAATTTAGTATTTGGTGTGCCAATAGCCGGCTAAATTTTTTTCTACAATAAAAAAATCTGAAAAAATTTAATTAATAATCCTTATAATTTTCTTGCTCAAAAAATAAAAAAATATGCATGTATTAGTTTTTTAAACTAGCGGGAACAATTAAATCTTTGAGATTTAATTAGGGCCAGTTTACTTTTCTTTGCATGTGCACAAGTATCGGATCGAGTTTCCTCTTCGGTTCTCACTAAATGGCATATGACGTATATGCTTCTCGGTTAGACTATTACTATGCTAAGGATATGGCTAAACACACCCCTTGGGCACACCACATTTATCCTACTTATGACGGTTTAGAGTATCCCCAAAATTTTAGAGACTGACTTAAGGGATTAGAACAATATTTTAATTATCACTTATGGGATGACTACGAAAAGGTTAGCTTTGCCCGAGAGCGATTAGTAGATCGGGCCCGATTATTTTGGTTAAACGAAGAGCGTCGTGTTGGTAGCTATCGTTATGCTTGGCCGCACATGCGTAACCTCCTCTCGGATCAATTTGATCTCGCCTACCTGCGCACTAATAGCACCACACCCATTAGTAAGAATAGTTACATCACTAGACCCGTATCCGCTTATATGAGTGACCCTATGCCTCAGGATAGATCCTATCCCCAAAGAGGTAGTATTACCCAGAGTGTGCCTAGTCCCACCTATAGGAAACATAAGCCATTCCGACCCAAAAATTTAAACTCGAGAGAGGTTACTATTAGGGTGCTTGCTTCCTTAGCTTCGACATCTAAGCCCTATGATATAGTGATTGATACCTCTGAGGATGCTTATGTGGATATGGAATCTCTTGAAGATGAAATTAATCAGCTAGGTGAGAGTCTTCCTTCACTTACGATAGTGCCTGACTCTCTTGTTGAACCTGAGGATGTGATTAGGACTGCGCCCGTCACTGAGGACAAGGCAAGTTTCACTGACGCTTTTAGTGACGTTGAGGAGATTGGTTACCCTAGTGACCTGGAAGAGGATTTCTCCCCTGAGAAATCATCTCCAATCCCCTTCGACTATAATTTAGTCATGGAATCTTCTGTTGACCCTGAGCCAGTAGACATTCTGGTTGAGTCGGTAGAGTCATCCGATGCTGAGAGCTTACATGTCACTGATTTAGGTGATGACTTGCTAGGATCCGACGTTATATTGGTTGACCCAGGATTATTAGAGGTTTCTACGGTATTGGTAGAGTCACCTTGGGATGGATGTTCAGTTTGGGATAAGCTTAGTGTGATACATCCGGGAGTTAGTCCTTTTACGTTATTATCGCCGCTTGGAACTCAAGCTTATTATTATACTCCCCTGGATTCGATTTGCCCATCCCCCTATTCTGACTTAGACGATGTCCCCACCTCATAGGAAGAATTATGTTTGGATGACGATAGCACTGAGGGCCCAACTAACTTTTCTTTGATGATAGTCCATTCGCCTGAGGCCCAAGTTAGTTTGGAAATTTTATCGGATACGAATTTGACTACTATTGAGACGATCACTGTTTCTGACTTAAGTAAAATTTCTAATGATTTGGTGGATTCATTCTGGGGCGAAACGTTAACTGAGGATGAGTTTTCAGTGAGGACGAATCCACTATTCGAGTTTACTTTTGATTTTAAAGGCTTGCAACCGGAGGCGTTCTCTTGGACGCTTAATCGATGCTTTGACGTTGACTGTGACTTGGTTCCCCCTACGGAGTCAACACTGTCGACTCTCCCTCCGGTTCCCTTAGCTCGAGTAGATGATTTAGTCATTTCTAGCCCTTCATATTTAGAGAAGTTTATTATTCCCGCCATCCCGTTAAACTAACTTAGAAGGACGTGGGCAAACATAGTTGATGACGAACGTTTTCCGCTGACTATTTATTATGATATTTTTAAATCAAAATTTAATTTTAAATTTAAAACGAAAACGTTGGAACCCACTACGCTAATTTTTGAATTTAAAGCACATATGCCACCGGACATAATTCCATTATTTTATACTATTAATTCAAGTCATGTGGCACATGGGTTCTCCCCTCATGGTTTTAATTTAATTAGGCGCATTTTTAATTTCTTGACCCTTCTAAATGCGTCCTTTAAATTACTTGCGAGGTTGTTTTGAATAGTCTTCCACCGTTATGTGAATGGTTTGGTTTTTGATAATCGAAGCTTGGGTAGCCTTTTTAGATGCCTCGTAAGCGATCACAAAGGCACGTGGGATCTTATTCTTCCCCACGCCAAATTAGCTTATAATAATTCCAAAAATCGGTCTACTAGTCTGCCACCAAACGAGATTGTCCATGGATACAAGGCCCCTGTGCCTATTGACTTGGTATCGTTTCCCCGAACATACAAGACAAGTCAGTTTGCACAATCCTTCGCCCAACATATTCATGACTTACATGCACGTATACGAGCTACCTTTACTGCTCAATACGAGTCTTATCAGTCGCACACTAATTTACATAGGAGGGTGTTGCACTTTAAAGTTGGCGATTTGGTCCTAGTCCGTTTAGTTCTCGAACGCTTGCCACCTGGCACCGTTAAGAAGTTGGCACCGAAGCGCGCCGGCCCTTTTCGGATTATCAAGAAACTAGGTGACAACGCTTTCGTTTTGGATTTGCCGGCTGATTGGGGTATCTCCCCTATTTTTAATGTCTCGGATTTGACGTTGTTTGTTTTACCTCCACCTGAGTTGAATTCTCTGTCGTCTTCTCCCTCCACTAAAAATTCTGATGGGTTGGGGAGTGATAGTTCGGATGAACTCTCTCTTTCGGTCTCCGCAGGTAAAACATCGGATGGTACGTTGCCTTCTTTTACTCCTACTGCTGACATGTTTCCCAGGTTCCCCAGGACATTTCTCACTCCAGATATGATACTCGCTGCGGAACCATTCACTACTCTGGATGGTGCTACTTACCGCTTCCTTGTCCGTTGGCGTGACTACTCCCCTTCGGACAACTCTTGGGTACTCGCGACTGAGCTTCAACGTTTGGATGCCGAGCTTCTCCGCCGCTATCTCCCCACTCACACATCAGAGATACGTGATTTTGAGTGGGGGAGGATTTATGCAGCGCCACAGCTACTTGATGATGACCCGGTTGCCGAGGTGCTACGACATAAAGATCTGAGACGTCGTGATGACGCTGAAGGAAGTGCACGCTACCACCTCCGCCCGCGGCGTGCTAAAACCGCCATGAAAAATTAGCCTAATTTTATTATTTTCATGCACTTTATTTTTATTTTGGGAATATAAAATTATCCTATGTTTAAGTGATAATTTTATATTCATGGCATGTGTTATTTTTCATTTGGAACAATATTTTATTTTGGTGTGCATTTAGCCTTTTGGATGGATGACATTACATCTCCATCATGGAGGGCTAAGAGTTATTGTAAACTCCTATTTAAGGAGGTGATTATGAGGAATAAGAGGATTGAAGATTGAAACCTAAATTTCCCTCCCATTGAGGAATTCGGCCAAGAGGAGAGAATCCAAGCCGCCTCCCCCTTGTGGTGGTGTGAAGCCGCCGCCCCTCCTTGCTCCCTCCATCCGCTTTGGTGCGACTCCGGCGCGGCTTCCTTAGTGCGACTCCGTGGAAGAAGGTTGCAAACCGTTCGGTGTGACGCCGGCGGATCAGTGGAGAGAGTGATTCTCCCACCTTATCTTTGTGTGAAATTTCATCCCGGTTGGGTAATCTCTCCCCTTTGTGTGATTCTTTCTTTAGAAATGTGGAGGTTTTTCATGCGTCGTTTTTTCCGTGATTTTTAAATCCGTCGCTTGCAAAATCTGAATTTGACAGTGTTGTTATTGAATCTCTTGTTGTCCGAAACGGGTAGATCCGTCTCGGGAGTGCAACGTGGCCTAGCCTTGATTTGCTCTTCCGTTCGGCGCACTTTATGTGCCAACAAGGGAATTAATCACGACTCGAATTTCGATCGCTCTTAAAGGTTTTCTGCCGCTCCAAAATAAACTATTGTTGCGCTTGAAACAGCTATATTGAAATGAATAGATGCTTGTGTAGGTGCGGTGAGTTGTGTGCTTGTTGGAGAGGTAGGTTTAAGGACGTTGTATCGAGTCCGGCTTACGGTGAGTTGTGTGCTTGTTTGAGAAGTAGGTCCTAAGGACGTGGTATCGAGTCCCGGATTTTGGGAACCAACCGACCCCTTTTCATTCGCTTTTGGTCGGCGTTCCCTCTTTTATTGCTTGTTCGGTAACGTTTATGTGTCCATATTGTAGTCACATTCGAATCACAGTCGTCACTACATTAGTATGTATGTCTGTAAGAAAGAAACACAAAACTACCTCACAAGACCAAGGAACTTATCTCCACCGTATGAGAGACCACCAGCAACAGCACAGCACAACTAGCGGCATAATCGGCTTCTAACCAGAACCTCAGGCATTCAAAGAAGAAAAGAATACCTCAGCAAGCAAAAACAAATAAGCTGTACGGAAATGTTAAGCTAAAAGATAAGCAAGAACAGTAAGTAAACCATAACAAGCACCACTGTCCAAGGCAAGACAAAAAGGAAAAGCACTATGTGCGAGGAAACAGCAACAACCCTGCCCAAAAATCCTGCAGAGTTTACAAGGCTACCATGAGCCCAAACGTTGCAAATTACAAAGGAAGAAACGTCTAACACCCTAAGCTGTGAGAGATGGTAGTAGCAAAAACAACGCGGATCTGGGTTGGAGGCAAACTCAGTCCCCCAACCACCATGTCCAAGAAACAAAGCTCAAGGGCCTACATGTGAAAGCACTAGGGACCTCCCACCAACTTGCCCAACCCGTACTTGGAACAAGATAAAAGTGTGGCCACGGCTAAGTCACACAACTTCACCACGATTAAGAGCTTCAAACCACCACTACTAACCACAACCCACGATTCGGCCTTTGGAAAAACTTAGCGGACAAGGAACCTCAAAACCAAAGGAAATTCACTCGGGAGAGAAAATCAAGGTAAAGGAAAAGCATTGAGATGTCTCAACTCGGCATGGCGTTGAGTGAGCCCAACTCACTCAATGCCTAAACAGACGGTAGCCCTTTCTTGCGGTTCAGTATTTTGGCTTTGAGTGAGTCGACCTCACTCAATGCCAAAGCTGTTTTGGCGTTGAGAGAGGTGGACTCATTCAACACCACAGTTTGCTTTTGCGGCTAAGTGCTAAGGTGTTAAGTGAGTGAACCTCACTCAACGCCGTAGCTGTTTTGGCGTTGAGTGAGGTTAGCTCACTCAACGCCACAGCCTGTGTTGTTGAAGGCATTGAGGGAGTGGACCTCACTCAATGCCGTAGCTGTTCTTGAATAAGCTTCACTGCGACTTCCATCTCCTCGAGTGCATCTGGACCCAACAAGGGTCTCTCACCCTCCTCAGCCCAAAACAGGGGAGTTCTGCAGTGCCTCCCATACAAAGCTTCAAACGGAGCCATTTGCAAACTTTCTTGATAATTGTTATTGTATGCAAACTTCATAAGTCGCAACCGCTCATCCCACGCTCCACCGTGGTCTAGAATGTAGCATCTGATCATATCCTCAATTATTTGGTTCACCCGCTCCGTCTACCCATTGGTATGTGGGTGGTAAGCAGTAGAATACCTCAGATAAGTACCCAAACCCTCCTGCAGACTCTTCCAAAAATGAGAAGTAAACCGGGAGTCTCGATTAGAAATGATGCTAACAGGCACACCGTGCAATCTAATGACCTCATTGAAGTACAGCTCTGCTATCTTCTTCATCGGGTAATCAATCTTATACGACACGAAGTGAGCACACTTCATTAGTCTATCCACTATAACCCAAATAGAATCAAATCCCCTTGGAGATTTCGGTAAGCCCGTAATGAAGTCCATGGTAATACTTTCCCACTTCCAAGTCGGGATCTCTAACGTGGTCAACTTGCCACAAGGCCTTCCGTGATCGGCCTTCACATGCTTGCAAGTGTGGCATTCAGCAACAAATCAGGCTATATCACTCTTCATCCCATACCATCAGGCAATTTGCTTCAAATAACGATACATCTTTGTAGATCCCGGATGGTAGGCAACACTGGATCCATGAGCCTCTCTGCATATCATACCCTTGATGTCTCCAATAGCGGGGATGCAAAATCTGACGCGGTACTTCAAAGTACCCGCTTCATCGATAGAAAAATCCGGCAACTCCCCTCTCTAAGTTATGAGGTATAAGTGCAGCAGGTCCGGATCATCCTTCTGGTGCAACCTAGTAAGAGAAATCCAAGACGGCTCTGCCACTGCCAAACTGCTCTGCATGTCACAGCATACCACTAAGATATCTATAAGGAGGAACTCTTCCACTAAACGATCGTCGGAGAGATTAAAGATCTTCCTCGTCTTCCGGCAAAGGGCGTCGGCCATCACATTGGCCTTGCATGGATGATACTGGATCTCCACATCATAATCGGATACATACTTAGCCACTGTCACTGGCACAGATTCAACTCCTTCTGCGTGAACACGTACTTCAGGATCTTATGATCAGTGAAGATCTTGCACTGAGCCCCATAAAGTAAATGCCTCCATAGCTTCAATGCATAAATCACCGCTGCAAACTCAAGGTCATGCGTAGGGTAATTCCTCTCATAAGTCTTCAATTGCCTTGACCCATACACAATCACTTTTCCAGTCCGCATCAACATGTAACCCAGACCAATATGCAAAGCATCCACGTACACATCATACTCAACACCCTTAGTAGGTAGAGTCAGAACGGGAGCAGTGCACAATCGGTTCTTTAGCTCCAGGAAGGCTTCTTCGCACTTCTCGCTCCAAACAAAGGTTGCATTCTTCTGAGTCAACTTGGTCAAAGGTGTAGCCTGGGTAGAGAACCACCCCCCCCCCCCACCCCACGAACCTCCTGTAGTAGCCAGCCAACCCTAGAAAGCTCCTGATCTCCTTGGGCGTGCCCGACCTGCTCAAATCCATCACTTCTGCTATCTTTTCTGGGTCGACCGAGATCCCATCCTTGTTCACCACGTGGCCCAGAAACGAGACCTAAGGCAACCAAAATTCATACTTGCTCAGCTTCGCGAATAACTTGTGATTCCTCAACTTTGTTAGAACCAAGCACAGATGCCGCTCATGCTCCTCAGCGCTGCGAGAATAAACCAACACATCATCGATTAAAACCACAATGAACTTGTCTAGAAAATCCTTGAATACCCGGTTCATCATATCCATGAAAGCTGATGGTGTGTTGGTCAGACCAAATGACATCACCAAGAACTCAAAATGTCCATGCCTCGATCAAAACGCAGTCCGTGGAATATCTTCAGAGCAGCCTCCACTACCCCTGCATAAGTCTCTGATCCATATGCATTGGTGAACTGTTGAACCTCGCTCCTCAAGCCACCAAGAAATTGATTGACTCGATCATCCTCAACACTAATCAACCTAGGAGCAAACCGGCTCAACTTGCTGAACTCTATCTCATACTCACCGACCGTGAGTTGTCTTTGCTTCAGGTGGAGGATGTTGTCCAAAAGACGGTCACGCTCGACCGAAGGCAAGAACTTCCTCAGCAGCATTTCCTTGAATACATCCCAAGAGCAACCAGCTACCAAGCTCTCCTTTTCTTTAAGCCACCAACTCTTAGCCAAACCCTTAAGCTGATAGGAGGCTATCATTACTCTCTGATCATCTGTAATACCAAAGTACGAGAACATCTCCTCCATGGAGATCAGCCAATCATCTATGACCATGAAATCTTCCTTCCTATCATTAGTAGGAGGGCTAAGTCTCTGAAACTGCGAGATAAATGCCATCTCTACTGGCACCACCACTGGAGGTCTCAAGGGTACAGGAGGAGGAGGAACAGTTAACCCCCATGAGGGGTCTTGCACTCCCTAAGTCTGTCCTGCCACAACTGCCACCAGAGACTGGATCTGAGCCTGCACCTCCGCCAACTGCATGCTCAAGGAAACGCTACTTTGTCGCAGGCTCTCGATCACCGCATCATTCTGCGCTCCAGATGACTCACCCTCAGACAGGGGGGTCGATCTAGTCGAAGGGCAACTCGCCATCCTACAATCATAACAACATTAGTCAGATCCTAGTACAACAGCTACAACTAACTACAAGTACAGAAAATACATACATAAATATGAACTTAAAGGTGCTAAACTTGCTTTGGGAGTTTATTTTTACAAGAATTTATGTTATTCCTAACCTAGGATGGTTTACCACCACCTTTCTAACTCTTGTGCCTAGATCAAGAATGCATGTCTTTATATTATTTTTGACTCGAAAACTTATGTGTGTACATATGTCATCCTGCCAGTCTTTAGCTTGGCACGTTGTGCTTATGCAATGTTATGCTATGCATGTTTGTGTTATGAATTCTAAAAAGGCCCTAATGCATGTTATGAGCGGCGTACACATGAAAATGTTATACATCCCATACTACATAACATTCTCATGCAACGAAAAGAAAACGAGCTAGTCACAGCCATGTGGTGAGGTTATGCATCTCATACTACATAACCCTTACATGTTTCCCCTATGGTGGATCCATATACGAACACATATTATGCATCCCTTACTACATAATATGCCCCGTATACTTCATGTTATGCTATGAGTGTAGTGTTTGTTCTTTTGCCAAGACGTGCTGGTGACATATCGGTGTGTGAATGACATGATGCTAAACTGCTAATGCAATCAAAAGGAAAGGTTGCCCGACTAACTTATCAAGCAACCTCCCTCTGATACCAATTGTCACAATCCGCATTTTCTCCAAATTTAAGAAGCATCAGAGTATGAGAAAACACGCATCGTGATGCCACGTCGAGCAAGGGAAAACTGTCGACGCTCAGGCGTACACCATCTAACTTGACTATGAAAATTCATAAGTTTAATGATTTGAAAATCAGTTATATTTTAAGGTCGTATCCCTCGGCTCAGTGGATCATCTAGTCCACAGTTTAAAAACTATACTTGTATGCTATGGAAAATACTTTATTCACGTTTGACCTCCTAAAAGAGTGCATAAGTGCCCCATAGAGGACAACTTATACTATGCAGGACCCTACATTTAATTTATACTATATATAGGAAATCGATCTTTTTACGTTATTTGAAAAATAGTGGTTGATTTTTATAAAACATGCTGATCATGAGATATACTTATAATAGAGTTTTTAGGTTTAAAAGTAACTAGTAACCTAGCATAAATAATCCCAAGAGCAAGTAGACTATCTCTAGAAAAGGTAGCATCAAAAAGATAACATATCTAGTATCAAGGTAAAACTACCAGTGGGCACCAACAAACTGACACGAACCCACTGTCAAGTATGTATATCTGTAGGAAATAAACACAAAACTACCTCACAAGACCAAGGAACTGATCTCCACAGTACGAGAGACCACCAGCAACAGCACGACACAACTAGCCGCCTAATCGGCTACTAACCAGAACCTCAGGCATTCAAAGAAGAAAAGAATACCTCAGCAAGCGAAAACAAATAAGCTGTACAGAAATGTTAACCTAAAAGATAAGCAAGAAGAGTAAGTAAACCGTAACAAGCACAACTGTCCAAGGCAAGACAAAAAGGAAAAGCACTATGTGCAAGGAAACAGCAACAACCCTGCCCAAAAATCTTGCAGAGTTTACAAGCCTACCATGAGCCCAAACGTTGCAAATTACAAAGGAAGAGACTTCTAACACCCTAAGCTATGAGAGATGGAAGTAGAGAAAACAACGCGGATCCGGGTTGGAGGCAAACTCAGTCCACCAACCACCATTTCCAAGAAACAAAGCATAAGGGCCTACATGTGAAAGCACTAGGCACCTCCCACCAACTTTCCCAGCCCGTACCTGGAACAAGATAAAAGTGTGGCCACGGCTAAGTCACACAACTTCACCCCTATTAAGAGCTTCAAACCACCACTACTAACCACAACCCACGATTCGGCCTTTGGAAAAAGATAGCCGACAAGGAACCTCAAAACCAAAGGAAATTCACTCGGGAGAGAAAATCAAGGTAAGGGAAAAGCGTTGAGATGGCTCAACACGACATGGAATTGAGTGAGCCCCACTCAATCAACGCCTAAACAGACGGTGGCGTTGAGTGAGTTAACCTCACTCAACTCCAAAACAGCTATGGTGTTGAGTAAGATTCACTCACTCAACGCCATCTGCAATACTGCCTGTGGCGTTGAGTGAGCTAACCTCACTCAACGCTAAAAATTGCTATGGCATTGAGTGAGGTCCACTCCCTCAACGCCATTAGCAACACAGGTTGTAGCGTTGAGTGAGCTAACCTCACTCAACGCCAAAAAAGCTACGGCGTTGAGTGAGGTTCACTCACTCAACGCCTTAGCACTTAGCCACAAAAGCTAACTGTGGCGTTGAGCGAGTACACCTCTCTCAACGCAAAAATAGCTTTGGCATTGAGTAAGGTCGACTCACTCAATGCCAAAATACTTACCGTAAGAAAGGACTGCGGCGTTGAGTGAGCCCGCCTCACTCAACGCCTAAATCGCCATGGCGTTGAGTGAGGCCCACTCACTCAACGCCATCCGAAATAACCACGCGGATTGGCTGCGGTGTTGAGTGAATCCACCTCACTCAACGCCTAAACAGCCATAGCATTGAGTGAGGTCGACTCACTCAACGCCACGATACTTAGCCGCAAAAGAACAGACCAAGAGGCTATGGCATTGAGTGTGTGCACCACACTCAACGCCAAGCCTAAGCAAACCTGGCGTTTAGTGTTCACCACACTCAACGCCAAGCCCTGAATCATTCTAATCATCTAGACTAAGGACAAGGAGAGCTTCTGCTACAGCCACTACATAGGCAAGCACGATTTCATCTAAACCCGAGCCTAAGCACGACAGATTTTTGCATAAAAATAAACTATAGCTTTTCTCCTCTACCCAGCTACAATTACTGCACAGGAAAATCGACCCAACCCTTAACCCTTACTCAGCCCGAAAACAAGGCTTCTCTACTAACAGTTGGAAATTTATACCCGATTTCAAGCAAAGAATTGGGTTTTTAACCTAGGGCTAACATGGCTTTATTATCATAGCAAAAGTCTAGACAAGCTTTTCTACAGCTGCAAGAATAAAGAGAGAAAGAAAACAATACTAGGAAAGGGCAAGAACACCACTTACCTCGATTTCCAACGAAGCTTGGTCGGCCTCCCTTATCCTCACTCGGCACCAGCAGCAACAACACTTAAAGCAAAAATTCTGAGCTTTAATGGCGGAAACGGACAACCCAAGAAATTCGAGACCCCTAGAAACACCACGAAAACTGAATTTCTTATCGTAGGAATGAAGGTCTAGGTGAGAGTAATCCAAATCCTCTTTCGGAATCGAATTCCGTCCACAAACGCTCCCGGAATCGGCGTCCGAAGGGGAGCAGTTCCGGCAGTTTCTCTGTTTTCCGCGAACAGGCGCTGCGGGCGGGGGAAGAAAGTGAACAGGAGCGGTTTCTTTCTTCTTTAAATCCAACCTATCCTATTTATAGAACCCTATTAATCTTAGTAGCTAATCAATTAAATATTATATAATGAGATACAATATAACCGCCAAGCACCCGCACCTTTTCAAAATAATAATTAATATAATATTTATTAAATAGTTTTATTTTTCATAAAATACAAAACGACGCGAAAACCGAACATCCTCGGAATTTGACGAAATTCGCACCGTAGCTAA
Organism: Platanthera zijinensis; assembly: GCA_039513925.1. NCBI lineage: Eukaryota > Viridiplantae > Streptophyta > Magnoliopsida > Asparagales > Orchidaceae > Platanthera > Platanthera zijinensis. The sequence goes on from CM077085.1 coordinate 109,618,085, forward strand.
ATATCCACGCTATGAAAACAACGGCGAAGTCGAAATTAACTTTCGACGAAAAAAACTCGAGTTATACCCACCCGAAGTCAAAACACAAGCATCCCCCGAGAGGCCACACCGGGTCACCCAAAATGACCCGGCTTGCTAGGGAGATCTTTCCAATAGACTACAAAATAGGCCACTTAGTTCTAAGGAGTTAAGACCACACTCCACAGATGACACAAGCTAAGAAGACGCGTCGACGTAACGCCAAACGAGAATTAAATAATCGCAGAAAAATCGGGGGCGTTACATGTGTCCTGGACACATGATCTTTGAGTGCTCTACTAGCAAGGTCAATAAAGAACCTTGCTGGAAGGGACAGTCATCTAATGGAAATAAATGCCAAAAATCACCACAGAGGGTGACCAATCCAAGAAGCCAATGAATTCTTGGAAATGGTCATTATGCACCACACCTAAATCTGAAAGGTAATGGTGTGAATTTTGCACCACTACCTTGGAAGCTGGATGTCAATTCTAAGGTGCATAGAAGTACAACTTCAAATGTGAAGCCAAAGAGAAGATACAATCGATTTGAATGTTTGTTCTGTGGGAAGGTTTGGCATTTTGCCCTAGATTGTTGGTATAATCCAACAACACCTTCATATAAGACTCAACCAATTTTAATTAGAAAGTCTACTGTGTTTCACAGCGCAAAGCCTAATAGGAACCATGGACCCAAAACTATTTGGGTGCCTAAGGTTAACTAATTCTATGTTTGCAGGTGGAACCAAGTACCACAGGAAAGCCAGTATGGTACTTGGATAGTGGTTGTTCCAGGCACATGACTGGAACAAGGAGTTTGCTAAGAGATTACACTCCAATTAGGAATGGACCAAAAGTCATCTTTGGAGGGTCAGAGAAAGGACACACTAAGGGTTATGGTAACATTTATAATGGCCTAGTTCCCATCACAAAAGTGTCTTATGTGGAAGGATTGAACCACAATCTGATAAGCATAAGTCAGCTTTGTGATATAGGTTATGAAATTGTTTTCCACAATGACAAGTGTCTGATAAGGAATTCAAGTTATCAAGAGATCATCTTGTAAGGCACAAGGAGTGGGAACATTTATTTCTAAATTTCTTAAAAGTAAATGAGAAATCTCTTATATGCCTAGTAGCTAGTTAGAAAGACTCTTTGTGTGTGCAGTGGCACAAGAGGCGTGCTCACTTAAACTATAAAGCTATGTACAAGCTATTCTTTATGAACTTAGTTAGAAATAGTCCCCAGCTCAAATGCTCCAAAGAAGGCTTTTGTCCTGCATGTCAAAAATGCAAATAGACAAAAGTCTCCTTTAAGAGCATACAATCCAAATACATTGAGAGATGTATCTACTTACTTCATATAGATCTATTTAGTCTTTTTCAAGTTCTTAGTTTGGGTAGGAAGTCCTATACCTATGTGATTGTGGATGATCACTCTAGGTTTGCATGGGTATTCTTCCTAAGGAGAAAGTCTGAAACACTAGACATCCTTGTTGATTTTGTCAGACAAGTTCAGAATGAGATTGGATGTTCTGCGGTCCTGCTTAGAAGTGATCATGGTACATAATTTCAATCTGAAAAGATGACAAATTTCTATAAGGAACTAGGAATCTTTCAGGTGTTCTCCTCTCTAAGAACACCATAGTAAAATGGAGTTGCTGAGAGAAAGAATAGAACTCCCATTAAGGCAGTTAGAACAATGCTGAGTGATACATCTCTCCCAGAATATTTCTGGGCTGAGGCTGTGAACACAACATGCTATCTTCAAAATTGGGCCTTAATCAACAAGAATCACAGCAAGACTCTCTATGAACTAATGAAAGACAGAAAACCAAATCTATCCTACTTCAGAATTTTGGGTAGTAAGTGCTATGTATTGGACAATGGGAAAACTTATCTAACTAAGTTTTCAGAGAAATCCTATGAAGGAATCTTTGTAGGGTATAGTGTACACAACAAAGCATACTGGATCTACAACTTGAAACATCAAGTTGTAGAGGAATCTATTAATGTAGTCATTGATGAAACTTCTTTAATATTTAATGAGATTTCTAACAACTCTAGTCAGGGTGATGTTGACACGAGGATAAAGAAGTTAAATATAGGTGATTCACCTGATCTAGAATTACATACTAAAGATAATGTAGAAATTCCTATAGAAGATATAGTAACTGCTTAGGGGGATGAAAAGAATCATCCTAATCCTCCTACTGATCTAGGTGCTGGTAGGAACCTTCCACTAGAAGTTAGACAAAATAGAGATCATCCTATTGATCAAATAATAGGTGATGCCTGTTGAGTCCCACTTATATAGGGATTTACGGGCCCGTCTGGGCTAGATTTCAAGCCTTTGCACATCCCTATTGCGTAGTTTTCACTGTTATTTCTTTCCTTATGTGTTTCATGTGTTGTGTGCTTTTCTAGCCCTCGGGTGCGCAATTACGCATTTGATTGTTTGGGGTATGCACTTGGTGCTCCTCGGGGATCGTTCCAGTAGTTTTACTTCAATTCTGTTTTGCTGGAGGATGCCCCATTTTTTAATTGTCATTACTTACAGGTGGTCATTTTTCCAATTTCAGAATTCTGAATTGAGGAAAATGCACGGTCGTGCATTTCCTTAGCGCAAAGTTTCGTCGTGGTCGTGAGTTTGATGGCATCGAGTGGAACTCGGCGAATGTAAACGCATCATTAAACACACGATTTCACCATAACCGTGCGAGAAGATAATGCACGGTTGTCCTGTACATTTCATTTTAGCATCGATCTGTGGTTAAACGTGTGTTTTCCTTCACGGACGGGCAGAAGCGCCCGTGCATGAGTAAAATGCACGGTTCCACTATTTTGCCTGCATTCCTTCGTTCTATCATTACTCGTGCGATTTCCTTCACGCACGGGCGAAATCGCCCGTGTGCGGGTAAAACACACATTTCAACGCTTCATCTTCTTAGGTTATTTTTTTTTGCGCGAATATCGCACGGTTTGCGCACGGTCATGCGTCAAACTGTGCGAGGGTAATTTTCTAATGATTTACTATATAAGATGCAGATTTTTCCAATGACGGGGATAGTTCGTCTAGCCCGCCTTTTCTTTTCCCTTGAGTGGGAAAACGAAGCTTCAGCCCCTTTATTCTGTCTCTTCCTTGGAGGGAAGATCCGGCCACCCGCTCCACTCCATTGAGCTTGCAAAAGCTTTGCCTTAGGCCTCCATTGCCATTGCTACCTTCCAAGCTCCGGTTTAAGATACTTATTGCAGCCCGCCAAGCTTCCATCCACCTCCACAACCTAAAAACAACGAAGACAGGTCTGAAGGAGGAAGTGATAGCTCCTCTCGGATCCTTGACTCCTTTCGAAGACAGAGCACGGACGAGGGTTGACATCCCTAGTTTCCCACCGAGAACCTTGGAAAGCTTCTATGTTTTGGTAGTAATTTCATTCACATTTTCTGGATTTCCTTTCTGCTGAACTCCTGCTAGCAAAATTGTAGTTTCATAACCTTGTTTTTCTCAAGATTTTGCTGTGTGTTTATTTGGTGATTTCCTGAGCATTATATGTGTTAGAAAGCTTTATCTTTGCGCTAGTATAAAGTGAGTTTGGGCCATTCTAGCCTTTGCTAGAAGTGTGCACTGATAAGAGGTGTTTTCGACCCTCACTTGTTCGTTCGCTTCCGCTATTACTATTCAGAGTGATTCACCCGGGCGATGTAGCGAAGACGACCTGCGCTGGTTTTATATTGTTTTAGTGTAGGATATCCAAAACAAACCACCTTGTTCACTTAGCACTTGCACTCATTTCTCTAAATGCTAAAACCCATGCTCCCTACTTGCACTCCGCGAGAGATCGATACTCGGGGATGCTACTCCTCATTATTATTACTTGGCCTTGAATGGTAGTCTTACCGCGAGCGCATCATGTTTTTGGCGTCGTTGCCGGGGAACACAGTTTTGTGAGTTTTTGAGAGGGAGATAATAGATTGAAGCCCTTTTCCATTTGCGCATATCATTTTGTTATTTTTTTGCTTTAGTTGTTAGAATTTTTATTTTTGCTTATTTCTTTTTTGCCCCTTTCTATTTTTTGATTTAGATAGCAGATCCGTGCTAATTTTTATTCTAGACGTATTGCATTTTTTCCTTCAATTAATTTTATTCGCGATGTATTCTGTTGCTTAGTGCCGTCTACTTGACACTTTGCGCAGACGCATCGATTCCATAGCTGCTATGAATGTCGAGCACTGTATTCGGTGTTTGTTATGTCAAGGTGTAGGCCACATTATGAAGGACTTCCCTCGTTTGTGCGAGCCTCCCCCTCTGTGGGTGTTCCTGCAGCAACCTCTCATTTGCGGAAGACTGTTGTAGACAGACCTACCAGGGTATTGTCTAGCCCATACACTGACATGGCGCACCTTGCTCTTTCTTTGCCCGTTGAGATTTCCAAAGAATCTCTCTCCACATACAGATCTTTCATGGGTCCCTCGGTTCCTTTTTACGAGCTTCCCTTGAGTGATGACGATCACCTTGGGGTTAGCTTGCGAGAATTGGATCTTGAACTTGTGGATGCTCCTGAATGGGATGATGAGATTATTTCGGTCATCGACGCGGTGGAATCTGCCAAGGATTTTGCGATGGGGACTACTCATTCTATGCCTGATTTTGAGAGCAGCCTTGCCCCTGCGCAGTTTTTGCCGGAGTTTGCTACTCCATTTTTGAGGGAGTCGGCAGATAATGTCGTACTCGTGGAAGAATCAGTGCCCGAGGTTGCACCAATGTGGGATGAGGAATATTTCCTTTCTGATGCTGAGGGTTGCACCTCTTTATTGGATGAGGACGTTCTCCTTACCACCGCGGACCTCGACTTCTCGGATTCCCCACGATACGACTCGTATGACATCGACAATGATCTATGCTTGGATCTCGCTAAGAGTGATATCAGGATCACTCTCCCATTTTCTGATTATTTGAGTCCTTCTTCTCCTTTATTTCTTCGTCCCCTTTCTATATCTGAGCCCGTGCGGGTTGAGTCTTCGTAGGTACTTCAGGTGGACTTAGATCTTTCTGCTCGATTCGTGGATGATAGCATCCTCTTTCACGAGGAGGTTGATTCATCCTCTTTTGAGGAAGCTCCATTCATCGCTTTCTCCTCCTGTAGTCTCCCTGTGGATGATTCCTTGCCGAGCGAGGATTTGTTTTGTGGTGAGATGAGCGAGGGCCAGTGCTCCTCCTCATCTTACTTCTTATTTCCTCTGCCTGAGATTTTCAGGTATTTTTATTTAGGTAGAGGGGTAACTGCTTTATCTCAGTATCAGAACCCGTTACCGCAACGGATAATGGAACAGTTACCTATGCATTTCTTATTTCATAGGCCCATTAGATAGAACTGTATAGAATTTAATAAGTCGTGCTGGGATGAAAATAACACCAGTAGTTATCTTTCATTTTCTGCATTTTATCTTTCATGTCTATTTAGTTTTAGTATTTCTTTGTAGTTTATATATCTTTCTTTTATTTTTGCGGAGCTCACCCCTGCAGGTATTCATGACAAATTCGTATTGACGGGGTTGTGATTCTTCCTATGGCGGCCCTGCTTAAGGTTTTTCACGCGTCTTCTGGTATGCTCACTACCTGAGCATTGGGTAACCTCTTCCCTTGTCTTATTTTGAATTAAATGTCTATATTATATGTTGTGTAGTTTAGTTTAAGTCTGGGGGAGAGCCAGTTTTGTTACCTTTTGCACGCGCACATTTCATATGCATACTAAAAGCTTTTATAGTTTTATTTTGATAAGTTCATTGCATTGCACACCACAACACCCACATGAGCGCGAGCTTAACTGTTAGTGTGCCGCGTGTTAAACTCATTTCTTTTGAATAATTTGGGAAAGTTATTGTGATGCATAGGATTGTGAGACAGAGTAAAATGTTGACCTTGCTTTGTTCCTAATAAATTTCTCTCGTCTCATGTACAAATTCGAGTTGATTTAATTTTTCTGTATGCTCTTAGTTTTATATTTTTCTATTTTCGTAAATACTTTTTATTCTACTCAAAAGTTGGTGAATCCGGTGTGAATCGAACGGTAGAGAAGGAATGTGTGTAGCCATCACTAAACTCATTTTGCTCGAGTTGAGAGGAAGGATTATCTTTCTCGGTGGCTAAGAACTTGCCCCAAGCTACTCTCGAAGCATTGGTGTATGGTTAGTCAAGCGTGAGTGTGATGTAGGCCATCATTTTGGCCCGGTTGAGCTTTGTACCATTCCTAACGTCTTATCCTCGCTTAACCCCGTTGTGCCTAACCATTCTTTTGATTCAGCTGCACCAATATTTTACCAAAGCCTCATAGCTGATCCTAGTCGCACACCCAAGTCGAGCTTTAGTGTTTTACATTTTTCTTGTTGGGGTGTTGATGTGGTGATATTACATGTGAATAATTGGATGTGCTCCAAGGTTTATATTTGCTGAAATTATGGAAATAAAAAGAAAAAATATGTATTTGAAAAAGAAAAGTGAAAAGAAAAAGTTTAATTGAAAATCCTATTTGAGATGAGATTGATTTTGGAGTAGGCGGTGCACACACCCATATGTTAAAAGTTAAGTCTGGGGGTGTGGTATACCTACATATGTTGTGGTTAGCGGTTAGATTCATTCTTTTTGTACTGGCTCAGTTGGGTTAGGTGCGTAGCCTTCATGTTTATCTTTGTTTACCTCACCGTAACCCATGCCCCATAATTATCCTAAAGACCTACAGATTCGCGCTTAAGTCGAACTAGTGTCGTGGAGAGAGTGTGAACGGGCAAGCGTATGGTCCCCAATATTGGTGGATTCCCTTGGAGGTGATCCTGAGCCCCGGTCTTTGGCAAAGCTCACCTTAGTGGCCTGCCTACTTTCTCCCTACGCGTGACCGGAAGATTCACCGTGATTCCATTTTTGAGTAATAATAAAATTTTGATACGCATTGCGGAAAGTCTAAACTATTTTGTATACTTAGAAATTTCTTCTATTATATTTGTACGTGTACGAGCATGCGACTTTGCATGGTACTCTGTATCACAATTTCTATGTTAGCTAAGTCATTTTTCCTATCTGCATAGATTCAGTTTGCTCGGGACACGCAAATAGTTAAGTCTGTGGGTGTGATGAGTCCGATATTTATAGTGTTTATCAGACTCATCTGGGCTAGTTTTCATGCACATGCACTTCACTTTTAGTGTGTTATCGTTGATATTTCATTTGTTTTGCTTTCCATGCTAAGTGCTTTGTTTTGGCCCATGTGGTGTGCGTTTGCACACTCTTGTGTTGAGGGAAAATTCTGTGAGCTCCTCGCACTTGTTGTTTGATCTTTTTTTATTTGGGACCTCCGGGGCTTTGCCTCAGTTGATTTTATTGCTGTGCAGGTGGTCGGGACGTCCCGGATTCCATTTCCTGGCCTTGTGTAAAATGCACGGTCGTGCGAATTGGTTCTCGCACGGTTTCAGCTTACTCGTGCATTGTACACAACATTTCTGGGGACTTCTATTTCTACCCGTGCGTTTTGTTCCCGCATGGTTAAGGCCAAACCATACGAGAAGGAATCGCACGGTCTGCACATTTTCTCTTTATTCTTGCATTCTGGGGTAAATCGTGTGTTTCCTTCATGAACGGGAAAACGCACCCTTGCGCGAGTAAAACACACGGTTCCCCTGTTTTACCCTGTTTTCTACGCTCTAGGTTTACCCGTGCGATTTCCTTCACACACAGGCAGAATTTCCAGTGCGCGATTAAAACGCACGAGTCAACGCATCTTCTTCCGCGATCAAGATCTGCAAGTTAATAACACACGGTTAGCGCACTGTCGTGCGTGGGACCTTGCGTGACCATTTTTCTGATCTTTTTCTTATTTAAGCGTAGATTTTTCTCCGGATCGGGACATCACTTTTTCCACCCGCCATTTTCGTCCACCTCTGATGGTTCCTCCGCCCTTCTTCCTCCTCATCATCATAGAGGCTCTGGGCAAGCTTTCAATGCCATATTCTAGCCGGAGTTTCCTATCGGCCATCTCCTTCAACCCATAAGCTCTATTGAAAGCTTTTGTGTCATAGCCAACCAGCGAAGGGAAGCTTGCAACCTTCTTCTGGCATCGTGACACGAAGAAGACGGGTCCATTGGAAGGTAGTGACAGTCTTCTCTACCCCATATGCAGTTGAGGACCGATCTTGGACGCGGATTGACAACCCGACGTTTCCTTCCGCGAACCCTCAGCAAGACTTCGGATTCGGTCGAACTCTAGCCTTGTATTTCCTTTGTTGTTGTTTATGTGTACTTAGGACTTTATTTTAGATATTGATGTGCTCTTTAGTGTAATCTTTGTTAGGTTTATATCTATGTAAATCTTGCCTTGTTTTACTGCTTTAGTAGCTTGAGTTGCGCCTTTATTTCCATCAACCATCCATTTGTTCTTGCCGCACTAGCAATTGCTAGTGGCATGTGTAGCGAAGAGGTGCTTATGACCCACAAATTTTTGTTCTTACGCTTGCCTACTTGTCCATCCGCCTAGCGATTCAGTGCATAGAGGCCCGTGTAGTCTTCCATCCCGCCTGACGAAGCGATGCATAACGTCAATGAATAGGAGTAGTTGTTAGAGTTTTATTTTCTGTTTCCACAAATATAAAACACCCTTTAGTTAATTCCGACCAAAGGGCTTCAATCTCAAGCCCTCCTCGAAATTAACTCCACCTTACTGTGTTCCTTGAGAGATCGATACTTGGGGAAATTCTCCCATTTTATATTACTTGTGCGACAGGTACACTTGTCGTCCAACGCATCAAGTTATTGCCGTCGTTGGCTACGAATATGGGTAAGTTTTGTGAGCTCCTCGCACTTATTGTTTGATCTTTCATGGAGAGATGATTTGCTCGACACGAGCAAACGTTTTAGTCTGGGGGTGTGATGAGTCTAGTTTATATAGGGATTTACGGGCTCATCTCGGCTGGTTTTCATGCCTTTGCAAATCACTATTTCGTAGTTTTCACTGTTATTTCTTTCCTTATGAGTTTCATGTGTTATGTGTTTTTCTAGCCCTCGGGTGCGCAATTGCGCATTTGATTGTTGGGGGAATGCACGTTGTGATCCCAGGGGATCGTTCCAGTAGTTTTATTGCAATTCTGTTTTGCTGCAGGATGCCGCATTGTTTAGTAGTCATTGCTTACAGGTGGTCGTTTTTCCCATTTCAAAATTCTGAATTGAGGAAAACGCACAGTCGTGCGTTTCCTTAGCGCACGGTTTCATCGTGGTCATGCATTTGATGGCGTTGAGTGGAACTCGATGAATGTAAATGCGCGATTAAATGCACAGTTTAACCATAATCGCGCGAGAAGATTACACACGGTTGTCCTGTACATTTCATTTTAGCACTGATCTGTGGTTAATCGTGTGTTTTCCTTCACGCACGGGCGGAAGTGCCTGTGCACAAGTAAAACGCATGGTTCCACTATTTTGCCTGCATTCCTTCGTTCTATCGTTACTCGTGCGATTTCCTTCACACACGGGCGAAATCCCCCGTGCGCAGGTAAAATACACGGGTCAACGCTTCATCTTCTCAGGTTATTTTTTTTTGCGTGAATATCGCACGGTTCACGCACGGTCGTGCGTAGAACCGTGCGAGGCCATTTTTCTGATGATTTACTATATAAGATGCACATTTTGCCAATGAAGGGGATAGTTCGTCCAGCCCGCCTTTACTGCTCCCTTGAGCGGGAAAACGAAGATTCAACCCCTTTTTTCTCTCTCTTCCTTGGAGGGAAGATCCAGCCACCCGCCCACTCCATTGAGCATGCAAAAGCTTTTCTTGAGTCCTTCGTTACCATTGCTACCTTCCAAGCTCTGGTTTAAGATACTTGCTGCAGCCCGCCAAGCTTCCATCCGCCTCCACAACCTCAACATAATGAAGACAGGTTTGAAGGAGGAAGTGATAGCTCCTCTCGGATCCTGGACTCCTTTCGAAGATCGAGCACGGACGAGGGTTGACACCCCTAGTTTCCGGCCGATAATCTTGGAAATCTTCCACATTTTGGTTGTAATTTCTTTTCCATTTTCTGGATTTCCTTTCTGCTGAACTCTTGCTAGCGATATTGTAGTTTCATAACCTTGTTTTTCTCAAGATTTCATTGTTTGTTTGTTTGGTGATTTCCTGATCATTATATATGTTAGAAAGCTTTATCTTTGCGCTAGTATAAAGTTTGTTTGGGCCATTCTAGCCTTTGCTAGAAGTGTGCGCTGAGAAGAGGTTTTTTTGACCCTCACTTGTTCATTCGCTTCTGCTATTACTCTTCAGAGTGATTCACCTGGGCGATGTGGTGAAGGCGACCCGCGCTGGTTTTATATTGTTTTATTGTAGGATATACAAAACAAACCCCCTTGTTCACTTAGCACTTGCACTTGTTTCTCTAAATGCTAAAACCCATGCTCCCTACTTGCACTCTGCGAGAGATCGATACTCGGGGATGCTACTCCTCATTATTATTACTTGGCCGAGAACGGTAGTATTACCGCGAGTGCATCAATGCCAGATTAGGAGCAACTACTAGGAGTAGACATCACAATGAGGATTTATACTCTAGCTTTCTCTCCCTGGTAGAACCTAAAAAGTTTTTAGAAGCTAATTCAGACCCCAACTAGATTATTGCTATACAAGAAAAGCTCAATCAATTTGAGAGATGCTAGAGTCCATAAGATTGTTTTTAGCTCATGCAGTATACAAGGGATACAAGGTCTACTAGATGGATGTAAAGTTAGCATTCCTAAATAGTACACTGAAGGAGGAAGTCTATGTAGAGCAGCCACCAGGTTTTGTTAACCCTAAACTCAACTCCTATGTCTTCATATTACACAAAGCTTTGTATGGGTCAAAACATACACCTAGAGCCTAGTATGAGTCCCTGTTTACCTTTCTTATAGAAAACAAGTTCTCTAGAGGAAAGATAGATAAGATATTGTTCCTTAGGGACATCAAAGGTTCAAACATCCTTGTCTAGATATATGTAGATGACATAATATTTGGGTCTACTAATGAGAAGCTGTGTAGAAAATTTGCAAGACTTATGTAAGGCAAGTTTGAAATGAGCAGCGTGGGTGAGCATAATTTTTTCTTGAGATTCCAAGTTAGGCAATCTAAGGATGGTATATCCATCTCTCAGTCTAAGTTCACTAAGGAGTTGATTAAGAAGTTTGGTATGGAGAATTCTTCTACCATGAGAACTCCATTGGGTTCTTCTGTGTCACTACACAAGGATGAATCTGGCAAACCAGTTGATGTATCCTGGTATAGAGGCATCATTGGATCACTCCTGTATTTGACTGCTAGTAGGCCAGATATCATGTTCTCAACATGTATCTATGCTAGGTAACAAGCATACCCCAAAGAGTCTCATTACACTACTATAAAGATAATATTAAGATATCTTAAGGGCACACCCAACCTTGGGCTTTAGAATTCTAGGATAGTGATTTTGAACTCAAAGGGTACATAAATGTAGAATTTGTATGGTGTAAAGAGGAAAGAAAGAGTACTTCTTGAACTTGTCAGTTTCGAGGGAAAAGACTCATAAGTTGGAGTAGCAAGAAGCAAACAAGTGTTTCAATTTCTACATCAGAATATGAGTACATATCTGCTGGAAGCTACTGTGCATAATTGTTGTGGATTCAACATCAACTATTGGACTACAATGTACAGCTAAGTAAATCTGTTATGTTTTGTGATTCTACTAGTGCAATTTTAATTGTTAATAATCTTGTTTAACACAGTAGAACTAAACATATAGAAATTAGATATCACTTTCTCAGAGAGAATGTTGAAAAAAAAATATTAGCTTATAGTATACTTCAACAGAAAGACAAGTTGCTGACATTTTTACAAAACCCCTAGATGAAAGTAAGTTCAATTACATTAAATTTGAACTCGGTATATTGAACATTGTGTAATCATTCTCTATCAGTAACAACAAAAGTTCATAAAACTTAAAGAAAATGACTAACAAGGTCAACAAATCTAAATAACAAAGAAACACTTGATAAATGACAAGGAATTATATTCAGAACACAAATTTTGTCTAAGTCAAAGAATTGTGTCGAGACACCATTGTTTGTGTCGACACTATGGGTAGTATTATGTCGAGACAGCAGAATGTGTGTCCACACAATAGATAGTCATGTGTCGAGACATTAAAAATTAGTGTCGAGACATAAGGGTGTTGAGACCCTGAGGTCTATGTCGACAGACATGAACCTTGTGTCAACTTAAGTTGACACACCTAAACTGTGTAGGTTTTCCATGCCGACACTAGAAATTTCCCGTATATTAAGAAAATTCTAAATGCAGCGCGCCTTATCGCCTTCCGCATACAGTTACTATAAATAGGGGGTGCAAGGAGTTGTCAACTACGCTTACCAAAAATCTTGAGAGACTATTCCTTGAGTGTCGAGACCTAGAAATCCTTAGTCGAGACCTCTCAATCTCTAGCTCTCAACTCTAAATGGAACCAAAGATGGATGACAATATCAATGAGGGTTATGAACTGGTGCGAAACGTATTCATCTCCGCACAAGAAGAGATCAAGAATGTTATAGACCTTGCCAATGAGGCGGGTCTTGAATATCTACTTTCTGAACCAACTAAGATATGGAAGAGAGAAGTATCCGAGTTCTATTCCAATGCTTCACTAAACCCAAAGACTGCCAAGATTAAATCAAGTGTAAATGGGGAAAGAGTCAAAGTGACAATCAAAATACTAGCTAAAGTCTTTCAGATTCCAAGAATTTCTAAGGAAGATTAACTGGATTCCAACAAGACTATAGAGGCCTTAAAATGGTATTGACTGGCTCCAACCACTAGGTTTAGTAGTTCACTAAACAGGTAGGGAATGAATTCCCAGGGTAAGTTTTTGTCTGAAGTAGTAGGAGAAGTGCTCCTCTGCAAGACTGGAGCATATGACAGGATTTCAAACTTTATGTTCAGCCTGATGACAAGGATTATTTTCAGGATCAAGAATGATTGGAACAGGGTCGTGTTTGATAAGATTGCAGAAGGGATTTAGAAGCCTAATATGGGCAGAATTGTTAGTTTATATCTGGTTAAGACAATTCTAGCAAATATCAACTAGAAAGTTGGAACAAAGATCAACCACATGAGGAAAATGGACCTACGAATTTTGTCAAGATGGGACAGGGTCTTATTTAAGGAGACTCCAGAACCCAAGAAGACAAAGGAGGTAAAAGGTAAGCAAGCAGTGGTAGAGGAAGTTTAGACTTCAAGTGATTCTGAGGAACATGTGGTGTCCAGTTCAGATTAGGATGCTGAGGAAGAACAAAGAAGATTTCCAAGGTCCTCACCTGGAACTAGTGTTCAGGTGCAGGGAGATAATTTGCAAGAGGAAGATCAAGTTAAGGGGGAGAACCTTACTGATTTGCTAATGGATATAACTACATCTATAATTATGGATGTTGTACAGAAACTAGAACAATTAAAGGTTCCTGAACAAGAAATGTATTAGAGAGAGATGGAGGATGAAGTTCCAAAAGAGAGTGAAGAAGAAATTCTTGTGTCTACAGAAACTAACATCAGGGGGGATAGCTGAAAATCTCCAGATTGAAGTTCCTGATGCTAAAACTCAGTATGCAGATGTTACCTTGGAAAGTATCAATATTAATGAGAAAGGTACAAGAGTTGAGGGGGAGTTGGCCCCAAATACTGTCAAAACTAAAGAGACACCAGCTATTGAAGAGCTCAGTTCTTCTAAATCTAAAGAAGAAGAAGAGTCTTAGTTGAAGAAAAGGAAGTTATCTTAAATTAATAAGAGGAGCAAAAGCTACAAAAAGTATTTCTAATCTAGGACACCAACTGCTCCTACAGGAGACACTAGCTCTCTGCTAGTACAAATTCAGATTATGCTGGATGAAAAAAGGCAAGATCTAGAGAAGTATGTTGATGAGAGCAATAAAGAATTTCAATTTCAACTGGCTAAGGATATAAAGTCCATAAGATTTGAAGTAAATCTCCTGAAAACAAACATGACTAATTTCTTTGAGAAGGGTGCTAATGTTGTAGTCTATATTGCTGAACAACAGCAAGTAACAAAGATATCTGCAGATGAAATGGTTGTCAAACAAGGCTATGTCCTAGAAAATCAAAGAATTTTGGATGCAAACATGACTACTTTGCATACAGAAGCAATGGTTAAGCTGACTGAGCAGACTACTGAATTAGAAAACAAAATAGTTGTTGCTACAAAGGCAATGAAAACTCAACTGGCAAACCATTCCGCCTCTTTGCTTACAGATATCAAGCCTTCTGACATGATTTTGGACAATAATTTACTAAGAGTGAAAAACACTATAACTTCAAGTATTAATTACTTAGATGGACAGGTAAGGTTTCACAAGAATAATTTGAGAGATCATGGTGCCAGAGAAGTCATAAAGGGGGAGAGGGTAATGTTCAGGGCTAGTTCAAACATGCTACCTTGATATCAAATAATATCAGAGACATTTTAGGTCTTCCTCCCCTCTGGTATGATGGAGATCAAACTGTTGAGTCTGGTTGTCAACCTGCTCAACTTGAAGCACCTCATGCTACATGAACTCATATTGCTGAGCAAACCATGTACAATCCTGCAGCACAAACTACCATTGAGGCTATCTAAGAAGCAATCCAACACATGTACAGTCCTCCACCATCAGTTCAAAATGTTATATATGAAGAGGTGGAGATGTCTGAATCTGCTCTAATGAAAGAAAAAGAAGATGAGCTTTCAAAGAAAAGATTTAGAGAACAAGCTGAGGCTAGACCAGATTTTGAGCAGTGGAGTCCAACCTCCAGATCAATAATCCTTAGTAAATGGAAGGTAATCAATGCAAATATGACAGACATAGGTAAATAGTACACTGAATAAAAATGGGACAAGCATCTTAAGCAGCAGGAAGTGATCTACAAGTTCAAAAGAGATTTGAAGAAAGGGAAGATACCTGCTAAGTCAGTTGAGCCAGTAAATATTTCTCAAAGCCTTACCATTATTTTGAAAGACCAAGGATGAAAGAGGAAGGACTTGCAAAGGCTAAGAATGACAAAGGGAAGAAGGTTGCTGATGACAAGGGACCTAAAGTTAAAGCCAAAGTCCAATCTTGAAAGGGCATTGTCATCAAGGAACTAGAGTTGCAATAGGAGGTTCTTAGTGTTGTATCTCATGTTAAAGTTGTTCTGCAAATTTTGAATCACCAAACTTTATAATTGTGAACCTTTTGACAAAAATTTAGTGAAAAATTTTGTTTACATAACATTTTCTTATGATATTAATTAGGATTGCAATTGTTTGCTTTACTTTCTGATCAACATTATTTTTGTTAATGCCTAATAAAATATGTGTTTTTATCTGTGTTATTTCACATATTGTACATCATTGTAATCTTAATATCTTAATCATCATATTTTGGTATCATATAGTATATCATTGAATTGGGTTATGACTTCTCGAAATAGGGGGAGATAATTGGGTACATTGAACATAATGTACTTGATTTTAAGAAGCCCTTTCAGCTCAATGATGTGTACGTAGTTTTATTTGATGAATGTTTAGTACTTGTGTGCAGGCAAATAAATCTAAGTACAAAAGCATCGAGACACTAGACCAGTGTCAACACTTTTGTCAAAGATGCGCTGAGACCAGGAGAAAGCTGTGTCGACACTCAAGACTAGTGTGGACACTCTTTAACTAGAAGTGCTGAGTCAAAAAGAAAGTTGTGTCAACACCTAAGACTTGGGTCAACATTATGATACAAGAAAGCAACTATGTCGACACTCATGATTAGTGTCGACATAAATTACAGAAGCTATGTCGAGTCAAGGTGAAGGTTGTGTCGACACATTCAGAAGTATGTCGTCATCACTATAAGAGTAGTGTCGACACCTAGGACTGGTGTCGATACATCCAACAGTCATGTTTCAACACTTCAAGCAGAATTGTCTCCTAAGTGCAGAAATCAAGCCAGAGGTCCTGACAACTGTCAGAACTGTCAGATGTCAGTTATTAACCGGATCAGCTGGTTACCTTTAAAAGAGCCTATATAAAGGAATCATCTCTACAGAAATAGAGAATATATAGAGAATAAAGAGAAAGAGTAGTCAAAATTGGAGAAGCCAAATCTAAGAAGTAATCTGCTAGAATTCAGTAGATGGAGAGATGTCTGATCAAGATTCATCTTCAACATTCTCCAGCCTAGATCTACCCTTATTTGAACTTCAAGAAGCTTTGAAAAGCTAAGAAGGGTCGGATCAAATCAATTACTACAAGGATCAAGGGAAGCTGACTTATCAAGTTCAGTTCAAGAAGCAATCGCCATTTTCTCTCTTGCTGGGTGACTAATTCTGAATCAATTTTTTTTCACTATTGTTAATCTTGTAAGATCTACTTGTAGATCTGAGTGTAGGGGAATCAATTTCTCTGAGTTGTAAGTCTATGTTATAAAGGCTGAGGTAGGGCAGGAATTGCCTGAGGAAGGAGAAGTGGGTATTTCTCTGAGGTGTAGGAACTGATTATTCTGAGTTGTAGGGCAGGAGTTCCCTGAGGTGTAGGAGTGTTAATTCACTCTGAGGTAGAGTTCTTGGAAAGAACTTGAGGTGTAGGATCTTGGTGATCTGAGTCGTAAGACCTGAATAGTCTGAGTTGTAGGATCCAGCTAGGCTTTGAGCTGTAAGATCTGAGGATCTGAGTAAAGAATGAATAAGGAGTTTGGTCGAATCTAGTTCATTGCTAGATAGGCGAAGGGGGATAATGGATTTTCCCATCAATTGGGGAACCACTATAAATCTATATGTACTGTGTTTTGATTGATGTGTTGTGATTGTTTTAATTGCTGAATAGTTTTCTTATTTTATCTTCCTGGGGTAGTAAATATAAAAAGTAATTCTCAGAATTCAAAAAGTAGCCTTGATTTAAATTGGACCTATTCACCACCCCCCCCCTCTAGGTCACTCACAATCCTAAAAAAAATATTTACAGTAGTCATCAACAATCACTAACGTATAGACCTTACCTCCTGATCTATGAAAAGGCATAGGACCGAATAAGTCCATATAAAGCAAGTATAAGCTTCGTGAAGAATCCTTTTCAGCAATACACTCTAAGATAGCATGTGTCTGCTTACCCATTTGACAAGAGTGACATGGATTATCTTTAAGGAACTTAATGCTGGGGGCATCTCGCACTTAATTTTGAGAAAATATCATGTTTATGGTTTTGAAATTAATATGTGCTAATCTCTTGTGTCATTGGTCACAAAGAGATACACTATCTTTTGCAATAAAACATACTGGGGTAGAATTGTCTAAGCAAAGGAAATTTAAACTTAATATATTTCTGCTCCGAGTGCCTGTTAAGACCATCTCCAAATTTGTAGATGACTTTATCAAGCACTTGTCCTTGCAGAACTCAACGTTATAGCCTTTGTCACATAGTTGACTTATGCTTATGAGATTATGGTGTAATCCTTCAACATAAGCCACGTCTATGAAAGAGACTATGCCATTGAAAATCATACCATAACATTTTGTTGTCCCCCTGTCTGAACCTCCAAAGATGACTTTTGGTCCGTCTTTGACTGGGGTATAATCATGCAAAAGGCTTCTTGTCCCGATCATGTGTCGAGAGTGTCCACTGTCCAAATACCAGATCGAAGTTCTATTGGCCTTTGGACATTATTGCAAATACAAATCAGTTTATCTTAGGAACCGAAATGTATTTGGGTCCTTGGTTCCTGGTCAGCTTAGCACCACTAGGAACATTAACCTTACGAGTGGTTGGTCTCGCAGTGCTAAATCGTGGAGCTACAAGGTTAGCAGGATTATACTAGCAATCGACGCAAAAGTGACCAACTTTGACGCAACACTAATAGTCAACCCTGTTATACCTTCTCGGGTACTCCTGCTTTACCTTTTGAAACTTAGGTTTAGCAGAGGCATCGTACTTTGAGATGGAGGCCTCATGATTGCATCATACACAATATTTCTACATCTCCTTTTCCTTTTGTATAACGGGCTTGGCTTTAGGTGCCTTCTTAATGTTATGACCATGAATATATGGACAATAATTTTTCAAATGAAATTCTTTGTAAGGTGCTTTGAACACACTCTCACTATAGTTCTGGGGATGGGTCCATCCTTAATAGCACGACTTAGGCTTAACATGGGTAGGTCGACTATAGTGCCCATAGGACGACTCAAAATCAATCTTGTTCTTTGGGAAGATTTCCTTCTTAAATGAGGTTTGACCAAGAGAGGCCTTCCCTTTCTCTTTGGCAGAGGCTTTCTTAGCAGCCTTACATTTTCCACCTGGTGTCCATGACCACTACCCTTCTTCAAAGTAGAGAACTGATGAATATGAGGGAGGATTGTCTTTGGCTTGGAGTAGCACTCAATGAGTTTCCTCTCTACCAAAAGCTTTTCTTCCAGCTCATCAAGATATTTATCTGTTAGACTTAACGTCTCAGCAAAGCCCTTTAGTTCATCTTTCAAGGAGTGGACTTCATCTCTGAGGGGAAGTAATTGTGCAATTTCTTCCTTCAGATTTGCTTCTACGGCCTTGAGGGAGGTAATCTCTTGTAACTATTTTTGACTACCTTACGACATTTGTCAAAGGACTTTAAGAGATTCTCGCGTAGAGCCATCAACTCAGAGTCACCTTCCTCTTTAGAAGAGTAGCAATCATGACCATTCGAGGATGTTTCAGATTTAGAGAGTATCGTGTGCGAGTTTACCTTCCCACGGTACTCAGAGTCTCAGACTTCCTTGTCAGATTGAGCCACATAAGTCTGAAGTATGCTTCTTCATTTTAAGAGCTCGACTCACTCGAGTCACTATCACTGAGAGTCTTCGACTTCTTGGTGACGAAGCTCTTTTCTTCTCTCTTCTTACCTTTGAAGGATCTCTTCTCATCCTTCCTGGAGCTGTCCTTATTCTTGAAAGGACAATCCGCAATCATGTGACCTATTTTATTACAATAGTAGCAAATAACATAAGAGGAAAACTGTTTGTTCAGTTTAGATTTATATCTGTCTTCCTTGTTGTAGCTTTTCTTAGCACAATCATCTTCACGATATGATCTCTTGGAATCTGAAGAGAATGACTTATTTTTCATTTGCCTCCTCTTGCAAGCAACTTCTAGAACTGCTTGGAGATGAGGGAAAATTCTCGATACGATAGCTCGAAGCCTGACGTGTTGGGCTCAGAGTATTCAGGAGTGGTTGTAGCTCGTGTCCTTATGGGTAACACGGCTTTAGACTGTAACGTCCCAATTCGCGCTAGGCCCCTCGCACGTGTTCTGAGTCAAGAGACTCAACTCGGGCACGGGGTGCACTGACGCGAGGTGTCAGGTGCATTGAATAAGTGTAGGGTTGGGTTCAAGGATACCCCAACCAGTAGCCGAGATGAGGGAACTCGGCCAAGTAAAAATCGACGGGAATGGAGGTTGATGCTCGTCGATCGTCGAGAATGGAGGTTGATACTATCCGATTCAACGGGTATCGGTGGTCGATACCCGCCGGACTCAGAACTGCAGTAGGCTAAGGGAAAATCGTCGAGAATGCCTGACGATTCTCACCGATCGCCGAGAATACCCGGTGATACCCACCGACCGTCGAGTATCGCCAACTGATACTCAACGCACATAACGACAGGATGTCCGATAAAACGGCTAAGGGAAAATCGTCGAGTATCATTGTTGATACTCGACGAATTCGTCGAGAATGACCCGCTAATACTCGCCGATCGATGGGAATCACTGGCTGATTCCCGCAGAATTTGACTTGTGTGTTTTCTGCGCCCAGGCAGATTCACCGACATGTACAGGCGGACCGAACCAGACTCCGGGATTCATGCTGAATGATCCGTGGACCGATCACTTCAAATGAAACCTAATTTGGGCAGTCCAATTAGAGAGTGACACGTGGCGGAAGGGACTTAACCTAATATGTAATATAAAAGGGAGTAAACCAAACCCTAGCCATCAAATCCGATCATTCTTGCCGAGCCGTCACTGTGCAAAGCCGACGGGAGCGGAAGAGGAGGATATTGCGGGTCGCCGGAACTGGATTCTGGAGAAAAAGCTCCGCCGTTTCTGTGGAATAACACTGCTAACGAAGGCAAGGATGTCGCGGAGAAGGGTAACGCGATCCATGGCCGGCAACGGAGGAAACGCCAGAAATGAAGTGAGTTTCCTCCCCCTCTCCCTTGGTGCTAGATCTGTATCTATTTTCAGGCGAGACATCGACTCAAAAGAGTCTTGATGTGTGAGATGAAGCTTTTTAGGAAGGCCATGCTAGAACTTGTGTTCTAAAGCTTAGTCATCTTCAACCTCTCCTCGCTTCAAAGTGATAATAGGGGTGGTCTCGTGAAGAGGAAATGGCCTCAAGAGGGAGAATAAGGGTGGAGGAACTTCTGGTTGCGATTTGGGGAAAATCGCTTGAGGAGGAAGATGAACGGATGCCGTTCACTTCGCTTCAAGATGCGTGCAGAATCTGTGTTCTACACGCAGCAACCTTCTTGGCTACTTTTAAGCAAGAAGGGGTCGGATCTGGGCTTTCGCCTAAACACAAAAGTCGTAGCCCTTGAAATTACCTTTCCAACGAGTGGTTTCACGTTTCCAGGCGATACCTGTAGCCACGGGAAAGTCCGTTTGAATCCGCTGCGGTTGGGAGTTAATGCCCAGGAAATCTGTATCCTGTACGCAGCAGACTTCGAGTTGGATTTCTGGTATGATGTGACCAGATCTGGGCTTTCGCCTAAACACGAAAGTCGTAGCCCTCGAAATCACCTTTCCAACGAGTGGTTGCACGTTTTCAGGTGATAACTGTAGCCACAGGAATACTCAGTCAAAGTTGCTGACCAGATTACATATAATTCTAGGTGATTGCAATATGAACTTGGATTCGATGGAATAGATGTTGCAATCCATCTCGAGGTTGGGTGAATTATTTTGTGTTAATCACCGAGGTAATGTGAAGGTTGATGTTTGAGGACTTGAATTCCTATGCCGAGATGTGAATCAAGCCTAAGTGAATGAAAGACTTTGTTATATTTGGTAGATCACCATTATGCGCATTATCTATAATATGTTGAATTCATATGAAAGGATTTGTAATTATTAAACTATGGCCCTGATGTATAATGAATTGATGGAAGGGAATGGAAAGTCCAATGCTTAGAGTGTCGTCTCCCTACGGGTAGTATTGTGGAAGTTAACAAGAGCGGTGTTGACCGTCACTAATGGGAATGAGGTTGAGTTGGATAAAATTGGACGGTTGGGCTTGGTCCTCGGTGTTCATGTCCCGGGGCTCCTTCCGTGCCACGTGAACGGTTGGGCTAGGTCCTCGGTGTTCATGTCCCGAGGCTCCATCCGTATTTGTTGGATGGTTGGGCTTGGTCCTCGTGCTTTCTCCGAGACTCCTTCCATGCCATGAATTGTGGAATTGCATGCGGTGTGACTCGACACGCGGTGTCGTAATCCCGAGTTAAGGATAGTGTGGCAGGTCTACGGGCTCGCCAATCGTCACACCGATGGGAGTTGACAGTTAGACCTTGGGCAGTTGGGCTTGGTCCTTGGTGTTCACGTCCCGAGGCTCCTTCCGTGCCAAGTGAACGGTTGGGCTTGGTCCTCGTGCTCATTTCCGAGGCTCCTTCCGTGTCATACCATAGGCCAGTCGGGGCTAGGATCTTGGTGCATATTTACCCGAGAGAACCCGTTGAGCCGTAGTACGCATGTGAGCTCCGCTGTTGTGTTCTTAGCATTGAGGCGTACAGAGGCCTAGGCCTGGTAGTGTGGAGACCAGCCTAATAGTGGAGATGCCCGCTCTACTGTCACCATTTGGCCACGACGGTTGATGCCTAGAGGTTAGCTACCTGCTCGAATAGTGGGAACTATAAGTCTGTGTCGACATAGCGATTGCATGCGCCTGATCATGGGTGTGTCATTGCATTGCATACATATCATTGCACTTCATTACATACACAAGACCCTCATCGTATAAGTTTGTATGGGCACTCCTATACGATGAGTTACTTTCTGCTGAACGACCCTCAACTTATATGCTTGTATGGGCACCCATATAAGTTGAGTTACTTACTGTTCTAGATATATGCTCTCTTGCTGCTGTAGATTGTAGATTTGTAAAATAAGACCTTGTTCATTTGTATACTGTTTCTATAGCTATTTATGATATGTACACATACTTCACCTGCTTGTACTACTGATATATATTTAATGTACTTGTTCCTTCCTCCGCCCGGTGCCGAGGAGTCACCGGGGGAGCGGATGTGAAACCACTTAGTCTTTTTGACTAACGGTTGCTACGTCTTCCTTTTTAGGAGGAAACCCCGCAGGTGGGGCAGCAGGCTATGCAGACGGACAGCCAGGCCAGGGTGACAGGGCCTGAAGGGACGGTACCGTCGCTACCGTCGGTTATAAATGTGAGTGAGAGAGAGATTTTGTTGTAGCCCATCGGGGCAATTTTGTTCTCGTACTCTGATATTATAAGCTTGCTGTAGCTTCTTTATTTATAATATTCTGGACATATACTTGGTGTGGATTTGACTTTCATATTATTATGGTTGGGTTGGTAGTTATTTTCTGGTATTTGTTGTAGCCGGCAGAGTAGGCGTCCTGTGGTACAGGCTAGCTCGAGTGCTAGTACTACCGCAAGGCGGCTGTTCTGGGCATAAGACCCCTCTCGTGCCGTGTTTTGTGTTCCGGGAGGGGGGGGGGGTCTTACAAATGGTATCAGAGCTTGCTACGATCCTCCAAGGCGAAAGTCACTTAACAATGGTGCCACCCCCGTTTGATTGGTCAGTTTGGGGACAAGCTGACTTAGCGGAAGCAGTGGTGTGCCCATATGTAATTCACACTAAGTTGTCCATCTTTAACCTTAGATTAGCCAACCTAACCCTAGGTTTGTACCTTATGTGTAGATCCAAGCACATGTTGAGCCAGTAAGGGGCACCCCCGCCCCGTCCGTACCTACAACAATCAGAGCTGGGGCAGACGCTCACAGCTATTCTAGACGCCTTTAGGTCCCAATCTCAGCAGACACCTGTACAACAACAGGGTCCGGGATCTAGTTGGTTAAGCGTTTTCCGAGCTCTCTCCCCTCCCGCTTATATTGGGACAGAGTCGGCAGTGCGTACGGAAGAGTGGCTCGACACTATACAAGAGTTATTGGCAGGAATAAGATGTCCAAACAACATGACGGTGACCCTTGTGGTGACACTCTTAGAGCTGCACGCCAAAAGGTGGTGGAAGTCCCTCATGGGCTCCACTTTTCGTGGAAGAGTGTACACGGACATTAGTTGGAGCGAATTCTCCGAGGCCTTCTTAGAGCATTTCATCCCCTCGGCTGCTCGGGATGGTCTGGAAGAGAGATTTTTGCAACTAAAGCAAGGGTCCATGTCGGTGACAGAGTACCAACGGGAGTTTCAGCACCTGGCTAGATTCGCCGACTCCTATGAGCTGGATGATAGAGGGTATGCCAAACGATTCTACAAAGGCTTGCGAGATCCCCTAAGGCAAGCCCTTTTGTTTATAGCGGACTCTAGTCTGGCGGAGATTATTGATATGGCAAAGAGATTGGAAGCAGACCACTTGGTAAGTGGTAAGAGGCCAGCGGAAGGCGTGATGGAAGCAGGCCCCAGTAATAGAAGGAGATTTGACAATAAAAGAGGAAGAGGATATCGGAGGGGTGGCAGGCGTTTCCCCCAGAACTTTAGAGAGGAGCGCCCGGTTCCACAACCGCCAGCATTACCTCCACCTCCACAGTTTCAGCAACACGGCGGAAGGCAGGAATGGGTGTGCTTTGAATGCAACCAACCGGGCCACATTCGACGCTACTGCCCGCAACTGTTTGGAGATGCGCCTTTTGCTCTCCCTCCAGCAGCCCTGCGGGGGAGAGGGTATGTGCGTGGTCGAGACGAGGACCACGAGGAAGAAACCCCGGACCCGCTCGAGATCAGATGTATGCCCTGGACATGACTCAAGAGCGGAACCCTCAAGAGATGATTGCAGGTACGATTTGAACTAGTCATTTTGCTTCCATTAATATCCTCTAGTTGCTTGAGATATACTAGACATCTAGCTTGAGTATTATTAATGACACTTAGGCACCGTGATGGTCGGCGGGAAACCAGTTTATACGTTATTTGACACCGGTGCCTCACATTCATTCGTGTCTGAAGAATTCATCAAAGATATACACGGAGTGCAATATTTTACGGGTATTGCTCGAAGAGTACGCCTCCCAGACGGATTTGAGATGTAACACCCCTATCCGTCATATATCATATAGCAGTAGGTCCGGCCGGGGCCCGACGCCATATACTACGGACAGACCGGTTGGTTACGCGTTGAAAACATTCAACCAATTATGTCGTCCTACACAACACCTAGCGGAAGCAATTTATTAGGTTGCAAAAGAAATAAGAACCCAGCCACAACAGCATGAATGTCCACTACAAACCTAGGAATGTATACATACATCAAAAGAGAAATGGCCTTAAGGCCTTACACTGTTCACTTAACAAAACGAGTGTTTTCCAAACTTCGGCACGCAGGCCGGCCATACATGAAAAACGGGAAAGAAACATAAGCAATTAGGCCTTCGAGGGCCGGCACAGCAACAAGGGCTTTAGCCCGCTATTTACCGCTCTACTCCGCAGCACCTGCAAGCCACAAACCACCGCCCGGTGGCAAACAATAGCAACGGTCAGCAATGCTGACCAAATTATAATGATCCCGCCCCCACATTCGGGGCGGCAATGCTCTTTCCCTGCACTTTATTAGCATAGGCAATTATATAAAGTATTTGCACTTCACCACAGGCGTGGGCTCGCACGGCCGCACAACCCATGCACTCAGGGCACATTCTCGGCGAACCGGCCAACGTCACGTCAATTCAAGCCATAGACGTTCCCACTCCACCACCGCCTCTTGGACGGTCATCCATATGAGCATTTTGCCTTCCTGGCCTTGGTCACGGCAATTTAAGCCATAGACCGCCGAAGACCCTCATCCATGCCAACGGTC
The DNA here is from genome assembly GCA_039513925.1 of Platanthera zijinensis. NCBI lineage: Eukaryota > Viridiplantae > Streptophyta > Magnoliopsida > Asparagales > Orchidaceae > Platanthera > Platanthera zijinensis. Next base: position 109,643,178 of record CM077085.1, read on the forward strand.
CTACCGAACGACATAGACCGGGTACGGTTCCGCCTGACCCGTGCTCACACCGCAACGACAATTTAACCCATATGTGCAAGCCAAGACTCACCGAGTCCCGTTTCCACCATAACAATCACATAACCCGGTTATGTTCACGTTGGCTCCCCGGCCACCGTGTTGGCAAAACCCGCTTTTGCCCAGTTTTCCGGGTGCACCTTGGAGTTAATCTCCAAGGCTCCCTGATGCAATTTACCATGTAGAAAACCCGAAAACACCCAAACATCCGGATTCTTGCCCGGTTCAAATGCAATGCAACATCACCGATCCGGACCAACATGTCCGAATAGGCTTCACACACAATGTCTATGTCCGTTTACGCATACAGACTCTACACAAGGGGGACTTCACATATCTACCCCAAGGAACGCTCCAACTCTTCGCTCACTCGCGAGAGAGGGCTTCCTATGCAAAGGAAAAGAGGGCTTCACATGCCCAAGTATGAGAAATCGTTACCCTTGCGTTCTTCCGCAGCGCCATCGAAAACTATGCGGTTGAAAAGCACCGCAACGGCGTCACCTCCGCGGATCTGGACTCGGATCGCGATTCGGAGCTCCGAAGCTCCTCCGGCGGCCAGATCTTAGTCTCCTCCTCCAAACTTGCTCTCCCCTCTCTCTAAAACTTAGAGAGAGATTTACTTGGATGGAATGAGGGATTCTAACCCTAAAACCCAGCTAAAACCTCTTAGGAACAGCCCCCCACCGTCGGATCCAAAGCTAAGGAAACGAACGGTCAAGATTAGATCTGAAATCATAAAATCTGGGCCGAACACGGGTTCACACACGGCCGTGTGCCTGGCCGCGTAGCTCATTCGCCGTCTCGACCAAAATTGAAAACCAGCAACACAGCATGTGACACGGCCTCCGACACGCCCGTGTAACCTGCGACACGCCCGTGTAACCTGCGACACACCCGTGTCGGGACCCGTGTCACGCCCCCCGTGTGCAATCGGCCAACAATTCGCAGTCAGAGAGGTACACGGCTTGGTGACACGGCATCAGACACGCCCGTGTCAAACTAGACACACCCGTGTTCGTGCCCGTGTCACTGCCCGTGTATCCCACCGTACAGCCCAGGTGTGACACGGCCTGGGACACGCCCGTGTCCTAGGCCGTGTTCCACCACACGACCATCGTCACCTGAACTGGTCGACTACACGGCCAGCTCGACGGCCCGAGCTCGACACACCCGACACGGCCTCCGACACGCCCGTGTCGGGGCCCGTGTCACCTGCACCAAAACCTTGTCTTGGCCAAACTCGATCCCCGTCGCTCCTACAACATTTTGGGGTGTTACAATTCTACCCCCCTTAAAGAATTTCGTCCACGAAATTAATAAAGGAAAAACAGGACTTAACGTAAAACAGTACATGAGCGGAACAATTCCGGGTACTCCTCGAGCATAGTCTGCTCCTGCTCCCAAGAGAGCTCCTCACGCCCGCAATTATCCCACCGGATCTTAACCATCCGGATCTCCTTGTTACGGAGTCTCTTGACCTCAGCATCTTCGATACAAATGGGCTTGACCCTAGTCGTCAACCCTTCGTCCACCGGCACTTGCTCAGCTACGATCACCTGCGAAGGCTCCTGCATCGCCTTCCGCAACACAGAAATGTGGAACACATCGTGTAACCCACTCAACTCCACCGATAGCTTCAAACGGTATGCAGCTTCGCCGACTCGCTCCAGAACCTCAAAAGGTCCAAGCTATCTTGGGCTCAGCTTCTTCAAGTGTCTCACCCGCGAAACCCCCATGAACGACTTCACTTTCAGGTATACCCAATCGCCTACTGCGAACTCCACGTTCCGGTGCTTGGCATTATAATACTTCGCCTGCCGGTCCTGAGCGATCAACAAGCGCTCCCGAATGATCCGCACTAACGAGGTAGCACTCTCCACCTCCTGCTTCTTGTACAACCTTGCCTCACCCGCTTCAAGCCACGATAACGGCGTGCGACACTTCCTACCATACAGGGTCTCGAAGGGCGCCATTTGTATACTCGCTTGGTAGCTGTTGTTGTATGCGAACTCCACCAAATACAGGTGGTCTTCCCAATGCTTACCGAAATCCAGAACACACATGCGTAGCATGTCCTCCATCGTTCTATTGACCCTCTCGGTCTTCCCATCCGTCTGAGGATGGAAAGCTGTGCTGAACTTTAACTTTGTTCCAGCATCTGCTGCACCAACCTCCAATCATTTGACATGAACCGCCCATCGCGATCACTCACAATACTACGGGGCACACCATGCAGCCTAACAATATTGTCCACGTATAGCTTCGCCAACTTCTCCACCGAGTCATCCTTCCTATGCGGAATGAAATGCGACACCTTGGTTAGCCGATCTACGATCACCCAGATGGCGTCGTTCCCCTTCTGCGACCTTGGCAACCCGTGCACAAAGTCCATAGATATATCGTCGAATTTCCACTCCGGTATAGGCAAGGACTTCAGAAATCCTCCCGGCTTTTGGCATTCCGCCTTCACCAAGGCGCACGTTTGGCATTTAGCCACGTACAACGCCACATCTTTCTTGAGCCCCGGCCACCAAAACAACTTTTTGAGGTCACGGTACATCTTTGTGCTCCCTGGATGGATTGACTACTTGGTATGATGAGCCTCGTACATCAACTCTGCCCGGAGGTTACCCCCGCTTGGGACGCACAACCGATGATCCTTCCTTAACAAACCATCTTCCACCGAGAACTGGGAATTTGACCCATCCAACGCTGCCTCCATAAGCTCCTTCATGGAGTCATCTAACTCCAATGCCTGCCGAACCCGGTCAGCCAGGTCATACTGCACCTCTGTCCAATTTAACATTGCTTTGCCGCTCGTCTGCTTGTCAACACAACAGATCTCAAGCTTCTCCAACTCCCGTACTAGCCACTCATCATGCGCCGAAAACCAGTTGGCTTGGGCGGGAGCCCTGCGGCTCAGCGGATCCGCAACTGCGTTGCCCTTCCCAGGTACATAATGTATTTTGAAGGTGTAGTCCCCTAGGAACTCCATCCACCTCCTCTGCCTCATATTAAGGTTCTTTTGATCCAACAAGTATTTTAGGCTCTTGTGATCGGTGTATATATCGACCCTTATGCCGTTCAGGTAGTGCCTCCACAACTTGAGTGCAAATATCACGGCCGCCAACTCCAAGTCGTGCACCGGATAATTTCTTTCATGCACCTTCAACTGACGCGATCCATATGCTATCACGCTCCCATGCTGCAACAACACGCAGCCCAAGCCACTACCCGAAGCGTCGCTATACACCTCAAAGCCCTCGGTCCCACTCGGCGAACTAAGCACTGGCGCCGTGGTCAACCGTCTCTTCAGCTCCTCAAAAGCTTGCACGCACTCTTGCGTCCACAAGAATTTCTGATCCTTCCTTGTCAACTTCGTGAGAGGTAATGCTAACCGCGAGAAGTTCTCTACAAAGCGCCTGTAATATCCGGCAAGCCCGAGAAAACTACGGACTTCTGCGATAGAAGACAACGCAGGCCACTCCCGTATCACAACAATATTCGCCGGATCCACCGCTATACCTTCCCCACTCACTATATGACCAAGGAACGCTACCGAGGGTAGCCAGAACTCGCACTTGGAGAATTTCGCATAAAGCTCATTCCTCCTCAAAGTCTCCAACACCAGATGCAAGTGCTTGAAGTGATCTTCTTCGCACTGCGAGTACACCAAAATATCATCAATAAAGACGATAACAAAGCGATCCAGGAAATCTCGGAACGTCCTGTTCATCAAGTCCATAAATACTGATGGCGCATTCGTCAGTCCAAACGGCATGACCGTTAACTCGAAATGCCCATACCTTGTGCTGAATGCCATCTTCGGGATATCACACTCCCTGATCCTCAGCTGATAGTATCCCGACTTCAAGTCCAACTTGGAGTATACCGACGATCCGACTAACTGATCAAAGAGATCATCAATCCTCGGGATCGGGTACTTATTCTTCTCCGTCAGCTTGTTCAACTCTCTGTAATCGATACTGTTGGGTATTGTATCCACAATGTACCTGATTTGAAGAAGCCCCTGTACAAGCTAAGGTAAATAGACTATGTATTTGATGAATTTCTTCTAGTTGTGCTTGCAGTTATTTCATGCTAAGTACACACCAATGTCAGGGTGCAGTGGGTCAATATACACGGGTCTGTGCAACGTAATCCCTCGTTGAGCAAATCAGTGTGTTGGCCTACGTGTACTCTCTCTATTGGGGTGTACTTTATTTCAAGTACAGGGCTATGATAAAGCAAGAGCAGACAAGGAGCAAGGATGGGCTAATGACCATCTCACGGGTTGAAAGACGAGAATCGTCTAAGTGTAAATCGTCGAGAATCACTAGGTGATTCTCACCGATTCGTCGAGAATCACCAGTGATTCTCGACGAGTCGTCGAGAATCACTAGTTGATTCTTGCCGGGTTGGGCCGGCTGTCTCGACGCAGTCAGAAAAATCATCTAAGGCAGAATCGACGAGAATCACCAAGTGATTCTCGCCGATTCGTCGAGAATGACTTTTCATTCTCGACGAGTCGGCGAGAAGCCAAGGTGATTCCCACCGATTCTCCCCGGCCTCTATAACCTGTGCTGCCAGAATTTTCCAAGTAGAATTCGGCAAGAATCGTAAGTGATTCTCGCCGATTCGTCGAGAATCACACACGATTCTCGCCGAATTTGACTTGGGTATTTTTCCGACTCTGCCTGGACCGGTCCACGACATCTGCGGGATTTTGAACCGGACATCGGTCTTACTGCTGGTGGGGCCCACAACGGTCATCTCTTGACCTATTGTATAAATACTCTGGTATTTGTGTACAGTAAAAGATAGACAGACAATATAGGAAAGATAGCGGCCGACTAACCCTAATCTCGCGAACTTGCTCCGCCTCCGTCGCCGCAGCCGATCACCGAAGTCGATCTCGATCTCCTCCAGATCCTCGGTGATAGAAGCTTAGTTCTGCACATCGTCTCACGTGTCTATCCAAAGATCTTTTGTCTCTTGATTTGAGATAGGGAAATCTTTCCCCGTCCGAATCGATCGAGACGATCGATCCTCGTGTGACCGTTGGTAGACCTTGCCGACTTCGCTAAGAAGATTGGATCTCCAGTGCTTTGCTGCTGTTTTCAGTTGCCGCCGCCAACACCGAAAGCGTCGCCGCCATTCGCCGTCGCCGGTCTCGGGGAGATTCTCTCCAAGTGAGATCTAGGGTTGTGGACTCTTTATTGACTTCAAGAATACGTCGTCGAACGAAGAGGGACACCTTAGTCTCCATACATTGTTTGTATTTCTTACAAGCTATTTTCATTTCTTTGTAAAGGACCGATTGGTCTCTAGTTGTAGGGTTGTGTGCAACCCGTGTTGTGGGAGTGTTGACTCCTACGTGTGGAAGGGTTCCTTCTGTTAGTGTAAGGATTGGATTTCAATCCTGTTGGTGAAGTGACCGAGTCGTCCCTGGTTGGGAGATAGGTCAAAGGGGGAAAGTGGACGTACCCAAATCGGGGAACCACTATAAATTGCTTGTGTATTTTTTGTGCTGTGGTGTTTTCTTTTCTTGTGCAGGTAAAACCTTAATTCCGCAAATACGCTGCAAAGACACCTATCCCCCCCATACGTGTAAGTAGTTGACACTAGGTGGACTTTCAAGTGGTATCAGAGGGAGGTTGCTCATCAAAAAGGTTCACACCTTGAGTAAAATCCTGCCACCAGTGTCAAGAAGAAGACCGATATCTTCCATGGACGGACTCAAGCACTCCGGCAAAATCCCCGTATGCACCAGACTGAACTTTCCTATCTGGAAGGAAAGAATCAGATTCTACATGGAAGCAGTCGACCCCCGGCCCTTCATGATAATGGAGGAGGGACCTTACATTCCCACCAAGGACTCCACCATTGATCCGACCAGGAAAGTGCCCAAGAAACTTTCGGAAATGGACAAAGACGAAATGGTGCTGTTCGGACTCGACAAGAAAGCTCAGAACATCCTGGTAAGCGCAGTTGATGACTCTATGATGCAGAACTTCAGCAACTGCAGGACAGCCAGGGATCTCTGGAGCTGTCTGATCGTCCTAATGGTGGGCACAGATGAAGTGAGGGACGATCGAAGATCCCTCCTCAATCAGAAATATGAGGCCTTCAGGCAAGGGCCAAAGGAGGAGATCGGAGTCACCTTCGAAAACTTCCTCAAGATCGTCAATAAACTCAAAGGATATGGAAGAGTGTTCACTGACGGTGAACTCAATGATAAGTTCCTTAGGTCCCTCACTAAGGAGTGGGACACAAAGATCTGCGCCATCCGCGAGTTTGGCAGACTTGCGGAAACTGATCCACAGATTATATTCGGGAAGCTCATGTCCTATGAGCTTCAGTTGAACACAAGGAAGGCTGAAGAGGAAGCAGAGAAAGCCGCGGCCAAGGAAAAGACGGTGGCCCTGAAAGCCAATCAATCCAGAAAGGGCAAGGGTGTCGCTTCTTCCCGTGCGTGGAAGAGGGATGAGGAGGAAGACTCTGAGCCAAGCTCCTCCGGCTCAGAGTTATCTGAGGAAGATTTATCCCTTATCACACGGGAATTCAAGAAGTTCCTCAAGCTGAGGAATCAGAGAAAGAGAAACGGCTCCTCCTCAAGAGATCAGAAGAAGAACTATTCCTCTGACAGGTATGTTTCCAAACCGAACAAACACCGCTCTTCTGACATTACATGCTTTGGTTGCAACAAGCCAGGACACGTCGTGGCCGACTGCCATCAAGGCAAGAGGGAAAAGGGAAAGGGAGAGGAGCACAGGTCCTCAAAAGACAAGAAGAAGGAGAGGAGTTATATCGAAAAGAAGCCAAAGACGCTGAGTGAATCTGACATGTCAGACACCAGCGATGATGAGGAAGTCTACTTTGGGCTAATGGGTCGCTCTGACTCAGAAGGAGAATGCCCCCCATTTACTGGGAAGGTAAAAGCTCACACCCCTCTATCCGACTCTGACTCTGATCCTGAGTCTCAGGATGATGAACCTGAGGATAGCCCTTCTGCCCTTGAAGCTGAGCTCCTCGAGAAGTATGAGCTTCTGCTCAATACATTCCTGAAATATCGAAAGAAACTGAAGGCTGAGAAAAAGGAAGTTAAATTCCTTAAAGGTGAAAGTGTATCCCTGAGGGAAGAGATCACCAGTTTGATCTCCCTCCGACAGGAGCACTTGGACCTGACTTCTAAGCATTCAGAGTCTCTTAAGCTCCTTGATCTTAAGCAGGAGGAAGTCGACAAGTTGGAAGAACTACTTGCGGCAGAAAGGAAGATCGTCAAGAGCTTCTCTATGCCAAAAACTGTTCTTCCATTAGTTGATACCTTCTCTGCTCAAGCCAAAAGAGCTGGTTTGGGGCATGTAGGGGTATCTAGCTCCTCATCCAGGAGAAACAGGAACAGGAGGAAGAATAAGGCTGCCAAGAAAGCCTCTGCTGATGAGAAAGGAAAGGCCCCACTCAGCCCTGTTGAGTTCAGAAAGCCTAGCTTTCCCTGTAACCAACATGACTTTGAGTCAACATATGGGCATCACTTCAGGCCCTCGGTTGCAAAGCCGAAGAGCCGATATGATGGGTGGACCTTTCCCCGTAACTTCAGTGAGAGTGTCTTCAAGGCACCTTATGAGGAAATCCACTTGGGAAATTATGGTCAATTCTCTAGCGGCCATAATAGGAAGCAGGCACCTAAGACCAAGCCTGTTACACTGAAAAGCCAAGAGGTGAAGAAGTCATGTGACTGTGGTCATCATGTTGCCTCCACCTCCAGGTCTTCGGCCCCAGCTGAACCCCACGTTTCAAGGGTAAAGCAGGCGCCCAAGAGGAAGTATAACAGGTTTGACTGCTGGTGCTGTGGCAAAATTGGTCACTTTGTCGTGGATTGTTGGTTTAATCCAAGGTATAACGAGACTCCTTATGTTAGCAATGCGAGGCCGACCACTCGTAGAGTTAACCAATCGAGGGGGAGTATGCTAACAAGGAATCTAGGACCCAAGTTCGATTGGGTTCCTAAGGCAAATTAATTCTGTTTTGCAGGGATGTCCAAAGGCCAACAAAACTCCTATTTGGTATTTGGACAGTGGATGCTCCCGTCACATGACCGGGACAAGAAGCCTGCTGAGAGAGTACTCTCCAGTCGAGGATGGACCCAAAGTCATATTTGGGGGATCTGATCGGGGAGTCACCAGAGGTTACGGTACGATTTCCAACGGTATACTCTCTATCACTAATGTGGCTTATGTCGAAGGGTTAAATCATAACCTGATCAGCGTAAGCCAGTTATGTGATAAAGGGTATGACGTTAAGTTCTGCAAGGATAAATGCCTAATAATATCATGTAACTCTTCGGAGACCGTATTAACTGGCATTAGGAGCAGAAATATTTTCTGTTTAGATTTTCTTAGTTTAGATTCTTCTACTCCAGTATGCCTCGTTGCTAAAGGCAGTGCATCTCTTTGTGAACAATGGCACAAGAGATTGGCACACATTAATTAAAAGACAATTAATATGCTGTTTTCCAAAGACTTAGTAAGGGATGCTCCCAGTATTAAGTGCATCAAAGATAGTCCATGTCCTGCATGTCAGATTGGCAAGCAGACTCGGGCTACCTTTAAGGGCATCCCAGACAAAGATTCCTCCAGATGTCTATATCTTCTGCACATGGACCTGTTTGGTCCAATGCAAGTTCATAGCTTAGGAGGGAAGTCGTATACGCTAGTGATTGTAGATGATCACTCTCGGTTTACGTGGGTGTTCTTTTTAAAACGCAAGTCTGATACGTTTGACATCTTCACCAGTTTTGTCAAGCAGATATAGAACGAACTTAACTGCTCAGTGGTCAAAATCAGAAGTGATCACGGAACAGAGTTTGAGTCTGGGGCTATGACAGAGTTCTGTGAAGAGCTTGGTATCTTTCATGAGTTCTCCTCCCCTCGCACTCCTCAACAGAATGGAGTGGCGGAGAGGAGAAATAGAACACTCATTGAAGCGTGCACGACAATGTTGAATGACGCTTCTCTCCCAGAATACTTCTGGGCCGAGGCTGTCAATACGGCCTGTCATGTACAAAACCGGGCGTTGATTAACAAGAGCCATCGTAAGACTCCTTATGAGCTACTGAAAGGCAAGAAACCAACCATGTCCTATCTGAGGATTTTTGGCTGCAAGTGTTATGTACTGAATAATGGGAAGTACCCTCGTACTAAGTTTGGTGAAAAATGCTTCGAAGGCATATTCATGGGCTATAGTAGCCACAGCTGGGCTTATAGAGTTTTCAACAAGAAAACCCTAGTGGTAGAGGAATCAATAAATGTTGTATTTGATGAAGGAAGCTTGCTTAACTGCAAGACTTCTAGTTGTCTTCCTGAAGCTGCAGGTGCCAGACTCGAAAAGCTACAACTGGATGATCCCGAGAAAGATGCAACTCCAAAATATGTCAAGGTCTCCACATCAATGCCTATCGGAGAAGTTGAAGATCAAAATGAGGCAAATCCTTTAGAAGAAGGAGATGCCCAAGAAATAGTCGAAGCTCCTGATGCAAGACTTCTAGAGCTCAGACACGTGAGGGATCATCCCAGAAATCAAATCATTGGAGATCCCCGAGACTGTGTCCGAACTCGCCGAGGTACTCTTAACGAGATCTTGCATCTTAGCTTTCCGTCGCAGGTGGAGCCAAAGAAGTTCGATGAAGCGAACAAAGACGCATCGTGGATTTTGGCCATGCAAGAGGAGCTGCATCAATTCGAAAGATGCGAAGTCTGGACGCTGGTTCCCAGACCGAAGACGCAAAATGTGATTGACACCAAGTGGATCTTCAGAAACAAGTTGGATGAACATGGAGTCATCATCAAGAACAAAGCCAGAATGGTGGCTCAAGGATACAGACAGGAGGAGGGGATTGACTTTGACCAGACGTTTGCACCAGTTGCTCGGCTCGAGGCAATCCGGCTATTCCTAGCCTATGCCTCTCACAAAGGATTCACAATCTATCAGATGGATGTGAAATTGGCTTTCTTGAATGGAGCTTTGAAAGAGGAAGTATACGTTGCTCAACCTCCAGGTATTGTCAATCCTACTTATCCTAATCATGTATATTTTCTTAATAAAGCACTATATGGCCTAAAAAAAGCTCCTCGAGCTTGGTATGAGACATTGTCTAGTTTTCTTCTTGAGAACAAGTTCTCTAGAGGAAAAATAGATAAGATATTGTTTCTCAGGGAAGTCAAAGGCAAGATTTTGCTGGTGCAAATCTATGTTGATGACATTATATTCGGCTCAACGGACAACAATCTTTGCAAAAAGTTTTTTAAACTTATGCAAGGAAATTTTGAAATGAGCAGTATGGGAGAGCTGAAGTATTTCTTGGGACTTCAAGTAAAACAGTCTGAGGAAGGAATCTTCATTTCTCAGACGAAGTTCACAAATGAACTTCTCAAGAAATTCGGAATGGAGAATGCAACCTCTATGAGGACTCCAATGGGATCCACCATGTCTCTGGATAAGGATCAGAAAGGGAAACCTTTTGATGAAACCACATACAGAAGCATCATTGGATCTCTGCTCTATCTTACTGCGAGTAGACCGGATATCATGTTCTCCACATGTGTTTGTGCCAGATATCAGGTGAACACTAAGGAATCTCATTATGTCGCTGTAAAGCGAATTCTCAGATACCTTAAAGGTACCCCTAATCTTGGCTTATGGTACCCGAGAAGCAATGATGTCGAGCTAATAGGGTTTTCAGATGCTGATTTTGCAGGAAGTAGGGATGACAGGAAAAGCACCTCCGGGACGTGTCAATTCCTCGGAAGAAGGCTTATTTCATGGAACAGCAAGAAGCAGAATTGTGTAGCAACCTCCTCTGCAGAGTCTGAGTACATCTCGGCTGGCAGCTGTTGCGCACAACTCCTATGGATAAGAAACCAGTTAGCCCACTATGATCTCAAGTTCAAGGAAGTACCGATGTACTTCGACTCCTCCAGTGCAATTGCTTTTGCCAACAATCCGGTTTCGCACAGCAAAACGAAGCATATTGAAGTGCGTTACCATTTCATTCGGGAGCACGTGGAGAACAAGGACATCTCTCTCTGCTATGTTCCCACTAACAAGCAGATTGCAGACATTTTCACAAAGCCCCTTGACGAGGCCAATTTCAGTATGTTCAAAACTGAATTGGGGATGCTAAACTACGAAGAATGAAGACTACAGGAGCTCAAGGCTCATGCGCCTAGGGGGAGCCTCTGCTAGGAATTTAGTGAAAGCAAAGGTACAAGAACTGAGGGGGAGCATGGTGTCACATGCTTCAGTCCCCGATTTGCAGAAGCCGAAAAGGGGGAGATTACCCTCTCGGCTAAGGTGGCTCCAAGTTTGCTCTCAAGAAATTGGTAATGAATATCTCTCTCAACTCCATTTTAAGTTTATGATTTTCATTCCTTTATGCTCTATTCACCTTAGCTTGTAGGGTTTAGGCTTCTTCAAATAGGGGGAGATTGTTGGGTATTGTATCCACAATGTACCTGATTTGAAGAAGCCCCTGTACAAGCTAAGGTAAATAGACTATGTATTTGATGAATTTCTTCTAGTTATGCTTGCAGTTATTCCATGCTAAGTACACACCAATGTCAGGGTGTAGTGGGTCAATATACACGGGTCTGTGCAATGTAATCCCTCGTTGAGCAGATCAGTGTGTTGGCCTACGTGTACTCTCTCTATTGTGGTGTACTTTATTTCAAGTACAGGGCTATGATAAAGCAAGAGCAGACAAGGAGCAAGGATGGGCCAATGACCATCTCACGGGTTGAAAGACGAGAATCGTCTAAGTGTAAATCGTCGAGAATCACTAGGTGATTCTCACCGATTCGTCGAGAATCACCGGTGATTCTCGACGAGTCGTCGAGAATCACTAGTTGATTCTTGCCGGGTTGGGCCAGCTGTCTCGACGCAGTCAGAAAAATCATCTAAGGCAGAATCGATGATAATCACCAAGTGATTCTCGCCGATTCGTCGAGAATGACTTTGCATTCTCGACGAGTCGGCGAGAAGCCAAGGTGATTCCCACCGATTCTCCCCGGCCTCTGTAACCTGTGCTGCCAGAATTTTCCAAGTAGAATTCGGCGAGAATCGTAAGTGATTCTCGTCGATTCGTCGAGAATCACCCACGATTCTCGCCGAATTTGACTTGGGTATTTTTCCGACTCTGCCTGGACCGGTCCACGACATCTGCGGGATTTTGAACCGGACTTCGGTCTTACTACTGGTGGGGCCCACAACGGTCATCTCTTGACCTATTGTATAAATACTCTGGTATTTGTGTACAGTAAAAGATAGACAGACAATATACGAAAGATAGCGGCCGACTAACCCTAATCTCGCGAACTTGCTCCGCCTCCGTCGCCGCAGCCGATCACCGAAGCCGATCTCGATCTCCTCCAGATCCTCGGTGATAGAAGCTTAGTTCTGTACAGCGTCTCACGTGTCTATCCAGAGATCTTTTGTCTCTTGATTTGAGATAGGGAAATCTTTCCCCGTCCGAATCGATCGAGACGATCGATCCTCGTGTGACCGTTGGTAGACCTTGCCGACTTCGCTAAGAAGATTGGATCTCCAGTGCTTTGTTGCTGTTTTCAGTTGCCGCCGCCAACACCGAAAGCGTCGCCGCCATTCGCCGCCGCCGGTCTCGGGGAGATTCTCTCCAAGTGAGATCTAGGGTTGTGGACTCTTCGTTGACTTCAAGAACACGTCGTCGAACGAAGAGGGACACCTTAGTCTCCATACGTTGTTTGTATTTCTTACAAGCTATTTTCATTTCTTTGTAAAGGACCGATTGGTCTCTAGTTGTAGGGTTGGGTGCAACCCGTGTTGTGGGAGTGTTGACTCCTACGTGTGGAAGGGTTCCTTCCGTTAGTGCAAGGATTGGATTTCAATCCTGTTGGTGAAGTGACCGAGTCGTCCCTGGTTGGGAGATAGGTCGAAGGGGGAAAGTGGACGTACCCAAATCGGGGAACCACTATAAATTGCTTGTGTATTTTTTGTGCGGTGGTGTTTGTTTTCTTGTGCAGGTAAAACCTTAATTCCGCAAATACGCTGCAAAGACACCTATCCCCCCCATAGGTGTAAGTAGTTGACACTAGGTGGACTTTCAGATACACAACCGCATACTACCATCCTTCTTCTTAACGAAGAGGACCGGTGCGCTCCAAGGCGACGAGCTTGGACGCACATACCCTTGCTCTATCAGCTCCTCTAGCTGAACTTTCAACTCTGCCATCTCCTTAGGCGCCAACCTATACGGAGCACGTGACACCGGTTTGGCCCCCGGTACGAGCTCGAAGGTGAAATCAATCTCCCGCTGCGGTGGGGCCCCGGGAAGACTATCCGGGAACACATCGGGGTATTCACAAACCACGGGAATGCTATCCAACGTGGAATTTGGCTCCACCGCCCCCACTATTGCGAAGAACAGCTCCGCTCCAGCACGAACTGCCTTTACCACCTAAAGAGCAGACATCAGCGTCTTGCTCAACCCCTTGAGTCCCTCGAATGTTGGCCCCCGCCCAACACCCAGCTTGACCTCCTTCCGGTCACAGTCAATCCAAGCTTTCTGCTCCGAAAGCCAATCCATCCCAAAGATCACGTCAAACTCTACTAGCGACAGCAATGACGCTAGCAAGTCGAACTCTTGGCTCCCAATGTGAACCTTTACGGCGCACACCCTGTCCGCATGCATCAGACACCCATTCGGTAGCAGCACATCCAACTTGTCCTTCGCCATCGAAGAAGGGACTCCGATGCGCGATATGAAACTTTCAGACAAGAAGGAATGTGAAGCTCCCGTGTCGAACAGTGCCTGTGTCGGACTATCACTAATCACAACAAAGCCTATGCAAACAATATTAGGCTAACAAGCAATAGATAACGGTATTAAAGCTAACTTGCTATAAATTAACTCATACCTGTCACCACATCCGCTTGCTTGATGGCCTCCTGCTGGCCCAAGTTATAGACTCTGGGCTGAGTCGGAGCATAGTGGGACGCGGTCGACTCCACCGCTTTGCCCTTCTCCTCGTAGGTAGCTCCTTGTTTCCTTTCGGACTTTGAGCGACCACTCCAGCAATCACCGGCAAAGTGTCCCGTCTTTCCACACGTGAAACAAGCGCCCGGGGTTCGATTGGTAGTTGCCCCCGAGGCACCTGAAGAAGCTGGACCCGACGTCTTAGCTTTCTTATAGAATCTGCGGTAGCCCGACTTCGACGTAGTCGGTGCCTTGAACTCCGCTTTCTTACTACCAGATTCCTTCTTCGCTTGGACATTCTTCATGTCCTTCTCCAAGGACCGGGCCGAATTGACCAGGGTCATGAAACCCTGCGCCTTGGGCCCCGACAGTAGCAATCTTAAATCGTCTCTTAGCCCTTCATAGAAGCGGCTCGTCTTGCGCTCCTCGTCTGCGAAGGTAGCGCCGGCATATCTCCCCAACCGAGTAAACTCGTGGAGGTACTCATCAACGGTGCAATCCCCTTGCACCAACTTCTGAAATTCGCTTTCTAGCGCAATTCTCTGCGCCGAGGGGAGGTATCGAGCCATGAATAGTCTCGCAAACTCCTCCATCGAAACTTCGGCCAACGGCCTTCCCCTCAACTGGTGTAGCTCTAGGCATTCCCACCATAACCTTGCGTCCCCATCCAAAAGGAACGTCGCTATAGTGGTTTTCTGCCACTCTTCCGTTTCCGTCGCAGTCATCACCCTGTTGACCCTTGAGAGCCAATCCTCTGCTTCGGTCGGGTTTCTGCCCCCGTGAATACCGGTGGATGAAAGCCCATCACGTTCTTCAGTTGTCTTTCAGTTGCTCTCCGAGGCAACTCTGGCTCCAAAACTACTTGCTCAACCCTCCTTTGCTCTGTCGTCTGAAGCGGTACTTGCTCCACAGCAGGAGCAGGCTGCTGCACCTGCCGTGCAGGCTGCATATTGATCATTGCCATGACCGCTTCTGCCACCAACCTAATGGTCTCGGCAGACGGAGGTGTTGCAGGTGCATCGCTTGGCGCACTGCTCGCCTCAGAACCTGGCCATTCAGACGGCCCAGCACCACTTCTGGTCACCTATAATCGTGCAAAAACACCGATAAGCGACCAAACACTACAGCAAACAACAATAATAGTAACACGCAGGTTCCTCAAACATGTATATTTTCATTCCTATGTGGACATTCATGGGTTCTTTTCATGTTATAACGATGACGCACACATGTGCTCACCACCCCTTAAAGTGAATTTGTCCACGAATTCATTTAAGCTTGACCGAAACCAGAAGTCTGATACCAATTTGTAACACCCCTATCCGTCATATAGCATATATCAGTAGGTCCGGCCGGGGCCCGACGTGATATACTACGGACAGACCAGTTGGTTACGCGTTGAAACCATTCAACCAATCATGTCATCCTACGCAACACCTAGCGGAAGCAATTTATTAGGTTGCAAAAGAAATAAGAACCCAGCCACAACAGCATGAATGTCCACTACAAACCCAGGAATGTATACATACATCAAAAGAGAAATGGCCTTAAGGCCTTACACTGTTCACTTAACAAAAGGAGTGTTTTCCAAACATCGGCACGCAGGCCGGCCATACATGAAAAACGGGAAAGAAACATAAGCAATTAGGCCTTCGAGGGCCGGCACAGCAACAAGGGCTTTAGACCGCTATTTCCCGTTCTGCTCCGCAGCACCTGCAAGCCACAAACCACCGCCCGGTGGTAAATAATAGCAACGGTCAGTAATGCTGACCAAATTATAACGATCCCGCCCCCACATTCGGGGCGGCAATGCTCTTTCCCTGCACTTAATTAGCATAGGCAATTATATAAAGTATTTGCACTTCACCACAGGCGTGGGCTCGCACGGCCACACACCCCGTGCACTCAGGGCACATTCTCGGCGAACCGGCCAACGTCACGTCAATTCAAGCCATAGACGTTCCCAATCCACCACCGCCTCTTGGACGGTCATCCATATGAGCATTTTGCCTTCCTGGCCTTGGTCACGATAATTTAAGTCATAGACCGTCGAAGACCCTCATCCATGCCAACGGTCCTACCGAACGACATAGACCGGGTATGGTTCCGCCTGACCCGTGCTCACACCGCAACGATAATTTAAGCCATATGCGCAGGCCAAGACTCACCGAGTCCCGTTTCCACCACAACAATCACAAAACCCGGTTATGTTCACGTTGGCTCCCCGGCCACCGTGTTGGCAAAACCCGCTTTTTCCCAGTTTTCTGGGTGCACCTTGGAGTTAATCTCCAAGGCTCCCTGATGCAATCTACCATGTAGAAAACCCAAAAACACCCAAACATCCGGATTCTTGCCCGGTTCAAATGCAATGCAACATCACCGATCCGGACCAACATGTCCGAATAGGCTTCACACATAATGCCTATGTCCGTTTACGCATACGGACTCTACACAAGGGGGACTTCACATATCTACCCCAAGGAACGCTCCAACTCTTCGCTCACTCGCGAGAGAGGGCTTCCTATGCAAAGGAAAAGAGGGCTTCATATGCCCAAGGATGAGAAATCGTTACCCTTGCGTTCATCCGCGGCGCCATCGAAAACTATGCGGTTGAAAAGCTCCGCAACGGCGTCACCTCCGCCGATCTGGACTCGGATCGCGATTCGGAGCTCCGAAGCTCCTCCGGCGGCCAGATCTTATTCTCCTCCTCCAAACTTGCTCTCCCCTCTCTCTAAAACTTAGAGAGAGATTTACTTGGATGGAATGAGGGATTCTAACCCTAAAACCCAGCTAAAACATCTCAGGAACAGCCCCCCACCGTCGGATCCAAAACCAAGGAAACGAACGGTCAAGATTAGATCTGAAATCATAAAATCTGGGCCGAACACGGGTTCACACACGGCCGTGTGCCTGGCCGTGTAGCTCATTCACCGTCTCGACCAAAATTGAAAACCAGCAACACGGCATGTGACACGACCTCCGACACGCCCATGTCACCTGCGACACGCCTGTGTCGGGACCCGTGTCACGCCCCCCGTGTAAAATCGGCCAACAATTCGAATTCAGAGAGGTACACGGTTTGGTGACACGGCATCAGACACGCCCGTGTCAAACTAGACACGCCCGTGTTCGTGCCCGTGTCACTGCCCGTGTATCCCACCGTACAGCCCAGGTGTGACACGGCCTGGGACACGCCCGTGTCCTAGGCCGTGTTCCACCACACGACCATCGTCGACCTGAACTGGTCGACTACATGGCCAGCTCGACGGCCCGAGCTCGACACGCCCGACACGGACTCCGACACGCCCGTGTCGGGGCCCGTGTCACCTGCACCAAAACCTTGTCTTGGCCAAACTCGATCCCTGTCGCTCCTACAACATTTTGGGGTGTTACATGAGATGACGGCAACCGCGAAGTGTGAGTTAGAGATAACCATTGGGGGAAAGACCTTTGATACCCCTGCCACAATTTTGAGAATACCAGAGTTCAACCTCATTCTGGGTATGGCGTGGCTGGATTGGCACCATGCAAGAATCGACTATGC
Source organism: Platanthera zijinensis (assembly GCA_039513925.1). Lineage (NCBI taxonomy): Eukaryota > Viridiplantae > Streptophyta > Magnoliopsida > Asparagales > Orchidaceae > Platanthera > Platanthera zijinensis. The sequence continues at coordinate 109,660,787 of CM077085.1, forward strand.
GGAGAAGCGTATCTATTTGAGACACGGGGATACTGATGAAGTCTTCCAAGGTATAAATTTCGCACGACGAATATTGTTATCCTCAATCCAGAACTTGAAAGCTCACATGAGAGGGGATGAAGTCTACATGATGCGATTCGAACTAAAAGAGATGAAGGTAGATGTGAAGGATGTGCGGGTAGCATGGGATTTCCCTGAGGTATTTCCCGAGAAATTGCCAGGGTTACCCCCGCATAGAGAAGTGGATTTTCAGATTAATCTTGTACCAGGAGCTAAGCCTGTCTCCAGGACCCCTTATCAGATGGCCCCAAAAGAACTTGCGGAGTTTAGAGTGCAATTGCAGGAGTTGGTAGAATCAGGGTTTGTTCGCCCCAGCTCGTCGCCTTGGGGAGCCCCTGTTCTATTCATCAAGAAGAAAGATGGAACCCTGCGTTTATGTATATACTATCGGGAACTCAACCGACTGACAGTACGGAACACCTACCCGTTACCTCGGATCGATGAGTTGTTCGACCAACTGGTGGGAGCGCATTGGTTCTCCAAGCTAGACTTACGCTCGGGGTACTACCAATTGAGAATACAGGAGGATGATATACAGAAAACGGCTTTCAGCTCAAGGTACGGCTTATATGAGTTCACAGTGATGCCGTTTGGACTCACCAATGCCCCATCAGCTTTCATGAGCTTGATGAATAAAGTGTTTGAGCCCTACTTAGATGTCTTCGTCATTGTGTTCATTGACGACATCCTGGTCTACTCGAAGACGGAGGAAGAACATGTCGGATATTTGGCCTTGGTACTGGAGAAGTTAAAGGAGCACACCCTATTCGCCAAGTTTAGCAAGTGTGAATTCTGGCTTAGGGAAGTTGCTTTCTTGGGTCACGTAATCAGTAGGGCTGGACTAGCTGTGGATCCGGCCAAGGTGCGTGTCGTGAAGGAGTGGTCATCTTTGAAGTCAGCGGCCGATGTGAGGAGTTTTCTTGGACTTGCCGGATACTACCACAAGTTCATTAAAGGATTCTCCAAGATTGCCCTCCCGCTTACTTCCTTGACAAAGAAAGGAGTGCCATTTGAGTGGACACCCCAGTGTGAAGCGGCATTCCAGGAATTGAAGGATAGACTTACCTCCGTCCCCCATCCTTGTCCTTCCGTCTGGGAAGGAAGGATTCCAAGTTTACACGGACGCGTCTTATCAGGGGTTGGGAGCGGTGTTGATGCAGCACGGACACGTAATTGCTTATGCTTCAAGATAATTGAAGAAGCATGAAATCAATTACCCGGTGCATGATTTGGAGCTAGGAGCAGTGGTGTTCGCCTTGAAGGTATAGAGGCATTATCTATACGGCATCCACTGCGAAATCTTCTCGGATCATAAAAATTTGAAGTACGTCCATACCCAGAAGGAATTGAACTTAAGACAACGACGGTGGTTAGAGTTTCTATGCGACTATGAGTTCACCTTGAACTACCACCCCGGAAAAGCAAACTCGGTAGCCGATGCGTTGAGTAGGAAAGTACCCAGCTCGAACCCAGAATCTCGATTGATGAGCATGGAGTTGGCACGGATGATCGAGGAGATTGACATCACCTTAATATTTAAGGCTTCTTCGGAATATACGGAGTACCTATCCAGCATGAGCATAGTTTGTGATATCCGGGACCGGATCTGAGTGGAGCAAGGATTGGATGCGGCTTTGGCCCCGTCAATAAAGTTAATCGAAGACGGGACTACCGATGAGTACACACTAAAGGACGGCCTCGTTTACTTTTGCGGCCTACTCTACATTCCCAAAGGTGGCAAAATCCGGGAGGATATTATGAGAGAAGCACATTGCTCTCAATATTCCGTGCACCTAGGTATTTCAAAGATGTACGCCGGCTTACGGAAGACGATGTGTTGGCCAGGGATGAAGAAAGATGTCCGGTACTTTGTCACGCATTGTGAAGCCTGCCAAAGAGTGAAGGCGGAATGTAGGAGCCCCGGTGGCCTGTTGCAGTCGTTGCAAATCCCCGAATGGAAGTTCGAGGATATATCCATGGACTTCGTACATGGGCTACCTCGCTCCCGCTCAGGGAATGATTCAGTGTGGGTGATCGTTGATCGCCTGACGAAGGTTGCCCGGTTCATTCCTATGAAGAAGGAGGCTCATGTGGATGTCTTGGTACGCCTGTTTGTGGAACAATTTGTACGGTATCACGGCGTACCCAAGACGATAGTTTCGGACCGTGATGGTCGTTTCACCTCCAAGGAGTGGAAGGCGGTACAAACGTATTTGGGCTCACGTCTTACCTTCAGTACCGCATTTCATCCTCAGACGGACGGACAGTCTGAACGGACCATCCGAACATTGGAAGATCTGTTGAGGTTGTGTGTGATAGATAGGGGAGAGCCGTGGGAGAGACTCTTGCCCTTGGTGGAATTCTCCTATAACAATAGCCATCAAGCTAGTATTGGCATGACGCCCCATGAAGCCCTATATGGAAGGAGGTGTAAGACCCCCTTGTCTTGGGTGCAAGATGAAGACCCGAAGACTTTGGGAATTGAGTACATAGATGACACTGATGCGGTGGTTAGGATGATAAGGGATCGTATGTTGGAGGCTCAAAGTCGGCAGGCGAAGTATTACAATGCAAGGCACCGTATGGTGGAATTTCAAGTGGGTGATAAGGTGTTTCTAAAAATCCGGCCGATGCATGGAGTGTCACGAGTGCGAGGAGTGAAGAAGCTCAGTCCACGGTATGTTGGGCCCTATGTCATATTGGAAAGGGTTGGCCCTTTGGCCTACCGACTGGAGCTACCGCCCGAGCTAGAGAATCTCCACGATGTGTTCCATGTATCGTCGCTTCGGAAGGCGCTGTTACGGCCTGAACAATACATCCCCACAACTGATGGTACTGTGGCGTCTGATAGATCTGTGCGACTGGAGCCGGTGCGGATCGTTGATAATGAAATAAGAACCTTGCGCCGCAAAAGTGTCCCCTTGGTAAAAGTGCTATGGTCTAATCATGGGAAAGAGGAATTCATATGGGAACCAATGGATTTGATGCAAAGACGCTACTCGGAGTTGTTTGCTTCAGGTAATTTTATTTAAAAGCATATTTTGTTTTCTGTATGCTTTACTCCCCACGACCTCAGCCTGATTTCGGGGACGAAATCTTTTTATTTTGTTTATAGGAATTGTAACGTCCCAATTCGCGCTAGGCCCTCGCACGTGTTCTGAGTCAAGAACTCAACACTGGCATGGGGTGCACTGACGCGAGGTGTCAGGTGCATTGAATAAGTGTAGGGTTGGGTTCAAGGATACCCCAACCAGTAGCCGAGATGAGGGAACTCGGCCAAGTAAAAATCGACGGGAATGGAGGTTGATGCTCGTCGATCGTCGAGAATGGAGGTTGATACTCGCCGATTCGACGGGTATCGGTGGTCGATACCCGCCGGACTCAGAACTATAGTAGGCTAAGGGAAAAACGTCGATAATGCCTGACGATTCTCACCGATCGCCGAGAATACCCGGTGATACCCACCGACCGTCGAGTATCGCCAACTGATACTCAACGCACATAACGACAGGATGTCCGATAAAACGGCCAAGGGAAAATCGTCTAGTATCATTGTTGATACTCGACGAATTCGTCGATAATGACCCGCTAATACTCGCCGATCGACGGGAATCACTGGCTGATTCCCGCCGAATATGACTTGTGCGTTTTCTGCGCCCAGGCAGATTCACCGGCTTGTACAGGCGGACCGAACCGGACTCTGGGATTCATGCTGAATGATCCGTGGACCGGTCACTATAAATGAAACCTAATTTGGGCGGTCCAATTAGAGAGTGACACGTGGCGGAAGGGACTTAACCTAATATGTAATATAAAAGGGAGTAAACAAAACCCTAGCCATCGAATCCGATCATTCTTGCCGAGCCGTCACTGTGCAAAGCCGACGGGAGTGGAAGAGGAGGATATCGCAGGTCACCGGAGCCGGATTCTGGAGAAAAAGCTCTGCTGTTTCCGTGGAAGAACACTGCTAACGAAGGCAAGGATGCCGCGGAGAAGGGTAACGCTATCCATGGCCGGCAACGGAGGAAACGCCGGAAATGAAGTGAGTTTCCTCCCCTCTCCCTTGGTGCTAGATCTGTAGCTATTCTTAGGCGAGACATCGACTCAAAAGAGTCTTGATGTGTGAGATGAAGCTTTCTAGGAAGGCCATGCTAGAACTTGTGTTCTAAAGCTTAGTCATCTTCAACCTCTCCTCGCTTCAAAGTGATGATAGGGGTGGTCTCGTGAAGAGGAAATGGCCTCAAGAGGGATAATAAGGGTGGAGGAACTTCTGGTTGCGATTTGGGGAAAATCGCTTGAGGAGGAAGATGAACGGATGCCGTTCACTTCGCTTCAAGATGCGTGCAGAATCTGTGTTCTACACGCAGCGACCTTCTTGGCTACTTATAAGCAAGAAGGGGTCGGATCTGGACTTTTGACTAAACAAGAAAGTCGTAGCCCTTGAAATTACCTTTCCAACGAGTGGTTGCACGTTTCCAGGTAATACCTGTAGCCACGGGAAAGTCCGTTTGAATCCACTGCGGTTGGGAGTTAATGCCCAGGAAATCTGTATCCTGTACGCAGCAGACTTCGAGTTGGATTTCTGGTATGATGTGACCAGACCTGGGCTTTTGACTAAACACGAAAGTCGTAGCCCTTGAAATTACCTTTCCAACGAGTGGTTGCACGTTTTCAGGAGATACCTGTAGGCACGGGAATCCTCAGTCAAAGTTGCTGACCAGATTACATATAATTCTAGGTGATTACAATATGAACTTGGATTCGATGGAATAGATGTTGCATCCATCTCGAGGTTGGGTGAATTCTTTTGTGTTAATCACCGAGGTAATGTGAAGGTTGATGTATGAGGACTTGAATTCCTATGCCGAGATGTGAATCAAGCCTAAGTGAATGAAAGGCTTTGTTATATTTGGTAGATCACCATTATGCGCATTATCTATAATATGTTGAATTCATGTGGAAGGATTTGTAAATGATTAAACTATGGCCCTGATGTATAATGAATTGATGGAAGGGAATGGATAGTCCAATGCTTAGAGTGTCGTCTCCCTATGGGTAGCATTGTGGAAGTTAACAAGAGCGGTGTTGACCGTCACTAATGGGAATGAGGTTGAGTTGGATAAAATTGGACGGTTGGGCTTGGTCCTTGGTGTTCATGTCCCGGGGCTCCTTCCGTGCCACGTGAACTGTTGGGCTTGATCCTCGGTGTTCACATCCCGAGGCTCCATCCGTATTTGTTGGATGGTTGGGCTTGGTCCTCGTGCTTTCTCCGAGGCTCCTTCCATGCCATGAATTATGGAATTGCATGCGGTGTGAGTCGACACGCGGTATCGTAATCCCGGGTTAAGGATAGTGTGGCAGGTCTACGAGCTCGCCAATCGTCACACCGATGGGAGTTGATAGTTAGACCTTGGGCGGTTGGGCTTGGTCCTTGGTGTTCACGTCCCGAGGCTCCTTCCGTGCCAAGTGAACGGTTGGGCTTGGTCCTCGTGCTCATTTCCGAGGCTCCTTCCGTGTCATACCATAGGCCAGTCGGGGCTAGGATCTTGGTGCATATTTACCCGAGAGAACCCGCTGAGCCGTAATACGCATGTGAGCTCCGCTGTTGTGTTCTTAGCGTTGAGGCGTACGGAGGCCTAGGCCAGGTAGTGTGGAGACCAGCCTTGTAGTGGAGATGCCCGCTCTACTGTCACCATTTGGCCACGATGGTTGATGTCTGAGAGGTTAGCTACCTGCTCGAATAGTGGGAACTATAAGTCTGTGTCGACATAGCGATTGCATGTGCCTGATCATGGGTGTGTCATTGCATTGCATACATAGCATTGCACTTCATTACATACACAAGACCCTCATCGTATAAGTTTGTATGGGCACTCCTATACGATGAGTTACTTCCTGCTGAACGACCCTTAACTTATATGCTTGTATGGGCACCCATATAAGTTGAGTTACTTACTGTTCTAGATATATACTCTCTTGCTACTGTAGATTATAGATTTGTAAAATAAGACCTTGTTCATCTGTATACTGTTTTTATTGCTATTTATAATATATACACATACTTCACCTGCTTGTACTACTGATATATATTTATTGTACTTGTTCCTTCCTCCGCCCGGTGCCGAGGAGTCGCCGGGGGGAGCGGATGTGAAACCACTTAGTCTTTTTGACTAACGGTTGCTACGTCTTCCTTTTTAGGAGGAAACCCCGCAGGTGGAGCAGCAGGCTATGCAGACGGACAGCCATGCCAGGGTGACAGGGCCTGAAGGGACGGTACCGTCGCTACCGTCGGTTATAGATGTGAGTTAGAGAGAGATTTTGTTGTATCCCTTCGGGGCAATTTTGTTCTCGTACTCTGATATTAGAAGCTTGCTGTAGCTTCTTTATTTATAATATTATGGACATATGCTTGGTGTGGATTTGACTTTCATATTATTATGGTTGGGTTGGCAGTTATTTTCTGGTATTGGTTGTAGCCGGCAGAGTAGGCATCCTGTGGTACAGGCTAGCTCGAGTGCTAGTACTACCGCAAGGCAGCTGTTCTGGGCATAAGACCCCTCTCGTTCCGTGTTTTGTGTTCCGGGAGGGGGGGTCTTACATAGACTTCCTTAAACCTTCAGCCTTCAGGGCTATAGACTTATCTTTGCTTGAAGATCAATTGGCTTGCTCCTCATATCTAGTGTTCATTTAGAGTTCGTAAGAGATCAATTTGCCGAAAGGATTCAGAGGGTCGATATCTGGCAACTTTCCAAATTCTCTGATGGCGACAACCTTTGTGTCACAGTCCTTTATGAGGGATCTAAGGAACTTCTCATTCAGTTCAATATGAGTGAATGCACGGCCGTAGTTCCTGAGGTCATTGATGACCTTGAAGAACTTCTCGAAGCTATCAACTATGGAGTCATTGGCACCTTGCTTGAAGGCTTCGTACTCCTGGTTCAACAATAATCTCCGATCATCTTGCACTTCTTCTGTTACTTCCATCAGGACAATAAGACGATCCAACATCTCCTTGGCAGATTTGCAGTAGAATAAGTTCTGCAACATTGAATCATCCGCTGCACTTGCTAAGATATTCTATACCTTCTTGTCTAGGGAGACTAAGGCAATCTCATCTTTGGTGAGATCCATCATCTTTTTCGGAATCATAATTAAGGGATTTATCAATGAAGCCTATATAGGGATATGTGGTCCTTCTTCCACTATCTGAAAAATCCTTGGATCTGCAGATTCCTTGTAGAACCGTACTCATTCTTTCCACATGGGAAAGTTTTCCTTTGTGCACACCTGTAGCTTCTTGGATGACATGTTTTTGCTTTGATCCATGGTGAATATTCGAAATCTCTGAATGCAAGATCAGGGATCTTGATCAAGGTGTTAGCCTTATCGACTAAAACGCCCCTCTAATACCAATTGAAAGTATCTAGCATCTACCTAAATCATCTAGAGGGGGGTGAATAGGTGATGTTTGAGTCTTTTTGCGGAATAAAAATTATCTTAAAGAACAAGCATACAAATGTAGAGATATATTGTGGTTCCCCGTATTGGGTACGTCCAATGTCCCACCTCATCTATCTCCCACAAAGGGATAGATTCGACTACTTCACCTTTCTCATATTATCACAATCTTACTACTCGGAGCAACGCTCCTACACCTCGATCCACAACCGGATCTACACCTCGATCCACAAACCGGATCTACAAACTCGATCCACACACGGATCTACAATCTCGATACACTAACAGATCTACACTCGGAAGAAGAAACTTCCTACAATCTCGGAGACAAAGCTCCCACAAGGGTTAAAATAAAATTTTCAAGTACAATACAGACTTTATACTTCCAGATCTGAAAACTTCAAGGGTCTTCCTTCTTGAAACTTGAAAAACCTGATGAAGAAGGTTGAGGAAGAAAACTGATAAGGCTGATCTGAAAACTAGGATTCGACCCGATCAATTAGATGTTGAAGAATCTTGAACTTTGGATCTGTCAAAACTTTTCTCTCTTCAAATCACTAGATCAAGAGATTAGCGGCAGAGAAAAACGGCGATGGCGACGTGCGTCTTTTCCCGAATTTAGAAAGAGCGATTCTGATTTTAATTCTGATTATATTAGGGTTAGAGAATCCGATTGAAAGGAATATATATAGATCATCTTCAATGGTCGTTAATCATTAAGGAAAGATCCACTAATATATCAATAATCATTAACTCAGAATAATTTGAAATCCCGTCATAATATATAGAAAGAAAAGTCGGCAAGTCAATTTCTCGAGAAGAAGTAGATTTCTTGAGAAATGAATAGCTTTCTCGAGAAATGACTTGGCTTTCTTGAGAAAAGACTTGATGAAATTTATGTGAAGAAAATCACTGATTTCTCGAGAAGAATATTATTTCTCGAGAAAGTGACTTAGCGCATTTTTAGAACTGGAGCCATGTTTCTCGAGAAGAAAATTATTTCTCAAGAAATGAATTGCTTTCTCGAGAAATAATATGGCTGCTAGAGAACTTGACTTAGAACAAAATTCTGTAAACTGAGGCATTGATTTCTCGAGAAAGATTTTCTTTCTCGAGAAAAAGGCTTAGCTTCTCGAGAAATGATTTTGACTTCTCGAGAACTTCTTTGCATTTCTCGAGAAAAAACTTGGCTTCTCGAGAAATCTTCAGGGCATTTCTCGAGAAAAGGACTTGGAGTATTTTAAGACAATTTCACAAGAAGTCTTATGATTTCTCGAGAACAGCTATGCTTTCTCGAGAAATAGCCTTGGCCTTCTCGAGAAACAGTCTTCACTTTATCGAGAAATGGACTTAGGAAATTTTTTGAAAAAATTTCTTTTCTTCTATATTGGAAACCAGCAACCCTTCCCTTCTTCCATTTCTTTAGTACTTGAAAATGAAGTGCATCCCAATAGAGAGGTTAGACATGAGTCAACACTATGGATCACACAATGAGAGATTACATTGTATGGTCATGTGTTTAGTGACTCATTGTAAACTGACATAGGTATACAGTTAGCAATATTGACCTGCAAGCACTCAACTAAAAGATAGCATCAAATACAAACTTAATTCATCATAGTTCAAGGGTGACTTTACACAAATCTGGGTTATTGTGGATAGAATACCAAACAATATTTGATACCTTTGGCGATTACCCCGCTGAACTATTTGGTATGTTGCTCGGTGAGATTCCGCATGGCAGTAGAAGAATACTTTGCGGCGGTAGCATTATAGGTGGCATTTCTTTGATGGTTGATTTGGAGGTACCGTGTGGCGGTAACATGCTATCTCGCGGTGGTAGCTCCCAGATTGGGAAACCCTAGATCATATCAGCCAATCCTTTATAAACGTTGTTTGAGACTTTGCCATCACTTTCTTCTTCTCTCGGTGCCGAACTTCATCGCAGGAGGAAAAATTGACGGACTAACTTTCTCTCGGAGGAGGAGAACGATACCGACGAGGAAACCAAACATGCTTCCAAGGAGATTAACGAGATCCATGGCAGGAAATGATGTGACCTTCCTATCCTCTCCCTTGGTGCTAGATCTTTAGTTATGAAAAAGGAGAGATTTCGGCTCAAGAGTGCGTGACTTTGGTATGAAATTAATATCTCTTAGGAAGAGACCACGTTAGGACCTTTGTCCTAGGATTTTGTTTTCCTCAACCTTTCCTCTCTTCAATATGCAGATAATGGACTTGGTTTCATAAAGAACGGTGGTCTATTGAGGGTGAATAAGAGAGGAGGAAGAGCTGAATGTAAATTTGTAGGAATGGCTAGAGGAAGAAGATGAACCGATGTCGTTCGTTTGACTTTAAGAAGCGTGAAGAAATCAGCTTTCTGTATGCAGCAGGCTTCATGCTCGATTTAAGCCATGATCCGAGCACTTCTAGGTCTTGGGATGAACACCAAAGTTGTAGCCCTCGAAAATACCTTTCCAATGGATGGTTGGACGTTGTTGGGGGATTCTTGTAGCCCAAGTAATGTTCAGCAAAAGTTGTTGTGCTTTAATTTATTATGAGTAGGTTGTGATTTGTCAAAACAAACAAAAGACCGGAATAGACTTTTTGTCTAAGCAAGTTGTCTATTAGTTGTGCATCCAAATGTTTGGGTTCATTAGGAAGATCGTAGCCAAATGATATTTTGGATTGGGTAAATTTGTTTTAAGTAACCATGAAAAGCTAATGGTTTTGGGTGAACCTTGGTTGTATAAATAAGGTATTCATGAAATTAATTGAAGTTGCACTTGATAACAATGCGATGAACATTGTGAGTTTTGGAAGAATTTGTGATGTGTGTTGCATGAATGTGTAGTCTATAGCTATGTGGTAATTCACAATTACTGGGATAACATGTAATGTATTCCTTGCAAGATAGGTTTGTAACATCCTATTTTCTTCTAGACTCCTTAACTTAGATTAGTGTAGGACATATGGTGGGTTAATGAGGTTAGGCTAGGTTTTACCCGAGGAGTTAGAGTGGATTCATATAGGGCTCATTATAGGGTTCAATCAACTCTAACTTAAAAAAATATTCATGATTCAACAGGCGTCGAGTGAATATGACGCCACACGACGATGCGTCGAGCACGTTGAGTAAACTCGACATCATTCGACGAAGCATCGAGTGCGTTGAATGGTCTCAATGCCATTCTACTTTAACATAAAAAATGTTCTGGATTAACCATGCATCGAGTGAACACGATGCCACTAAACCAAGCATCGAGTGCGTTGAGGAAACTCAACGCCATTCGATGAAGCATCGAGTGCATTGAGTGGTCTTAACGCCATTCTACTTTAACAGAAAGATGTACTGGATTCAACAGGCGTATAGTGAACACGATGCTACTCGACAAAGCATCGAGTGCATTGAGTAAACTTGACACCATTCGACGAAGCATCGAGTACATTGGTTGGTCTCAATACCATTCTACTTTAACAGAAAAATGTTTTGGATTCAACAGGCATCGAGTGAACTTGACGCAACTTAACAAAGCATTGAGTGCGTTTAGTAAAATCGACACCATTTGATGAAGAATTGAGTGCGTTGAGTGGTCTCAATGTGATTATACTTTAACAGAAAAAAATTTTGGATTAAACAGGCATCGAGTGAACATGACGCCATTCGACGAAGCGTCGAGTGCATTGAGTGGTCTTAATTCAATTCTACTTTAACATAAAAATGTTCTGGATTCAATAGGCATCGAGTGAACACGATGCAATTTGATGAAGCATCGAGTGTGTTGCGTTACTCAAAGCTATTCGACAAATTGTCGAGTGCATTGAGTGAACTCGACGCCATTCGAAGAAGAATTGAGTGATACACAACAATTTTGGACTTAAGAGTATTTTTTCAGTCTGGTTCAATGTATGGGCTGAATTGGGTTTTTGGGATAAGCACTGATGGCACATTTAAACCCGATCTCTTCAACAAGACCTATTTAATACATTGACCTTCTCAAGAAGACCTATTTAAAGCAATGATTGGCGGTCCAATACTATGGTGATACGTGGCAAGCAACTTAAACACAAATTCTTCTTATAAAAGGGAAGAAATGATAAACCCTAGCTGTCACTCCCATTTTTTGCCAAGCCCACTATCACAATCATTGAACTAAAGAAGTGGGATATGACTCCTGGAGTTAAGCTTTCACTGGAGAAACAAGGGATCGAGCTAGTTAACCAGTACAGTCGTCGTCCATGGCTCACCAATACCGTACCTGCCTCCAAGCTCGCAACCAGGTCCATTTCTCCTCCCCTCCCTCGGTGCTAGTCTTCTAGATCCACTAAGAAAGATATTGGGCTCAAATAATCCCGATGCCATGTGAGATAGAGGGAACATTCAGAGCTTTTTTTCATGCTCGGGTTCGTTGGAGGAGCCGCCTCTGGTGGCATCTCACCGGGAAACACTAGCCACCACCTCAACGGAGGTGGTGGAAATAATCGTCGGCGGTGGCAAGTCCCAGGTTGCCAGAAACAAGGTTTGAAGTTTCTACAGGTGGAATAGATCCTAGTCATTTGCTATCGTGGAGGATAACTCGATGTCGTTGAATTTAAGATTAATTAAACTATAGTGCCATTTATTTAACGTGTATATTCTGACACATTTATTTAGATATGTTGCATGTTGATGTTAGGCTGCATAGATGCAATTTAAGAAGTAATCATCAAGATAAAAAATGTAGCTAGGTCTTACCTTTAATATGATACCCTAAACATGTAATTTGGATCATAGTAGCTCCTTGTAGGGTCATTCTCCTAGGACTGCTCCAACTAGGGCAGAAATTCAAATGGATGCCTAGGCTAAACTATAATTACACATGTAGTGAAATTTAGGTCATGCATGTGTGTATACCATACTTAGACTCTGTCCAAAAATCAGAATTTTTGGAGGACATTTTCTTATAGTTTTAGTCAGAATTTGATTTATTAAATAAATGTAATTTAGGGAGTTTTACAACTCCAAATACCCCAAATTTGAGTGACATGTCTTTACGGTCATCCTATGTCCTTGGTAAAAACATGTAGTCATTTAGACATATGCATGTTAAAGGATCCAACATGCATGGAGAAGGTAGATTTGTAAATAGCGTGTAAATAGTAAAATGAGGTAAAATGGGAATTTAGCCCATTTGGCCCAATGCATGTTCATGAAATTTTGGGCAAAGGCTTATGGAGGTAAAATACTCCTTTCATGTGCAAATTGGGATTTTTGGAATCAAAAATCCCATAAGTTGGATTTATTTCAAAAATAGCACATTTAGGTGTTAAAATGAAAAATAGGGCTATGGACTTAGAAAATTCCAAATTGTTGATACAAGCCCTAATATGTCATTTCACTTCTCTAGAAACATTTATAAGCATTTTTGTGAATTATTCCATGTAAAAATATTGTAATTACATTTTTACTCTTATAGGTCTTTGATCAAAAACATGAGTAGTGGTTCAAGGAAAATTATGAAAAAATGTCTAGGCCCTTATTTATGCAATATGAACCCCTGTAAATTTTTTTAAGATTTTTGGATGATTATTTATGATGAACACTATAATAGTGACATTTTTGTAGTTATCATAACATGGGAATATCTTAGGTCAAATCACAAACTAGGAGTATGAAAATTGGTTTTGACCATTATCTTATTAATATTAGTGTGTAGAAATTTTCCCTGAATATTTACACGATTATTTTTAATACTTCATTTGAAAAAAGAAGATAATGGAGTATTAATCATAAATGGAAAATAATGGTCAGATCAAATTGGAAAATTAGGATTTTTAATGAACAGACCTTTTTAACTGAGATAAACTTCAGATAATTTATTTAGACGTAATGGACCATTGGTTAGAGTATTTCATGTTCAAAGTGACATAGGTCACTTGATTAATTAATTTAAATTATAGTCCAAAATAATTGGAAAAATGATGGAATTCTGAATGATCAATATTATACACATGACAAACCCATGATAAAAATTTGGAGGTCTTTGGCCCAAGTAATTAGAAGTCATCTCATATGGGTTAGAATTAGGTCTTGGGCTACGTTTAGTAAAAGTAATAAGAATCTTTAGAGTACTCAGGGTGATGAGATATAATTAAATTAAGAGATATATTGGGAAGTTGAAACCCTGGTTTGTATCACAAGTATATCACTACATAGTAATGAGTGTTAGAGTGCAAGTCACAAGGAGAACAAGTATAACGGGGTCCGGCGAAAGATCGTCGCTCTCCCAATCAGTACCTTAATCATTAGGTTTGCTCAAGAGCAATAATGAGATTGGGGTATTAGTAATGGGTAGACACTAACAAAAGTATGTGTCCTTAAGAAAGGGTGCTTTGGGCTTTAGCCCATTGTAGTTCATAGTGCCCTCGAGAGCCCTTCACTGGGCATGCCCTGGGCAGTCCAAGGATTAACCCTAAACTACAATGTATAACAAGAATTAGACAAGAGTAGACTAATAGGTTAAGGGAAACGATGTGACAAACTCACCCGTATAGGGTTGGAGGGATACATAATAAGGTTATTCCTACGAGTTAGAGGCTCGGGTGTTTGATACATGATGAGTTTATGTCACAACCCGCATTTTCTCTGAGGAAAACGAATTATCAGAGTAGGAGAAAACACGCGTCATGATGCCACGTCTAGCCGGCAATAACTTCCGACGCTCAGGCAAACCACAAGCAACAATACTTTATGAAAATTCATAAGTTAAATGATTATAAAATCAGTTATATTTTTAAAGGCCGTATCCCTTGGCTCGGTGGATCACCTAGTCGACAATTTAAAAACTATACTTATAGGCTGCGTAAAAATACTTTATTCAGGTTTGACATCCTAAAAGAGTGCATAAGTGTCCCCATAGGACAACTTATACTATGTAGGACCCTACTTTTAATTTATACTATATATTAGAAAATGATCTTTTTACGTTGTTTGAAAAATAGTGACGAGTTTCATAAAATATGCTGATCATGAGTAATACTTATAATAGTGTTTTTAGGTTTAAAAGTAACTAGCAACCTAGCTTAAATCATCCCCAGAGCAAGAAGACTAACTCTAGAAAGGTAGCAGCAAAAAGTAACATATCTTGTATCCAGGTAAAAACTGCTAGTGGGCGCCAACAAACTAACACGAACCCACTGACATGTATGCATGTCTGTAAGAAAAATAACACCAAAACTACCTCGCAAAAATAATGAACTGATCTCTATAGCACTAGAGACCACTAGCAAATGCACAGCACCACTAGCCGTTAGAGCGGCTACTATCCAGAACCTGAGGCATTCAAAGAAGAAAGAATACCTCAGCAAGCAAACTAGAAAACTGCTCGAAAGTGTCAATCAGAAGACAAGTAAAAGAGGAAAACAAAGCAGTAACAGTCACAACTGCCCAAGGCAAGGCAAAAAGGAAGTGCACTAAGTGCGAGGACACAACAGTAACTCTGCCCAAAAGATGCAGAGTAAACAAGGCTACCATGAGCCCAAATACTGCAATCTACCAAGGAAGAAACGTCCAACACCCTAAGCTGTGATGGTAGTAGCAAAAACATCGTGGATCCAAGTTCGAGGCAAACTCAGCCCCCCAACCACTATTTCCAAGAAACCAGGCTTGAGGGTCTATATGTGAAAGCAATAGGGACCTCCCACCCCTTGCCCAGCCTGTACCTGGAGCAAGATAAAACAAAAAGGGTGGCATTGGCTAAATTACACAACACCTCCCCAATTAAGAGCTTCAAACCACCACTACTAACCACGACCCACGATTTGGCCCTTTTGGAAAAAAACAAGAAAATAGCCGACAAGGAACCTCAAAATCAAGAAATTCACTCGGGGGAGAAAATCAAGGTAAGGGAAAAGCGTTGAGATGACTCAACATGGCCTGGCGTTGAGTGAGCCCCACTCACTCAATGCCTGACCAGACCTTGGCGTTGAGTGAGTTAGCCTCACTCAGCGCAAGAATCAACCATGGCGTTGAGTGAGGTGCACTCACTCAACTCTCTCCGCAAGAACAGCTCTGGTGTTGAGTGACCTAACCTCACTCAACACCAAAACAGCTATGGCATTGAGTGAGGTCCACTCCCTCAATGCCTTCAGCAAAACAGACAGTGGCGTTGAGTGAGCTAACCTCACTCAACGCAAAAACAGCTATGGCATTGAGTGAGGTCCACTCACTCAATGCCTTAGCACTTAACCGCAACACCCAACGGTGGCGTTGAGGGAGTCCACCTCTCTCAACGCCAAAATAGCTTTGGCGTTGAGTGAGGTCAACTCAGTCTACGCCAAAGTACTTACCCGCAGGAAAACCCTAAGCCAACGCCATCAGGAAGAGGTCGTCGGGAATGCCGACCGATTCTCGCCGAATCGGCGGGAAAGCAGATCGATTCTCGCCAAATCGGCGGGAATGCCAATCGATTCTGGCCGAATTGGCAGGAAAGCAGATTGATTCTCGCCGAATCGACGGGAATAACTAACGATACTCGTCGAAGTTGGCGAGAATCACTTAGTGATTCCCGTCGATTTCGACTTAGACGAATTTTCTCACTCAATCGACTCACTACTTAGCCGCAAAAGAATAGACAAACTATGGAGTTGAGTGGGGTCACCACACTCAATGCCAAGCCCAGGCGGCTTTTGACTTTGAGTGTGTGCACCACACACAACACCAATTCCCGAGAGCCTACTAAGACTGGTTCTAGCCAGAGCACTACCACTGAAACCTCCCTCTCTCTCTCTCGGCTCCACCCGCAAAAGCACCAAACCAGAAATAAAAATCTGGAGTCTAAATGGTGAAAGCATTCAGCGGGTTGAGCAAAAACAGAACAAGGAGGGGGGCTCATAATGGGAAACTGAAGCACAAAGTTTTTAGCAAGCAAAAAGAGAAAAGCTTGTCTTCTATTCTAGGGCTAACCGCATAGTTAAGAGGGGGAAGATAAAAATAGCAAGTGCAAGAACCACTTGCCTCAGTTTTTTAGCGAAGCTTCACTCGAGCCTTTCCTCTCCCTCGACACCAGCAGCATCAACGCCTAGCAAGCACATCCCGAGCTTTAATGGCGGAAAGCGCAAAAACCAAAAATCCAAATCTCCTAAAAACCCTACAGAAATCAAATCTCTTACCGTAGAAATGTAGATCTAAGAGAGAGCAATCCAAATCCGCTTTCAAAATCAAAATCCGTCCACAAACGCTCCCGGAATCGCCGTCCGAAGGGGTAGCAGGTCCGGCGGTTTTCCTCTGTTTTCCGCGAATAGGAGCAGGTGACGGTTTTTTCGGGAAGGAGAAGAATGGGCCCGCTAATTTGGCTTAAGGCTTTTAAATAAATCTAATCATGCCTAATCAGCATTAATCGCCTCCTAAGCTGCTGGTTTATTACCAAATCTTTTGACCGCAGAAATAATCTAAATAGCTTTAAATATACACATTTGCTTTTATTATTAGCACACCCAAAACGACGCGAAAACTAAACTACCTCGGAATTCGACGAAATTCTCACCGTAGCTAAATATCCATGCTACGAACACAACGGCAAAGTCGAAATTAACTTTCGACGAACAGAACTCGAGTTATACCTACCCGAAGCCAAAACACAAGCATCCCCCGAGAGGCCACACCGGGTCACCCAAAACGACTCGGCTTGCTAGGGAGATCTTTCCAATAGGCTAAAAAATAGGCAACCCAGTTCTAAGGAGTTAAGACCACACTCCACAGATGGCACAAGCCAAGAAAATGCATCGACGTAACGCCAAACGAGAATTAAATAATCGCAGAAAAATCGGGGGCGTTACAGTCACTCCCCCTAAAAGAAAGTTTCGTCCCGAAACTTTACGCACAACACTTCTACTATAGAAGGGAAAGTAACAAGCCAAACGTTACAAGAAGAAAACAAACCAAACAAATTAGGGAATCAGTTGAGGGTGAGCCTCCCTCATAGCCGACTCTAACTCCCAAGTCGCGCTTTCCAAACCCTGATTCTTCCATAGAACTTTGACCATCGGGATGGACTTCCTTCGCAGCACCCGATCTTGAGTATCCAATATGCGGACCGACACTTCAATAAAAGAGAGATTAGGCTCAAACTGGGGCACAAGAACCAAGACTTGCCCACTACTGCGCACACACTTCCGCAATTGGCTTACGTGAAATTCATTATGAACACCTGGGAAGTTTGCTGGCAAATCCAACCTATAAGCTGACACGCCAATCCGTTCAACAATCTTAAACGGGCCCACATACCTCGGGTCCAATTTCCAATTCTTACCGAACCTCTTAACTCCAACCATCAGGGAAACCTTAAGAAACACAAGGTCCCCTATAGAAAACTCCAAGTCAGACATACGCCGATTGGCGTTCTTCTCGTATCTCTCCTGATCTATACGAAGCTTTTCTCGAATAAGCTTCACTGCGACTTCCATCTCCTCGAGCGCATCCGGATCCAACAAGGGTCTCTCACCTTCCTCAGCCCAAAACAGGGGAGTTCTGCAGCACCTCCCATACAAAGCTTCAAAGGAGCCATTTGCAAAATTTCTTGATAACTGTTATTGTATGCAAACTCAATAAGCCACAATCGCTCATCCCACGCTCCACCGTGGTATAGAATGTAGCATCTGATCATATCCTCAACTATCTTGTTCACCCGCTACGTCTGCCCATTGGTCTGTGTGTGGTAAGCAGATGAATACCTATGATCGGTACCCAAACCCTCCTGCAGACTCTGCCAAAAGCGAGAAGTAAACCGGGAATCTCGATCGGAAATGATGCTAACAGGCATACTGTGCAATCTGATGACCTCATTCAAGTACAACTCTGCTATCTTCTTCATCGGGTAGTCAATCTTATACGACACGAAGTGAGCACACTTCGTCAGTCTATCCACTATAACCCAAATAGAATCAAATCCCCTTTGAGATTTCGGTAAGACCGTGATGAAGTCCATAGAAATACTTTCCCACTTCCAAGTCAGGATCTCTAGTGGAGTAACCTTGCCACCAGGCCTTCCGTGATCGGCCTTCACATGCTTGCAAGTGTGGCACTCAGCAAAAAATCGGGCTATATCACTTTTCATGCAATACCACTAGGCAATTTGCTTCAAATCATGATACATCTTCGTAGATCTTGGATGGTAGGCAACACTGGATTCATGAGCCTCTCTGCATACCATACCCCTCATGTCTCTAACATTAGGGATGCAAAATCTGTCGCGGTACTTCAAAGTACCCGCATCATCGATGGAATAATCCGGCAACTCCCCTCTCTCAGTCCTGAGGTATAAGTGCAAAAGGTCCGGATTATCCTTCTGCTGCAACCTAGTAAGGGAAATCCAAGACGGCTCTGCCACAACCAAACTAGTCTGCATGTCGCAACATCCCACTGAGATATCCATAAGGAGGAAAACTTCTACTAAACGGTCGGCGAAGAGATTATAGATCTTCCCCGTCTTCTGACTCAGGGCGTCGGCCACCACATTGGCCTTGCCTGGATGGTACTAGATCTCTACATCATAATCGGCCACATACTCTAGCCACCGATGCTGGCACAGATTTTAGTCCTTCTGCGTGAACACATACTTCAGGCTCTTGTGATCAGTGAAGATCTTGCACTGAGCCCCATAAAGTAGATGCCTCCACAGCTTTAATGCATAAATCACCACTGCAAACTCAAGGTCATGCGTAAGGTAATTTATCTCGTGAGTCTTTAATTGCCTTGACCCATACGCAATAACTTTTCCAACTTGCATCAACACGCAACCTAAACGAACATGCGAAGCATTCACGTTAATGACATACTCCACACCCTCAGTAGGTAGGGTCAGAACGGGAGCAGTGCACAATCTGTTCTTTAGCTCCAGGAAGGCTTCTTCGCACTTCTCGCTCCAAACAATGGCCGCGTTCTTCTGAGTCAACCTGGTCAAAGGTGCAGCTAGGGTAGAGAAACCCTCCACAAACCTCCTGTAGTAGCCGGCCAACCCTAGAAAGCTCCTGATCTCCTTGGGCGTGCCCGGCCTACTCCAATCCATCACTGCTGCGATCTTTTCAGGGTCAACCAAGATACCATCCTTGTTCACCACGTGGCCCAGAAACGAGACCTGATGCAACCAAAATTCTCACTTGCTAACCTTGGCGAATAACTTGTGATTCCTCAACTCCGATAGAACCAAGCGCAGATACTGCTCATTCTCCTCAGCGTTGCGAGAATAAACCAGCACGTCATCGATGAAAACCACAACGAACTTGTCCAGGTAATCCTTTAACACCCGGTTCATCATATCCATAAAAGCATATGGTGCGTTGGTCAGACCAAACGACATCACCAAGAACTCAAAATGTCCATGCCTCGATCTAAACGCAGTCCGTGGAATATCTGCCTTACGGATCCCGAGTTGATGATAGTCAGAACAAAGATCGATCTTGGAGAATACTGTGCTACCGCGCAGCTGATCAAACAAGTCATCGATCCTCGGAAAAGGGTACCTGTTCTTAATAGTGACTTTGTTCAACTCCCTGTAGTCGATGCAAAGTCGCATCGACCCATCCTTATTCTTCACAAATAGAACAGGAGCACCCAAAGGCGACGAACTCTTACTGATAAACCCTTTTGCCAACAACTCATCTAACTGGACTCGTAACTCCTCTAGCTCACGAGGGGCCATCCGGTACGGCGCCTTAGCAATAGGATGCATACCTGGTTCCAAATCAATCACAAATTCGACATCCCGATCGGGAGGAAGACCAGTAAGGTCATCAGGAAACACATCAGCGAAACCGCGAATAACGGGAATCTTCTCTAAGCGCGGTATACTAACAGCAATCCAAACCACCGAGACTAAACAAGCAAAACAACCAGAAGGAAACAACTTTTGAGCACATACCACGGAAAAGATAGGAGAATCTTGGCACGGATCAGCATACACGCTTCCCGGCTGACCATTGTCCTTGATGAAGTCCAAGCGCTTCCCTTTGTACTGAATGACTGCATCACACTTAGACAGCCAGTCCATGCCCAGAATGACATCGAAGTCCTCTAGGTCAATCATCTTCAAGTCTGCCCTCGCAAGAAAATCCCCTAACAAAACAGGGCAATCTAGAATGCCCAAATCTGATAACACAGATTCACCAGAAGGGAACTTGACGCGGAAGGTACCACGAACTCGATCTAGAGTTAACCGATGTCACTCCACAAAGGCTCTAACCACAAATGAGTGGGTAGCGCCGGAGTCGAACAGAACGCGCGCCCAGTGGTTCTTCACCTTAAATTTCCCTATAGGAGTATATACAACTAAGGATCTACCAAAACCCAACTATAACCAATCTAACAAATAAAACCTTCAAGCTGGAAAACGAAACAACTAACCTGAGATGACCTGAGTCGAATCTTGGGCCTCCTCGGAAGAGATCACATTCAGCTTTCCTTTACCCTTGTCCACATGCTTAGGCGGAGGTAGTGCCTGAAGTGGAACTGCATGAAGAGAAGGTTGGACCTGAGGGCACCTAAACTTGATGTGACCCTTCTGCCCACACTGATAGCAGACTTTTTCTTTGGACCAGCACTGGGCAGCATCATGCCCGAGTCGCTTGCAAACAGAACAGGAAACATCCCTCCTAGGAGCACCCTGAATAGCATGAACTTGCACCTTCTTCTGAGCTACTTCCTTCTTGAAAAACCTCTCAATAGGGTGGCCTGACCGACCACAGAAACTACACACCACCTTGCTCGTTTTTCCCGAAGCAGCATCGGGTACCTAGGGTTTCTTCTCCTCGATGGACTTCCTCTTGTCCTTCCTCATTTGCTGGCCTCTGCTCTTTGCGGTCTCGATAGCCTCCACCTTTAGAGCAGCCTCCACTACCCCTGCATAGGTCTCCGATCCATAAGCACTGGTCAACTGCTACACCTCGCTCCTCAAGCCAGCAAGAAAGCGCTAAACTCGATTAGCCTCAACACTCACCAACCCAGGAGCAAACTGGCTCAACATGCTAAACTCTATCTCATACTCTTCGACTGTGAGTTGCCTTTGCTTCAGGTGGAGGAAGTCGTTCATAAGACGGTCATGCTCGACCGAAGGCAAGAACTTCCTCAGCAGTATTTCCTTGAACACTTCCCAAGAAAAACCAGTTACCAAGCTCCCCTTTTCTCTAAGCGACCAATTCTTCGCCAAACCCTTGAGCTGATAGGCATCTATCATCACTCTCTGATCGTCTGCAATACTGGAGTACGAGAACATCTACTCCATGGAGATCAGCCAATCGTCAATGACCATGAAATCTGCCTTCCCATTATACGTAGGGGGGCTAAGTCTCTGAAACTGTGAGATGAATGCCATCTCTGCTGGCACCACCACTGGAGGTTTCAGGGGTGCAGGATGAGGAGGAACAGCAATCCCCCTTCAGGGCCTTGCACTCCCTGAGTCTGTCCTGCCACAACTTCCACCAAAGACTGGATCTGGGCTCGCACCTCCACCAACTTCCTGCTCAAGGAATAGCTACTCTGCCGCAAGCTCTCGATCACCGCATCATTCTGTGCTCCAGATGACTCACCCTCAGATATGGGGGTCGATCTAGTCCAAGGGCGTCTCGCAATCCTAAATTCATAACAACCTTAGTCAGATCCTAGTACGATAGCTGCAACTAACTACAAGTACAGACAATACATACAAAAATATGAACTTAAAGCAGCTAAAATTGCTCTGGGAGTTTATTTTTTTACAAGAATTGATGTTATGCCTTAACCTAGGATGGTTAACCACCACCAAACTAACTCTTGTACCTAGATCGGGAATGCATGACTTTATATTATTTTTGACTCAAAAATTATGTGTGTACATATGTCATCCTACCAGTCTTTAGCTTGACACGTTGTGCTTATGCAATGTTATGCTATGCATGTTTGTGCTATGCATTCTAAAATGGCCCTAATGCATGTTATGAGCGGCGTACACATGAAAATGTTATGCATCCCATACTACATAACATCCTCATGCAATGAAAAAGAAAATGAGCTAGTCGCAGCCATGTGGTGAGGTTATGCATCCCATACTACATAACCCTCACATGTTGCCCCTATGGTGAATCCATATACGAACACATATTATGCATCCCATACTACATAATATGCCCCGTATACTTCATGTTATGCTATGAGTGTAGTGTTCGTGCTTTTGCCAAGACGTGCTGATGACATATCGGTGTATGAATGACATGATGCTGAACCACTAATCCAATCAAAAGGGAAGGTTGCCCGACTAGCCTATCAAGCAACCTCCCTCTGATACCAACTGTCACAACCCGCATTTTCTCCGAGGAAAACGAATTATCAGAGTAGGAGAAAACATGCATCATGATGCCACGTCGAGCAGTGGATAACTGTCGATGCTCAGGCAAACAACAAGCAACTATACTTTATGAAAATTCATAAGTTAAATGATTAGAAAATCAGTTATATTTTTAAATGCCATATCCCTCGGCTCGGTGGATCACCTAGTCCACAATTTAAAAACTATACTTATACGCTGCGGAAAAATACTTTATTCAGGTTTGACATCCTAAAAGAGTGCATAAGTGTCCCCAGAGGACAACTTATACTATGCAGGACCCTACTTTTAATTAATACTATGTATAAGAAAATGATCTTTTTACGTTGTTTGAAAAATAGTGACGAGTTTTATAAAATATGCTGATCATGAGTAATACTTATAATAGTGTTTTTAGGTTTAAAAGTAACTAGCAACCTAGCATAAATCATCCTAAGAGCAAGTAGACTAACTTTAGAAAGGTAGCAGTAAAAAGTAACATATCTAGTATCAAGGTAAAAACTACCAGTGGGCGCCAAAAAACTAACACAAACCCATTGATAAGTATGCATGTCTATAAGAAAAACAACACCAAAACTACCTCGCAAAAATAATGAACTGATCTCTATAGCACCAGAGACCACCAGCAACTGCACAGCAAAACTAGCCGTCAGAGCAGCTACTATCCAGAACCTGAGGCATTCAAATAAGAAAGAATACCTCAGCAAGCAAACTAGAAAACTGCTTGAAAGTGTCAATCAGAAGATAAGTAAAAGAGGAAAACAAAGCAGTAACAGTCACAACTGCCCAAGGCAAGGCAAAAAGGAAGTGCACTAAGTGCGAGGAAACAACAGTAACTCTGCCCAAAAGATGTAGAGTCAACAAGGCTACCATGAGCCCAAATGCTGCAATCTACCAAGGAAGAAACATCTAACACCCTATGCTGTGAGAGATGGTAGTACCAAAAACATCGCGGATCCGGGTTGGAGGCAAACTCTGTCCCACAACCACTATTTCCAAGAAACCAAGCTCAGGGGTCTACATGTGAATGCACTAGGGACCTCCCACCCCCTTGTCGAGCCCGTACCTAGAGCAAGATAAAATAAAAAGGGTGGCCTTGGCTAAATTACACAACACCTCCCCAATTAAGAGCTTCAAACCACCACTACTAACCACGACCCACAATTCAGCCCTTTTGGAAAAAAAATTAAGAAAATAGCCGACAAGGAACCTCAAAATCAAGAAATTCACTCGGGGGAGAAAATCAAGGTAAGGGAAAAGCGTTGAGATGACTCAACACAACATGGCATTGAGTGAGCCCCACTCACTCAACGCCTAACCAGACCTTGGCGTTGAGTGAGTTAGCCTAACTCAGTGCTAGAATCAACCATGGCGTTGAGTGAGGTTCACTCACTAAACGCCCTCCGCAAGAACAGCTATGGCATTGAGTGAGCTATCCTCACTCAAAGCCAAAACAGCTATGGCATTGAGTGAGGTCCACTCCCTCAATGCCTTCAGCAAAACAGGCAGTGGCGCTGAGTGAGCTAACCTCACTCAACGCCAAAACAGCTACGGCGTTGAGTGAGGTCCACTCACTCAATGCCTTAGCACTTAACCGCAAAACCCAATGGTGGCATTGAGTGTGTCCACCTCTCTCAACGCCAAAACAGCTTTGGCGTTGAGTGAGGTCAACTCACTCTACGCCAAAGTACTTACCCGGAGGAAAACCCTAAGCCAACGTAATCTGGAAGAGGTCGGCAGGAATGTCGACCGATTCTCGCCGAATTAGTGGGAAAGCAGATCGATTCTTGCCGAATCGGTGGGAATGCCGATCGATTCTCATCGAATCGGCGGGAAAGAAGATTGATTCTCGCTGAATCGGAGGGAATCACTAACGATACTCATCGAAGTCGACGAGAATCACTTAGTGATTCCCGTCGATTTCGACTTAGACAAATTTTCTCACTCAATCGCCTCACTACTTAGCCGCAAAAGAACATACCAAACTATGGCTTTGAGTGTGTGCACCACACTCAATGCCAAGCCCGGGCGGCTTTTGGATTTGAGTGTGTGCACCACACTCAACACCAATTCCCGAGAGCCTACCAAGACGGGTTCTAGCCAGAGCACTACCATAGAAACCTCCCTCTCTCTCTCTCGGCTCCACCCGCAAAAGCACCAAACCAGAAATAAAAATCTGGAGTCTAAATGGTGAAAGCAACTAGCAGGTTGAGCAAACACAGCACAAGGAGGGGGGCTCATAAAGGGAAACTGAAGCACAAAGTTTTTAGCAAGCAAAAAGAGAAAAGCATGGCTTTTATCCTAGGGCTAACCGGGTAATTAATAGAGGGAAGATCAAAATAGCAAGTGTAAGAACCACTTGCCTCAGTTTTTCAGCGAAGCTTCACTCGAGCCTTTCCTCTCCCTCGACACCAGCAGTAGCAACACCTAGCCAGCACATCCCGAGCTTTAATGGCGGAAATGGAAAAAACCGAAAATCCAAATCTCCTAAAAACCCTACGAAAATCCAAATCAGCTTTCGAAATCGAAATCCGTCCACAAACGCTCCCGGAATCGCCGTCCGAAGGGGTAGCAGGTCCGGCGGTTTTCCTCTGTTTTCCGCGAATAGGAGCAGGCGACGGTTTTTTAGGGAAGGAGAAGAATGGGCCTGCTAATTTGGCTTATGGCTTTTAAATAAATATAATCACACATAATCATCCTTAACCGCCTCCTAAGCCGCCGGTTCATTACCAAAGCTTTTGACCGCAGAAATCATCTAAATAGCTTTAAATATACACATTTGCTTTTATTATTAGCACACCCAAAATGACTCAAAAACCAAACTACCTTGGAATTCGACGAAATTCGCACTGTAGCTAAATATCCATGCTACGAACACAATGGCGAAGTCGAAATTAACTTTTGACGAACAGAACTCGATTTATACCCACCCGAAGCCAAAACACAAGCATCCCCCGAGAGGCCACACCGGGTCACCCAAAACGACTCGGCTTGCTAGGGAGATCTTGCCAATAGGCTACAAAATCGGCCACCCAGTTCTAAGGAGTTAAGACCACACTCCATAGATGGCACAAGCCAAGAAAACTCATCGACGTAACGTCAAACGAGAATTAAATAATCGCAGAAAAATCGGGGGGGGGGGGGCGTTACAGTTTAGTCCTGCGAGCTAAAGGCTCGGGAGATTTACTTCAGGACAGTTTTGTCCTACGAAATGGAGGCTCTGGTTTTAAATAATTTGCATGTCCATAGAACATATTACTGGCGGGTCATGCGGTACTTTCTAGTCGTCACACCAAAGGCAGTACGGTGACTCTAGTGAGGTGTGAGGGTTTTGGGGGCTAGTAAGTTGTTTTATACTACGGTCTGAAGGACAATCCCCGATAATGCACACCTGAACAAAAAGACTGGTGGGGATAGCCAGCAAATTAGTATATAGAGACTCTAGAGTGCACCTCAGACATGTAGAGGGGCATACGAAGGGTCTAGGTCTGGTAGTGTGTATACCTGCCTAGGAAGTGGAGATGCCCACTCCACTACTGTCATAGCCACAACAGTGGTACTAGAGAGTTCAGCTAACTCCAAAAAATGGGAACTAAAGGTCTCTGATCACAAATTCTTGTGTGTGAGTTGCACTCATATGAATCAAAACTCGTATAACTCATCATATCATATCATACATACATACTTAGGGCGTACACACTACGGATCCTTATCATGTAAATTAGTATGGGCTCTTTTATATGATAAGTTATATTTATGAAACCTTAACTTATAAGTTTGTATGTGCATTCATATAAGTTAAGGTACTCCTGTGATGTTAGTGTAGCGGTAGATAGTTTACTTTCTTCTCAGTTTCTTTACTTTACTTACAACACTTTCTTTTAGTTTTAATTTACCTATTGCAGTTTTTTTCATTACTGCTTTACTTAATTTACTTGTGCTATAAGACTTGTTAGTATAATGATATAACTGTTAGAAACATGACTGTTGGGTATTGTATCCACAATCAACTAGATTTGTGTGAAGTCACCCTTTAAATAAGATGAATTAAGTATGTATTTGATGTTATTCTTTAGTTGAGTGATTGAAGGTCATTATTGCAAAGTGTAGACCAATGTTTGTTTACAATGTGTCACTAAACACAGGACCATGCAATGTAATCCCTCATTGTGTGCTCCATGTTGTTGACTCATGTGTTACCTCTCTATTGGGATGCACTTTATTTTCAAGTACTAAAGAAAATTTTTCTGAAAAATTTCTAAGTCCATTTCTCGAGAAATTGAAGTCTGTTTCTCGAGAAGTCTAAGTACATTTTTTCGAGAAAGCAAGCTATTCTCGAGAAACCGTTAGACTTCTCCGAAAATTGTCTAAAACTGTCTCTAAGTCTTTTCTCGAGAAAAGCCCTAAAGGTTATTCGAGAAATTAAGTTCATTTCTTGAGAAAGGAACATAGTTCTCGAGAAATCAAACTCGTTTCTCGAGAAGCCAAGTATATTTCTCGAGACATCAAGTTCTTTCTCGAGAAATAAGTACTTCAGTCCACAGAATTTTCGTTAAGTAAATTTCTCGAGAAGGTCAGGCCATTTCTCAAGAAAGCAATTTATTTCTCGAGAAATCAAATCCTTCTTAAGAAATATGTCTTCAGTTATAAATTTGCGCTCAACACTTTTCTCGAGAAATCAGGTTTTCACTTCAAAGAAATTTCGTTAAGTCTTTTCTCAAGAAAGCAAATGATTTCTCAAGAAATATATTTCTTCTCGAGAAATGGGGTTGCAGAAATTTCTATTTAAATCTTCTGACGGGATTTAAAATTTAATCTAAGTTTCTCATGATTGATCCATATGCATCATTCTTTAATGTCTTATGACCATTAGATGATGATCTTTAAATAGTCCTTTCAGAGGATTTGCTAGCACTAATAATAATAATAATTACAGTAATCAGGATCACATTCGTACTTTCCAAAATTCAGGAGAAGCCGCACCGTCTTCAACGCCATTCTTCTCTGCCGCTTCTCTCTCGATCCAGCGATTCAAAAGGAGAAAAGATTCGACAGATCCAAGATTCAAAGATTCTTCAACATCTACTTGATCGTATCGGATCCTAAGTTATTAGATCAAGCTATCTCGGGTTTTCTTCCTCAACTTTCTTCACCGAGATTTTCAGTTTTTAAGAAGGAAGATCCCTGAATATTTAAGATCTAGAAGAGTAAAACTTTTATTGTTGTTGTAAAATTGTTTTAACTTTTGTAGGAGCTTTGTATCCGAGATTGTAGGAAGTTTGTTCTTTTGAGTGTAGATCCATTAGTGGATCGAGTTTGTAGCTCCAGTTTGGGGATCAAGGTGTAGATCTGGTTGTGGATCGAGGTGTAGATCCGATTGTGGATCGAGGTGTAGGAGAATTTGTTCTCTGAGGTGTAGGATTGTGATAATCTGAGAAAGGTAAAGTATCTGAATCTTACCCTTCATGGTAGATAGGCGGGGCGGCACAGTGGATGTACCCAATACGGGGAACCACTATAAATCTCTGTGTTTGTGTGCTTGAATTTTCAGGTAATTTTTATTCCGCAAAAAGACACAAAAATCACTTATTCACCCCCTCTACGTGATTTAGGTAGATGCTAGATACTTTCAATTAGTATCAGAGGGGTGTTTTGGTCGATAAGGTTAACACCTTGATAAAGATCCCTAATCTAGCGTTCAAGGATTTCACATACTCACCATGGATCAAAGCAAAGACATGTCATCCATGAATCTACCAGTGTGCACTAAGGAAAACTTTCCCATGTGGAAAGAACAAGTACGATTCTACATGGAAGCTACTGATCCGAGGATTTTTCAGATAGTGGAAGAAGGACCACACATCCTTATACAGGCTTCAACAGTAAATCCAGCGATTATGATTCCCAAGAAGATGATGGATCTCACCAAGGATGAGATTGCCTTAGTCTCCCTAGATAAGAAGGCAAAGAATATCTTAGCAAGTGCAGTGGACGATTAATTGCTCCAAAACTTATTCCAATGCAAATCTACCAAAGAGATATGGGACTGCCTTGTTGTCCTAATGGAAGGTACTGAAGAAGTAAGGGACGATCGTAGATCATTGTTGAACCAGGAGTATGAAGCCTTCAAGCAAGGTGCTAATGACTCCATAGCTGAAAGCTTCGAGAAGTTCTTCAAGTTAGTGAAGGTCTCAGGAACTATGGCCGCATCTTCACTTATGGCGAACTGAACGACAAATTCCTTAGATCCCTGACAAAGGACTGGGACACAAAAGTTATTGCCATTAGATAATTTGGTAAGCTGTCGGAGATAGACCCTCGGAACCTGTTTGGAAAGCTGCTCTCCTATGAGCTTCAAATGAATACTTATAAGAAGGAGAAGCAGAACAACAGAACGTCTAACAGAGAAAAGTCTTTGGCTTTGAAGGCAGAAGGGTCGAGAAAATCTAAAGTAGTGTCACCCATTAGGACACGAGCTCCTGATACTCTAGAAGACTCAGAGCTAAGAACGTCAGGCTCCAAACTATCAGATTGAGAATTTTTCCCTCATCTCCAAGAAGTTCAAGAAGCTGCTCAGCAAGAGGAGACAAATGAAAAATAAGTAATTCTCTTCAGATTCCAGGAGATCACATCGTGATGTTGATCGTACCAAGAAAAGCTACAACAAAGAGAATAGGTATAAATCCAAACCGAACAAATAATATTCCTCTGACGTTGTTTGCTACTGCAATAATAAATCAGGTCACATGATTACGGAGTGTCCTTACAAGAAGAAGGATAGCTCTAGGAAGGACGAGAAGAAATCCTTCAAAGGGAAGAAGAAAGAAGAAAAGAGCTTCATCGCTAAAAATTCGAAGACTCTCAGTGACAGTGACTCGAGTGAATCGAGCTCTGAAAATGAAGAAGCTTACTTCGGGCTTATGGCCCAATCTGAAAGGGAAGTGGGCGACTCCGAGTACCATAGAATGGTAAACTCACACACTATTCTCTCAGAATCTGAAACATCCTCTAATGGTCATGAAGACTACTCTTCTGATGAGGATGAATTAGAATTGATGGCCCAGTACGAGCACTTATTAAAGCATTCGACAAATGTCGTAGTGTCGTCTGGAAGTAGGTAAAAGAGATTGCCTCCATAAGGCAGTGGAAGCAAATCTGAAGGAAGAAATTGCATAATTACTTCCTCTCAGAGATGAAGTCCACTCCTTGAAAGAGGAACCCAAGGGCTCTGCTAAGATATTAAATCTGAAGAAAAATATCTTGATGAGCTGGAAGAAAAGCTCGCGGTAAAGAGAAAACTGATTGAGAGTTTCTCCAAGCCAAAGACTGTTCTCCCTTTCATCAATGAGTTTTCAACTAAGAAGAAGGGTTGTGGTCTTGGCCATGTTGGTGGAAAGGGTAAGGCTTCTAAGAAGGCTAGCGCCAAAGAAAAGGGGAAGGAGCCATGAGTCAACCTTCATTTAGGGAAGTAATCTTCCCGACGAACAAGTTTGACCTTGAGTCGACCTATGGTCATCATGTCAGGCCTACTCATGTAGATCCAATGAATAGATACCAGGGATGGACCTATTCTCGTAACTTTGTGCCAGCGTGTTCAAAGCACCTTATGAAGAAATTCAGATTAAGAGTTATGGTCCGTATGTACATGGACATAATAAAAAGAAGGCAACAAAAGTTAAATCTGTTGTGCCTAAGGCTAAAGAGATGGGGAGCTCCTGTGTATGTTGTAACTTGAAGGCCTCCACCTCAAAGAATGCTGCCCCTGATAGACCTCAGCTCCAAAAGATAAAGCAGGAGTATAAAAGGAGGTACAATAGATTTGACTATTGGTATTGCTGCAAAGTTGGTCACTTTGGCATAGATTGTTGGTACAACCTGTTGCGGGCTAGGGTTCGAAGAAAATAAACGCAACCGAACTAGCAATCTAATGAGGCAAGAATACCTATCGAATTGTAGCTAGGGGACGCAAGTGTCGTATTGAAATCCGGGAACTGTTGAGTATGCTTACTCATACAAAAACTATTATCTTATCGACGGAAAAACTAGGGTTTTAGAAAATATAATTGCAATGAAGAAAGTAAAGCTATACTAGAAAGAGAACTACCGCAATTAAGTAAAGTGCTATTAAGTAAAGAACTATGCTAGAAAGGAAACTACTGCAGTTAATTAAAGAGCACAAGATAGGAGATTACTACGAAAGATTTAAAATATGAAATGGAAATGCACTCGATCAAGAATCACCTCGGCTAAAGACGATTAAGAAAATGCGATAAAAATCTAAACTTAATAGGATAAAGGTCCTTGACCGTGGAGGTTCCTAAAGCTTGAACAAGCTTCTCTCGAAGTCGTGCCCAACTGAGTTTAGGAAGGTCCGACCGACTCTCGTCTAAATCGGAGGCCTAAAACTCGCTTTACGCGGTGAACCCCACTATTAGATTTTACTCCAATCCGGGATATTTGGACGTCTGCCTCTCTCGAGGGGTGCGCATAACTCCCTTTACTCTTGAATGCTCACTTCATTCTATCGGCCTCTCGGCTAGCCAAGAATGAAAGCAAAGATGGAGGGTATATATCGATAATATACCTCCAACCCATGATTAATCAAGAGTAATTCAAGGCCCTAACCTAAAAAGAAAAGATTAATTAAAACATCATAACTTAATCGCTCTAACCTCGAATCATCAAGATCGAGTACAAGGAGGATTAGTTAATCATAATGTAGTGGAGGAGGGGGGGATGAGTAGTAAAGCATATAAAAGGAACACTAGCTAAACAAAGAACACTTTTATTAATGAAAAGGGGCAAGTTACACTATTGAAAAAGAAATTACAAGTGCATGAAAATGAAATCCTATTCTAGCCCTACAATTATCACTAAGCAACACTAAATATTACAAAGAAAGCATAAACAAGTAAAGATTAAACTAGGGTTAAAAGAAAATTACAAAGAGAGAGAGAGAGAGAGAAAAAGCATAAGAAAGGATCAAGAAATAAAGGGGCATAACCTCCCCCTCTCAACCAAAGCTTGTTGAAATAGAAGGGGGGGGGTCTAAATTTATAGGAAAAATTCTCGGGTTGGTCACGCCCTCCGACAGGCCCTAGGGGGGGGCGTGTCTGGTGGCGTGACATGTACGAAGTTGACCTCGGGCTCTGGATTCTGGCAGGAGGGATGATTGCTTCTGTACGTCGGTTTACATGCCCATAGTCACGCTCGTGTAGGTGGGGCGTGACACTCACGTCATGTCGAAATCATTGGTCGGAAATCCGTCAGTCGTCGGAAAAGTTGATGTCATGCCCCAGGTCACGCCCGTGACGGGGGGCGTGACAGTACTGTTGCGTGCTGTGGCGGAACATGCATTCAATGCGGCGGCAGGCTTTGCGGTAGAGGGCGACATGCCCTTGGTCACGCCTGGAGACACACCCGGGGAGGGCATGTCAGTGGGGCGTGACAGCCATTTTGTTCGTTTTTCTCTCCCTTCCAGCAGGAGTCCTCGAGATCGGGTGACACGCCCTAGGTCACGCCTAGGGAGGGTGTGACAGTGGGGCATGTTAGGTCATTTTTTACCAATTTTCTGAAAACCTGAAAAAGTTCAAGAAAATATTAGTGGCAATAATATTTACATAAAAAGGATAAAAGATAAACTAAAAAGACATGATTTGTACATTATAAACTAGAAAAATACGATAATAGTTTAGGCTACAAAACGTATTATCAAATTCCCCCAAGCTTAAGCTTTGCTTGTCCCAAAGAAAAAAATATAAAAACTAGATATTTATAAAAAGGACTAATCAAAAAGTTTTAATTATGCCTACATAAGTACTATGCGAAATTCTGAGTAGGGAAAAGGTGAAATGTAAGTCTAAAACAATTATTTAGGTATGGTTAAACTTTTATAAACTTTACTCAATAAAAACAAATCATCCAAAATTTTAACGAAATTCTTTAAATAGACTTAAGCAAAGCAACAAAAATGAAAAACACGCATTGAGTTGTTACTATATCCAAGCAACGCATTATAATTATATCAATTTAATTAACAAAAATCTAGGTTTAAATCCAAAACTAAAACTGATTTACTTTTTTTCTTTTCTTAGTTGTTAAATAAAAAACAAAAAGCGTGAATCAAAAGGACTTAAATAGGACAGAAACGTTTGGTTTAGGAATATGATTTGGAGTGGAATTCAAAGATAAACATGAAGGTTTAAAATCACACTACACCAAAGTAAAGAGTTTCAAAAACTTTCATAAAAATATATATACTTTTTTTTTCTTTTTCTTCTTTTTCCATTTTTTTTCTTTTTTCAAAGCAAAGGCCATAAATATTTTTATTTTCCTTTTGAATTGGCCAAACAGAAATAAACATCACTTTTGAGCATACTTTTTTCAAAAACCTTTCTCCCACAAAAATCACAAAATATCCTATCAAAATCGTCAAAATAATTTATGAAACTCAAAAAGGCTAGTGTGATTCGATAGGTTGGAAATTTTGGCTTTGGTGAAACTGAAATGAAGGGAGGAGCAATCAAATGAAATCGGAAAAAGGCTAAAAAATGGCTAACTAGTGGTAAAAGTTTTTAGGTTGGCATGAAAGCTCAAACGAAAATAAAAACGGCCTAAATCATTTTCACGCTTTTCAATTTATTTAAAACAAAGCTTTGAAAAATTTCAAAAAGCGAGTCCTAGATAATAAAAGAAGATAGATGAAATTAACTTGAAAATAGAAATAATAGGTGACTTGGATCGTTCACATCTACTACGTTATTCAAAAGTTGACTTTACAAAAATTATTCAAAAATAAAAAAGAAAATAGTGGATGATGAATTTTTGAGAAAGTAAAGGAAATAAAAAACAAAAAACCATAATAGAAATGCGAGTTTTAGAAAAATATTTCACCTTAACATGTTATTGTGAATTAGAAACACAACATGGCTAACATTTTACTTGTGAAACATAATTAAAAAGAACGATTAGAAGTATTATAATTAACTAAGTTGTTTATATGAGATTTTGAGTAAAACAAAATAAAAACTAGGGGTACTATTGAAATACCAAAATGTCTAAACTATTCAAAAACACAATTTTTTTTAATTTTGTTAAATATTTTCTTTTATTTTTTTGAAATTTTAAGATATTCATTTTTTTTTGAAATATTTAAAATATATACAAAACGAAAAATATTTACACTAAGCAAAAATTAAGGAGGAAGTCCTCCCCCAAGCTTAAAATGGACATTGTCCTCAATGGCTAAAGAAGGGGATTGGAGAATGAGAGAAAAATAAATTTCATAATTGAAAGAAAAAACTGAAAGACAGGTACTTCCCCAGATTTATTTGCTGCGAAAGCTGAGTGATGTCGCTCCCCCGAATGTCTTCTTTGGACTTCGTGATAGATTCAGCAACGTTGGAGCAGGCGATCGCAGAAGCTTCAGCTTTTCGGAGCCATCCGAGACAAAAATTGTAAAATAAAGAAAACAGAAAAAGATAACTTGGGTTACCTCCCAAGAGCGCCCTTTGTTTAAAGCGTCGTTGAGCTCGACGCATCAAAAAAATAATATTGTCCAAAAATATTGTTGTCCAAAAATAAAATTGTTTTTAACAAAAATTAAGAGTTCAAAGTTATAGTTCGTAAAGCAGAAACTTAATAATGTTTGGACTGACATCATCATCGCCAGAAAAATAGAGTTTAAGACGCTGACCATTCACTTTGAAATTACCCTTATCAGGGTGAGAAATTAAAACAGTTCCATAAGGAAATACTTCTAAAACAAAAAATGGGCCAGACCAGCGAGATTTTAATTTGCCCGGAAATAAACGTAAACGAGAATTATATAAAAGGACTTGGTCGCCCGGCTTAAAGTTTTTAGGGTGCCTTAAGAGTTTATCGTGTAAACGCTTCGTCCGCTCTTTATAAAGTTTATTATTTTCATAAGCATAAGAGCGCCACTCATCGAGTTCATTTAGTTGAAATTTTCGAAGGTCACCGACTGAGTGGGGATCGAAGTTTAAAAATTTTAAGGCCCAAAAGGCGCGGTGTTCTAACTCTACGGGCAGATGGCATGATTTTCCATAGACCAGCTGATACGGCATACATCCGAGGGCGGTTTTGTACGCTGTTCGATAGACCCATAGAGCATCGTCAAGTTTGGCTGACCAGTCTTTCCTAGAAGTTGAAACAGTCTTTTCTAATATTCTTTTTATTTCTCTATTAACTACTTCGACTTGTCCGTTAGTTTGGGGGTGATAGGCACTGGAAAGCTTATGCGTAACGCCGTATTTGGTAAGGATTTTTGAAAATTGTGCATTACAGAAATGGGAACCCCTATCGCTAACGATCGCGCGTGGCGTACCGAATCGAGAAAATAATCTTTTTAAAAACGTGACTACAACTCGGGAGTCGTTCGTAGGAAGAGCTTGGGCCTCAGCCCATCATGAAACATAATCAACAGTAACTAAAATAAATTTGTTTCCGAAGCTAGAAGGAAGGGGGCCAATAAAATCAATTCCCTAGAGGTCGAAAATTTCGCACTCTAAGAAATAATTTTGCGGCATTTCATTTTTATTGGAAATGTTGCCCGACCATTGGCAACTATCACACCTACTCACAAAGGCTTGCGCGTCTTTAAACAGGCTAGGCCAGTAAAAACCCGCGCAAAGCACCATGTGAGTGGTGCGAGCAGCTTAATAGTGCCCACCTGTCGGACCTTCATGCAAATGTTTTAGAATATCAATTCCTTCATCATAAGAAGCACATCTCCTTATCACTTGATCCGCATAGATTCTGAAAAGATGCGGGTATTCCCAAAAGTAGTTCTTCAGCTCAGAAAAGAATTTCTTCTTTTGCTGAGAGGAGAACTCTTTTGGGAGCACCCGTGCCACTAGATAGTTGGCGATGTGCGCGAACCAAGGAGAAGTAGATGTGTTAACTAAAAGCAGCTTCTCATCAAGAAAATAATCATTAAAAGATTTTTCATTTAATTTTTTTATAAAGGGGTTATCTAATCTGGATAGATGGTCGGAGGCCAAGTTCTCGGCTCCTCGCTTATCACGGATCTCTAAGTCAAACTCCTGGAGGAGTAAGACCTAGCGAATCAAGCGAGGCTTGGCATCCATTTTGGCAAGAAGGTACTTGAGGGACGAGTGGTCCGTAAAAACAATGATTTTTGAAAGTGTAATGTAAGGGCGGAATTTATCAAATGCGAATACTACAGCTAAGAGCTCCTTCTCGGTTGTGGTGTAATTTTCTTGTGCAGATGTGAGGGTTTTACTAGCATAATAGATGGGGTTGAAGTTTTTAGATATGCGTTGACCTAATATGGCTCCCACCGCAAAACTACTCGCATCGCACATAATCTCGAAAGTAAGGTCCCATACCAGAGCTATTATAAGCGGTGCGTTAATTAACTTTTATTTAATTAATTCGAAGGCAGAAAGGCAAGAGTCATCAAAAATGAATGGAGCGTCTTTTTCTAAGAGATGGGTGAGGGGCTTTGTGATTTTTGAGAAGTCCTTTATAAAACGACGATAAAAGCCAGCGTGGCCTAGAAAACTTCTTATAGATTTTTTGTTCGTACGCGGCTGCAGCTTCTCAATAACTTCTATCTTGGCAACTTCTACCTCAATACCTTTAGCAGAAATTTTATGACCCAAAACTAACCCTTCCCTCACCATAAAATGGCATTTTTACCAATTTAGGGCAAGGTTAGTTTCTTCGCATCGTTCTAAGACTTTTTCGAGGTTTTCTAAACATCTATCGAAGGAATCGCCGAACACGGAGAAATTGTCCATGAATACCTCCATAATGCTTTCTACGTACTTGTCAAATATTACGAGCATACATCGCTGGAATGTAGCTGGCGCATTGCACAATCCAAACGGCCTTCTTCGGTAAGCGAAGGTGCCGAAGGGACAAGTAAACGTAGTTTTCTCTTTGTCCTCGGGAGAGATGGGTATTTGAAAGTACCCCGAGAGGCCATCGAGAAAACAATAAAAGCTATGGCCGGATAATCATTCTAAAATCTGGTCGATAAATGGTAAAGGAAAGTGGTCCTTGCAGGTGGCGTCATTCAACTTACGATAATCTATACACATACGCCAACCCGTCACCGTCCGTGTCGGGATTAATTCATTATTCTCATTACAAACTACGGTTATCCCTCCCTTCTTTGGAACTACCTGAACGGGGCTAACCCACTTAATGTCCGAAATAGGGTAGATAATTCCTTCATCTAATAATTTCATAACCTCGCCCTTAACTACTTCTTTCATATTCGGGTTTATACGGCGCTGAGGTTGAATAGAGTTACGCGAATTATCTTCCATTAAAATTTTATGGGTACAGAAAGATGGGCTTATTCCCTTGATATCAGAAATTTGCCAAGCAATAGCCCGGCGATGCTTACGTAGAACTAGAAGAAGTTTATCATTTTGCGTATCCGTGAGGTAGGCCGAAACGATAACTGGTAACTTGGAATCTTTTTCTAAGAAAGCATACTTAAGGTGTTCAGGAAGTTCTTTAAGTTCTAGGGTAGGGGGTTCTTCATAAGAGGATTTAGAGATTCTTTCTTTTTCAAAAATAATATCTTCATAAACTTTTTTATAAGGAACGTAATAAGGTGTGGGGCTAGCAGCCAAGACGGCTTCTTGTAGCGATTTAGTGGGAAGAAAAGAGGAAGAACAAAAATCAGAAAATTCTTTTTCAAACTCAGAAAGACAATCAAAAGATTCATCACTTCCTTGCAGTAATTTAGCAGGAAGAGAAGAAGAAAAACAAAAATCAGAAAGTTCCTTTTCAAAGTCGGAGAGGAAGCAGGAAGATTCATCACTCACGGCATCTATGAAAAAACATGAGTCATCATTTGCTAGGGTGTTCTTCATCGAAGGTGTGATAGAAAAAGTGACTTCGTCATCGCCTACTCGAAGAAAGAGCTTACCATTGCTTACGTCAATGATGGCTCGGGAGGTGGCAAGGAAGGGTCGGCCAAGGATCAGGGGAACCTCGACGTCTTCTTCGATGTCCAAAATGACAAAGTCCACCGGGAAGATGAACTTGTCAACTTTTACTAGAACGTCCTCCACTATTCCTAATGGGTACTTGACGGATCTATCGGCTAGCTGGATACTCATACGCGTGGGGTTAAGGCTACCAATTCTTAGCTTTTTAAACAATGAAAAGGGCATCAGGTTAATACTCGCGCCTAGGTTGGCTAACGCGTGTTTAACAAAAAGATCACCGAAGACACACGGGATAGAGAAACTACCCGGGTCACTGATTTTCTTCGACAAACCATTTGTTAAAACAGCGGAGCACTCGGCGTTTAGCGTGACGTGCGAAAGATTCTCTAACTTCTTCTTGTTGGTGAGGAGGTCCTTAAGATACTTGGCGTATTTCGGCATTTGCGAAATAGCCTCGTGGAAGGGAAGATTAATGTGGATTTGCTTGAAGATCTTTAAGAAGCGGGAGTACTGATCATCTTGACGTTGTCTATTAAGTTTGGAGGGGTATGGAGGAGTTGAATTATTTTTGAAGATGGGTGGTGGAGTGAGATTTTTTTTTTAAGCGGGGGTGATAACTTCTTCAACAGAGGGTGGAATTTTTAAAACGGGAGCGGAGCTTTGATTTTTAAAGGAGGGAGCGGAGCTTGCCTCGGGCTCTTCACTTACCATACCGAAGACTTGCTTCCTACTCCAAAGAGTTATAGCTTTCGCTTGCTCTCTCGGGTTGGGTTCGGTATTGGAAGGAAGAGACCCTGCGGGTCGCACAAAAATTATTTTCGCGAGCTGTCCTACCTGATTTTCTAGACTTTTTACGCTTCCGGTTAAAGTTCTTATAGTAGCGTCATTTGTGGTGAAATATTTAGAAAGTAATTCCTCCAAGCTTGGAGGTTTTGGATAATTTTGAAAAGGTGGTGATGGTGGTGGTGCAGAAAAATCATTTTGCAGTGGTGGGCGCATCGCATTCGATGGATTACTCCATGAAAAGTTCGGATGATTTCTTAAAGCAGGGTTATAACTATTCAAAAAATTAAAACCAGGTGGATGAAAATTCGCAGTAGAAAAATTATTAAAAGCAGTTCTAGGCATATTATTAACATAATCTAAATGTTCTGGAGTAGGGGTTGCAGATTCCCATACCTAAGGGGCGGAGGAAGCAGTCATCTCCGTGATTTTTTTGCTTAGGATTTCTACTTGCAGAGCGAGCTGGGAGACGTTGTCCACTTCAAAGATACCTGCAGGCTTGTTCGAGCGGGACCTAGGAACATTCCACTGATAAGTGTTCATGGCCATGTCCTCAAAAAGCTCAAGAGCTGCTTCCGGGGTCTTATGATTTAAAGTACCGCCAGAAGCTGCTTCTATCATTTGCTTCGTGCTTTGATTTAGCCCGTTATAGAACATCTGCACTTGTAACCATACAGGCAGCGCGTGATGTGGGCATCTTCTTAATTATTCTTTAAATCTCTCCCAAGTTTCATATAGGGTTTCAGTGTCTATTTTCCCAAAGGCAGAGATGTTGTTCCTAAGTTTTGTAGTTTTAGCTGGCAGAAAGTACTTCGCTAAAAATTTTTCAGTTAATTTATTCCAGGTGGTTATGTTATTTTTAGGTAGAGTGTTAAGCCACTGCTTAGCTTTAGTTCTTAAAGAGAAGGGGAAGAGTCTTAGCCTGATTGCATCATTTGTGACACCATTTATCTTGAAGGTGTCGCAAATTTCAAGAAAGCTAGCTATATGTGTGTTCGAATCTTCATCTTGAAGTCCGTCAAATTGCACATATTGCTGCACCATTTGAATTATGCTAGGCTTTAATTCGAAGTTATTGTTTGCTATAGAAGGGCGGACTATATTTGATTATGTTCCCTTGAGATTTGGTGGTGCATAATAGGACATAGTCCTTTGCACGGCCTCATCTACGTTGGGTTATTCCATTCTTAAAGTAGCAAATGACTCGGAGTCCTCAACCGGCACTTGGATAGTAGGACCTTGAAATCACGATCTTCTCCGAAGAGTACGCTCAATTTCGTGGTCCAAGTCCAAAATAACCGACGGACTCCCGCGGGTCATGCACTAAAAGAACAGAAAAGAAGAAAAGAAAGAGAAATAGGATAAACTAGAAAGAAAAAAAAGGGCAATGTTAAAAGCACACCATTTTTGGCTATTGACAGCCAAATGCTATTGACACACCTAAAAACTTATTTACACACCAAATGTTTATTAACACACCAAAAAATTTTTAAAATGCACACCAAGAACTCTTTTCCATTTTTTCAAAATTGGGGTTCTATCTTACTAGCATTACTAGATTAGTAGATTGAAAAAGTGTTCAATTAACAAAATCATTCAAAATAGATAACATATGTTCAACAAAAACATTCATTCAAAATAGATAACATATGTGGTACAAAATCTAAGATTAATCTCAAGAATATATGTCAATCATCATTGTTTGAAGCCTTCGAAGATCACCAATCATCATCCAGTTTTATAGACCTGCAATTTAAAAAACTAAGATCATAAACATCAGATGGGAAATTTAACAAAGTTATTAAAAAATTGTTATACCTTAATAAGATGTTATCATGTTTATAATGAAGGTCCAATATAACAAAAATGTAAGATATCTGCACCAAATGTTACGATGTGAGAATTAGTTTTAACATTAAATACTTGTGTATGGATTGAAAAGGAAAATAACATACCATATTAATGATTTCATCAACTTGTTCTTTAGGATCACCCACTCTAGCCCGTGAAACATCAGTCAAGTCCCACCCTTCTGCCACCAAAGCATGATACCTCATCCACATAGATATCACCGGTGGTAGTGGACAATCATCTCTCATCAATAATTTTATGAAATGATTGTCGTTAACAAATCCAATAAAGATTGTCTTCCGATTTAATGGAGGAGCTGTGTGTAATGGTAGGAATGTAAAAGACTGAAATTTGGAATAATGAACAACTGTCACATTATAACGTGAAGCAACTAATAATCCCATATCTGGCATCATCATCCATTTGTTGACCGGTGCAGGAATTGATGTACAGTCCAAAGATAACAAAAATTCTTTTCGTCGTACATTCCCAAACATGTTGTTATACAAAAATTCATTCATTTTGACTTCTTCTATTAAGTCTTTTCTCACTTGCAACCAATTATCGCCCATTTCCAATGCTAAACTGACCACCCTGTAACCGCAATGCCCATCTCCAACCACATTTACCACATCAATGATATGAGTAAAAATATAAGCAGGCATTTCTTTCCGAACACTTTCAAGATATCTGTTGTGGTTCCTTCTTGGAATCATGTTCTTAGCTTTCTTTTTGGAGTATTGTTCCCCTTTCAGCACATGCTCGAACAATGATAGCTCCCTTTTTGTAGATTTTTAGTCATCTTTAAACTTTTTATAACTACCACGTGGTCTCCCTTTCAACTTAATTGGCAAAATTGGTTCTAGTGTTTGAGTCGCGCTCGGTTCCAATATTTCTCTAAGCTTCTTCTTCATTTCGTTTCTTTGAGAATCACTTACGTTGTTGTATTTTTTTAGCAAGCCATCTAGCTCAACTTGTATGATCCCAACTGAGTCGATCTCCTCCTCTTTCATCTTTGTTTCCCCAACTAATGTTTCTTGCAAAATGAGTTGTCGCCAATGCTTATGAACCATCCATAATGGGTACCCGGAAGATTGATGTACATATTGAATTAATTCATGAGCACATGGTAAACCCATTGTGAAACTCATTTTGTGCAAGCATTTTGACGAGTCTACGAAATTACCACTCTTAACCAAGTCCTCCTGTTTCTTTATTATGTCCAAAGATGGAACTGAAACATGCCCAAGTAAATTAGTATATAATGAACTCCTAAAACCTTTGTTCACTTGTATGGAACTCTGCCCAAATGATCGTTTTATCTCCATGTGCTGCAATGTTAACATCTAATGAAATGTTTTCCATATAGTAGACAAATTGCAAATAGAAACTTCCAAGAATTTTTTTAAATGACTATGACCGCCCTCGACGCGGTTGGTGGTAGAATTGCCAAAATGCAATAACTGATCAATCCATGCACATATGAAGTACTCCTTATAGGGTTCTATCCAAGTCGTTACCACATATTGAAGAACATTGGAATATTTTTCGAAATACTTTATTAACATAGAGTTCAATCGATCATTGTAATCTTGTATTGTAGGTGAGTAAACCAAAAGTTGCCATTCAGCCATAAAAGCCTCAAATTCCTTACCTTGTGTGAAAATTTTTTTGCAGTGGGCAAGGACATTTCTGTTGATATGAACTTGACATAAAATGGTTTTTGCTTGAGGAAATACTAATTTTATGGCATTCATCAATGTGATCTCTCTATCCACAATCAAGAAATTAGGCAACGATGAAGTTAACATGCTCTTAAAACAATTCAATGCCCACATGTAGCTGCCTTCCGTTTCATTTGAAATAAAAGCAAATGCATCATAAAAGGTCATATTTGTATATGTGATCCCAACAATGGAAAGCAACGACAATCTGTAACGATTAGTTTTATACGTGCAGTCCATGATAAAGATATCAGGAAACATATTGCATAATCAAACAGACGTTGGATGAGCAAAAAATAAGGCCTCCAAGTTTGCAGTAATAGGGTTCACAATATTGTAACTGTTGTACTCTGCATCGTTAATGGACTGATAAAGAAACTGAATTGGACTCTTTCCTTCCAACTCTTCCTTAAATAACCTAACTTTCTCATTATAAATTGTTCTCATTATTGAGACATTGGAAGAGTTTCTTTTCTTTAATGTCGCTAATATTTTTCTTGGCTTTACAGCAGATGCATACATTTCTGCAACGATTTTCTTTTCCTCATCAACTAATCTACCAGCATAACTGTGTGCCTCAAGGTGAACAAAGCTATGATTGTGCATTCCACATTTGACTTCTACTTTCCACTCATCCACACATGAATCCTTTTGTCCGAGTAAAGCAAATGGACATCCACATCTTTTAGAGCTAGTTTTTCTTAGATTTCTCTTGATGTAACCCTTTCTCTGTTGATTATCCCTAGGGAGACCACCTATATCACATCCTAGGAATACCCTTGGTCTTGGTCTACCATCAATCTTATCTGCTCTTTGAAAAGTAACAACGAATCCCAACCCGGTGGCAATATTCCAAACCCAGTGAACCAATTCATCTTTAGTAGGAAAATGAGTATCAGTAACAAAATGCATTCCTACATCTACTTCCATCCTACAAAAAATTTAAACGAAATGAAAATACATAACCAATCAATACCCAAAACCATTGCATTTAAAACAAAATTTTAAAGTATCAAATACCTAGCTTAATGTGTGAAGAATTTCTTGAAATGAACTTGATTATGCACCAGAATAAAAATCTCAATCCGAACACCTACAAATACAAGGGGATGCATACATTTAAATACTAAACAAGTAAATAGGATAACATCACCACAGGTGCAAAAACTATAAGATTTTAGAAGTCTATAATTATGATACATGATCAAACGTGATCATTTTGTAGTCATTGCACAACAAAAATTGCACTAACTACTATTAAGGAAATCTAAAAAATGATCATGTATCATAATTATAGACTACCTTATCTTTTGTGT
The DNA here is from genome assembly GCA_039513925.1 of Platanthera zijinensis. NCBI lineage: Eukaryota > Viridiplantae > Streptophyta > Magnoliopsida > Asparagales > Orchidaceae > Platanthera > Platanthera zijinensis. The sequence goes on from CM077085.1 coordinate 109,704,262, forward strand.
TGTGATTATCCGTTTGTTTGACATTTCTTTTCTCATTTCTGCAACAATTTGGTTCATTTAGAACATGAAAATTGAAGAATAAAAAAAATAAATCAATGGGATTAAGCAGACACTTCTAGATTTGATTTCATAATACTTGATGTGCCCTAATGATATTAACCTTGACTTGTAAAGATCTAGTAATTTGCAGACGGCTTGTCAGACTCTAAATAACATTTTCCCCATTAGCATGTCCTATGTACTTAATAAGTGCCTATATCCATAGTTAGTCCATAGTTATTCAGGAAATCTAAAAAATCTGGAGAAGGCTACCTGGAGTTGATGGAGATCTGGAGAAGGAAACCTGGAGGAGAGGGACTCGCCGGAGAAGAGGGCGACGAGATCGCTGTAGAAGAAAGAAGATCCGGCGGAGAGGGCGACTAGGAGAAATGCGGAAGCAGTGGTGCGACGGGGCGGAGCGGGAGTCGTCGTTGGGTAAGGAAATCGCGTCCTGGCGTCGCCGATCTCGAAGGACCGACGGAGAACTCGCCGGATAAGGGGTGAGGACAAGCAATCGGCGGGAGCAGCAGCCAAACTCGCGAAAGAGGAAGAAAGACGGTGGGGTTGGAGTGCGGCTAAAGCCCTGAGATGTTTGGAAATTTAGGGTTTTAATTTTTTTAATGTGATTTTTGGGTGTGGCAATAGCCATTTATGGTGTGCTTTTAACATTGCCCAAAAAAAACGAGATTAGAATTTTTTTTTGAAATAGATTTTTTTATAGATTAACTCCCGAACTTCCCAAGGACTACCCCGTGAAGGGTTCACAAGGTTCTAGACAAGATAGTGGCGCTTAAAGCCCTTTGCCCTTTTCGAGAGAATTAGGTGGCGTAGAAAAATTGTGAAGTTGGTTACTATTAAGAGCGGTGATAAATTTTTTTGATTTTTAAAACTTTAAAGAAAGAGGATGAGAAAGAGAAAAGATAAAATTAATAGGTTCGTGCTTTCAATATATCAACAAAAGTTGGATCCCCAACAATGGCGCCAAAAACTTGTTGCGCGCTAGGGTTCGAAGAAAATAAACGCAACCGAACTAGCAATCCAATGAGGCAAGTATACCTATCGAATTGTAGCTAGGGGACCCAAGTGTCGTATTGAAATCCGGGAACTGTTGAGTATGCTTACTCACACGAAAACTATTATCTTATCGACGGAAAAACTAGGGTTTTAGAAAATCTAATTGCAATGAAGGAAGTAAAGCTATACTAGAAAGATAACTACCGCAATTAATTAAAGTGTTATTAAGTAAAGAACTATGCTAGAAAGGAAACTACTGCAGTTAATTAAAGAGCACAAGATAGGAGATTACTACGAAAGATTGAAAATATGAAATGGAAATGCACTCGATCAAGAATCACCTCGGCTAAAGACGATTAAGAAAATGCGATAAAAATCTAAACTTAATAGGATAAAGGTCCTTGACCGTGGAGGTTCCTAAAGCTTGAACACGCTTCTCTCGAAGTCATGCCCAACTGAGTTTAGGAAGGTCCGACCGACTCTCGTCTAAATCGGAGGCCTAAAACTCTCTTTACGCGGTGAACCCCGCTATTGGATTTTACTCCAATCCGGGAGATTTGGACGTCTGCCTCTCTCGAGGAGTGCGTACAACTCCCTTTACTCTTGAATGCTCACTTCATTCTATCGGACTCTCGGCTAGCTAAGAATGAAAACAAAGGTGGAGGGTATATATCGATAATATACCTCCAACCCATGATTAATCAAGAGTAATTCAAGGTCCTAACCTAAAAAGAAAAGATTAATTAAAACATCATAACTTAGTCGCTCTAACCTCGGATCATCAAGATCGAGTACAAGGAGGATTAGTTAATCATAATGGAGTGGAGGAGGGGGGGATGAGTAGTAAAGCATATAAAAGGAACACTAGCTAAACAAAGAACACTTTTATTAATGAAAAGGGGCAAGTTACACTATTGAAAAATAAATTACAAGTGCATGAAAATGAAATCCTATTCTAGCCTTACAATTAGCACTAAGCAACACTAAAGATTACAAAGAAAGCATAAACAAGTAAAGATTAAACTAGGGTTAAAAGAAAATTACAAAGAGAGAGAGAGAGAGAAAAAGCATAAGAAAGGATCAAGAGACAAAGGGGCAGCACCTCCCCCTCTCAACCAAAGCTTGCTGAAATGGAAGGGGGGTTTGAATTTATAGGAAAAATTATCGGGTTGGTCACGCCCTCCGACACGCCCTAGGGGGTGCGTGTCAGAGGGCGTGACATGTATGAAGTTGACCTTGGGCTCTTGATTCTGGTAGGAGGGATGATTTCTTTTGTACGTCGGTTGACACGCCCATAGTCACGCCCGTGTAGGTGGGGCGTGACACTCACGTCATGTCGAAATAATTGTTCGGAAATCCATCAGTCATCGGAAAAGTTTATGTCACGCCCCAGGTCACGCCCGTGACGGGGGGCGTGACAGTACTGTTGCGTATTATGGCGGAACCTTCATTCAATACGGCGACAAGCTTTGCGGTAGAGGGCGACACGCCCTTGGTCATGCCTGGAGACACGCCCGTGGAGGGCGTGTTAGGGGGGCGTGATAGCTGTTTTGTTCGTTTTTCTGTCCCTTCTAGCAGGAGTCCTCAGGATCGGGTGACACGCCCTAGGTCATGCCCAGGGAGGGCGTGACAGTGGGGCATGTCAGGTCATTTTTTGACCAATTTTCTGAAAACCTGCAAAAGGTCAAGAAAATGTTAATGGCAATAATATTTACATAAAAAGGATAAAAGATAAACTAAAAAGACATGATTTGTACATTATAAACTAGAAAAATACGATAGTAGTTTGGGCTACAAAACATATTATCACAACCCCGCTAACTTTGTAACCCCACAGGTTAGCTATGCAAGATAGACCACTCATAAAGTTAATGTTCCAAGTGGTGGTAAGCTGACCAGGAACCAAGGACCAAAATACGTTAGGGTTCCTGAGGTAAAATGATCTGTTTTTGCAGGAATGTCCAAAGGACAATAGAACTCTTATTTAGTATTTGGACAGTGAATGCTCTCGATACATGACTGGGACAATAAGCCTTTTGCGTGACTATTCCCCAGTCAAAGACGGTCCAAAAGTCATCTTTGGAGGCTCAGACAGGGGAACAAAAAAAGGTTATGTTATGATCTCCAATGGTGTAGTCTCTTTCAGAGACGTAGTTTATGTTGAAGGATTACACCATAATCTCATAAGAATAAGTCAACTATATCACAAAGGCTACATCGTTGAGTTTTGTAAGCACAAGTGTTTGATAAAGTCATTTGCAAATTTGGAGATGGTCTTAATAGGCACTCGGAGAAGAAATATTTTCTGTCTTAAATTATTATGCTTAGACAATTCTACCCTAGTATATTTTATTGCAAAAGATAGTGCATCTCTTTGTGACCAATGGCATAGGAGATTAGAACATATAAATTTCAAAACCCTAAATATGCTATTTTCTCACAACTTAGTGTGTGATGCCCCCAGTATTAAGTTCCTTAAAGGGAGTCGATGTCACTCCTGTCAAATGGGTAAGCAGACATGGGCTACCTTCAAGGGTATTAAAAAAAAAAAGATTTTCACGAAGCTTATACTTGCTTCATATGGACTTATTCGGTCATATGCCTATTCACAGCTTAGGAGGTAAGGTCTATAAATTAGTGATTGTTGATGACTACTCGCGTTTCAGTTGGGTGTTCTTTTTGAAACACAAGTCAGACACCTTCGATTCTTTCACTAATTTTGTCCGGCAAATTCAGAACGGATTAGAATGTTGAGTGGTCAAAATCATAAGTGGCCACGAAACAAAGTTTGAGTCTTGTGCCATGAAAAAATTTGTGAAAGCCAAGGTATCTTTCATGAGTTTTCCTCCTCGTGCACTTCACAGCAAAATGGAGTTGCTGAGAGAAGAAATAGAACCCTAATTAAAGCATGTAAAACCATGTTGAACGACGCTTCACTTTCAGAGTACTTTATGACTGAAGCAGTCAACATGGCTTGTCACGTGCTAAACAGAGCACTCATCAAAAAAATCTATCGTAAGACCCCCTATGAGCTATTTAAGGGCAGAAAACCAACTGTGTCCTTCTTTAGAATCTTTGGAAGTAAATGCTTCGTACTTAATAATGTGAAGTATTACAGCACAAGGTTTAGTGAAAAGTGTTTTGAAGGTATTTTTGTAGGATATAGTAGCCATAGTAAGGCATATAGGATTTTCAATAAGAAAACTCTAGTTGTAGAAGAGTCAATAAATGTTGTATTTGATGAGACAAGCATGCTTCATAGCAGCTCGTCTAGTATTAATGGTGCAGATGAAGGTACCAGGTTCAAGGGGATAAACTTGGATGAAGCTGTTAAAGAAGAAGCTCCAATCGCAGTCAAGCTCGTAGATTCAAGTTTGGTGGATGAAGATCCCATAGAGGAAGAATTGCCTCAACCAATAGAGGCGGCACCAGATGTTGCAGAGCCTGCTGGAGGGAGAGCAAGGAACCTAGGTGTAAAACACCTAAGAGATCACCCAGCTGATCAAATCATTGGGGAGCTAGACGATAGTGTGAGAACAAGAAGAGGTACAAATATTGAGGTTTTGCATCTAAGTTTTAGGTCGCAAGTTGAGCCAAATAAATTCAAATAGCCAAACAAGGATGCTTCCAAGATTATGGAAATACAGAAAATATTTCTCCGAGTAGAATTGTCTAAGCTAGACGATAGTGTGAGAACAAGGATGCTTCCAAACAAGGGTAGAATTGTCTAAGCATAATAATTTAAGACAGAAAATATTTCTTCTCCGAGTGCCTATTAAGACCATCTCCAAATTTGCAAATGACTTTATCAAACACTTGTGCTTACAAAACTCAACGATGTAGCCTTTGTGACATAGTTGACTTATTCTTCAATAAATGTTGTATTTGATGAGACAAGCATGCTTCATAGCAGCTCGTCTAGTATTAATGGTGCAGATGCAGGTACCAGGTTCAAGGGGATAAACTTGGATGAAGCTGTTAAAGAAGAAGCTCCAATCGCAGTTAAGCTCGTAGATTCAAGTTTGGTGGATGAAGATCCCATAGAGGAAGAATTGCCTCAACCAATAGAGGCGGCACCAGATGTTGCAGAGCCTGCTGGAGGGAGAGCAAGGAACCTAGGTGTAAAACACCTAAGAGATCACCCAGCTGATCAAATCATTAGGGAGCTAGACGATAGTGTGAGAACAAGAAGAGGTACAAATATTGAGGTTTTGCATCTAAGTTTTAGGTCGCAAGTTGAGCCAAATAAATTCAAATAGCCAAATAAGGATGCTTCCAAGATTATGGAAATACAAGTGGAGCTCAATCAGTTTGAACGTTGTAAAGTCTGGGAGCTAGTGCCTAGGCCAAAGGGACAGAACGTGATAGACACCAAATGGATATTCAGAAACCAGATGGGCGAACACGGAGTAATTATCAAGAACAAATCCACGCTTGTCGCTCAAGGTTATAGACAAGAAGAGGGGATCGACTTCAACAAGAAATTTCCTCCAGTGGCTTGGATCGAAGCGATCGGGTTGTTTTTAGCATATGCTTCCCTAAAAGGTTTCACCGTCTACCAAATAGATGCAAAGTCAGCATTCCTCAACGGGGATCTGAAAGAGGAAGTATACGTAGCACAACCCCCAGGTTTTGTCAATTCTAAATTCCCTAACTATGTTTACTTTTTAAATAAAGCTTTATACTGGTTAAAGCAAGCTCCCCGGGCTTGGTATGAGACGTTGTCTTGCTTTCTTCTTGAGAACAAGTTCACAAGGGGAAAGATAGACAAGACATTATTTCTTAGGGAAGTTAAAGGCAAGATTCTACTAGTGCAAATCTATGTCGACGACATTATATTTGGATCTACAGAAGACAACCTTTGCAAGAAGTTTTCCAAACTTATGCAAGGGAAGTTTGAAATGAGCAGTATGGGAGAGTTGAAGTATTTCTTAGGACTTCAGGTGAAGCAATCTTAAGAATAAATTTTCATCTCTTAGACGAATTTCACCAAGGAGTTTCTTAAGAAATTTAGAATGGAGAGCGCATCCTCTATGAGGACACCAATAGGTTCAACTATATCTCTAGACAAGGATGAGAAAGGGAAAGCTTTTGATGAAACCAAGTACAGAAGAATAATTGGATCCTTGCTCTACCTGACTTCTAGTAGACCATATATAATATTTTCAACATGTGTCTATGCTAGATATCAGGTGAATACTAAGGAATCTCATTACGTCGCTGTAAAGCGGATTTTAGGATACCATAAGGGAACACCTAATCTTGGCTTATGGTACCCAAGAATTAAAGATGTCGAACTAATTGGCTTTCAAATGCTGATTTTGCAGGTAGCAGGGATAATAGAAAAAGTACTTCCGGGACGTGCCAATTCCTCAAAAGATGGCTTATTTCATGGAGCAGTAAGAAGCAGAATTATGTGGCAACATCTACTGCCGAGTAAAAGAATATCGATCCGGGTAGTTGTTGTGCACATCTTCTATGGATCAGAAATCAACTTAAATATTACAATTTGAAGATCAGTGAAATTTCGATGTTTTGCGACTCATCGAGCGAAATTGCAATCGCAAATAATCCAGTTTCCCATAGCCGTACCTAGCACATCGAGGTGTGCTATAATTTCATCCAGGAGCATGTGGAGAACAAGGACATAGCCCTCAACTATGTCTCGATGGACAAGCAGGTTGTAGATATTTTCACGAAGCCACTAGACGAGGCCAAGTTCTCCTTCTTCAAGACAGAACTTGGTATGCTCAACACGGAATCCTGAAAAGTTCATATTTGAACTCAAGAGAAGATTAAGCATCAGCCACTCAGAATATTTCAAGAGAATTCTTACTCAAAAAATTCTCAAGCTCAGAAATGGATTTCTCGAAAAACTACTTATATTTCTCAAGAACTGCCTGATTTCTCAAAAAAGAAGTATACTTCTCGAGAAATATCATATTTCTTGGAAAACTTACTTCTCGAGAAATATCAGATTTCTCGGGAAATTGAATGGATTTCTCGGGAAGCTTACTATTTTTCTCAAGAACTTTAAGTGAATTTCTCGTGAACTACTGTATTTCTCGAGAAACAGACTTCCTCTCGAAAAATCTATTTACTTATCTTTTGAGAAGAATTCGAACCGCCATTCATAGGTAAGCTTTTGTAATTCTTCAAAATTCTCAATTTTATATAAATAGATAAGTCCATAAAATATCCAAATCCACGAATTCGAAAAAGCCCAGTTCCCGAGAAAGACGTTTCAGTTCCGCTGAAGGCCTCCATCATTCTTCATGCAAACTCCATCGATTCTTCTCTGAAAATTCAGACATTTTTCATTCTTCTAAATTTATTGCTCCTACTACAAAGATTGGCATGGGCAGTGAGTTCGTTTGCTCAAGAATCGAAGAAATTTCCGATGATTTCCGGAACATCATTCTATTTCTTGAATCTTCCGGCCTCGCCTTCATTTTTGAGCATCCGTGCAAAGTCCTGATTCCAGACGTACAAGAGTTCTTTCGAAATTTTAAACTTAAGCGGAGTGGGAAGTTGTTGAAAATTTCAGTCAGAGATGTAAAAATCAAAATCAAGCCGTCCTCTCTAACAGATTTTTAGAAATTGCCCTCCATAGATGAAGAAGACTACCTGGAAGAACCAGATTATTTAAGGGCTCTGTCCTTATGTGGTCTCTCCTAATTAACTACTTCCTTTCGCAAATAGAATATGAATGATGAGAGCAAGCTGCTGGCCGACATTCTAAGAAAAGTCCTACTCTGCAAAACAAGTTCACTTAGTTATATATCCTCTGATTTCTTCTGCATGATGACAGCTGTGGTATATCGAAAGAAATTCTAATGGGGACATATGTTGTTTGATAAAATTAAAGAAAGCATGAAGGCACCAAACTTTGCAAGAATTATTTTTCTTTATCTGAATCAAGTGTATCCTGAATACTTTGACTTGTCCAAAGGTGTGTCCATTCACCACCTAAAGAAAGTCACTATCTCATCCATCAGCAGCTGGGAAATCAGAATTCCAAGGCAAGGCCAGGCTCCAACAGTTCCCAGGACAGTAGATGATGAGGACACTATCCCATCTCCTCCTCATACTGATACAGTTGGCACATATGGTGCAGCTGTTGAGGGGGAGCCTATTCCTTCAGTTCATGAAGAAGTTCAGCAAGATGAGGTACCAAAAATAGTGGTTCATTCAGATGTTCCTATAGCTCAGGTTACAGAGCAAGTTGTTGATGATGATGTGGCAGTGGAAGAAGAATTTCAAGCTCAGTCTTATGATGAGCAGAGAACCTCTATGTATGATGGTTTCTCAGGTATGAATGTTGATTCTTCCTCTGATCAGTAAAATCCTCCTGAAGGAACTCCAGAAGATTCTCTACCTAAGGAACATATTGAGGTGGAGAATGAGATAATACTCTTTGATGAAGAAGAAATTATCCGAGAACCTGTAGAACCTCCACTCAAGAACTTAGATTTCTCTCTACCAATCATTCCTGGAGAGGAAGGGGATGTAATGACTTCTGCCCAAAAAGGCAAAAGTTCAGTTTTTGTTGAAGAAATTCCTATCTGGACAGCTCCATCTCTACCTCCTCCACCTTCTTTAGCTTACATCATTCCTGATGATACTCTGTTGGGTAAGATTGAATCTATGTTGACTAAACAATGAGAAAACTTTGATAAGTCTCTCAGAGAAGTGAGTAAAAGATTAACTGCTATAGAGAAAGAGATGAGCAGTGGATTTTCTGAAATCCAACATAATACTGATGGATTCAAAAGACTGCTAAATATTGGTGGAAAGGGTTTGGACCACACTATTACTAGTGTTGGTGAAGTCATGAATCAAGCAGTCACTGTAGCAAACAATCAGATCAAATTGCTGAAGAAAACTGAACAACAGAATTTCAAGACTGGTGAAGAAGTTGGAAGATTCAAGGAAGAGCCATAGAGACTCTATCTGTAGAAGTCAAAAAGGGGGATGACAAAGTGAAAGAAAATCTAGATCACAAAGTTCAAGAGATGAAGACCAGTGGGACAATCAACTCCAAAAAATCAATATAAGTGTAGAAAAGCAGATCAAAGGTGTAAACATCTATACTTATGAGACTGCTGTATGGATGCACAACCAAATCTTTCCAGATCTTAAAGTTGACCCAAATGCTGCTCCACCTCCACATCTTGATCCAAATGTCCGCAAGCCTACTTTTTCACCTAGATCTGAATAGTATGAAGCTCCTCCTGAAGATAATTCTCAAGTTTTGACCTTTGAGCAACTAGATTTTTGTCAAGATCTACCTCCTGAAATGCCAAGGCAAAAGAAAAGGAAATATGGTGATGGTGCTTCTGCCACCAGATCTATCCCCAAACAAGGTGCTACTTAAAGAATAGAACAAGAATTTTCTGAAGTTTGGAGTCCAACTTATAAGTCCCTTATTCTGGATACTCTGAAGCTGGTTGTGGAATTTAATGAAAATAAAGATGATCATTACAGTCACAAGGAGTGGGAGCTATATGAAAAATCTTTGACAAAAAGAAGGATTTATTATCGTGAATATGGTCATAATAATCCTACTGCTCCTCCTCGACCTCCAAAGTAATATCCAAAGCCATTCAGTTATCAGAAGAGACAAGAAAAGAAGAAGGAAAGATAGCACCAACAAAAGTTCAAATAATTTTATGATTGTCAGTTGTATAGAATTTTGTGGACCAAGATATTCCAATGGGCAAACTCTATATATATATAATTTTGAATTTTGTTGATCTTATTATTTCTTTTCTGTCATTACATACATTATTTTACATGTTAGTTAATTTTTTAATTATCTTGATATAATTCACCTTAGTGTAAAGGGTTCTGACTTCTACAAATAGGGGGAGATAGTTGGGTATTATATCAACAAAAACCTAGATTTGTGTGAAGTCACCCTTGAACTAAGATGAATTAAGTATGTATTTGATGTTATTCATTAGTTGAGTGCTTACAGGTCATTATTGCTAAGTGTAGACCAATGTCAGTTTACAATGAGTCACTAAACTCAAGACCATTCAATGTAATCCCTTATTGTGTGCTCCATGGTGTTGACTCATATGTGACCTCTCTATTGGGATGCAGTTCATTTCTAAGTACTAAAGAAATGGAAGAAATGAAGGGTTGCTGGTCTTCAACAAAGAAGAAAAGTTATTTTTTCTAAAAAATTTCTAAGTCCATTTCTCGAGAAATTGAAGTCTGTTTCTTGAGAAGTCTAAGTACATTTCTCGAGAAAGCAAGCTATTCTCGAGAAACTGTTAGACTTCTCGAAAAATTGTCTAAAACTATCTCTAAGTCTTTTCTCGAGAAAAGCCTTTAAGATTTATCGAGAAACCAAGTTCATTTCTCATGAAAGGAAAGTAGTTCTCGAGAAATCAAAAGTGTTTCTCGAGAAGCCAAGTATATTTCTCGAGACATCAAATTCTTTCTCGAGAAATAAGTACTTCAGTCCACAGAATTTTGGTTAAGTAAATTTCTCGAGAAGGTCAGACCATTTCTCAAGAAAGCAATTTATTTTTCGAGAAATCATATTCTTCTCGAGAAATCTATCTTCAATTCTAAATTTGAGCTAAGCACTTTTCTCAAGAAATCATATCCTTCTCGAGAAATCAGGTTTTCACTTCAAAGAAATTTTGTTAAGTCTTTTCTCGAGAAAGTCATGTCTTTTCTCAAGAAAGCAAATGATTTCTCGAGAAATCTATTTCTTCTCGAGAAATGGAGTTACAGAAATTTAGATTTAAATTATCTGACGGGATTTCAAATTTAATCAAAGTTGCTCATGATTGATCCAAGTGGATATTTCCTTAATGACTTATGATCATTAGATGATGATCTATAAATAGTCCATTCAGAGGATTCGCTAACCCTAGTAATAATAATAATTACAATAATCAGAATCGCATTCGCACTTTCCAAAATTCGGGAGAAGCCGCACCGTCTTCATCGGCATTCTTCTCTGCCTCTTCTCTCTTGATCCAGCGATTCAAAAGGAGAAAAGATTTGATAGATCAAAGATTCAAAGATTGTTCAACATCTACTTGATCGTGTCGGATCCTAAGTTTCCAGATCAAGCTTTCTCAGGTTTTCTTCCTCAACCTTCTTCACTGAGATTTTAAATTTTCAATAAGGAAGATCCCTGAAGATTTCAGATATATAAGAGTAAAAATTTTATTGTTGTTGTAAAATTGTTTTAACTTTTGTAGGAGCTTTGTCTCCGAGATTGTAGGAAGTTTGTTCTTCCGAGTGTAAATCTGTTAGTGGATCGAGTTTGTAGATCCTGTTTGTGGATAGAGGTGTAGATCCGGTTGTGGATCGAGGTGTAAGAGAGTTTGTTCTCCGAGGTGTAGGAGCGTTTCTCCGAGATGTAAGATTGTGATAATCTGAGAAATGTGAAGTAGCCGAATCTTACCCTTTTTGGTAGATAGGCGAGGCGGGACAGTGGACGTACCCAATACGGGGAACCACTATAAATCTCTGTGTTTGTGTGCTTCAATTTTTAGATAATCTTTATTCCACAAAAAGACACAAACATCACCTATTCACCCCTCTAGGTCATTTAGGTAGACGTTAGATACTTTCAATGACCATGATAGAATAGTCCCACCTTTACCTGCTTCCATTTTGTACTGCTTTATTTTCCCCTGCTTTCGTACTCCCGCTCGGTGCCTAGGAGTCGCGAGGGTGAGACGAGGACAAAATGGCTTAGTGTTTATGACTAACGATCGGTTGTGATCGTATCATTTTGGGAGCTCGAGGAGCTGGAGCACCAGTACGGCCAGCAGGATGAGGTGGCAAGACTAGAGGAGTAGATACCACGTACTACTACTACTACAGCTCAGCGTCAGGTGATGACGAGTGTTTCAGTTCCGCTTCCGCATAGTGTTGTTGTGTGAGAGAGATTTTATTACATTTTGGCATGTACCGGGCATTAGCCCTAACTCTCTTTTTCTATACTCATTGTGAAGTGTTGTACCTTTCATCTCTATATATTATGATGTTATTGTTGTGACTTGTGGACTTGCTAATTTTCATTTACTTATGTAGTTTTGATTCTTTTCTCGATTGGCCAATAGGTTGAATGATCGTACTGGATGGCAGGATCGGCGTCGTGCGGTGTCGACTAGCAAGTGTGCTAGTGTCACTGTAAGACGGAGATTCTGGGCATAAGACCGGGTTACCTCCTTAGTAAGGGGGAGGGGGTCTTACAAATTGGTATCACTTAAGAAACGATCATATGAGAAAGAAGTCCAAAACACTAGGCCACCTTACTCGAGTATTAGTTTGCGGACAAACTATGCAGCGAAAGCAATGGTGTGCCCATGTGTAAAAAGTCACGAAAAACAGTCCATTTAAAATAATGAGTTAGGTCAATCCTAATATAAACCTTACTTTGGTGTAGCCCCCACATGTCGCCATACCACAGGATGTCGTTCCTCCACCTCCGGCTGCCACACCTTTTCAGTAGACGGAGATGGGGAAGACTTTGACTGCCATCTTAAAGGCCTTCAGGGACAAGCAAGCGCGAGTCCAACAGCCAAATCCAGGATCGTGTTGGCTAAATGAATTCAAGAGTTTGTATACGCCGATGTGCCAAAGGACAGAGAATACAGTGAAGATGGAGGAGTGGCTAGAGACCATTCAGGAGATGCTGGTAGGCATCAGCTGCCCAGTCAGCAAGGCAATTTCCTTAGCAACATTCGCACTAGACGTTCATGTAAAGAGGTGGTGGAAGTACTTGCTGGACCACATGTATGCAAATGGGGAGCTATCAGGCATCACTTGGGAGGAGTTCAGTGAGGTCTTCTTAGAGCACTTAATGTCTGTTATGAACATAGATGAGTTAGAAGAGTGGTTTTTGAACCTTCGGCAGGGGAGCAAATCAGCGATAGAGTACTAGAGGGAGTTCTCCCATCTGGCCAGGTTCACGAGGATTTATGATTTGGACGACAGTAGGTACACAAAGAGATTCTACCGGGGACTTAGAAACTATACGAGGCAGTCTCTACTATTCATTTCTCATGGATCTTTGACTCAGATTTTTTAGATGGAAAATAAGCTGGAGGCAGACCAATTGATGGTACCGAGCAGGGGGAAGAGATCACTGGATGGGATGTCCTTTGGGGATAGTAGTCGGGGCTCATAGAGAGGAAAAGTGATGAGACATAAGAGGTTTGGAGGACATTATCATCCTAATTTTAGGTAGGAGCAGAGGCATCCTGCAGTACTAGCTCCTCCACCACTACAGATCCATGACCCGATGAGACAGGATGATTGTGGCCACCGACAAGTGATTTTCTATAGGTGCCAACAGCCGGGGCACATTAGGGTGGACTGCCCTCAGCAATTTCATCCTCCTCCCCCTCCTCCACCTTTAGCTACCCCTCTTGCACAACAGGGCTGAGGCCGAGGACGAGGTTGAGGACATTATGGTAGAGGTCGAGGACATGAGCAGATGTATTCTTTGGACCTCGTCGAGCTGAGGAACCCGAGGAAGTTATTACAAGTAATTAAATTTATTGGAAGAAAAATTTTCAACATTTGTACCTTACAACCACTAGAAGAACAACATTCATTAACTTAAATCCTAAATATCAGGTATAGTCTTTATTAATGGCAAGCCCACCATACCTTATTTAATACGGGTGCTTTGCACTCGTTCGTATCTGAAGCCTTCTTGGTGGGACTAGCAGGCATAGACTGATTCACCGACATGAAAAGGAGGGTGTGTCTACCAAATGGATCACAGCTTCTATCATCTGCAAAGTGTAAGATGTAGGAAGAGATTGGAGGTAAGGTATTCGAAGCGTCGGCGACGATTTTGAGAATGTCAGACTTCGATTTGATCCTGAGTGAAAGACTTATTTCAAGAGCCTAAATACCTAGAGGGGGGGTGAATAGGTTCTAATTATCTTTAAGAATTTTAGGAAATATAATTAGTTCTTACTTAGCACAAAAATTGCAAATCACAACACAGAAAACACAACACAGCATACACTAGATTTATAGTGGTTCCCAAAGGTATGGGTACATCCACTTTCCCCCTTCATCTATCCAGTAGAGAACTGGATTCAGCCCAACTTCGTTCCACTAATTCATATCCACAGATTTTACAACTCAGAACCACATTGGTTCCTACATCTCAGACTTATACAAGTCTTACCTCAGATTCTCCCCAAGAATCCTACCTCAGGCCACAGCCCTACCTCAGCCTTTATAACTAGGCTTACAACTCAGACTATCAATAGTCCTACACCTCAGGCACTTAGCCCTACCTCAGTCTTTATAATTATCGGCTTACAACTCAGATATAAAAATAGATCCTACAAGAATTTGAGTATTTGAGAAATACAAAAATATCAGCAAATAGATCACTCTATAGGTAAGAGCTTCTTGATCAGTTCTTGAATGAACATAATCTCTAGATCCAACCTGACTTAGCTTTTTCAAAGCTTCTTGATAGAACAAAATAAGGTTGAACTCTTCTTGATGTAGAAGTTGATCTCCTATTAGCTCCTTCCTTGAATTCAGAATAAGATCTGAATCTTCTCTGCAGACTGTTCAGAATCTACTTTCTTAAGGGCCACCCCTTTACTTGTTGTTGAAAGCTTTCCTTAGATGGTCAACTTTTTTTATCTTTGTGTCTGTTCTTTTATGTTTTCACAGATCAGTCCTTTATATAAGGATTTCCCCTGATTACCGGCTGATCCGGTTTGTAACAACCTTGTAAATGTTCTGACAAAGGTGTCATACCTGTTAGTAATGACAACTGTCGAGTCACCCGTCATGACAGTTGATTCCTCAAAGATTATATAAGTCAGCAAGTTCCACTCAGCAGACTGCTTCTTATGTGTCGACACAAATAGACTTAGTGTCGACACAAGTCTTGATGATGTCGACATAACACTCTATGTGTTGACATAATCATTCTTCAGCCACTCGACACAGCTTCTGTTTGTATGTGTCGACACAACTCTCCTGATCTTGACATAACTGATGCTGGCAGTTGGACTTGAGTGTATATCCAGCCGTCATTGAGTGTGTGGTGAGACGTCATTGAGTGTGTGTCGACACAAGCCTTCTGGCTTAGTATAGCTGTTGCTGTTATATGTCATTGAGTGTCATCCAGATGTCGTTGAGTATGTGATGACACAATTGTTTCTTGTCTTGACTTAGCTGTACATAATCGGAATTGAGTGTGAGTCGACACAAGTCATGTGTGTCGACACAAACCTTATTTAGGTGTCGATACAATTGTAGAGTGTCGACACATGCCTTTCTTTTTGTGTCGACATAACTTCTGGGTGTCGACACAACTTCTTCTTTAGGTGTCGACACAATTCCTGCCTTAGGTGTCGACACAATTCTTGGTATCGACACAGCTTGTTCTTCAGGTGTCGACAGAATGCCTGGGTGTCGACATAGGCCTTGCTTCTAGTGTCGACATAACTTCTGGGTGTTGACACAATACTTCACAAGTGTCGACACTTGTACTTAGAAAAATTCATGCAAACCTTACACCTGCACAATGAAACTCAAACAACCATCAAATACAACTTGATGTATATCATTGAGTAAGATGAGGCTTCTCCAAATCTGGTATATATTTTTCAGTGTACCCAACAATCTCCCCCTATTTGGAGAAGTCATAACCCTTAGTCAAAGATATACATCTCTCGCAATAAAATACATAAGAATAGATGTACATTCATTTCAAGGTAGGATAACATATAAATAATATAAAGAACTCAAGGCAATAGTGAAGCTGATTTTATTTTAAATCAGAAAATACTGGGTTTACATGTTTTCCTTAGAACAAAAAAAAGTTACATTGTTCTATACATAAGCCTATCTATCCTATGATTGGCTAGGATCCTTAATCACTATGCCTTTTCCAGATTGAATCTTTGCCTACACAGTAGGATCTGTATCATCAACAGGTTTCTTCCCTTTGAGATCCTTCTTCTTTTGTTCTTCAGCCTTTATTCTTTGCCTTTCAAAATAGTGAAAGGGCTTGGGGAAGTACCTGTTAGGCTCCAGAGCATTAGCAGCTAACTTACCAGCTTTTGCACTCCTTCTATGCTGAAAAATGGCTTCCTGCCTAACTTGATATTTGTTCCATTCCTGCTCAGAGGACCACTTACCCCTATCATGGGTCTTATCCTTTACAGCCTTCCAGGCAGTCAAAATGATATTCCTTGAAGTAAGGCTCCATTGCTCAAAATCTGGCTTAAACTCAGCCTGTTCCCTGAACCTTTTCTTGGATAATTGTGCCTCATTTTGAGCTAGCTTGGCAACCTCTTACATTTCTACTTTTTCAATGATCACCTTTGATGCCTCCTGTGAAGGACTATACTTTGTCTGTACTTCTTGTTGAACCATGTCGAAATCAGCAGGAGGGTAAATAACCTGTGCAACTTCAGGCTGATCTCCTTCAATATTAGTAGGTTGCACTCCAGATTTAGCAACATTGTCGTCCTCACAAAAAGGAGGAAAGCCAAGTGTAGCTCTGATGGAATTAGAGATCTATTTTGCATGATCAGAGCTAGCTTTGACTAACAACCTCTCCCCCTTTATGACTCCTCCAGTGATATGATCTCTCAAATCAGTCTTTTGAAATCTTATCTGATCAGCCAGATATTCTGTACCTTCTTTGTAATAGTCTTTGAACTTCAGTAAGGTATCAGAAATTGTCTTTTAAGACGCTTTAATAGCTGTTTGAATAGCAGATAAATCTACTTGTATCTGCTTTGATATTTCAATTTTCAAATCTGTTGAAATACTTCCCAGTTTCTGGATGATTTCTGTATGGGAGTCTTTGAGGTTTTCGTTGGACCTAAATTGATTTTCCTACACATACCCTCACTTTGTGGCAATGTCCTCAACCTTAGTCTTCAACAGCTGTTGTTGCTCATCCAAATACACTACATCATTGCCTACTTTATAGAAGCAATCTGTCATCTCTTTCTTGTGCAGATTGACTTCAAATCTGATTGACTTTATGTCCTGAGCCAGCTAAAACTGCAGTTCCTCATTTGACTCATCCACATACTTCTCTAGATATTACCTTTGTTCATCCAATTTTACTTACATCTGGACCAGTAGCGAACTGAAATCCATGCTTGGAGCAGGTGGTTGTGTGACTGTGTGCAAGGCTTCTTCTTAGCCTGAGCTCCTTTTCTTTATTTCAACCATCTTTCTCTTCTTATCCATAGTAGCTTCCTCATCATCAGAGGGATGTGATGAGCTTTCTATGTCTACTGTGTCTTTATTAGATGGGTCATGCAGTAGTTCCTCCCCCTCAGTTCTTGGCAGGTCCTTTTCTACCTGGGATTGTTCCCCCTTTGTCCTTACAGCAGGTAAATCAGTAAATAGATCTTCTATTGTTACCTCTTGTTGTATCTGTATAGGAGGAACAAGGTTAGTTTGGAAAACAATAGGTTCTCTCTAAACATCCAGATTTTTGTCCATGGCCTGTTCTATAAAGGAGATACTTACTTGCTCATTCTCCACATCTTGTGCCTCCTTCTCAACATTGTCTAATGCTTCTTTATTTATATCTGAGACAATATCCATTACTGTATCTGCTGCATACTCACTCTCTAGAGTAGCAGCATCAATTCCTTCCCCTTGAGCAGGTAGCTCAAAAAGTATAGTTTCTTGTACTGCTGATTCAGGATTTTCTCCCCCGTGAGTAGTGACTACCTGTTGCTCTGGGAGCACACTGCACTCTACTTGATCTTGAACATCTTTTATGGGCATGTCTTCATCTGAACTGAAGACCACTTCCTCTTGAGAATCACTAGAACATTCTGCTTGCTGAACAACTTCCTTCTTCTTCTTTTCTTTCTTTGTTTGTTTTTGTGGAGTAGAAAACTCCTTGGTTAATACTCTATCCCACATAGTCAGGATTCTTGTGTCCATTCTTCTCATATGGTTGATTTTTGATCCTAGAAGTTGGTTCATTATATCTAGTATTACTGAATCTAAAAATAGACTCAGGATTCTTCCCAGATTTGGTTTCTTTATTTCTTCTTGTATCTTGTCAAATACTATGGATGCCCAATCTGTCTTTATCTTTAAAATTATTCTTGTCATTAGATTGAACATAGAAGCTGAGATTCTATCATGTTCACCTTTTTTGCACAGGATTACCTTGCCTACTCTCTCTAACAGGAATTTCCCTTGCGAATTCATCACTTTCCTGGTGATGGATGATCCAACCTTGGTAGTAGGGTTTAACCCGCACAAGCTTAAGGCATCTTTTATCATCGAGGGAATGATGCCATCTTCATCCTTGACCTTAGGAAGTTTGAGTGATTTCCTAATCGACTTCAGTGTAAGTTTCACTCTTGAATCCTATACAGTGGATTTGATCTTCTTCCCGTCTGTGTCCCCAGTTGCAGAAGAATAAAATTCCATTACCTCCTTCTTCCAAATCTTCATTGGTTCTAAAACCAAGAATTCCAACCCATTTTCTGAAATTAGGGTAATTACACCCTGGATTTCTAGAGACTATATCGTGAATCCATCACGAACTAGTTCATAGCCTTCATTCACCTTGTCTTCCTTGATGGGCGCCATTGATGGAAGGGAGAGAGAGAAGAAAAGAGAATATCGAAGTCGACACAAGGGCTAGAGTCGTGAAATTTTAAAGTGTTGTCGACAAGATTTTGGCTTCACCTATTTATAGTCTAGGTGTAAAGGGGAGTTCAAAAGACGCTACTTAGTAATAATACTAGGTCTCGACAATACTAAGGTTTAGTCGGCACGTCTATGTGTCGACATACTAATGTCAGTGTCGACATGGACTGGTCATGACTCGACACAGAGTGTCGACATTGAATTTTGTGTGTTGACACAAAAATTAGCTAACTTAATATCTCGATATTGTTGTGTCGACATCCATACTTCTGTTGACACAGATACTATTTCTGTGTCGACACATCCTTTTTCTTTGTCAACACAACATACTGAGTGTGTCGACACAATTTGTTTGTGTCGACACAAACATTGTACTTAGAAAAATTCCTGATAAATATTGTGCTTACATAGTCTACTTAGGAATGCTTGTGCTGACCTAGTCTAGGTTCAACATACCTAATTCAATTTGAAAATGATTGAATTTAGTTTCATACAAAGGTTTTGTAAAATTGTAGTAATCTGACTATTTGTGTTTACAAATTCTAGATTAATATCTTCTTTATCCACATGTTCTATTATGAAATGAAACTTAATTTCTATAGGCTTGGTTCTACTGTGTGAAACAGGATTCTTAGCAATAGAAATAGCACATATGGAATCACAAAAAAATGGAATTCTACTTACCTTGATGTCATAATCTTCAAGTTGGTGCTTTATCCACAATAATTGTGCACAGCAACTGCCTGCAGCTATATATTCAGACTCAGCTATTGATATAGCTACACTGATCTACTTCTTGCTACACCATGACACCAGCCTTCCACCTAGGAATTGACAAGTTCCTGTAGTACTCTTCCTGTCTTCTTTGCATCCAATAAAGTCTGCATCTTAGAAACCTATTAATAAGAAATCTCTATTCTTAGGCTACCAAAGGCCTAGATTAGGTGTGCACTTAAGATATCTCAAAATTCTTTTAACTGTAGTATAATGAGATTCCTTTGGGAAAGCTTGGTACCTAGCATAGACATATGTAGCATATATGATGTCAGGTCTACTAGCAGTCAAGTATAGTAGGGAGCCAATTATCCCTCTATACAAAGACTCGTCAACAGGTTTCCCTATCTCATCTTTTCCTATAGGCATACTTGTTCCCATGTGAGTTTTCATGGCGGAGGCTGAGTCCATACCATATTTCTTAATCAACTCCTTGGTGAATTTAAATTGAGAATTGAATAATCATTTACTAGTCTGTCTAACTTGAAGTCCCCAAAAGAACTTCGGCTCACTCATACTACTCATCTCAAACTTCCCTTACATAAGTTTGGCAAACTTTCTACAAAGGTTGTTTTCAGTAGATCCAAAGATAATGTCATCAACATATATCTGGACTAGGATTATCTTGCCTTTAGATTCCCTAAAGAATAGAGTTTTGTCTATCTTTCCTCTAAAGAATTTATTCTCAATAAGAAAAGTAGACAAGGTTTCATACCAAGCCCTAGAGGCTTGTTTCAAACCATATAGGGCTTTCCTAAGCCTATATACATAATCAGGATATTGAGAATCTACAAAACCTGATGGTTGTTCAACATAGACTTCCTCTTTTAAATCACCATTCAGAAATGCTTACTTTACATCCATTTGATATACCTTGAACCCTTGATAGGCAGAATAGGCCAAGAACATCGTTATAGCCTCTAGCCTTGCTACTGGGTCAAAGGTTTGATCAAAGTCAATCCCTTCCTCTTGCATGTAGCCTTTTACTACCAGCCTTGCCTTGTTCTTGATAATTGTGCCATTTTCATCAAGTTTGTTTCTATAGATCCACTTGGTTCCTATGATGTTGTGATCCTTAGGTTTAGGAACTAGTTCCCATACTTTGCATCTTCTGGATTGATTCAGTTCTTCTTTCATAGAATCAACCCAGTTAGTATCTAGCATGGCTTCTTCAAACTTCCTGGGTTTTATCTGTGACAAGAAACTTGAACATAAAATTGTGTTCATGTTCTTTCTCCTTGTTAGAATACCTTGACTTGCATCACAAATGATTTGGTGAGCTGGATGATCCTTCAGGTGTCTTCTAGCTGGAGGAAACCTGTCTACCTCATGACCTTCTTCATTTTCCTCAACCTTATGCTCCTCATTGTCTTCATCATCTAGTGAGTTTTGTTCTCCCCCTGGATAACAAGCATCTTTTCCATCATCCATCCTAGCAGGAGCTTCATCATTGATGATCATTTTGTCCACCCTGTATGTTAGACCTATAGAACTAACTTAAGAACTAGACAATTAATTGTTAATCAATCTAGATTCATCAAAAACAACATGGACTGACTCTTCTACAACTTGGGTAGTCAAGTTGTAGACCCTGTATGCCCTACTGTTATTGTTGTACCCAATAAATATCCCTTCCAGGGATTTGGCAGCAAACTTTGTTTGGTAGTGCTTACCATTAACTAGGACATAACTGTAACGCCCCGTTTTTTTCAGCGATTATTTTCATTCTCGTTTGGCGTTACGATGATGCGTTTCCGTGGCTTGTGCCATTTGTGGAGTGTGGTTTAGCTCCTTAGAACTGAGTGCCCTATTCTATAGCCTGTTGGCAAGATCTCCCTAGCAAGCCGAGTCGTTTTGGGTGACCCGGTGTGGCCTCTCGGGGGGATGTTGGTGTTTGGCTTTATTTGGGTATAACTCGAGTTCTGTTCGTCGAAAGTTAATTTCGACTTCGCCGTTGTGTTCGTAGCGTTGGTATTTAGCTACGGTGCGAATTTCGTCGAATTCCGAGGTAGATCGGTTTTTGCGTCGATTTGGTGCTTTATGTAATTTTGTAATTAATTATATTATTATATAATTATATATATATATATAGAATGAAAACCCCCGATTCATCTTCTTCCCCGCTTGAAACCGCCGGTCCTGTACGAGAGAAACGGAGAAACCGCCTACCCTTCCCTTCAGACGCCGATTCCCGGAGCGTTTGTGGTCGGAATTCGATTCCGAGAGTGGATTTGGATTGCTCTCGTCAAGACCTTCATTCCTACGGTAAGAAATTCGATTTTCGTGGAGTTTTGCGAGGATTGGAATTTTCGGTTTTGGAGCTTTCCGCCATTAATGGCCGAGTGTTTGTTCCAGGTGTTGCGGCCGTTTTGATCCGTGCGAAGAGGAGGAAAGCAGTCCAAAGCTTCGCTGTGATTTGAGGCAAGTGGTATTCTTGCCCTTGCCAATTTTTTTTTGATTTTACTTGCTGAAATTGAAATCCCAGTTAGCCCAGGCTAGAGGCCTTGTTGTTCTCATTTTCTTGCTAACTATAGGGCTTAGTTCTTCCTACTGAAACCCCCCTATTTTGTGATGATTGGAATCCAAATTGTCGGCGTGGAGCCGTTGTTTTCCTTTACTCTGATTGTTGCTCTGGTTCGGGTGTAGCCGAGAGGGAGAGTTAGGAGGGGGGGTGTGGTTGCCGATTTTCGTTAAGGTATTACTCGAATGATTAGGCATAGTTTGTATAGTAGTGGTGCGCGACGTTGGTAGTTTCCTGCTGCTATTGCAGTTGCGTGAGTCGTGTGCGCGTTCCGGTGTCGTTCGGGAAATTCCAAACGGTACAGGTTAGCCGCGCACGGTCGCTAACCGTTAGGGCGCACGACCACTAGTCGTGTGCCTCTGGTCGTGCGCGTATAACTTTCAGTTTCCAAAGTTCTGTCTCGTAGATCGCACGAGCGCTGGCAAGAAGTGCGCACGACCACTGATCGTGCGTCACTGATCGTGCGCTGACGCTAAGTTTTTCTCAGGTTTTCCAGGTTCGTTTTGCACGATCATCAGCCGATGAGTGCGCACGACCACTGATCGTGCGTCACTGATCGTGCGCTCTGTATATCTTCTTTTGCTAGGCGAATTTAGCTTGTTTCGAGTGCGGGAGTTTAGATACTCAAGTGGCAGGCAACTACTCAAGTTCTGGATCTTCTGCCTTGGTCGTTCGACTATCGTCGAGCTCCGTATTCTTTAGCGGGTTCGTGGGTAGTGACTTTATTTTGGCGGCGAGTGAGGCTAGCTCACTCAACGCCAAAGTTTAGGTAGGCACTGAGTGGGTTTCACTCAATGCCTAGTCGTGTTTGTTTATTTCAACACTCTTCCTTTACCTTGTCTTTCGTTTCCGAGTGGATTTCCAGTTGTATTTCTGGGTTTTCCTTGTCGGTCGTTTTCTTTATTTTCCTAGAGGCCGAATCGTGGGTCGTGGTTAGTAGTGGTGGTTGTAGCTCTTTATGGGGGTGGAGTTGTGTGATATAGCCAAGGCCACCCATGTTTTTCTTGCTCCAGGTACGGGCTGGGCATGTCGGGTGGAAGGTCCCTTGTGTTTTCACGTGTTGACCCTCGAGCTTTTGACTTGGACATGGTGGATTGGGGGACTGCTTTTGCCTTCGATCCGGTTCCTCGTTGTTGTTTTTGCTACTATCACTTCCCACAGTTTAGGGTGTTAGAATTTTCTTCCTTGGTAGTTTGCAGCACTTTTGGCTCTTGGTAGCCTAGTAGTCCCTGCAGGATGTGGTTCCTGGGCTGGGTCGTTGCTGTTTCTTTGCACGTTGTGCATTTATTGTGGTCCTGTTTTGGACAGTTGTGACTCTTTCTACTGCATGTTTTTCTGGTACTTTTCCCCTTTTGGTTGACTCTTTCATGCAATTTTACTTGTTTAGCTTGCTGAGGTATTCTATTTTCTTTTGGAATGCCTCAGGTTCAGAGCTGTAGCCAGTCTGGTGGCTAGTTGGAGGTGGTGTTGTTGGTGGACTCCCGGACTTTGGAGTTCTGTTTACCTTGTTAGTGAGGTTGTTTTCAGTACTTTCTTACAGACATATATTTGTGCTAGTGGGTTCGTGTCAGGTTGTTGGCGCCCACTGGTAGTTTTTACGTTGTACTAGATATATACTATTGCTGCTACCATTTTCTGGAGATAGTCTACTTGCTTTGAGAAGGTTTTATGCTAGGTTGCTAGTTATTTTTAAACTATAATTATTATTATAAATAAAGCTCATGATCAGCATGTTTTATAAGATGTATTCACTATTTTCCAAATCACGTATAAAGACCGTTTTCTTATATATTATATAAATTAAATGTAGGGTCTTGCATAGCATGAGTGGTTCTCTTGGAACCCTTATGTGCTCTTTAGGATGTCAAACCTAAATAAAGTATTTTTTCGCAGCGTATAAATATAGTTTTTCTTTTGTGGACTAGGTGATCCACTGAGCCGAGGGATACAGACTCTAATGCTAATTGATTTTCTATTCATTAAGCACATGATTTTCTTTCATTAAGTTGGTAGTTGGTTTGCCTGAGCGTCAGCAGTTATCCCCTGCTTGACGTGGCATCACGACGCGTGTTTTCTCTTACTCTGATAATTTTTAATTCGGAGAAAATGCGGGTTGTGACAGTTGGTATCAGAGCGAGGTTGCTTGACAAGTTAGTTGAGCAACCTTCCTTTGTTCGCTTATTAGTAGTTCAGCATCATGTCATTCACACACCGATATGTCATCAGCACGTCTTGGCAAAAGCACGAACACTACACTCATAGCATAACATGAAGTATACGGGGCATATTATGTAGTATGGGATGCATAATATGAGTTCGTATATGGATCCACCATAGGGGCTACATGTGAGGGTTATGTAGTATGGGATGCATAACCTCACCACATGACTGCGACTAGCACGTTTCTTTTTCGTTGCATGGAAATGTTATGTAGTATGGGATGCATAACATTTTCATGTGTACGCTGCTCATAACATGCATTAGGGCCTTTTTAGAATGCATAACACAAACATGCATATCATAACATTGCATAAGCACAACGTGCCGAGCTAAAGATTTGCAGGATGACATATGTACACACATGAGTTTTCAAATTAACATAAGTTCATGCATCCGATCTAGGCACAAGAGTTAGTAAGGTGGTGGTTAACCATCCTAGGTTAGGGCATATCATCTAATTTTTGTGAAGAAGATAAACTCTCAGAGCAAGTTTAGCAGCTTTAAGTCTATATCTACATATGTATTGTCTGTACTGGTAATCGGTTCTAGTCGTTGGATTTGGATCTGATTTGCATTGTAATGATTTTTAGGATGGCTAGGCATCCTGTGACTCGATCAACTCCCCTGTCTGAGGGTGAATCTTCTGGAGCTCAGAACGATGCGGTGATCGAGAGTCTGCGTCAGAGTAGCGAAGCTATGGGCAGGCAGTTGGAGGAGGTGCAAGCCCAGATTCAGTCTTTGGTGGCTGTTGTGGCAGGTCAGACTCAGGGTGTGCAAGTTCCTGCTGGGGGGTTAGCTGTTCCTCCTCCTCCTGCACCCTTGAGGCCTCCAGTGGTGGTGCCAGCAGAGATGGCCTTCATCTCGCAGTTTCAGAGGCTGAGCCCTCCCACTTATGATGGGAAGGCAGATTTCATGGTGATAGACGACTGGCTGATCTCCATGGAGGAGATGTTCTCGTACACAGGGATTGCAGATGATCAGAGGGTGATGTTAGTCACCTATCAGCTCAAAGGGTTGGCTAAGAGTTGGTGGCTGAGAGAGAAGGAGAGCTTAGTGGCTGGGTGCTCTTGGGAAGTGTTCAAGGAGATGCTGTTGAGGAAGTTCTTACCTTCGGTTGAACGTGACCGCCTCATGAATGATTTCCTCTATCTGAAGCAAAGGCAGCTCACGGTGGGTGAGTATGAGATAGAGTTTAGTAAGTTGAGCCGTTTTGCCCCTGGATTGGTTAGCGTTGAGGCTGATCGAGTTAAGCAATTTCTCGGTGGTTTGAGGAGTGAGGTGCAGCAGTTGGCCAGTGCTTATGGGACAGTGACTTATGCTGGAGTTGTAGAGGCTGCTCTTAAGGTTGAGGCCATTGAGATGGCGAAGAGCAGAGGCCAGCAGTTGAAGAAGGATAAGAGGAAGTTGGTAGAGGAGAAGAAACCCCTGGTACCCGATGCTGTTCCGGGAAAGAGGAACAGGGTGGTGTGCAGTTTTTGTGGCCGGTCAGGCCATCCTGTCGAGAGGTGTTTCAAGAAGGCGGCAGCTCAGAAGAAGGAGCAGGTTCATGCTATTCAGGGTGCTCCTAGGAGAGATGCCTCCTGTTCTGTTTGTAAGCGATCCGGCCATGATGCGGCCCAGTGTTGGACCAAGGATAAAGTCTGCTTTCAGTGTGGGCAGAAGGGACACATCAAGTCGAGGTGTCCTCAGGTCCAGTCAGCTCTTCCTGCAGTTCCGTTACAGGCTTTACCTCCACCTCAGCGTGTGGACAAGGGAAAAGGGAAGCTGAACGTGATTTCTTCCGAGGAGGCTCAGACTTCGACCCAGGTGATCTCAGGTTAGTTGTTTGTTGTTTTTCTTTCTAGCCTGGTAGTTTAGTTGCTAGATTATTTGCGGTACTGTTGTGCTAGTTCTTTAGCTTTGTGTGTTCCTATAGGGAAATTTAAGGTGAAGAACCGCTGTGCGCGTGTTCTGTTTGTCTAACACCCCAAAAATCTCAAAATATGTTTGTACACAATTTTGGGTTGGAGGTTGTTAGACACGGCCTGGGACACGGGCGTGTCCCAGGGCGTGTCGGGTGTACACGGCCTGGGACACGGGCGTGTCCCAGGGCGTGTTCAGGCTAGTCGACGTTTGAGAGTCGACGATCGTCGAGCCTGGGACACGGCCTTCGACACGGGCGTGTCCCAGGGCGTGTTCGAATTAATTTTCGAAATTGACCTATTCAAGTCAGAGCAGGACACGGCCTTGAACACGGCCGGGAACACGGGCGTGTGAGGCTGGACACGGGCGTGTCAGATGCCGTGTTCCGACCCGTGTACTAGTTTTGGAAATCGGTGAGTACCGTGTAACAGGAGACACGGGCGTGTCTCATGACTGACACGGGCGTGTCAGGTTCGACACGGGCGTGTCGATGCCCGTGTTCTCGAATATTTCAGTCGGTGCGACTGCCGCGTGTGCCGCTTAAGGGTACACGGCCTGTGACACGGGCGTGTCACAGGCCGTGTCGGCCAAATTTCAGGGGAATTTTCAGTAGATCGTGGCCCTTCATTTTCTTTAAATAAGATCCTGTGGCTGGAGTTCATTCCTGGGCTGTTAAGGCCGGGAAAAAGGGGGGAGAAGCTCATTCTTCTTTTTCATCTTCTCTTTCTAAAGTAAGAGAGAGGTGAGAGCAAGGAGGAAGAAGAGGAAGTGGAGTCCGGCTGCCGGTGGTGCTACGGTGGTCCAAATCGCGAGCCGAGTTCGGATTTGCGAAGGCAACGCTGCTGCGAAGGCTTTCATCCGTCTCAAATTTCTCTCCATGGCTCCGAAGCGAACTCCTAGGGTAACGATTTCCTGCTTGGACATGTGAAGTCCTTAATTCCTGCATTGCATAGGGAATACCCTTCCCCACGAGTGTGCGGTGGGTTGTGGCGTCCCTTGGGGTAGATATGTGAAGTCCCCCTTGTTAGAGTCCGGAATTGGATTACGGATCTAGGCATGCTGTGTGAAGCCCATCTGGACATGGTCTGGATTGGTGATGCTTGGTTGCATATCGGAGAAGGCTCCGTGATGATTGCTTGTATGCATGATGGATAAAAGTACTGGAGGAAGTCCAGGAAATTATGAGAGTTGGACTCTCTTGTGGCCGTGAGTGCTGCTGGTGGAAAGTTGAGCTGTGAGGCTGCAACTAGGAAATGGTGGAACGGGCAAGGTGAAACTGTTCCCGCGTCAGTCCAGGCGTGAGTCTGACGATGTGAGCAACGGGAAAGGTGGATCTGTACCCGCGTTATGGTTGTCTAACCTTGGGTGCTTAAGACCCTGTTAGGATCACATAGCGAGAGTCGACGGCCGGTGAGCCGATCAGACTAGAATGCTCATAGTGCGCCGTTATGTCTGGGACCTCTGAACGGTGTGAATGTGCCCTGAGTGCACGGAGCGTCGGGCCGTCGAGCCGACGTTTGTGATATGTGACGGTGCGGGCGTGCACGTCTTGCTTGAATGGCTATATATATCATGTTGGATGAATGCTTTGCAGGGATGGAATTCCGCTGCCCCGTGCCAGGGGCAGGGTCGTTATAATTGGTCAGCTGAATGCTGACCGTTGCCCTGTTTTGCCACCGTTTGGTGGATTGGTTCTTACAGGTGCTGGAGGAGCTGGTCCGAGCGGGACTTAGCGGGCTGAAGCCCAAAGCTGCGTTGCTGCCCTCGAAGGCATTGTTTTGTTTCTTTTGTTCATGTGTGGCCGGCCTGCGTGCCGATGTATGTAAACCACACTCTTGTTAAGAGAAACTGTTGTAAGGCCTTAAGGCCAGACTCTTTTGATGTATACTTACATTCCTATGTTAGTGGACAATGTTGTTTATCTTGAGTTCATGAATTCAACCGTGAAACTTCCGCTAGAATGCTCTGTGTTAGGATACGGTGGTTATGATATTATTTAGTAGCGTCTCCGCCTGTTTGTGGAATATGGTGTTGGGCCCCGGCCGGACCCTCTATTATATTCTTCTTGACGGGTAGAGGTGTTACAGTTTGACTCCGGCGCTACCCACTCGTTCGTGGCTAGAGCCTTTGTGGAGCGTCATCGGTTGTCTCTAGATCGTGTTTGGGATTCCTTCCGTGTCAAGTTTCCCTCTGGTGAATCTGTGTTGTCAGATTTGGGTATTTTGGATTGCCCGGTTTTGTTGGGGGATTTTCTTGCGAAGGCGGACCTGAAGATGATTGATCTAGAGGACTTCGATGTCATTTTGGGCATGGACTGGCTCTCTCGGTATGATGCGGTCATTCAGTGCAAAGGAAAGCGCTTGGACTTCATCAGGGACGACGGTCAGCCCGGCAGCGTGTATGTTGATCCGTGTCAGGATTCTCCTGTTCTCTCTGCGGTATGTGTTCAGAGATTGTTTCTTTCTGATTGTTGTGTTTGTTTAGTCTCGGCGGTTGGAACCGTTGTTAGCGTGCCACGCTTGGAGGAGATTCCTATTATTCGTGGTTTCGCCGATGTTTTTCCTGATAATCTTCCTGGTATCCCTCCTGAGTGGGATGTGGAGTTTGTTATTGATTTGGAGCCGGGTACGCGTCCTATTGCTAAGGCGCCGTACCGGATGGCCCCTCGTGAGTTAGAGGAGTTGCGAATTCAGTTAGATGAGTTGTTGGCTAAAGGTTTTATCAGGCAGAGTTCGTCGCCTTGGGGTGCTCCTGTTTTGTTTGTAAAGAAGAAAGATGGGTCGATGCGGCTTTGCATCGACTATAGAGAGGTTAACAAGGTCACTATCAAGAACAGGTACCCTCTGCCGAGGATCGATGATTTATTTGACCAGTTGCGTGGTAGCACGGTGTTCTCCAAGATCGATCTTCGTTCGGGCTATCATCAGCTCACGATCCGTGAGGCAGATATTCCACGGACTGCGTTTAGGTCGAGGCATGGACACTTTGAGTTTTTAGTGATGTCATTCGGTTTGACCAACGCACCATCAGCTTTCATGGACATGATGAATCGGGTATTCAAGGATTTCCTAGACAAGTTCGTGGTGGTCTTCATTGATGACGTGTTGGTTTATTCTCGCAGTGCTGAGGAGCATGAGCAGCATTTGTGTTTGGTCCTATCAGAGTTGAGGAACCACAAGTTATTCGCCAAGTTGAGCAAGTGCGAATTTTGGTTGCCTCAGGTTTCTTTTCTAGGCCACGTGGTGAACAGGGATGGGATCTCGGTTGACCCAGAAAAGATTGCAGCAGTGATGGATTGGAGTAGGCCGAATACTCCTAAGGAGATCAGAAGTTTCTTAGGGTTGGCTGGCTATTACAGGAGATTCGTGGAGGGTTTCTCTTCTCTAGCCGCACCTTTGACCAAGCTGACTCAGAAGAATGTGGCTTTTGTTTGGAGCGAGAAGTGCGAAGAAGCTTTTTTGGAGCTAAAGAGGAGATTGTGTACTGCTCCCGTTCTGACCCTTCCTACTGAGGGCGTGGATTATGATGTGTATGTGGATGCTTCGCATATAGGACTGGGATGCATATTAATGCAGGATGGAAAAGTAATTGCTTATGGGTCAAGGCATTTGAAGACTCATGAGAAGAATTATCCTACGCATGACCTTGAGTTGCAGCGGTTATCTATGCGTTGAAGTTGTGGAGGCACTTACTTTATGGGGCTCAGTGCAAGATTTTTACTGACCATAAGAGCCTGAAGTATGTGTTCACGTAGAAGGAGTTGAATCTACGTCAGCGGCGGTGGCTTGAGTATGTGGCGGATTATGACGTTGATATCCAGTATCATCCGGGCAAGGCCAATGTGGTGGCCGACGCCCTGAGCCGAAAGATGGGAAAGATCTTTAACCTCTCCGCCGATCGGTTAGTTGAGGAGTTCCTCCTTATGGATATTTCAGTGGGATGCTATGGTTTGCAGAGTAGTTTGTCAGTGGCAGAGCCGTCCTGGATTTCTTTGACTAGACTGCATCAGAAGGACGATCCGGATCTGTTGCACCTTTTTACCAGGACAGAGAAGGGAGAGTTGCCAGATTTTGTTATCGATGATGCAGGTACTTTGAAGTACCGCGGCAGGTTTTGCGTTCCCGCTGTTGGGGACATTAGAAGTATGATTTGCAGTGAGGCTCATGGTTCCAGCGTTGCCTACCATCCAGGATCTACGAAGATGTACCGTGACTTAAGGCAAATTGCCTGGTGGTATGGTATGAAAGGAGATATAGCCCGATTTGTTGCTGAGTGTCACACTTGCAAGCGTGTGAAGGCCGATCATGGAAGGCCTGGTGGTAAGTTGACTCCGCTAGAGATCCCGACTTGGAAGTGGGAGAGTATATCTATGGACTTCATTACGGGTTTGCCAAAATCCCCGAGGGGATTTGATTCTGTTTGGGTTATAGTGGATAGATTGACGAAGTGTGCTCACTTCGTGCCTTATAAGATTGATTACCCGATGAAGAAGATAGCGGAGTTGTACTTGAATGAAGTCATCCGACTCCACGGTGTGCCGGTTAGCATCATTTCTGATCGAGACTCCCGGTTTACTTCTCGTTTTTGGCAGAGTCTGCAGGAGGGTTTGGGTACGGATCTGAAATATTCTACTGCGTACCACCCTCAGACCAATGGGCAGACGGAGCGGGTCAATCAGATTGTTGAGGATATGATCTAGTGCTATATTTTAGACCACGGTGGAGCGTAGGATGAGCTTCTGCGACTCATGGAATTAGCTTATAATAACAGTTATCAGGAAAGCTTGTAGATGGCTCCGTTCGAAGCTTTGTATGGGAGGCGCTGTAGGACTCCGTTGTTTTGGGCCGAGGCTGGAGAGAGGCCGTTGTTGGGTCCTGATGCACTGGAGGATATGGAAGTCGTCGTGAAGCTTATTCGGGAGAAGCTTCGTATAGATCAGGAGAGGTATGAAAAGAACGCCAATCGGCGTAGGTCTGCTTTGGAGTTTTTAGTAGGGGATCATGTATACCTCAAGGTTTCTCCAATGGTTGGTGTGAAGAGATTTGGTAAAAATCGGAAATTGGACCCAAGGTATGTGGGCCCGTTCGAGATTTTGGAGCGGATTGGTGTGTCTGCATATAGATTGGATTTGCCAGCGAACTTCCCTGGTGTTCATAATGTGTTTCATGTTAGCCAATTGCGGAAGTGTGTGCGCAGCAGTGGGCAACTCTTGGATGTTGTGCCCCAGTTGGAGCCCAACCTCTCTTTTGTTGAGGTGCCAGTTCGTATTTTGGATTCTCAGGAGCGTGTGCTGCGAAAGAAGTCCATACCGATGGTGAAAGTTCTATGGAAAAATCAGGATTTGGAGAGCGCGACTTGGGAGCTAGAGTCGGCCATGAGGAGGGCGTACCCTCACCTGTTTCACTGATTTGATCGGTATGTTTCCCTTTGTAACTTCTGTTTGTTACTTTTCCTTCTTTAGTAGGAGTGTTGTACGTAAAGTATCGGGACAAAACTTTCTTTTAGGGGGAGTGACTGTAATGCCCCGTTTTTTTCAGCGATTATTTTCATTTTTGTTTGGCGTTACGATGACGCGTTTCCGTGGCTTATGCCATTTGTGGAGTGTGGTTTAGCTCCTTAGAACTGAGTGCCCTATTCTGTAGCCTGTTGGCAAGATCTCCCAAGCAAGTCGAGTCGTTTTGGGTGACCCGGTGTGGCCTCTCGGGGGGATGTTGGTGTTTGGCTTTATTTGGGTATAACTCGAGTTCTGTTGTTCGAAAGTTAATTTCGACTTCGCCGTTGTGTTCATAGCGTGGGTATTTAGCTATGGTGCGAATTTCGTCGAATTCCGAGGTAGATCGGTTTTCGCGTCGATTTGGTGCTTTATGTAATTTTGTAATTAATTATATTATTATATAATTATATATATATATATATATAGAATGAAAACCCCCGATTCATCTTCTTCCCCGCTTGAAACCGCCGGTCCTGTACGAGAGAAACGGAGAAACCGCCTACCCTTCCCTTCGGACGCCGATTCCCGGAGCGTTTGTGGTCGGAATTCGATTCCGAGAGTGGATTTGGATTGCTCTCGTCAAGACCTTCATTCCTACGGTAAGAAATTCGATTTTCATGGAGTTTTGCGAGGATTGGAATTTTCGGTTTTGGAGCTTTCCGCCATTAATGGCCGAGTGTTTGTTCCAGGTGTTGCGGCCGTTTTGATCCGTGCGAAGAGGAGGAAAGCAGTCCAAAGCTTCGCTGTGATTTGAGGCAAGTGGTATTCTTGCCCTTGCCAAGTTTTTTTTTTATTTTACTTGCTGAAATTGAAATCCCGGTTAGCCCAGGTTAGAGGCCTTGTTGTTCTCATTTTCTTGCTAACTATAGGGCTTAGTTCTTCCTACTGAAACCCCCCCTATTTTGTGATGATTGGAATCCAAATTGTCGGCGTGGAGCTGTTGTTTTCCTTTACTCTGATTGTTGCTCTGGTTCGGGTGTAGCCGAGAGGGAGAGTTAGGAGGGGGGGGGGGGTGTGGTTGCCGATTTTCGTTAAGGTGTTACTCGAATGATTAGGCATAGTTTGTATAGTAGTGGTGCGCGACGTTGGTAGTTTCCTGTTGCTATTGCAGTTGCGTGAGTCGTGTGCGCGTTCCGGTGTCGTTCGGGAAATTCCAAACGGTACAGGTTAGCCGCGCACGGTCGCTAACCGTTAGGGCGCACGACCACTGGTCGTGTGCCTCTGGTCGTGCGCGTATAACTTTCAGTTTCCAAAGTTCTGTCTCGTAGATCGCATGAGCGCTGGCAAGCAGTGCGCACGACCACTGATCGTGCGTCACTGATCGTGCGCTGACGCTAAGTTTTTCTCAGGTTTTCCAGGTTCGTTTCGCACGATCATCAGCCGATGAGTGCGCACGACCACTGATCGTGCGTCACTGATCGTGCGCTCTGTATATCTTCTTTTGCTAGGCGAATTTAGCTTGTTTCGAGCGCGGGAGTTTAGATACTCAAGTGGCAGGCAACTACTCGAGTTCTGGATCTTCTGTCTTGGTCGTTCGACTATCGTCGAGCTCCGTATTCTTTAGCGGGTTTGTGGGTAGTGACTTTATTTTGGCGGCGAGTGAGGCTAGCTCACTCAACGCCAATGTTTAGGTAGGCACTGAGTGGGTTTCACTCAACGCCTAGTCGTGTTGGTTTATTTCAACACTCTTCCTTTACCTTGTCTTTCGTTTCCGAGTGGATTTACAGTTGTATTTCTGGGTTTTCCTTGTCGGTCGTTTTCTTTATTTTCCTAGAGGCCGAATCGTGGGTCGTGGTTAGTAGTGGTGGTTGTAGCTCTTTATGGGGGTGGAGTTGTGTGATATAGCCAAGGCCACCCATGTTTTTCTTTCTCCAGGTACGGGCTGGGCATGTCGGGTGGAAGGTCCCTTGTGTTTTCACGTGTTGACCCTCGAGCTTTTGACTTGGACATGGTGGATTGGGGGACTGCGTTTGCCTTCGATCCGGTTCCTCGTTGTTGTTTTTGCTACTATCACTTCCCACAGTTTAGGGTGTTAGAAGTTTCTTCCTTGGTAGTTTGCAGCACTTTTGGCTCTTGGTAGCCTAGTAGTCCCTGCAGGATGTGGTTCCTGGGCTGGGTCGTTGCTGTTTCTTTGCACGTTGTGCATTTATTGTGGTCCTGTTTTGGACAGTTGTGACTCTTTCTACTGCATGTTTTTCTGGTACTTTTCCCCTTTTGGTTGACTCTTTCATGCAGTTTTACTTGTTTAGCTTGCTGAGGTATTCTGTTTTCTTTTGGAATTCCTCAGGTTCTGAGCTGTAGCCAGTCTGGTGGCTAGTTGGAGGTGGTGTTGTTGGTGGACTCCCGGACTTTGGAGTTCTGTTTACCTTGTTAGTGAGGTTGTTTTCAGTACTTTCTTACAGACATATATTTGTGCTAGTGGGTTCGTGTCAGGTTGTTGGCGCCCACTGGTAGTTTTTACCTTGTACTAGATATATACTATTGCTGCTACCATTTTCTGGAGATAGTCTACTTGCTCTGAGAAGGTTTTATGCTAGGTTGCTAGTTATTTTTAAACTATAATTATTATTATAAATAAAGCTCATGATCAACATGTTTTATAAGACGTATTCACTATTTTCCAAATCACGTATAAAGACCGTTTTCTTATATATTATATAAATTAAATGTAGGGTCTTGCATAGCATGAGTGGTTCTCTTGGAACCCTTATGTGCTCTTTAGGATGTCAAACCTAAATAAAGTATTTTTCCGCAGCGTATATATATAGTTTTTCTTTTGTGGACTAGGTGATCCACTGAGCCGAGGGATACAGACTCTAATCATAATTGATTTTCTATTCATTAAGCACATGATTTTCTTTCATTAAGTTGGTAGTTGGTTTGCCTGAGCGTCAGCAGTTATCCCCTGCTTGACGTGGCATCACGACGCGTGTTTTCTCTTACTCTGATAATTCTTAATTCAGAGAAAATACGGGTTGTGACAATAACACATGCTACCAAAGATTATGAATTAAGAAATTTTTGGTTTTCTTCCTTTCAGAATCTGATAGGGAGTCAACTTAAGTTTCTTATTTATGGATGCTCTATTGATAACATGACAAACAGTATTAAACAAAATGAAATTACAAGATAAAACTATGAAATAAAAGAAACCCTCATCTCATTTTATGGATCCTCACGATCGAAGGATAAGAGAAATTAGCTATGCATAATTGAAAGGAAAACCATAATAAAAAGAGAAGAAAATTTCATTAATAACAATTTATAAAAAGAGAAGTACACAATGTTTAAAAAAACGATAGTAAAATTTCTTAAACAAAATGAAATTACAACAAGCCAAAATAGGAAATAAAATTACAAAAGCTCTCTTGACTTGTACTCTCCACTTGCTCTCTCTAAAAGCCAACTTCAAACATGAGACCATGGGCTCCTTTTATAGATGAGGAGGGAAAATTCTAGAATGAAGGCAAAAGTGAGGGGACATGGATGTGGCCGGCCATGTAGGTTGAAGGGTGCATGCATGGCATTAATGAAGGGAGAGAGAAAAAGGTGGGTTCATTGTATTTAATTAATGAGGATGCAAATGGAAAATGTAAAGGGGAATGAATGGAAGTATGTAGAACGGAGAAAGAGAGGGGGTTCGACCATGTAGGGGGAGAATGCATGCATGTAATAAATGATGGGGAGAAAGAGAGAGTGGTTCAATGTATTTAATTAATGAGGAAGAAGGGGGTCGGCCACATGAAGGGGCTTCTTGGGCTCGGGTAGACTAGGAGTGGATGTTTGGAGGCTAATTCATGGGATTGCATGGTGTGGTGAGCTGCTCCAAGTAGGCTTGAACATGTTGGAGGAGGAGTGATGCAAAGGTGGCGGACTGCATTGGCATTATTCTTCATGTACTCGGGTTAGGCTTGGAGAGAAGCTCGGGTTGGAGTGGTAGGCTGCTTGTAGTCTTTGTGGGCTGCACCAAATGGAGGAGGGCTTCACCATGTTGCTCGGGTTGCACCTACAAAATAATAATTAAAACATTAGACACTTTACCATAACATATCATGATATAAAATTTAAATAAATCTAAACATGAAACATAACAATTCATACTATTAATTAGTTATAAAAAATAAAACTAAATAAAATAAACATAACATTAATCATTATAACATAATATTAGCTGTGTAAAACTAAACTATAACAAAGATAATAATATTTATATATAAACTAAACATAACAATAACATAAAACATAGAATAATAACAAAACATAAAATAAAACTATTGATTCTTATATTATAAAAAATAACACAACAACATCATAACAAGAATACAAAAACACAAAATTATAATAAAACTTAGAAATTTGGACTACTTAATTACCCCAAAAAAGGATGACTAAAACTAGTCATCAAATTCCCCCATGCTTAGACATTTGCTTGTCCTCAAGCAAATAGAAATAAAAAATTAGGGAAAAATCAAAAAGAAAGCAAAAGATATTTTTTTGTTTATTTTAGGTTACATAGTTAAGAAAAACAAAACATGAAAAATTAAACTATCCTAATTTCCATGTTATCAGCTTGTGGGGTGAGATGTGCACAATAGAAAACTTGAAAGTGGAGGCCTAAAAATCTCATTAAAACATAAGAAAAGTTTACACATTTCTAAATCTTAAAACAAGGCATCCAAAATAAATGAATATAAGGAAAACAAAAGTAGAGGTTCTAAATAAACGGCGCATTAACAAACTACTAAGTTGCTAGATTAAAATTAACCCCAAAACACCTCAAGGTAACCTCCAAAGAAATCCATCAATGATGGTGACCATAGGCTTGTCCGTTCACACTTTCTCCACTACGCGAATTTACGTTCTAAAGATTAATAGGACTTAAAATAGGCGTTAAGACTTGGTTTAGGTAAATAATTAGGAAGTGAAAAGCAAAGATAAAAATGAAGGCTAAGACACAAAATAAACCAAGGTTGAGCTCAAAATAACTAAACCATAACCAAAATGAGAAATGACAAGTATGTCATTTCTCCAATTAAAACAAGGACACAAGACAAGGCCATATATTTTTCTTTTATAAATTTGGCCAAACATAAACCCTCTTTTTTTCATTTTTTTGATTATTTTTTTTTTTTCATTTTTTCCATTTATTGAAACACAAATTTTTTGGAAAGCTCCAAATGTAAGATAAAAATTTCCTTTTCATTTTTTCATAAAGAGATAACCCATCACAAAATGATTTTTAAAATGAAGCTCAAGGTTTAGTGTGCAATAGGAAGGGAATTTTTGGCTTTGGTGAAAATAATGAAAAGCAAGGTGGAGCTAAATCAAAAAAAAACATGGAAAAGGCCCAAAATTGTTTTTCAATGGTAATTTTTTTTGGTGGGCAAGAAAAGCTCAAACTAGTCAAAGGGTGGCCTAAATCATTTCTAAAGTACGTAAAAATGATGCAAATGTTTTGAGAGTAGCTTGGGACAAGTTCTAGACACCAAGAAAGACTACCCCACAAATGAAAAAGAGTTAATATTACCTAGCAACCATTCGCAAGCAACTAACCGAATAAAAAGACATACTACAAATTGCTAACTTATAACGTAAAAAACGGATGCCTATATTTAAGAAAGAGAAACTAGTAAAACTAAGCTATGTTAAAATGATAAGTTTAGAAAACCCGTTTCAAAGAAATCTAAATAGAACTAAGGAACCGCACGGGCCTACACATCACTAGAAGAAACATAAAAATAAAGATAGAAAATAATTTTAGATTTTGTTTTTCAAATAGATTTTAGCACATTTTTTATTTTTGTTTTTCTAATTTTTTTTGGTTTTGTATTTTATAAATTTTTTTGTATTTTTTGATGAAGTTAAAATAAAAAGCAATACTATTAAAATAACTATACTAATTTTTTAGAAATTTTAAAACATTATTTTTTTAAAACAATTTTTTTTAAGAAAGGAAAGAAGAAAGAAAGAAACTAAACCCTCCCCCATGCTAAGATTCTTCATTGTCCTCAATGAAAGAAACAAAAAAAAACGAGGAAGAGAAGGAGACTGAGAAGGAGAGAAAAATAAAATGTAGTAATGTAACTAAAAAAAACAGGACTTCCCCGGGTTTATGAGATGAAGGCGGATGTCGCTCCCCCATGCTTAGATTGCAGTGCTCTTGATCATCAAAAGATTTGACATGATCCATCTTTATATCAGCAGCGTGGGATTGGCGGTCACGAACTTGTACTTGAGCCCCCGGGAGGAAGAGCAAAATAAAAGCAGAAAAAAATAGAGTCCGTGGGCAGGTGCCCAAGATTGTTCTTTATTACAATGATTTTAAAGTCCAAATAAGAGTTTCATAATAATAATAATAATAAGTCCAAAAATAAAAATAAAAATGTTCCATAACAAGATAAAAATTTAAGAGTCCAAAACGAGATCCTCCGTTGTAGGAGACACGGAATCATTTGAAAAATAAAGTTTAAGTCGAAGCCCATTCACTTTAAAATCGCCCTTATCGGGGTACGAAAGCAACACAGTTCCATAAGGAAAAAACGTCCTTGACCGTTAACGGTCCAGACCATCTAGATTTAGATTTTCCAAAGAAAATACGTAGACGTGAATTTAAAAGAAGAACTTGATCGCCTGGCTTAAAATTTTTATGCTGGCGAAAGTTCTTATTGCGATAAATTTTCGTTTCAGGGTCGGGTGGTTTATAAAAATGATTTTTAAAATTTTTATCATTTTCAAAAATAAGATTCTCAAGATTCTTTTGTCTAAAACCAGAGTCATTTTTTAATTTTGCTTGTACGGACATAACAGTGTTTTCAAAAACATTTGATGAAAGTTCAGAAAAAGAAGAAGAAAAATCCTTTGGAGAAATATAGGAGTCTTCTTTTAAGTCATCAATGAAAAAGCAAGAATCATCATTTTGTAAAGATTTTTTCATAGATTTGTTAATATCAAATATAACTTCCTCATCTCCCACATTCAGAAAAAGTTTTCCATCACTCACATTTATGATTGCACGAGCGGTGGCTAGGAATGGACGACCAAGGATAAGAGGGACCTCGATGTCCTCTTCAATATCGAGAATAACAAAATCCACCGGGAAGATGAATTTATCGACCTTTACTAGCATATCCTAAACAACACCTAACGGATACTTAATTGATCGATCAGCTAATTGAATACTCATGCGCATAGGGCTGAGAGTACCCAAACCTAACTTCTTGAATAAAGAAAAAGGCATCAAATTGATGGTCGCTCCTAGATCCGCTAACGCATGTTTAACAAACAGATCACCAAAAATGCAAGGAATGGAAAAACTACCCGGATCGTTTATCTTTTTAGGAAGATTAGAGTTTTTAATGACCGCCGAGCATTCTTCATTTAACGTTACATGCGATAAATTTTCTAATTTCTTCTTGTTCGTTAATAAATACTTAAGATATTTCGCAAACTTAGGCATTTGACTAATCGCTTCATGAAATGGCAAATTAATATGAATTTGTTTGAACATTTCAAGGAAGCGTTGGTACTGATCGTTTAGTTTTTCTTTCCTAAATCGAGCCGGATAAGGAGGTGGCAGAAATTCCTTTATAACAACCGGAGCCTCATTTTGAACGTCATCTTTTTCTTTTCCAAAATCAGAAAAAACAGAAATATCTTTTTCTTTATCAAAAGTAGATTTTTCATTTCCAAAAGTTGATTTATTATTTTTTGTGGGGATAATTGTTTCCACAATAGGAGGGACAATCACTTTTGGCTCTTCCCTTGTGGTGGGCTCGTTAACAATCTTACCGCTCCGAAGGGAAATCACATTTGCGTGCTCCCTTGGGTTAGGTTCAGTGTTCGAGGGAAGAGTTCCAGGTGGTCTCTCGGAAAAAGCCTTGGCAAGTTGCCCGACCTGGTTTTATAAACTTTTCACGGACCCAGTTAAACACCTAATATTTGCTTCGTTCGAGCTTATATATTTAGAAAGGATCTCTTCCAAAGGGGAAGGTTTTTGAAATTTTTGGTTTTGTTGTGGTGGTGGTGGTGTAAAATCGTGCGGTGGGCGTACGACATTAGCATTATTACTCCAAGAAAAATTAGGATGGTTACGCCATCCAGGGAGATAAGAATTTGTAGCAGCATTAAAACAAGGAGGAGAAGTAAAATTAGAAAAAGCAGAAAAATTATTTGCATAAATTTTTTGAGCAGGCCTGGGTATGTTCCCCAGATAATCCACCTGCTCGGCAGCAGCAGCAGCATTCACATTTTCAAATTCCTTAGCAGCGGAGACAGCAGTCATCTCCGATATCTTCTTGTTCAACATTTCCACTTGCAGCGCCAGTTACGACACCGAATCCACTTCATAGATGCCTGTAGGTTTAGATGGGCGAGTCCTAAAAGAATTCCACTGATAAGTGTTCATCGCCGTGTCCTCAATATGATCAAGAGAGGCTTCCAGAGTTTTGCGGTCTAAAGAACCAGCGGAAGCGGCATCTATCATTTGCTTAGTTTATTGATTTAGCCCATTGTAAAATGTCTAAACCTGTAACCATACAGGCAGAGCATGATGTGGGCATCTTCTCAAAAGTTCTTTGAACCTCTCCCAAGTGTCA
Organism: Platanthera zijinensis; assembly: GCA_039513925.1. NCBI lineage: Eukaryota > Viridiplantae > Streptophyta > Magnoliopsida > Asparagales > Orchidaceae > Platanthera > Platanthera zijinensis. Next base: position 109,744,484 of record CM077085.1, read on the forward strand.
TAGAGGGTCTCAGAAGCAATTTGAGAATAAGAAGTTATATCATTTCTTAGCTTAGCAGTTTTGGCGGGGGGGAAGTATCGAGCAAGAAATTTTTCAACTAGAATGTTCCAAGTAGTAATTGATCCTCTTGGAAGAGAACTGAACCATTGTTTGGCTTTTATTCTTAAGGAGAAGGGGAAGAGTCTTAGACTTATAGCATCGTCTGAGACACAATTAATTTTAAAGGTGTCACAGATTTTAAGAAAACTAGCAATATGTAAGTTCGGATCTTCATCTTGTAATCCGTCGAACTGTACATATTGTTGCACCATTTGTATGATGCTAGGCTTAAGCTACAAGTTAATGTTCGCAATCACAGGTCGAACAATACTTGTTTCTGTTCCCTCCAGGTTGTGTCAAGCATAATCAGACATGGTCCTTTGCTGAGCCATTCCTGGGTTGGGATCTCTCATTTCATAATTAAAATTACAATCACCATAGGAATCCTCAACTGCTGTTTGAGAAGTGGAAGCCCCGAATCGTAGTTGTCTCCGAAATGAGCGTTTGATTTCTGGGTCCAAATCAAAAGGTAGCGACAGATTCGTGCGGGTCATGCACTAGAAAAAAATGAAAGGGAATGGAAATAAAAACTTGAAGAAAGAAAAAGAGAAGATAAGATTTTTTTTATTATTTTTGTAGAAGTAATAGCGAAAGAATTTTCAAAATATTGACGAAGAAGCACCCCGGCAACGGCGCCAAAAACATGATGAGTTATAACCCAAACATGCAAGTGTACCTGTCGAATCGTAGTATCAAGGTCGTATTTAAAACTCGAGGATGTCAAGTACTGCTACTCACGCTCGAACTATTATCCTACCGAAAAACTGTTGGGATTTGAGAATTTTTAAAAGTAAAATAAAAGATGATTTTTTTAGATGAAAAAACTTATAATAAAGAGATAGCATTCGATCAATGATTCACCATAAAATGAAATGAGAGGGATAAAAAGGTATAGTTTTAAATTTGTAAATCATACTCGATCGTGATGGATCCGATATTAGGAAATAATCTCGCTAGAGAATTAAATCCCATGACTTATAGACGTTTTGACTGAAATCTCTTTCAAGTAAAAAAGGCCTAAAGCCGCATTATCGAGATGACCCGCACTATTGGATTTGACTCCAATCCGGAAGATTTACGTCGTCCTATCTCTAGGGTTGCGTTAAACTCCTTCATTCTTTGAGTGATCTTTCACATTCACGAGCCTCTTGGCTACTTAAATATGAGATATAAAGCCTACTACCATATACCGGAAATACGGAGTCGACAAAATAAAAATCAAAGAAGGATCGAGAAAACTTAAGCAAAGATAAACTATGAAATAAAAGAAACCCTCATCTCATTTTATGGATCCTCACGATCGAAGGCTAAGAGAAATTAGCTATGCATAATTGAAAGGAAAACCATAATAAAAAGAGAAGAAAATTTCATTAATAACAATTTATAAAAAGAGAAGTACACAATTCTTAAAACAAAATGATAGTAAAATTTCTTAAACAAAATGAAATTACAACAAGGCAAACTAGGAAATAAAATTACAAAAGCTCTCTTGACTTGTACTCTCCACTTGCTCTCTCCAAAAGCCAACTTCAAACATGAGACCATGGGCTCCTTTTATAGATGAGGAAGGAAAATTCTAGAATGAAGGCAAAAGTGAGGGGACATGGATGTGGCCGGCCATGTAGGTGGAAGGGTGAATGTATGACATTAATGAAGGGAGAGAGAAAAAGGTGGGTTCATTGTATTTAATTAATGAGGATGCAAATGGAAAATGTCAAGGGGAATGAATGGAAGTATGTAGAAGGGAGAAAGAGAGGGGGTTCGGCCATGTAGGGGGAGAATGCATGCATGTAATAAATGATGGGGAGAAAGAGAGAGGGGTTCAATGTATTTAATTAATGAGGAAGAAGGGGGTCGGCCACATGAAGGGGCTTCTTGGGCTCGGGTAGACTAGGAGTGGATGTTTGGGGGTTGCTTCATGGGCATGCATGGTGTGGTGGGCTGCTCCAAGTAGGCTTGAACATGTTGGAGGAGGAGTCATTCCAAGGTGGCGGACTGCATGGGCATTATTCTTGATGTGCTCGGGTTAGGCTTGGAGAGAAGCTCAGGTTGGAGTGGTAGGCTGCTTGTAGTCTTTGTGGGCTGCACCAAATGAAGGAGGGTTGCACCATATTGTTCGGGTTGGACCTACAAAATAATAATTAAAACATTAGACACTTTACCATAACATATCATGATATAAAATTTAAATAAAACTAAACATGAAACATAACAATTCATACTATTAATTAGTTATAAAAAATAAAAGTAAACCAAATAAACATAACATTAATCATTATAACATAACATTAGCTGTGTAAATCTAAACTATAACAAAGATAATAATATTTATAAATAAACTAAACATAACAATAACATAAAACATAGAATAACAACAATACATAAAATAAAAATATAGATTCTTATATTAAAAAAAATAGCACAACAACATCATAACAAGAATACAAAAACACAAAATTATAATAAAACTTAGGAATTTTGACTACTTAATTACTCCAAAAAAGGATGACTAAAACTAGTCATCAGTTTACCTACAACTTTTCTGATAGGTAAACTATTCTTGGTTTTAACACTTGTGTTAAACCAGCAATCCAAAGCAAAGTGGCCTACCTTGCCACAACACCAACACTCAAATCTGTTGTACCTTCTCTTAGGTACAGACTTCACAACCTTGTTTCCAGTAGTTCTTTTGAGTGTAGGTGCAGGAGCAGCAAACCACAAGAATTCCATTTGAACCTGATGGGCTTGCCTATAGAGTGGCCTATTGGCATTTGCACACTTGCAAATGTGATCTCCATACTCACAGTGACAAGGAGTAATTTCATGATCATAACTGTTTGTAGGTTGCATCACCTTCCTAAAGAAAATAGGGGGCTTAGAGGCTAGTGGCTGAACTGGGGCCTTACCTTTTCCATAAGAATTGGTGGCCCTTGTTCTTCCCTTAAAGCCTAGACCAGTCTTACCTTTTAGTGAAATGAAGTTGTCTCTTAAAGGCAAGACTGATTTTTGCTTAGAGAATTTAGCAATAAACTCTTTTTCTTTCTGAATTCTAGCCTCCAAATTCTTGATATGATTTTCCTTGAAAGAGATTGTGCCCATCTGAATGACAGTTATGTTCTTATGTTTGGCAACCTCATTTAGTTTCAAATCAATCAGCTTGGCTGATTCTGATGCTGCATGCTTAAGAGATTCAATCTCCTTGGCCTGCTCCTAGACAAGAAGCTTGCTTCTCTTTAGAGCTTGCAACAACCCACCATACTCATCAATGAGTTGGTGCACATCCCCTTCAGACTCAGAACCATCCAGATCTCTTGATGTAGATGCTTCTGATTCTGATCAAGTAAAATAATCAGATGCTAAGGAAGAATTGTATACCTTACTAGTACCAGCCTGATCCTGGCACTGATCATTTTCTGATAGGGCCATCATCCCAAAACAACAATGTTCTTCCACTCCATTTATGGAGTCCAGCATTTGTAGGAATTCTGACTTCTTAGAATCCTCTTCAGTTGAGAATAGCCCAACATATGCTTCTGCATCTTCTTCTTCTCCTGATCCTGATGATGAAGATTCTGTCCAACTCTTCTGCTTCTGGGCAACAAAGGAATTCTCCTTCTTGCCCTTCATTTGTTGCTTCTTCTTGTCCTAAGATTCAGTCCTCTTGTTTGGACAGTCAGCTATGACATGTCCTGGCCAGTTGCAATAATAGTAAACAATCTTAGAGTTAGTTTGTTTACTAGGATTTGAGGCGTACCTGTCCTCCTTGGGATTCTTCTTTTTCTTGTAGTATTCATCCTTGGAAAAGGATGATGATGGTCTGGATCTCCACTTCTTTTTTTTCATGAACCTTTGGAATTGCCTTTTAAAGGCAACAAAGTCCTAATCAGAGGTGTGGTTGTATGATGAGGTATTATCAGGAATTCCTTCTTCTGCCTCAGCACTCCTTCTGGGTAGATAAGGAGATTTTCTCCTTCCCTTTCTTGTGCCTTCAGCCTTGAAGGCTACTGATTTGTCCTTGTACTCAGACCTGCTGTTCTTCTCTTCCTCCTTCCTTGCAGTAAGCTGCATTTCATATGATAGCAGCTTTCCAAACAATGTGGGAGGAGGTGTATCAGCAAGCTTGGCCACCTTTCTGATGGCACAAATCTTTGTGTCCAAGTCCTTTATCAGAGACCTGAGAAACTTGTCATTCAGTTCATAAGTTATGAAGACTCTTCCATAGGTCATCGGTTCATTCACTATCCTGAAGAACTTTTTGTAGCATTCAGCTATGCTGTCAGTCTTGGCTTCTCTAAAGCTCTCATATTCTTGGTTCAGTATAGATTTTCTGTCCTCTCTGACTTCTTCTGTTCCCTTCATGTAGATAATCAGGGTGTCCCACATTTCCTTGGAGGTTTTACAATGCAGCAGATTCTGAAATATGGCATCAATAATAGCACTCACAATAATGTTCTGTGATCTTTTGTCTAGTGTTTCCAGGATGATCTCATCCTTTGTCATTTAAGAATAGTTCTTAGGGGTTCTAACATTTGCATCCAGAGCTGATACCTTCATTGGAATGAAGGGTCCTTCTTGTACAGTAATATAGATTCATGGATCAGAAGCTTCCATAAACAATCTGACCCTTTCCTTCCATATGCCAAAACATTCTTTCCTATAGATAGGTAGTTTCATAGATCCAAACTCCATTTGATTCTCAGATGAACTCATTCTTGAAATCTGTTAGTTGCCTAGGAGATATACTCAGACTGTTAGGTCTATCTTTGAGTAACCTCCCTCTGATACCACTTAAAAGACTTATTTAAAGAGCCTAAACACCTAGAGGGGGGTGAATAGGTTCTAATTATATTTAAGAATTTTAGGCAATAGAACTAGTTCTTACTTCGCACAGAAATTGCAAATCCCAGAACTGAAAACACAGTACAGCATACATCCGATTTATAGTGGTTTCCCAAGGTATGGGTACATCCACTTTTCCCCTTCGTCTATCCAGTAGAGAACTAAATTCAGCCCAACTTCCTTCCACTAACTCAAATCCACAGATCTTACAACTCAGAACCAGATTAGATCCTAAATCTCAGACTTATACAAGTCTTACCTCAGATTCTCCCCAAGAATCCTACCTCAGGCCACAGCCCTTCCTCAGCCTTTATAACATGGCTTACAACTCAGACTATCAATTGGCCTACACCTCAGGCACTCAGCCCTACCTCAGCCTTTATAATTATAGGCTTACAACACAGATCTAACAATTGATCCTACAAGAATTTCAGTATTTGAGAAATACAGAAATATCACCAGATAGATCACTCTATAGGTAAGAGCTTCTTGATCTGTTCTTGAATGAACTGAATCTCCAGATCCAACGTGACTTAGCTGTTTCAAAGCTTCTTGATAGAACAAAATAAGGTTGAAATCTTCTTGATGTAGAAGTTTATCTGTTGTCAGCTCCTTCCTTGAATTAAGAATAAGATCTGAATCTTCTCTGTAGACTGTTTAGAATCTGCCTTCTTAAGGGTCACCCCTTTACCTTTTGTTAAAAACTTTCCTTGAATGATCCACCTTTTTATCTCTGTGTCTGTTCTTTTAAGTTGGCATGGATCAGTCCTTTTTATAGAGATTTCTCTTGATTACCGGCTAATCCGGTTTGTAACAACCTTCTGACAGTTCCTACAAAGGTGTCAGACCAATTGGTAATGACAGTTGTCGAGTCACCCATCATGACAGTTGATTCCTCAAATATTTTATAAGTCAGCAAGATCCACTCAGTAGACTGCTTCATATGTGTCGACACAAATAGACTTAGTGTCGACACAAGTCTTGATGATGTCGACATAACACTCCATGTGTTGACATAATCATTCTTCAGCTACTCGACACAGCTTCTATTTGTGTGTGTCGACACAACTTCTCCTGATCTTGACATAACTTATGCTGGCAGATTGCATTGACTGTATATCCGGCCATCTTTGTGTGTGTGTAGAGACGTCGTTGAGTGTGTGTCGACACAAGTCCTGTGTGTCGACACAAGTCCTGTGTGTCGATACAAGCCTTCTGGCTCAGTATAGCTGTTACTATTATATGGCATTGAGTGTTATCCAGATGTCATTGAGTGTGTGTCGACACAAGTCCTGTGTGTCGACACAACTATTTCTGGTCTTGACTTTGTTGTAGACAACCGACATTTAGTGTTTGTCGACATAAGTCCTGTGTGTCGACACAAACCTTCTTCATGCATCGACAAAATTATTGAGTGTTGACACATGCCTTTCTTCTGGTGTCGACATAACTCCTGGGTGTCGACACAACTTCTGCTTTAGGTGTCGACACAATTCTTGTCTTAGGTGTCGACATAATTCTGGATTTCGACACAACTTCTTCTTCAGGTGTTGACACAATGCCTGTGTGTCGACACATGCCTTGCTTCTAGTGTCGACATAACTTCTTGGTGGTGACACAATTCTTCACAAGTGTCGATACATATACTCAGAAAAATTCTTGCAAAACTTACACCTGCAAAATGAAACTCAAACAACCATCAAATACAACTTGATGTATATCATTGAGTAAGATGAGGCATCTCCAAATTTGGTACATATTTTTCAGTGTACCCAATAATCTCCCCCTATTTAGAGAAGTCATAACCCTTAGTCAAAGATATACATCTCTCATAATAAAACACATAAGAATAGATGTACATTTTTTTTTGTGCAGGATAACATATAAACAATGTAAACAACTCAAGGAAATAATGAAGTTGATTTTTTTTAATTAGAAAATACTGGGTTTACATGTTTTCCTTAGAATAAAAAAAATGTTACATCATTCTATATATAAGCCTATCTATCCTATGATTGGATAGGCTCCTTAATCACTATGTCTTTTCCTGATTGAATCTTTGCCTGCACAGTAGGATCTGTATCATCAACAGGTTTCTTCCCATTAAGATCCTTCTTCTTTTGTTCTTCAACCTTTATTCTTTGGCTTTCAAAATAGTGAAAGGGCTTGGGGAAGTACCTGCTAGGCAACAGAGTATTAGCAGCTATCTTCCCATCTTTTGCACTCCTTCTATGCTGAAGAATGGCTTCCTGCCTAGCTTTATATTTGTTCCATTCCTTCTCAGAGTACCACTTACCCCTATCATGGGTCTTATCCTTTACAGCCTTCCAGGCAGTCAAAATGATATTCCTTGAAGTAGGTATCCATTACTCAAAATCTGGCTTCAACTCAGCCTATTCCCTTAACCTTTTCTTGGATAATTGTGCCTCCTTTTGAGCTAGCTTGGCAGCCTCTGACATTTCTACTTTTTCAATGATCACCTTTGATGCCTCCTGTGAAGGACTATACAATGTCTGTACTTCTTGTTGAACCATGTCAAAATATGCATGAGGGTAAATAACCTGTGCAAATTCAGGCTGATCTCCTTCAATATTAGCAGGTTGCACTCCAGATTCAGCAACATTGTCGTCATCACACAAAGGAGGAAAGACAAGTGTAGCTCTGATGGAATTAGAGATCTATTTTGCATGATCAGAGAAAGCTTTGACTAACAACCTCTCCCCCTTTATGACTTCTCTAGTTATATTATCTCTCAAATCAGTCTTTTGAAATCTTATCTGATTAGCCAGATATTATGTACCTTATTTGTAATAGTCTTTGAACTTCAGTAAGGTATCAAAAATTTTCTTTTGGGAGGCTTCAATAGCTGTTTGAACAGTAGCTAAATCTACTTTTATCTGCTTTGATATTTTAGTTTTCAAATGTGTTGAAATACTTCCCAGTTTCTGGATGATTTCTACATGGGAGTCTTTGAGGTTTTTATTGGACATGAATTGATTTTCCAAAACATACCCTTGCTCTGTGGCAATGTCCTCAACCTCAGTTTTCAGCAGCTGTTGTTGCTCATCCAAATACGCTACAGCATTGCCTCCTTTATGGAAGCAATCTATCATCTATTTCTTGTGCAGATTGACTTAAAATCTGATTGACATTATGTCCTGAGCCAGTTGAAACTGCAGTTCCTTATTTGACTCATCCACATACTTCTCTAGAGATTGCCTTTGTTCATCCAATTTTACTTGCATATGGACAAATAGTGAACTTAAATCCATGCTTGGAGCACGTGGTTATGTGATTGTGTGCAAGGCTTTCTTGTAGCCTGAGCTCCTTTTCTTGATTTCAACCATCTTTCTCTTCTTATCTATAGTAGCTTCCTAATCATCAGAGGGCTGTAATGAGATTTTTATGTATACTATGTCTTTATTAGATGGGTCATTGATGGGGAAAATTGTATTCTCCAATCTATACTCGATTAAGGCAAGTGTACCTATCGAAATATAGCATAGGATATGAAAAATATCAAGGTCGTATAAAAACTCGGGGCAGGCAAGTACTATTACTCACAACGACTCTATTATTCTACCGAACGATAAATGAGTTTTGAGAATGAAAATAAACTGAGTTAAAAAGAGAAAATAAACTATTACGAGAAAAGTGCTCGATCGACGATTCACTTTGAAATAAAATAATGAAAGAAATTAGTTTAGCATTTGTAATTCTATTAAGACCGTGACGGATCCGATATTAGGAAGTAATCTCGCTAGAGCATTAAATCCCCTAACTTATAGACGTTTTGACCGAAATCTCTTTACAAGTCAAAATGGCCTAAAGTCGCATTATCGAAGTGACCCGCACTATTGGATTTGACTCCAATCCGGAGGATTTACGTCATCCTATTTCTAGGGGTGCGTTCAACTCCTTCCTTCCTTGAGTGATCTTTCAAATCAATGAGTCTCTCGACTTCTATGAATTGAGATCAAATGCCTACTACCGTATACCGGAATACGGAGTCGACACAAAATAAGTCAAGGAAGGATCAAAAATAGAAAGAAACAAATGCAAACATAAAATGATAGATATTATTCTATTGCAAAGATCCTCGTGATCGGGCACAAAAACTATTTAGCTACGCATGATTGAAAGAGAAATAACAACAATAAGAAAAAGAAATTTCATTTGCATTAATAGAAAAAGGGGTACAAAATAATAATACTAAAAAGACAAGATAATATTGCACTAAAAAAAAGACTATTACAACAATGAAGGAAGAACACTTGAACTAGCACTCTCTACCAAAACTAAAACTACTTTAGACTAAAACTACTTAACTTCAAACAAAGGGGGAGGGGTTCCTTTTATAGGAGAGGGAGGAATGTTCTAGATGAGGGAGACATAGGGGTGGCCGACCACATATGTGGAGAGGTTCATGCATTGTATTAAATAAAGGGGAGAGAGGAGGCATGGATGCAATGTATGATAATAAATGGAAGGAGAGAGAGGTGGATACATGCATGCATTGTATTTTAGGGAATGAAAAATAAAAATATAAAATAAAGAAGGGGGGATGAATGGAAGTGTGTAGAAGGGAGAGAGAATGAATGTGGAGGAGAAGTAGAGGGGGGTTCGGCCATGTAGGGAGGATGCATGAATGTGGAGGTGCATGAATGAAATATATTAAATATGGAGAGAGAGAGGAAGGTGGCAAGGTGCATGCATGCATGTATGTGGCCGGCCAAGCATTGGATTCATAATGGGCTGCTTTGTGTGGGCTTTATGAGGGGAGAGGGGCACGGGTTGAGGCTTGTGGGCTGCTCCACATGTGGCCGGGCTGCTTGCTTGGGCTTGAGTGAGGCTCGGGTTGGAGGTTGTGGGCTGCATGGGCTTCTCCAAGTGCTTGGATAGTGGCCGGGGTTGAGTAGGGGGCTGCTCCATATGTGGCTCTTGAACCTACAAAATATAAATAAAACATATATTAGAAACTTTATAACATGATAATATAAAACATAAAATAAAAGTGAAAATTAAAACATATAAATAAAAACTAACATAACATTAATTATAATAATATAACATAACATTATACATATAGTAACATAATATTGGTTATTAAAATTAAACTAAACTTAACAACATAACATAATATAATAATATTTATATTTAAAATAAAACACAAGTTAACCATATCATAAAATTAAACATAAACAATGCATAACACAAATTAACCTAGGAATGTATACTTTATGAAAAGACATTAAAACATGAAATAACAAGCATGAAATATAAGTAAACTTAGACTTTTAAGGCTACTAAATTACCCCAAAAACGATGACTAAAACTAGTCATCAAACACCCCCATGCTTAGACTTTTGCTATTCCAGATCAAAAGAAAGAGAAATATTTATAAGACATTATAAAATTTTCAATTAAACTAAAAATTTATTAACACCAACATCTAGCCAAAAATAAAGTGTAGGGATTTAAGAGTCAAGTCCTAAATTATGAAATTAAAGTGAAAAGAGAGATGAATTTAGCTAAAAATTCTCTAATAAATTAACTAGCATTCAAAATTGAGTAAAATGCAAACAAAGTTAGATTGGGATTATAAAAACCATGACTTAAAAGAAACTAATGAAGAAGACAACCTACTACTTATGCTCTCCACATATTTTAATTTAAAAACTAAGACAATGATATTGGCTAAGGGGTTTGGGGAGGAAATTAAACATGAAGAGGTCTTTGATTGGAGGTGATCATCATTTTTTTTTCACACCCCACACAATTTTGTTTTTTTTGAATAATATATATGTAATACCAGAAAATGATAGACTAACATCCTATCACTTCCCCCGACATATATGAACTTTTAATTCCTCTCTTCATTTTATTTTGAGTTGCATATGTTTACCAAGGAATAATGAAATTTATCCTCTTATTCCCATGACATATGATCTAACAATAAAAGAAAAAATGATGGGTTTAAAAAAAATTTTAGAAATTAAACTAAAACACTAGAGAGCAACTACTAGTAGATTGAGATTTCCTAAGAATCTAAAAGCATGAAGTAAGAATAATTAAAATCCAAAATTGTTTAGCCAAATTACTACAAAATTGAAACTATTTAAAATAAAAAGAAAAAGTGCTAAATAAATTACTCTAAGCAAATTAAACCATAAGATGATTCTCAAAACAAAATCACTAAAAGTTAAATTTAACTAAATATGATGAAATAAAGATTAGCAAAATAAAAAATGCTTATAAACTAACTCAAACTAAATTTCTGAAAATAACAAAAAGCTAAGCATGAGGTATTATATTTTTTGATTTTTCTGACATTTTCCATTTTTTTTTTGAATTTTGACATATTATCTTTTTTTGGAATTTTTGATTTTTCTAATTTTTTTGTTTTTTTGATAAGGCTAAAAAAACATTACTAAATAAAAAACTTAATAAAACTATACTAATTTTTTTGAAATTTTGGTTTTAAGAAAGCAAATGATTTTTTTTTATATTTTTGAGAGAAAAAAGGAAGAAAGAAACTAACTAAACCCTCCCCCATGCTTAAATTTTGCATTGTCCTCAAAGAAAAATAAAAACAAGGAAGAAAAAAAAGAAAGGGGGGAATGCAATAAAGTAAATAACTAAAAAGAAAACGACTTCCCCGGATTCGTAAGGCCGAATGCAGATGTCGCTCCCCCATGCTTGAGCTGGACACCGGCTCAGGCCTAAGGAAGAGAGGAAATAATGGTGCCAAACGAACCGCCGGGGGTTTTATTCCTGCAAAACAAAACAAAACAAAAAGAAAAAAACAAAAAGGATAAGCAAGGGGTGCCTCCCAAGAGCGCTCTCTGTTTAACGTCGGCTGAGCCTGACGTTATTTGTTAGCTAAAGGGAAAATAAAAACTAAAGTGAAGAGGTAACTCCCTAAGTATGCGCTTAGGAGAGTAAACTAAAAAAAGGAAGAAATGAAGAATTGCATCGACATGCGGTGAAATCTTCAAAGGATTGACGCCCATATAAGAACGTACGGAGTTATAGAAGAACTCCGCCGTATGTAAAACGGGAAAGAAGGGGTCGTCAAAAGAAGGAGAATAAAAAGAAGAAAAAATAGAAAGAGGAATAAAAGAAGTAGAAAAAGAATTTTCATCAAAGGAAATTTCACAAGGAGAAGGAGAGTCTTGTGAAATTTCGGGAGAAGAAGGAGTAGAGAGGACTAAAGAAGAATTTTCTAAAATAAAAGAAGAAGAAGAAAAAGACTCGCTAAAACTAGAAAAATTTGGAACAGTTAAAAATTGAAGTGAAATGGAATCACCAACGTCTTTAGATGGAGAGATAGGAGATGTCTCATCATCCTCAACGGGTAAGAAGCACACCGGAATATCCATAGAGGTGTCTTCCAAAGGAGGAAGGAAACAATCTGGGATATCCGAATAGTTATCCTCCTCGAGAGGAACAAGACAAGCTGGGATATCCGGTGACTTATTACATAAAGAAATTGGAGGAGACAAAGAATAAGACGAAGAAAAAGATGCGGCCTCATGAGAAAGATAATCCATAATGGTCTTGAAATGCGAACTAATATTATCAATAGAAGTTTGCAATTCAAGATACCCAGTATCGAGAGAATTAAAATTAAAAGTAGGAGGCGCGGCGCTTTGCGGGGCAAAATCATAAGAAAAATACGGGTTTCCCGCCTCCCAAGTAGGATAAAAATCGGAGTAAGGGTCAAATTGGCCACTTTGACCTTCCCCAGAAAAATTAAAATCAAAAGAGGGAGGGGTTCCCGAAAGATATTCAGAATAAAAGTGGTCGGGCGACCCGCAAGAAGCGCAAAAATACGACGATTCCATAAAAAAATAAACTGCTACCAAAAAGAAAAAGAAAAACTAATTTTTTTGATTTGTTTTTTTTTTATATTTATATTTTTTGAAAATAGAATTTTTAGTGGATTGGCTCTCGAACTTCCCAAGTGTTACCCGGTGAAGGGTTCGCAAGGTACTAGGTAAAATGGTGGCGCTTAAAGCCCCTTACCCTTTTCGAGAGATTTTAGGTTGGGTAGAAATAAGATGAGGTGGGTGGATAATACAAATAAAATAATAATAATAATAATAATTTTTTGAATTTTTTAAATTTTAGTAGAAGTAATAAACTCGAAGCTTTCGTAATATTGCCAAAAAAACTCCCCGGCAACGGCGCCAAAAACTTGATGGGGAAAATCGTATTCTCCAATCTATACTCAATTAAGGCAAGTGTACCTATCGAAATATAGCATAGGATATGAAAAATATCAAGGTCATATAAAAACTCGGGGCAGGCAAGTACTATTACTCACAATGACTCTATTATTCTACCGAACGATAAATGAGTTTTGAGAATGAAAATAAACTAAGTTAAAAAGAGAAAATAAACTATTACGAGAAAAGTGCTCGATCGACGATTCACTTTGAAATAAAATAACGAAAGAAATTAGTTTAGCATTTGTAATTCTATTAAGACCATGACGGATCCGATATTAGGAAGTAATCTCGCTAGAGCATTAAATCCCCTAACTTATAGACGTTTTGACCGAAATCTCTTTACAAGTCAAAATGGCCTAAAGTCGCATTATCGAAGTGACCCGCACTATTGGATTTGACTCCAATCCGGAGGATTTACGTCATCCTATTTCTAGGGGTGCGTTCAACTCCTTCCTTCCTTAAGTGATCTTTCAAATCAATGAGTCTTTCGACTTCTATGAATTAAGATCAAATGCCTACTACCGTATACCGGAATACGGAGTCGACACAAAATAAGTCAAGGAAGGATCAAAAATAGAAAGAAACAAATGCAAACATAAAATGAAAGATATTATTCTATTGCAAAGATTCTCGTGATCGGGCACAAAAACTATTTAGCTACGCATGATTGAAAGAGAAATAACAACAATAAGAAAAAGAAATTTCATTTGCATTAATAGAAAAAGGGGTACAAAATAATAATACTAAAAAGACAAGATAATATTGCACTAAAAAAAAGACTATTACAACAATGAAGGAAGAACACTTGAACTAGCACTCTCTACCAAAACTAAAACTACTTTAGACTAAAACTACTTAACTTCAACCAAAGGGGGAGGGGTTCCTTTTATAGGAGAGGGAGGAATGTTCTAGATGAGGGAGACATAGGGGTGGCCGGCCACATATGTGGAGAGGTTCATGCATTGTATTAAATAAAGGGGAGAGAGGAGGCATGGATGCAATGTATGATAATAAATGGAAGGAGAGAGAGGTGGCTACATGCATGCATTGTATTTTATGGAATGAAAAATAAAAATATAAAATAAAGAAGGGGGGATGAATGGAAGTGTGTAGAAGGGAGAGAGAATGAATGTGGAGGAGAAGTAGAGGGGGGGTTCGGCCATGTAAGGGAGGATGCATGAATGTGGAGGTGCATGAATGAAATATATTAAATATGGAGAGAGAGAGAGAGGAAGGTGGCAAGGTGCATGCATGCATGTATGTGGCCGGCCAAGCATTGGATTCATAATGGGCTGCTTTGTGTGGGCTTTATGAGGGGAGAGGGGAGAGGGTTGAGTCTTGTGGGCTGCTCCACATGTGGTCGGGCTGCTTGCTTGTGCTTGAGTGAGGCTCGGGTTGGAGGTTGTGGGCTGCATGGGCTTCTCCAAGTGCTTGGATAGTGGCCGGGCTTGCGTAGGGGGCTGCTCCATAAGTGGCTCTTGAACCTACAAAATATAAATAAAACATACATTAGAAACTTTATAACATGATAATATAAAACATAAAATAAAAGTGAAAATTAAAACATATAAATAAAAACTAACATAACATTAATTATAATAATATAACATAACATTATACATATAGTAACATAATATTGTGAAAGTCCACCTAATGTCAACTACCTTCACCTATGGGGGGGGGATATGTGACTTGCAGCGTATTTGTGGAATTAAAATTGTACCTGCAGAATCAAAACAAACCACACAGCACAGAAAATAACACAGGCAATTTATAGTGGTTCCCCGATTTGGGTACGTCCACTTTCCCCCATCGACCTATCTCCCAATCCAGGGACAACTCGGTCACTTCACCAACATGATTGAAATCCAATCCTTGCACTATCGGAAGGAACCCTTCCACACGTAGGAGTCAACACTCCCACAACACGGGTTGCACCCAACCCTACAACTAGGAACCAAATGTTCCTTTATAATGAAAAAGAAATTGAAGTGTATAAGAAATACAAACAACTTGAAGATCTAGGTGTCCCTTTTCGTTAGACTACTTGTTCTTGTAGGCAACGAAAAGTCCACAACCCATGATCTTTCTTGGAGAAAATCTCTCCGAGACCGACGGCGGCAAAGGGCAGCGGCAAGGCTCTCGGTGTTGGCGGTGGCAACTGAAAATAGCAGCGATACACTGGAGATTCAATCTTCTTAGCGAAGTCGGCAAGGTCTTCCAACGGTCACACTAGGATCAATCGTCTCGATCGATTCGGACGGGGATGGATTTCCCTATCTCAAATCAAGAGACAAAAGATCTCTGGTTAGACGAGTGAGACGCTGTGCAAGACTTGGCTTCTATCACCGGGGATCTGGAGAAGATCGAGATCGGCTGCAGTGACAACTGCAAGAGCGGCGGCAAAGACGATCGGCGGAGCGGTTCGCGATTTTAGGGTTAGTCGGCGGCTCGGCTTTCGTTTTCTATGTACGTGCTTTACTGTACACAAATACCTGTGTATTTATACAATAGGTCATGGAGATGACTGTTGTGGGCCCCACCAAAGCAAAGACCAAAGTCCGGTTCAAATAGCTGCAGGTAACATGGACCGGTCCAGGAATTCGGAAAAATCGCCCAAGGCAAAATCGGCGAGAATCGTAGGAGATTCTCGACGAATTAGCGAGAATCACTTACGATTCTCGCTGAATTCTACTTGGCGAATTCTGGCTGCACAAGTTATAGAGGCCGGGGAGAATCGGCGGGAATCACATTTGATTCTCGCCGAATCGTAGAGAATGCAAAGTCATTCTCGACGAATCGGAGAGAATCACTTAGTGATTCTCGACGATTCTGCCTTAGAGAATTTTCTGACTGCGTCGAGACAGCCGGCCCAACCTGGCGAGAATCATCTAGTGATTCTCGACGACTCGTCGAGAATCACTAGTGATTCTCGACGAATTACACTTAGAAGATTCTCATCTTCCAAACCGTGAGCTGGTCTTTGGCCCATCCTTGCTCCTTGTCTGCTCTTGCTTTATCATAGCCCTGTACTTGAAATTAAGTACACCCCAATAGAGAGAGTACACGTAGGCCAACACACTGATCTGCTCAATGAGGGAATGCGTCGCGCAGACATGTGTATATTGACCCACTGCACCCTGAGATTGGTGTGTACTTAGCATGAAATAACTGCAAGCACAACTTAAAAGATTTCATCAAACACATTGTCTATTTACCTTAGCTTGTACAAGGGCTTCTTCAAATCAGGTACATTGTGGATACAATACCCAACAATCTCCCCCTATTTGAAGAAGCCTAAACCCTATAAGCTAAGGTGAATAGAGCATATAGGAATGAAAATCATAAACTTAAAATTGAGTTGAGAGAGATATTCATTACCAATTTCTTGAGAGCAAACTTGGAGCCACCTTAGCCTTAGCCGAGAGGGTAATCTCCCCCTTTACGGCTTCTACAAATTGGGGACTGAAGCATGTGACACCATGCTCCCCCTCAGTTCTTGTACCTTTGCTTTCACTAAGTTCCTAGCAGAGGCTCCCCCTAGACGCATGAGCCTTGAGCTTCTGTAGTCCTCATTCCTCATAGTTTAGTATCCCCAATTCAGTTTTGAACTTACTGAACTTGGCCTCGTCAAGGGGCTTTGTGAAAATGTCTGCAATCTGCTTGTCAGTGGGAACATAGCAGAGAGAGTTGTCCTTGTTCTCCACGTGCTCCCTAATGAAATGGTAGCGTACTTCAATATGCTTTGTTCTGCTGTGCGATACCGGATTATTGGCAATAGCAATTGCACTGGAGGAGTCGCAGTACATCGGTACTTCCTTGAACTGAAGATCATAGTCTGCTAACTGATTTCTGATCCAAGGGAGTTGTGCGCAACAGCTGCCAGCCGAGATGTACTCAGACTCTGCTGTGGAGGTTGCTACACAGTTCTGCTTCTTGCTATTCCATGAGATGTGCCTTCTTCCGAGGAATTGACACGTCCTGGAAGTGCTTTTCCTATCATCCCTACTCCCTGCAAAATCAACATCTGAAAAACCTATTAGCTCGACATCATTGTTTCTCGGGTACCACAAGCCAAGATTGGGGGTACCTTTAAGGTATCTTAGAATTCGCTTTGCAGCGACATAGTGAGATTCCTTAGTGTTCACCTGATATCTGGCACAGACACATGTGGAGAACATGATATCCGGTCTACTGGCAGTAAGGTAGAGCAGGGATCCAATGATGCTTCTGTATTTGGTTTCATCGAAAGGTTTACCTTTCTCATCCTTATCCAGAGACATAGTGGATCCCATTGGAGTCCTCATAAGGGTTGCATTCTCCATTCCGAATTTCTTGAAGAGTTCATTTGTGAACTTCGTCTGAGAGATGAAGATTCCATCCTCAGACTATTTCACTTGAAGTCCCAAGAAATACTTTAGCTCTCCCATACTGCTCATTTCAAACTTTCCTTGCATAAGTTTAGAGAACTTTTTGCAAAGATTGTTGTCCGTTGAGGCGAATATAGATTTGCACCAGCAAGATCTTGCCTTTGACTTCCCTGAGAAACAATGTCTTGTCTATTTTTCCTCTAGAGAACTTGTTCTCGAGAAGAAAAGTAGACAATGTCTCATACCAAGCTCGAGGAGGTTGTTTTAAGCCATATAGCGCTTTATTAAGAAAATATACATGATTAGGATAAGTTGGATTGACAAAACCTTGAGGTTGAGCGACGTATACTTCCTCTTTCAAGTCTCCATTTAAGAAAGACGATTTCACGTCCATCTGATAGACTGTGAATCCTTTGTGAGAGGCATAGGCTAGGAATAGCCGGATTGCCTCGAGCCGTGCAACTGGTGCAAACATCTGGTCGAAGTCAATCCCCTCCTCCTATCTGTATCCTTGAGCCACCAGTCTGGCTTTGTTCTTGATGATGACTCCATGTTCATCCAGCTTGTTTCTGAAGATCCACTTGGTGCCAATCACATTCTGCTTTTGTGGTCTGGGAACCAGCGTCCAAACGTTGCATCGTTCAAATTGATGCAATTCATCTTGCATGGCCAAAATCCATGCAGCATCTTTGTTCACCTCGTCGGACTTCTTTGGCTCAACCTGTGACAGGAAGCTAAGATGCAAAATCTCGTTAATGGTACCTCTTCGAGTTCTGACCCCGTCACGAGGATCTCCGATGATCTGATCTCTAGGATGATCCCTCACGTGTCTGAGCTCAAGAAGTCTGGCGTCAGGAGCTTCAACTACTTCTTGGGCATCTCCTTCTTATAAAGGATTTGCTCCATTTTGATCTTCAACTTCTCTGATCAGTGTTGATGTGGAGACCTTAACGTATTTTGGAGTTGCATCTTTCACGGGCTCATCCAGTTGTAACTTTTCGAGTCTGGCACCTGCATCTTCAGGAAGACAACTAGAAGTCTTGCAATTAAGCAAACTTCCGTCATCAAATAAAACATTTATTGATTCCTTTACCACTAGGGTTTTCTTGTTGAAAACTCTATAAGCCCGGCTATGGCTACTATAGCCCATGAATATGCCTTCGAAGCATTTTTCACCAAACTTAGTATGAGGGTACTTCCCATTATTCAGTATATAACATTTACAGCCAAAGATCCTCAGATAGGACATGGTTGGTTTCTTGCCTTTCAGTAGCTCATATGGAGTCTTACGATGGCTCTTGTTGATCAACGCCCGATTTTGTACATGACAAGCCGTATTGACAGCCTCGGCCCAGAAGTATTCTGGGAGAGAAGCGTCATTCAGCATTGTCGTGCACGCCTCAATGAGTGTTCTATTCCTCCTCTCCGCCACTCCATTTTGTTGAGGAGTGCGAGGGGAGGAGAACTCATGAAAGATACCATGTTCTTCACAAAACTCTGTTATAGCCCCAGACTCAAACTCTGTTCCGTGGTCACTTCTGATTTTGACCACTGAGCAGTTAAGGTCGTTCTGTATCTGCTTGACAAAACTGGTGAAGATGTCAAACGTATCAGACTTGCGCTTTAAAAAGAACACCCACATAAACCGAGAGTGATCATCTACAATCACTAGCGTATACGACTTCCCTCCTAAGCTATGAACTTGCATAGGACCAAACAAGTCCATGTGAAGAAGATAAAGACATCTGGAGGAATCTTTATCTGGGATGCCCTTAAAGGTAGCCCGAGTATGCTTGCCCATCTGACATGCAGGACATGGACTATCTTTAATGCACTTAATAATGGGAGCATCCCTTACTAAGTCTTTGGAAAACAGCATATTAATTGTCTTGTAATTAATGTGTGCCAATCTCTTGTGCCATTATTTACAAAGATATGCACTGCCTTTTGCAACGAGGCATACTGGGGTAGAAGAATCTAAACTAAGAAAATCTAAACAGAAAATATTTCTGCTCCTAATGCCAGTTAATACAGTCTCCGAAGAATCACATGATATTATCAGGCATTTATCCTTGCAGAACTTAACGTCATATCCTTTATCACATAACTGGCTTACGCTGATCAGGTTATGATTTAATCCTTCAACATAAGCTACGTTAGTGATAGAGAGTATACCGTTGAAATCATACCGTAACCTCTGGTGACTCCCCGATCAGATCCCCTAGATATGACTTTGGGTCCATTCTCGACTGGAGAGTACTCCCGCAGTAGGCTTCTTGTCCCAGTCATGTGACGGGAGCATCCACTGTCCAAATACCAAATAGGAGTTTTGTTGGCCTTTGGACATTCCTGCAAAATAGAATTAATTTGCCTTAGGAACCCAATCGAACTTGGGTCCTAGATTCCTTGTCAGTATACTCCCCCTCGATTGGTTAGCCCTACGAGTGGTCGGCCTCGCATTGCTAACATAAGGAGTCTCGTTATACCTTGTATTAAACCAACAATCCACAGCAAAGTGACCAACTTTGCCACAACACCAACAGTCAAATCTGTTGTACCTCTTCCTAGGCTCCTGCTTCACCCTGGGAATGGTGGGCACAGCTGGGGCCATGGAACTGGAGGTGGAGGCATCATAGTTATTGCAGTCACATGATTTCTTCACCTTCTGTTCCTTCAGTATAACAGGCTTGGCTTTTGGTGCCTGCTTTCTATTATGGCTACTAGAGAATTGACCATAAGTTCCCAAGTGGATTTCCTCATAAGGTGCCTTGAAGACACTCTCACTGAAGTTACGGGGAAAGGTACACCCATCATACCGGCTCTTCGGCTTTGCAACCGAGGGCCTGAAGTGATGGTCGTATGTTGACTCAAAGTCATGTTGGTTACAGGGAAAGCTAGGCTTTCTGAACTCAACAGGGCTAAGTGGGACCTTTCCTTTCTCAGCAGCAGAGGCTTTCTTGGCAGCCTTATTCTTCCTCTTGTTCCTGTTTCTCCTAGATGAGGAGCTAGGTGCCCCTACATGCCCCAAGCCAGCTCCTTTGGCCTGAGCAGAGAAGGAAGAACAGTTTTTGGCATAGAGAAGCTCTTGACGATCTTCCTTTCTGCCGCAAGTAGTTCTTCCACCTTGTCGACTTCCTCCTGCTTAAGATCAAGGAGCTTAAGAGACTCTGAATTCTTTGAAGTCAGGTCCAAGTGCTCCTGTCAGAGGGAGATCAAACTGGTGATCTCTTCCCTCAGGGATACACTCTCACCTTTAAGGAATTTGACTTCCTTTTTCCCTGCCTTCAGTCTCTTTCGACATTCCACGAAAGTATTGAGCAGAAGCTCATACTTCTCGAGGAGATCAGCATCAAGGGCCGAAGGGCTATCCTCAGGGTCATCATCCTGAGACTCAGGATCAGAGTCAGAGTCGGAGAGAGGGGTGTGACCTTTTACCTTCCCAGTAAATGGGGGGCAATCTCCTTCCGAGTCACAACGACCCATTAGCCCAAAGTAGGCTTCCTCGTCATCGCTGGTGTCTGATGTGTCAGATTCACTCAGCGTCTTTGGCTTCTTCGTGATGTAACTCCTCTCCTTCTTCTTGTCTTTTGAGGACCTGTGCTCCTCTCCCTTTCCCTTTTCCCTCTTGCCTTGATGGCAGTCGGCCACGACGTGTCCTGGCTTGTTGCAACCAAAGCAAATAATGTCAGATGAGCGGTGTTTGTTCGGTTTGGAAACATACCTGTCAGAAGAATAGTTCTTCTTCTGATCCCTTGAAAAGGAGCCGTTTCTCTTTCTCTGATTCCTCAGCTTGAGGAACTTCTTGAATTCCCGTGTGATAAGGGATAAGTCTTCCTCAGACAATTCTGAGCCGGAGGAGCTTGGCTCAAAGTCTTCCTCTTCATCCTTCTTCCACGCACGGGAAGAGGCAGCACCCTTGACCTTTCTGGAATGAATGGCTTTCAGGGCCACCATCTTTTCCTTGGCCGCGGCTTTCTCTGCTTCCTCTTCAGCCTTCCTTGTGTTCAACTGAAGCTCATAGGACATGAGCTTCCCGAACAGAATCTGAGGGTCGGTTTCCGCAAGTCTGCCAAACTCGCGAATGGAGCAGATCTTTGTGTCCCATTCCTTAGTGAGGGATCTAAGGAACTTATCATTGAGCTCACCGTCAGTGAACACTCTTCCGTATCCTTTGAATGCATTGACGATCTTGAGGAAGTTTTCGAAGGTAACTCCGATCTCCTCCTTGGGCCCTTGCCTGAAGTCCTCATGTTTCTGATTGAGGAGGGATCTCCGATCGTCCCTCACTTCATCCGTGCCCTCCATTAATACAATCAGGCAGCTCCAGAGATCCTTGGCTGTCCTGTAGTTGCAGAAGTTCTTCATCATAGAGTCGTCAACTGCGCTTACCAGGATGTTCTGAGCTTTCTTGTCGAGTCCGAACAGCACCATTTCGTCCTTGTCCATTTCCGAAAGTTTCTTGGGCACTTTCTTGGTAGGATCAATGGTGGAGGCCTTAGTGGGAATGTAAGGTCCCTCCTCCACAATCATGAAGAGCCGGGGGTCGACTGCTTCCATGTAGAATCTGATTCTTTCCTTCCAGATAGGAAAGTTCAGTCTGGTGCACACTGGGATTTTGCCGGAGTGCTTGAGTCCGTCCATGGAGGATATCGGTCTTCTTCTTGACACTGGTGGCAGGATTCTACTCAAGGTGTGAACCTTTTTGAAGAGTAACCTGCCTCTGATACCACTTGAAAGTTCACCTAATGTCAACTACCTTCACCTATGGGGGGGATAGGTGACTTGCAGCGTATTTGCGGAATTAAAATTGTACCTACAGAATCAAAACAAACCACACAGCACAGAAAATAACACAGGCAATTTATATTGGTTCCCCGATTTGGGTACGTCCACTTTCCCCCTTCGACCTATCTCCCAATCCAGGGACGACTCGGTCACTTCACCAACAGGATTGAAATCCAATCCTTGCACTATCGGAAGGAACCCTTCCACACGTAGGAGTCAACACTCCCACAACACGGGTTGCACCCAACCCTACAACTAGGAACCAAATGTTCCTTTACAATGAAAAAGAAATTGAAGTGTATAAGAAATACAAACAACTTGAAGATCTAGGTGTCCCTTTTCGTTAGACTACTTGTTCTTGTAGGCAACGAAAAGTCCACAACCCTTGATCTTTCTTGGAGAAAATCTCTCCGAGACCGGCGACGGCAAAGGGCGGCGACAAGGCTCTCGGTGTTGGCGGCGGCAACTGAAAACAGCAGCGATGCACTGGAGATTCAATCTTCTTAGCGAAGTCGGCAAGGTCTTCCAACGGTCACACTAGGATCAATCGTCTCGATCGATTCGGACGGGGATGGATTTCCCTATCTCAAATCAAGAGACAAAAGATCTCTGGTTAGACGCGTGAGACGCTGTGCAAGACTTGGCTTCTATCACCGGGGATCTGGAGAAGATCGAGATCGGCTGCGGTGACTACTGCACGAGCGGCGGCGAAGACGATCGGCGGAGCGGTTCGCGATTTTAGGGTTAGTCGGTGGCTCGGCTTTCGTTTTCTATGTACGTGCTTTACTGTACACAAATACCTGTGTATTTATACAATAGGTCATGGACATGACCGTTGTGGGCCCCACCAAAGCAAAGACCAAAGTCTGGTTCAAAGAGCTGTAGGTAACATGGACCGGTCCAGGAATTCGGAAAAATCGCCCAAGGCAAAATCGGCGAGAATCATAGGTGATTCTCGACGAATCGGTGAGAATAACTTACGATTCTCGCCGAATTCTACTTGGCGAATTCTGGCTGCACAGGTTATAGAGGCCGGGGAGAATCAGCGGGAATCACATTTGATTCTCGCCGAATCGTAGAGAATGCAAAGTCATTCTCGACGAATCGGCGAGAATCACTTAGTGATTCTCGACGATTCTGCCTTAGAGAATTTTCTGACTGAGTCGAGACAGCCGGCCCAACCTGGCGAGAATCATCTAGTGATTCTCGACGACTCGTCGAGAATCACTAGTGATTCTCGACGAATTACACTTAGACGATTCTCGTCTTCCAACCCGTGAGCTGTTCTTTGGCCCATCCTTGCTCCTTGTCTGCTCTTGCTTTATCATAGCCCTATACTTGAAATTAAGTACACCCCAATAGAGAGAGTACACGTGGGCCAACACACTGATCTGCTCATCAAGCGATTACGTCGCGCAGACCCATGTATATTGACCCACTGCACCCTGACATTGGTGTGTACTTAGCGTGGAATAACTGCAAGCACAACTTAAAAGATTTCATCAAACACATTGTCTATTTACCTTAGCTTGTACAGGGGCTTCTTCAAATCAGGTACATTGTGGATACAATACCCAACATATTGGTTATTAAAATTAAACTAAACTTAACAACATAACATAATATAATAATATTTATATTTAAAATAAAACACAAGTTAACCATATCATAAAATTAAACATAAACAATGCATAACACAAATTAACCTAGGAATGTATACTTTATGAAAAGACATTAAAACATGAAATAACAAGCATGAAATATAAGTAAACTTAGACTTTTTAGGCTACTAAATTACCCCAAAAACGATAACTAAAACTAGTCATTAGTCATGCAATTGTTCCTCCCCCTAAGTTCTTGGCAGGTCCTCTTCTACCTGGGATTTCTCCCCATCAGTCCTTACAGCAGGTAAATCAGGAAATAGATCTTCCATTGTTACCTCTTGTTGTATCTGTATAGGAGGAATAAGGTTAGTTTGGAAAACAAAAGGTTCTCCCTTGACATCCAGATTTTTTTACAGGGCCTGTTATATAAAGGAGATACTTACTTGCTCATTCTACACATCTTGTGCCTCATTCTCAAAATTGTCCAGTGCTTCTTTATTTATATCCGAGACAATCCATTACTGTATCTGCTGCATATTCACTCTCTAGAGTAGCAGCATCAATTCCTTCCCCTTGAGCAGGTAGCTCAGAAAGTACAGTTTCTTGTGCTGCTGATTCAAGGTTTTCTCCCCCTGGAGTATGGACTACCTGTTACTCTGGGAGCACAATGCTCTCTACTTGATCTTGAACATCTTTTTGGCGCATGTCTTCATATGAACTGAAGACCACTTCCTCTTAAAAATCAATAGACGGTTCTGCTTGCTGAACAACTTCCTTCTTCTTCTTTTCTTTCTTTGTTTGTTTTTGTGGAGTAGAAACCTCTTTGGTTAATACTCTATCCCACCTAGTCCGGATTCTTGTGTCCATTCTTCTCATATGGTTGATTTTTGATCCTGGAAGTTGGGTCATTATATATGGTATTACTGAATATAAACATAGACTCAGGATTCTTCCCAGATTTGGTTTTTTGATTCCTTCTTGTATCTTGTCAAATACTATGGATGTCCAATCTGTCTTTAGCTTGAAAATTATTCTTGTCATTAGATTGAACATAGAAGCTGAGATTCTTTCATGTCCACCTGTTTTGCACAAGATTACCTTGCCTACTATCTCTGATAGGAATTTACCTTGTGAATTCATACCTTTCATAGTGATGGATGATCCAACCTTGGTAGTAGGGTTTAACCCGCACCAGCTTAAGGCATCTTTTGTCATCGAGGGAATGATGTCATCTTCATCCTTGAACTTAGGAAGTTGGAGTTATTTTTAAATCGACTTCAGTGTAAGTTTCACTCTGGAATCCTGTACAGTGGCTTTGATCTTCTTCCCATCTGTGTCCACAGTTGCAGAAGAATAAAATCCCATTACCTCCATCTTCCAAATCTTCGTTGGTTCTGAAACCAAGAATCCTAGACCATTTTCTTAAATTAGGGTAATTACACCCTGGATTTCTGGAGACGCTATCGTGAGTCCATCACGAACCAGTTCATAGCCTTCGTTCACCTTGTCTTCCTTGATGGGCGCCATTGATGGAAGGGAGTGAGAGAGAAGAAAAGAGAATATCGAAGTCGACACAAGGGCTAGATTCAAGAAATTTGAAAGCGTAGTCGACAAGATTTTGGCTTCACCTATTTATAGTCTAGGTGTGAAGGGTAGTTCAAAAGACGCTACTTAGTAATAATACTAGGTCTCGACAATACTTAGGTTTAGTCGACACGTCTATGTGTCGACATACTAAAGTCAATGTCGATATGGACTGGTCATGACTCGACACAGAGTGTCGACATTGAATTGTTTGTGTCGACACAAAAATCAGCTAAATTAATATCTTGACATTGTTATGTCGAGATCCATACTTCTGTTGACACAGATACTGTTTCTATGTCGACACATCCTTTTTCTTTGTCGACACAACATACTAAGTGTGTCGACACAAACATTGTACTTAGACAAAGTTCATGAGAAATATTGTGCTTACATAGTCTTCTTAGGAATGCTTGTGCTGACTTAGTATAAGTTCAACATACCTAATTCATTTTTAAAATGATTGAATTTAGTTTCATCCACAGGTTTTGTAAAAATATCAACAATCTGACTATTTGTGTTTACAAATTCTAGATTAATATCTTCTTTCTCCACATGTTCTCTTATGAAATGAAACTTAATTTCTATATGCTTGGTTCTACTGTGTGATACAGGATTCTTAGCACTAGAAATAACACTTGTGGAATTAAAAAACAGTGGAATTCTACTTAACTTGATGTCATAATCTTCAAGTTGGTGCTTTATCCACAATAATTCTACACAGCAACGCCTGCAGCTATATATTCAGACTCGGCTATTGATATAGCTACACTGTTCTGCTTCTTGCTGCACCATGACACAAGCCTTCCACCTAAAAATTGACAGGTTCCTGTAGTACTCTTCCTGTCTTCTTTGCATCCTACAAAGTCTGCATCTGAGAAACCTGTTAGTAAGAAATCTCTATTCTTAGGGTACCAAAGGCCTCGATTAGGTGTGCCCTTAAGATATCTCAAAATTCTTTTAACTGTAGTATAATGAGATTTCTTTAGGCAAGCTTGGTACCTAGCACAGATACATATAGCATACATGATGTCAGGTCTACTAACAGTCAAGTAGAGTAGGGAGCCAATTATCCCTCTATACAAAGACTCATCAACAGGTTTCCTTATCTCATCTTTGCATATAAGCATACTTGTTCCCATTGGAGTTTTCATGGCGGAGGGTGAGTCCATAGCATATTTCTTAATCAACTCCTTGGTGAACTTAGACAGAGAAATGGATAATCCATTCTCAGTCTGTCTGACTTGAAGTCCCAAAAAGAACTTCAGCTCGCCCATAATGCTCATCTCAAACTTCCCTTGCATAAGTTTGGCAAACTTTCTACAAAGGTTGTTTTCAGTAGATCAAAAGATAATGTCATCAACATATATCTGGACTAGGATTATCTTTCCTTTAGATTCCCTAAAGAATAGAGTTTTGTCTATCATTCCTGTATAGAATTTATACTCAATAAGAAAAGTAGACAAGGTTTCATACCAAGCCCTAGGGTCTCTTTTCAAACCATATAGGGCTTTCCTAAGCCTATATATATAATCATGACAATGAGAATCTACAAAACCTGATGGTTGTTCAACATAGACTTCCTCTTTTAAGTCACAATTTAGAAATGCTGACTTTACATCCATTTGATATATCTTGAACCCTTGATAGGCAGCATAGGCCAAGAACATCCTTATAGCCTCTAGCCTTGCTACTGGGGCAAAGGTTTGATCAAAGTCAATCCCTCCCTCTTGCTAGTAGCCTTTTACTACCAGCCTTGCCTTGTTCTTGATAATTGTGCCATTTTAATCAAGTTTGTTTCTATAGATCCACTTGGTTCCTATGATGTTGTGATCCTTAGTTTTAGGAACCAGTTCCAAACTTTGCATCTTATGAATTGATTCAGTTCTTCTTGCATAGCATCAACCCAGTTAATATCTAGTATGGCTTCTTCAAACTTCCTGGGTTCTATCTGTGACAAGAAACTTGAACATAAAACTGTGTTCATGTTCTTGCTCCTTGTTAGAATACCTTGATTTGCAACACCAATGATTTGGTGAGCTGGATGATCACTCAGGGTTCTTCTAGCTGGAGGAAACCTGTCTACCTCATGGCCTTCTTCATTTTCCTCAACCTGATGCTCCTCATTGTCTTCATCATCCAGTGAGTTTTATTCTCCCCCTGGACAACATGCATCTTTTCCATCAAACATTATAGCAGGAGCCTCATAATTGATTGTCATCTTGTCCAGCCTGTCTGTTAGATCTATAGAACTAACTGAAGAACTAGACAATTCATTGTTAATCAATCAAGACTCATCAAAAACAACATGTACTAACTTTTCTATAACTTGGGTAGTCATGTTGTAGACCCTGTATGCCCTACTGTTATTGTTGTACCCAACAAATATTCCTTTTAGGGATTTGGCAGCAAACTTTGTTTGGTAGTGCTTACCATAAATTAGGACATAACACTTGCTACCAAAGATTTTGAAGTAAGAAATTTGTGATTTTCTGCCTTTCAAAATCTGATAGGGAGTCAGCTAAAGTTTCTTATTTATTGATGCTCTATTGAGAACATGACAAGCATTATTTACTACCTTAGCCAAGAAATATTCAGGGAGAGTAGTGTCACTGAGTAGAGTTTTACCAGCCTCAATAAGAGTTCTATTCTTTCTTTCAGCAATTCCATTTTGCTGAGGTGTTTTAGGTAAGGAGAACTCCTGATGAATCCCAAGTTCTTCACAGAATTTTGTCTTACATTCAAACTGAAATTTAGTTCAATGGTCACTTCTGATTTTGACCACTGAACTGTTAAATTCATTCTGAATTTGTCTAATAAAAGTCTGGAAAACTCAAGGGGTTTCAGTTTTCTGCCTCAATAAGAAAACCCATGTGTATCTAGAAAAGTCATCCACAATAACTAAAGTGTATACTTTCCTACCAAGACTATAAACTGGCATAGGACCAAACAAATACATATGCAAGAGATATAAACATCTCATTGAATCTTTGGTATTAAGTGCAGGAAAAGAGGACTTGGTCTGTTTGCACTTTTGGCAAGCTGAACACACTCCCTCTTTAATTCACTTCACTTGAGGACCATTCCTCACTAAACCCATGCTAAATAGCAGCCCTATAGACTTATAGTTCAGATGAGCTAACCTCTTGTGCCATTTGACACAGTGAAGCTTTCTCACCTTCAACTAGGCAAATGGGTGAGTTGTTATACTCACAATATACACTCCCTCTCCTTGTGCCAGTGAACATGATCTCTTGATCACTTGACCTCTTAATTTGGCACTCCCCTTTATGGAAAGAGATATCATAACCTAGATCACTAAGTTTACTTATACAAATAAGGTTATGTTTTAGCCCCTTCACATAAGCCACTTTAGTGATAGTAGTTTAATCACTAGAGATGTTTCCAAATCCTTTGATGATTCTTTTTTCTGATCCACCAAAGATCACAAATTATTTTTGGGTCCTAGGTTCTTATTAGTTTGAAAACTATCATGTTTACCTACAGCTTTTCTGATAGGTAAACTATTCTTGGTTTTAATACTTGTGTTAAACAAGCAATCCAAAGCAAAGTGGCCTACCTTGCCACAACACCAACCCTCAAATCTATTGTACCTTCTCTTAGGTACAGACTTCACAACCTTGTTGTCAGCAGTTCATTTGAGTGTAGGTGTTCGAGCAGCAAACCCCAAGAATTCCATTTGAACCTGATGGGCTTGCCTATAGAGTGGCCTATTGGCATTTGCACACTTGCTAATTTGATCTCCATACTCACAGTTACCATTAGTAATTTCATGATCATACCTGTTTGTAGGTTGCATCACCTTCCCAAAGAAAATTGGGGGCTTAGAGGCTAGAGGCTGAACTGGGGCCTTTCCTTTTCCATGTGAATTGGTGGCCCTTGTTCTTCCCTTAAAGCCTAGACCTGTCTTACCTTTTTGTGTAATGAAGTTGTCTATTAAAAGTAAGACTGATTTTTTGCTTAGAGAACTTAGCCACTAAATCTTTTTCTTTCTAAAATCTTGCCTCCAGATTCTTGATATGATTTTCTTTGAAAGAGATTGTGCCCATCTGAATGACAGTTATGTTCTTCAGTTTGACAACCTCATTCAGTTTCAAATCAATCAGCTTGGCTGATTCTGATGCTGCCTGCTTAAGAGAAAAAATCTCCTAGGCCTGCTCCTTGACAAGAAGCTTGCTTCTCTTTAGAGCTTGCAATAACCCACCATACTTATCAAAGAGTTGGTGTACATCCCCTTCAGACTAGGAACCATCCACATCTCTTGATGCAGATGCTTCTGTTTCTGATCTAGTAAAATAATTAGATGTTAAGGAAGAATTGTATACCTTACTCAGAGCATCCTGATCCTATCAATGATCATTTTCTGATAGGGCCATCATCCCTCTACAGCAATGTTCTTCCACTCCATTTATGGAGTCCAGCATTTGTAGGAATTCTAACTCCTTAGAATCCTCTTCCATTGAGAATAGCGCAACATATGCTTCTGCATCTTTTTCTTCTCCTGATCCTGATGATGAAGAGTCTGTCCAACTCTTCTTCTTCTAGGCAACAAAGGATTTATCCTTCTTGCTCTTCATTTGTTGCTTCTTCTTGTCCTTAGATTTAGTCCTCTTGTCTGGACAGTCAGCTATGATATGTCCTTGCCTGTTGTAATAATAGCAAACAATCTTAGAGTTAGTTTGTTTACTAGGTTTTGAGGCATACATGTCCTCCTTGGGATTCTTCTTTTTCTTGTAGTATTTATCCTTGGAAAAGGATGATGATGGTTTGGATCTCCACTTCTTCTTTTTCATGAACCTTTGGAATTTCCTTGTAAAGGCAGCAATGTCCTCATCAGAGGTGTGGCTGTCTGATGAGGTATTATCAGGAATTCCTTCTTCTGCCTCAGCACTCCTTCTAGGTGGAGAAAGAGATTTTCTCCTGCCCTTTCTTGTGCCTTCAGCCTTGAAGGCTACTGATTTGTCCTTGTAATCAGACCTGCTTTTCCTCTCTTCCTCCTTCCTGGCAGTAAGCTGCATTTCATATGATAGCAGCTTTCCAAACAATATGGGAGGAGGTGTATCAGCAAGCTTGGCCACCTCTCTGATGGCACAAATCTTTGTGTCCTAGTCCTTTGTTAGAGACCTGAGAAACTTGTCATTCAGTTCATAAGTGTTGAAGACTCTTCCATAGGTCATTAGTTCATTCACTATCCTGAAGAACTTTTGGTAGCATTCAGCTATGCTGTCAGTCTTGTCTTGTTTAAAGCTCTCATATTCTTGGTTAAGCATGGATTTTATGTCCTCTCTGACTTCTTCTGTTTAATTCATATAGACAATTAGGGTGTCCCACAGTTCCATGGAGGTTTTACAATGCACTAGATTCTGGAATGTGGCATCATCTATAGCACTTACAATAATGTTCTGTGCTCTATTGTCTAGTGTTGCAAGGATAATCTAATCCTTTGTCATTTCAAAATAGTTCTAAGGGGTTCTAACATTTGCATCCAGAGCTGATACCTTCATTGGAATGAAGGGTCCTTATTGTACAGTAATGTAGATTCTTGGATCAGAAGCTTCCATTAACAATCTGACCCTTTCCTTCCATATGAAAAAACATTCTTTCCTGCAGATAGGAAGTTTCATAGATCCAAACTCCTTTTGATTCTCATTTGAGCCCATTCTTGAAATCTGTTAGTTGCCTAGGAGATATACTCAGACTGTTTGGTCTATCTTTGAGTAACCTCCCTCTGATACCACTTGAAAGGCTTATTTCAAGAGCCTAAACACATAGAGGGGGGGTGAATAGGTTCTAATTATCTTTAAGAATTTTAGGCAATATAACTAGTTCTTACTTGGCAAAGAAATTGCAAATCATAGCACAGAAAACACAGTACAGCATACACCAGATTTATAGTGGTTCCTCAAGGTATGGGTACATCCACTTTCCCCCTTCGCCTATCCAGTAGAGAACTTGATTCAGCCCAACTTCCTTCCACAAACTAAGATTAACAGATCTTACAACTAAGAACCAGATTGGTTCCTACAGCTCAGACTTATACAAGTCTTACCTCAGATTCTCCCCAAGAATCCTACCTCAGGCCACAACCCTATCGCAGCCTTTATAACTAGGCTTAAAACTCAGACTATCAATAATCCTACACCTTAGACACTCAGCCCTACCTCGGCCTTTATAATTATAGGCTTACAACTCAGATCTAACAATAGATCCTACAAGAATTTTAGTATTTGAGAAATACAAAAATATCTCTAGATAGATCACTTTATAGGTAAGAGCTTCTTTATCAGTTCTTGAATGAACTAAATCTCCATATCCAACTTGACTTAGCTGTTTCAAATCTTCTTGATAAAACAAAATAAGATTGAACTCTTCTTGATGTAGAAGTTGATTTCCTATCAGCTCCTTCCTTGAATTCAGAATAAGATCTGAATCTTCTCTGCAGACTGTTCAGAATCTGCCTTCTTAAGCGTCACCCCTTTACTTGTTGTTGAAAACTTTCCTTAGATGATCCACCTTTTTTATCTTTGTGTCTGTTCTTTTAAGTTGTCACGGATCAGTCCTTTATATAGAGATTTCTCCTGATTACCGGCTGATCCGGTTTGTAACAAACTTCTGACTGTTCTGACAAAGGTGTCAGACCTGTTGGTAATGAAAGCTTTCGAGT
Organism: Platanthera zijinensis; assembly: GCA_039513925.1. NCBI lineage: Eukaryota > Viridiplantae > Streptophyta > Magnoliopsida > Asparagales > Orchidaceae > Platanthera > Platanthera zijinensis. Next base: position 109,776,684 of record CM077085.1, read on the forward strand.
TACCCGTCATGACATTTGATTCCTCAAAGATTTTATAAGTCAACAAGATCCACTCAGCAGACTACTTCATTTGTGTCGACACAAATAGACTTTGTTTCGACACAAGTCTTGATGATGTCGACAGAACACTCCATGTGTTGACATAATAATTCTTCAGCTACTCGACACAGCTTCTGTTTGTATGTGTCGACACAAGTCCTGTGTTTCGACACAACTGCTCCTGATCTTGACATAACTGATGCTGGCAGATGGCGTTGAGTGTATATCCAGCCATCGTTGAGTGTGTGTCGAGACGTCGTTGAGTGTATATCGATACAAGTCCTGTGTGTCGACACAAGCCTTCTTGCTCAGTATAGTTGTTGCTGTTATATGGCATTGAGTGTCATCCATATGTCGTTGAGTGTTTGTCGAAAAAAGTCCTGTGTATTGACACAACTATTTCTGGTCTTGACTTAGCTGTAGACAACCGGCGTTGAGTGTGTGTCGACACAAGTCTTGTGTGTTGACACAAACCATCTTAAGGTGTCGACACAATTGCAGAGTGTCGACACATGCCTTTCTTCTGGTGTCGACATAACTCCTAGGTGTCGACACAACTTCTGCTCTAGGTTTCGACACAATTCTTGCCTTAGGTGTCGACATAATTCTGGATGTCGACACAGCTTCTTATTCAGGTGTCGACACAATGCCTAGGTGTCGACACAGGCCTTGCTTCTAGTGTCGACACAAGTTCTGGGTGTTGTCACAATTCTTCACAAGTGTCGACACTTGTACTTCGAAAAATTATTGCAAACCTTTCACCTGCACAATGAAACTCAAACAACCATCAAATACAACTTGATGTATATCATTGAGTAAGATGAGGCTTCTCCAAATCTGGTACATATTTTTCAGTGTACCCAACACTAGGCATGGCTTGATTGCATTGGAACCACGCTCAGATCGATTGCTCGTCAAGGAGGATCACCTTCCGATATAGGGATACTGACATCATCATCGAAGGTATTAGACCTATTTCCTATACTCAATTATTATCTGTGCATTCTGTCAAATCCCATGAGCAGGGAAATGATGTGTACATGATCTGTTTCGAGATGGTGGAGACAGATGCCTTCGTAACTGATATTCCAGTAGTTTAAGATTTCTCCGACGTATTCCCATAGAATTGTTGGAGTTACCATGGTGATCTAGAAGTGGTCAAACATGTAATCTCATTGCCAACGCGATATGAGCCTGCAGGGTCGCACAAAAGAGCATGTGGAGAAGTTGGTAGGTTGACTATGTTGGTAAAGGTTACCAATCACCATACAAAATGGGGTCCGGCAAATGTTGCCAAGGGAAAATCGCCGAGAATCGTCCAGTATAGATCGTCAAGAATCGTCGAGTCTCGATCGTCGAGAATCGTCTTGTATCGATCGTCGAGAATCGTCGAGTATCGATCGTCGAGAATTGTTGAGTTTCGATAGTCGAGAATCGTCGAGTATCGATCGTCGAGTATCGTCGATCGTCGAGATTCGTCGAGAATCGAAATGTTCGATTCTCGACGAATGCTGATTCCCGACGAATAAACTCCAGAAACCCTAATTTCCTATGGTCTGCGGATAGAGATTTTTCCTAGGTCTGTTTATGCTTTGGGTATAAATAGGAACTTAGGTTTGAGCGGAAGGGTAGAGATCCTGCCGATTCGCCCAACGGAAGTGTTCCGCCATTCCGCCGATGGAAGTGTTCCGCCGACGGAAGTGCTCCGCTTCCGCCTCGTTCGCTCTGCCGACCTCCTCCTCTCCGACGATAGTCGCCGATCCTACTATTCCTGGAGCGGACCTAGCAGTCCGTAGAAGTGTAAGGTGAAGTCGATCTACTATCCCGATCCTTCGTGTGACGAAGCTCGGTGTTCTCCCGCTCATGTGGATTTCTACAGAGACGTAGACGCTATTCTACGTAGAACTCGCCACCGACAAGGACTCATATTTTTGGAGCATCTTCATTGAGTTGTGACTCAACGCCGCTAAGGTAATTTTACCTAGTTGTTCGTTAACTTCTTGATTCAACATTCATGGCCCGATCCCAATCTCTTTTGGGTTGTTCTTGATTTTATTACTTCCATTGCGTGCACAACTGTTGTTCCACCCCTTAGAGAAACCCAACAGTGGTATCAGAGGGAGGTTACGACCATGATTGTTGTTTTGGAAGTTAGGTAATTCCAGTGCGTGTAAACCTAGGGATTTAGAAGTGTTCTAAATGTCTAGATTTGATCCTTGATCATCAATTGTTGATGGTTTTTCAAGGGAAATCGGTGGTCCCATAACCCACAGGTTAGGGGCTCTGCCCCTTGGAACCCCGCCAGGAACGTCTGGGATTTTGTGGTAATTTCTAATTGTTATAAATTGTTGTCTCCTTAGCAGTAACCGTCCCTCGAGTGGTTAATAAACCCGTATATTGTTTGGGATTTTGAATCCAACAATGAGAGACGAGCTTGTCTACTGCTTTAAGTCGAGTTGCCTTTGCCTTTGTCCAATGCATGTAAATCTGAAAATTTGGAAGAGTCCGGATATTCAGATTTAGCCCATTCTTCTATCAAATGTTGATAGTACTATGTTGTGCACATAAGGGATGCATGTTGTTTTTAAAAAAAATATTTTTCTGTGGATATGCACATTGATCAAATGTTGATCATGGTTAATTGTTAACCTATTATAAAAAATCCCTTCATCAAATATTAAGTGTTCGGATGCCTTCCGATGGATGACACTCTTCTTGTCTCGATCGATGAAGTGTGGTCTTGCCAAAGCAAGATGCATTAATCTATCTTGGTAAGGGTGCGAGCAGATAATTGTGATATCCCACTGTCGACATCGAGTTTAACTTAACTAGGTGACCTCAATGGTTGAGTGCCTAGAGGTATAGGGTTGGCATGCACCATATGATGGATGCGAATACGGAGTTATTCACCAACCATATAAGAATTGCATGAGGATGGAATTTGCAAGCGTTGCCTACCTAAATTACCACATCGTGAGAGAAAAGCCAAAGCTGACTCATTGTGTTGGTGAAATAAGGATCTTGTCCCCTAAGAGGGTAGCTCGCATGAACTCTCTGAATTGATAGTGAGGGCCATCATTTCGAATTAAATAGTGGGAGTTTTAATTGAAGTCCAAATTAAAAATAAATTGTATTTTGAAATTTTGGTGCTGATATTATTCTGCATGAATTCTTGTAGAATTCCATGGCAAGTGGTTCACACTCCACTCTGTCTCTGAGAGCCATCCTTGAGAAGGATAAGCTCAGTGGGACCAACTACATGAACTGGTACAGGAACCTGAGAATTGTTCTCAGGCAAGAGCGAAAGCTCTATGTCTTGGAAGAAGAAGCCCCTGAGGTGCTGACCGGGAACTCTTCCCGTGCTGATAAGGATACTTATAAGAAGTATACTGATGATGCCTTAGACGCCGAATGCCTTATGCTTTCCACCATGAACTCTGAGCTTCAGAAACAATATGAGAACATGGGGTGCAAGGAGATTGACAAGCATCTCAAGAAAATGTTTCAAGGGCAGGCTCGTCAAGAGAGGTTTGACGTCACAAAAGCGTTATTTCAGTGCAAGATGGGAGTTCGAGACTCAGTAGGGACTCACGTACTCAAGATGATTGGGTATATAGAGAACCTTGAAAGGCTGGGTTTTCCTCTAGGTCAAGAGTTGGCTATAGATCTGATCCTACAATCATTATCAGACATTTATGAGCAGTTTGTCGTGAACTACAACATGAATGAAATAGATAAGACATTGCCCGAGCTCCTAGGAATGTTAAGAACTTCCGAGATCAACATGAAGAAGGCCAAGCCTGCCAGCCCCATACTGATGGTGCAAAAGTGCAAGGGCAAGGCCAAGGGCTCTAAGAAGAAAAAGTTGGGACCTAAGTCATATCTTAAGCCCAAGTCTTCTGCACTGAAGAAAAAGAAGAGCACGGTGAAGGAAGGGAAATACCACAACTGTGGCAAGGCTAGTCATTGGAGGAGGAACTGTCCTTCTTACATTGAGGGTCTGCAGAAAATGAAGGGAAGTATGACTTCCGCTTCAAATATTTACGTTATAGAGATAAACCTTTCTGCTCCTTTATCTTGGGTATTGGATACAGGATGTAGTTCTCACATTTGTACAAATGTGCAGGAACAGGAAATGAGAAGATTGCTGAGTAAAGGGTAGGTGGACCTTTGCGTCGGCAATGGAGAAAGAGTTGTTGCTGTAGCCGTAGTGGTTTACCGTCTTTCTTTGCCCAGTGGGCTTGTAATAGAACTAGATAATTGTTATTTCATTCCGGCCATAACTAGAAACATTATATCTATTTCATTATTAGACATGATTGGATTTTCTTTTATAATTAAGAACAACTGTTGTTCTATATTTAAGAGTGATGTTTGTTATGTTGTAGCCCAATTATTTAATGGTCTTTATGTTTTGAACTTGGACCATCTGATCTATAATGTAGAAAATAATAAAAGACTAAGAACAAATGACTCAGACCCTACATATCTCTGGCATTGTCGTTTGGGCCATATAAACGAGAAGCGCATATCTAAGCGCAATTTAGATGGACTTTTAGACTCATTTGATTATGAATCATTTGAGCGATGCGAATCTTGTTTGTTAGGCAAGATGACTAAAGCCCCTTTCACTGGTTATACTGAGAGGGCTGAGGATCTCTTGGGTGTTTTACATAGTGATGTATGCGGACCCATTAGCTCCATGGCTAGAGGTGGGTATTTCTACTTCGTTACATTTACTGATGATTTATGTAGATACGGATATGTGTATCTTATGAAGTGCAAATTTGAGACCTTTGAAAAGTTCAAAGAGTTCAAGAATGAAGTAGAAAACCAGTTGGGTGAAAGGGTTAAAGCACTTCGATCTGATCGAGATGGCGAATACCTCAGTCATGAGTTCCATGATCATCTGAAAGAGTGTGGTATTGTATCAAAGCTCACTCCACCTAGAACACCACAACATAATTATGTGTCTGAGAGGAGAAATCGTACTCTGTTCGACATGGTACGTTCGATGATGAGTCATGCAGACTTGCCTGTTTCCTTTTAGGGTTTTTCTTGAGAGACTGCGGCAATGACACTGAATCGCGCTCCAACGAAAACGGTTCTGAAGACACCATATGAGATATGGACTGGGAAGCGTCCTAGTATGTCGTTAATTAAAATTTGGGGCTATGAGGCATACGTGCGACGTCAAATGCCTGATAATCTGGAACCCAAATTTGATAAATGTTATCTGGTGGGATATCCTAAGGAAACGAAAGGGTATTAGTTTTACCTACCGTCCGAGGGAAAAGTGTTTGTCGCAAGGACTGGCGTCTTCTTGGAGAGAGAATTCTTATCAAGAAAGACTGAAAAGGTAGAACTTGAAGAAGTTCAAGAACCACAAGTAGTGAATGAACCGGAATTGGATTCTGAGATAGGACTACAAGATGTTGTAGCTAGAGAACCTGCTCAAGAAACACAAGTCCTACGTAGATCTGGTAGACCAAGATTTGAGCCTGAGGGATATGGATTTCTTGTGTCTAAAATCGGTAATGTGTTGCTTATGGATCATGATGATGAACCAGCAACCTACCAAGAGGCTATGAATGGACCGGACTCCGACAAATGGCTTGAGATTATGAAATCCGAAATGGACTCCATGTACGCAAACCAAGTCTGGAACTTGGTGGAACCACCTGAAGGGGTACAACCCATAGGGTGCATATGGGTCTTCAAGAAGAAGACCGACATGGATGGGAATGTACAGACATTCAAAGGGCGACTGGTGGCTAAGGGTTTTAAGCAAAGTCATGGTATTTACTATGATGAGACCTTTTACCCTATTGTTATGGTAAAGTCCATAAGGATATTGCTTGTTATTACTCCGTATTATGACTACGAGATCTGGCAGATGGATGTCAAAATAGCTTTCCTTAATGGAAACCTCCTTGAGGAAGTGTACATGACACAACCCGAGGGTTTTGTATCCCCAAATGAAGCCACTAAAATATGCAAGCTGAATAGGTCCATCTATGGACTGAAGCAAGCCTCTCGAAGTTGGAATCTATATTTTGATAAGAAAATCAAAGAGTTTGGTTTCATCAAGAATGAAGATGAGCCTTGTGTTTACAAGTGAATCAGTGGGAGCATTGTTGTCTTCCTGATATTGTATGTAGATGACATACTGTTGATTGGGAATGACATTCCTACCCTGAAAGTTGTGAAGAACAACCTAGGGAACTGCTTTTCTATGAAGGACTTGGGTGAAGCAACTTATATACTCGGTATTAAGATCTATAGAGATAGTTCAAAGAAGTTGCTGGGTTTGACCCAGAGTACATACATCGAGAAGGTTTTGAAGCGGTTCAACATGCTTGAGTCCAAGAAAGGATTTTTACCCATGTCTCATGTTGTGAATCTCTCTAAGGACCACTGTCCAAAATATTGTGAAGATAAGGACCGCATGAAGTTGATTCCATATGCTTCGGCAATTGGATCAATTATGTATGCAATGTTATGTACTCGACCCGATGTCTCCTTTGCTTTGAGCATGACTAGCAGGTATCAGTCAGACCCCGGTGAGTGTCACTGGATTGCAGTCAAGAATGTTCTGAAGTACTTGAGAAGTGTTCTTGATGTATGGTGGAGAGGAAGAGCTTGTTGTAAGTGGTTACATGGATGCTAGCTTCCAAACTGATAGGGACGATTCAAAGTCTCAGTCAGGGTTTTTGTTTTGCCTTAATGGAGGAGTTGTGGGCTGGAAGAGTTCCAAGCAAGAGACAGTTGCTGATTCTACAACAGAAGCCGAGTATATCGCAGCAGCAAACGTAGCGAAGGAGGCTGTATGGATTAGGAAATTCATCGGCGAGCTTGATGTAGTTCCTAGTATTGTTGGTCCTGTAGTTCTCTACTGTGATAACAATGGTGCAATTGCACAATCTAAGGAACCTAGATCCCATCAGCGCTCCAAGCACATACTTCGGCGGTTCCATCTTATTCGTTAGATTGTCGAACGAGGAGATATGAACATTTGAAGAGTGCCGACTGAGGAGAATATTGTGGATCCACTGACAAAGCCTCTTGCGCATAGAAAGCATGATGGTCATACTAGATCAATGGGTATATGATACCTAAATGATCAACTCTAGTGAGAGTCTTGTGGGTTGCGTGTAAACATATATTCTGTTGGTTATTTGTTATTTATTCATATGATGAATTGTGTATCAGAATTTTTCTTTTACAATTAATGGCAAGTTCTTTTATTATGGTTTCTCTATGCGATAGTTAAATGTTAACATAATAAATACCCTTAGAATATTCGTTCCATAGGACATCAAGTACGTGACTTGAATGTGAGAGCCTATGATTTATTTGAAGCTTCATTCTTAAAAGGACCCTAGTCATTGTATCATCATAGAAACTAAGGGTGATGATGATGCATTAAGACTAGCACGTGCGTTGACTGATGACAAGTTCTCACAGGTCATGATATTGTGATATCAAGTCATCATGTGGGTACTTGTTAATGAACAAGTTATACTAGACAGACCCAACCTGAGACTACTTTGTGGATTGTTATCTAAATGTGTCACGAGTAGGTCTCAATTGACAATGGTGTTGTGTCCTTTGACCTGAAGTCGCAACATTCATTAAGTGAGGAAGAGCGTGCTTTGATGCAATCTAAAGTCTTCCTTGAGAAAGGTTGATGATAAGGGTTGTTGTTGGGCACATTACGAATCATTTGGGTGTTTGTGTGTGAGCAGATATGGGATTTATCCTCCTATATGACAGGTGTTGCATCCATGGGCCCCTTGATGGAACTGGACTGGGAAATGCATGGCCATGCTTGGTTGAGTCAATATGTGATATTCGACTCACCATTCTCTGGAAGTCCGTTCTAGATCAAGAAACTTGGATTGAGCTATTATGAGGGTGACACGGTCCATGCCTCAAGTTCTTTCCGGATGTAAGGGACAAAGGGACAAAGACAACGCTGGAACATTGTTCATAAGGCTTATGAGTTATGAACTCTTATTTCTTGGGTAGCAATGATGCATTGCTAGATGCCGCTCATTGTTTGTGAGGTTTTTGGTTTGATACTTTCAAGATCAAGTGGGAGACTGTTGGAGTTACCATGGTGATGTAGAAGTGGTCAAACATGTAATCTCACTGCCAACGTGATATGAGCCTGCAGGGTCGCACATAAGAGCTTGTGGAGAAGTTGGTAGGTTGACTGTGTTGGTAAAGGTTACCAATCACCATACAGAATAGGGTCCGGCAAATGTTGCCAAGGGAAAATCTTCGAGAATCTTCGAGAATCGTCGGGTATCGATCGTCGAGAATCGTCAAATCTCGATCGTCGAGTATCGATCGTTGAGAATCGTCGAGATCGTCGAGTCTCGATCGTCGAGAATCATCGAGTATCGATCGTCGAGTATCGTTGATCGTCAAGTATCGTCGATCGTCGAGATTCGTCGAGAATCGAAATGTTCGATTCTCGACAAATGCTGATTCCCGACGAATTAATTCCAGAAACCCTAATATCCTGTGGTCTGCGGATAGCGATTTTTCCTAGGTCTGTTTATGCTTTGGGTATAAATAGGAACTTAGGTTTGAGCGGAAGGGTAGAGATCCTGCCGATTCACCCGACGGAAGTGTTCCGTCGTTCCGCCGACGGAAGTGTTCCGCTGACGGAAGTGCTCCGCTTCCGCCTCGTTCGCTCTGCCGACCTCATCCTCTCCGGCGATAGTCGCCGGTGCTGCTATTCCTGGAGCGGACCTAGAAATCCGTGGAAGTGCAAGGTGAAGTCGATCTACTTTACCGATCCTTCATGTGACGAAGCTCGGTGTTCTCCCGCTCGTGTGGATTTCTACAGAGACGTAGACGTTATTCTACGTGGAACTCGCCACAGACAAGGACTCATATTTTTGGAGCATCTTTGTTGAGTTGTGACTCAATGCCGCTAAGGTAATTTTACCTAGTTATTCGTACACTTCTTGTTTCAACATTCATAGCCCGATCCCAATCTCATTTGGGTTGTTGTTGATTTTATTACTTCCGCTGCGTGCACAACTGTTGTGCCACCCCCTAGAGAAACCCAACAAGAATTTTCCCTGATTACCTCCGAATAAAAACATTTATTTCCAGATCTAGTTGGTGCTAGGAGCAAGGCCTATGTCTCAGGCACCTTACCGGATGGCACCCAAGAAGCTAGCATAGTTCCAGACTCAATTACAAAAGCTAGTCGAGTCGAGTTTTGTCTCCATTTCAACTCCATGGGGAGCACCGATGTTATTTGTGAAGAAGAAGGATGGCTCTTTGCGGCTCTACATTGACTACCGGGAGCTGAACCGACTAATAGTGCGGAATACGTATTCGCTGCCCCTGATTGACGAGCTATTTGACCAGCTACGGGGAGCCTTATGGTTTACCAAGCTTGACTTGAGGTCAGGATACTACCAGCTGCGCATTCAGGAGAAGGATATACTGAAGACGGCCTTAAGTTCTCGGTGTGGACTATACGAGTTCACGGTAATGCCCTTCGGGATCACGAATGCACCTTCCGCATTCATGAGTATGAGGAACCATTTGTTCGAACCATACTTGGATATATTCTTCATTGTCTTCATTTACGATATATTGATATATTCCCGGACGAAGGAGGAGTACACCTATCCTCTTGCTATGGTGCTGGGAAAACTAAGCTAGCATAAAATGTACGCGAAGTTCTCCAAGTGCCAGTTCTTTCTATAGGAGGTAGCATTTCTGGGGCATACCATCAGTGGAGCTGGGTTAGCTATGGACCAGGCCAAGGTGCAGGCAGTTAGATATTGGTCGCGGCCCAAGTCAGCTTCAGACATCCGTAGTTTCTTGGGACTAGCGGGATATTATCGCAAGTTTGTGGAGGGGTTCTTGAGGAAAGCACTCCCCCTCACATCCTTGACGAAATCAGATACAACTTTTATTTGGACTGAGAAGTGCGATGCAGCATTTCAAGAGTTGAAGGATAGGCACACCTCCTCCACCATCCTTGCACTTGAATCTAGGAAGGAAGGATTTCAGATTTAAACCGACACATCATATCAGGAGATGGGTGCAGTCCTGAAGCAGCTTGGACACGACATCGTATATGCTTTGAGACAGCTAAAGAAGCACGAGAAAAACTAACCCATACATGATTTGGATCTCGGGGCAGCGGTATTCACATTGAAGATTTGGAGGCATTACTTGTATGGGGTTCATTGTGAGATCTTCTTAGATCATAAGAACCTCAAGTATATTTATACGCAGAAGGATCTAAATCTGCGCCAGAGGAGATGGCTTGAGTTCCTGTGCAATTACGACTACATGATGTATTATCACCCACGGAAGGCGAACACCGTGGCGGATGCCTTGAGTAGGAGAGCTGACACTACTGGACTTGATCCCTTGGTGATGGCTATGGAGCGTGTACTGATGATGGAGGATATTCACATTACCATAGTTTCTAGGGCTGGGCTGGATGTTTATTCGGGAGTACTTGGCCTCCCTAAGCATTATTTGCTACATACGAGACCGTATCCGAGCACATTAGAGATAGGATGAAGCTTTGGAGCACTTATTTAGAGCCTTGGAAGGGGGTAAGTCAAAGGATTATAAACTGCATGATGACCTCGTTCATTTCCGTGACCTTATTTATATACCTGCAGGAGGTGGTATCCGGGAGGACTTACTCAGGGAGGCACATTATACTCAGTACTCAGTGTACCCCGGGATCACCAAGATAACAACAGACCTGCGGAGGGACATGTACTGGCCCGGGATGAAGTGGGACATCGTATCATATGTTACACATTGCGAGACTTGCCATCGAGTGAAGGTGGAATGGAAAAGCCCAAGAGGGCTACTATAGCCGTTGTCGGTGCTAGAGTTAAAGTTCGAGGACATAGCTATGGAATTAATACACGGATTGCCTCGCTCTCACTCTTGGCATGATTTTATATGGTTCATCATCGATAGATTGACCAAGGTGGCCCATTTTATACCAATCTGGAAGGACATCCAAGTTTTACTTTTGGTGAGGTTGTTTGTGGATCAGTTCGTCAGGAACCACGACATCCCCAAGACCATTATCTTAGACTGTGACAGCCGGTTCACTTCTAGGGAGTGGAGAGCGGTGTAGGGGTTCTTGGGTTTTCAGCTCACTTTCAACACCGCTTTTCATCCACAAACCTACGGTTAGACAGAGCGGACTAACAAGACTATGAGGATATGCTATGCATATGTATATTACATACGGGGAAGCTCTGGGAGAGATTATTGCCACAGATAGAGTTCTCCTACAACAATAGTCACAAAAAGAGCATTGGGATTGCGCCATATGTGGCCCTATATGGTAGGAAGTGTTGGATGCCGCTATATTGGGTCTAGGATGAGGATCCGCGAGCTCTTGGATAGGATTTTATTAAGGATACAGACGCTCACATATGGTTAATCGGGGATTCGAAGCTGGAGGCACAGAGCAGACAGGCCAAGTATTACGATGTGAGGCATCGGAAGGTGGATTTTCAGGTGGGAGACAGAGTATTCTTGAAGATATGTCCAGTGCATGGTGTTTCCCGGGTGTGGAGGCACAAAAAGCTCACTCCTCGATTTATGGGACCATACTTGATCCTAAAGCGGATCGGTCCTTTGGCTTACCGGCTGGAGCTACTGCCAGAGTTAAGGAACCTGCACGACGTCTTCCATGTCTCCTTGCTTCAGAGAGCACTACTTCGACCAGAGAAGCATATCACCACTACAACAAGCCCAATGGCACCTGATAGATCAGTTTGTTTGGAGCAGGTCTGGATCGATGACACGACGATCAGAGTGCAGAAGAAAAGGTAACTTTGGTCAAGGTGTTATGGTCTAACCACCGACGAGAGGAGCGCACCTGGGAGCTGATGGATCTGATGCGGGAACGATATCCGGGACTCTTCACCTCAGGTATATCTTAAGAATTTTTGAAAAGTTCTTAAATTCATTTACATAGGAACCCCGTAGACCCGATCTTGATATTTGGGGTCAAATATTTATTATTATTTTGATTTGTAACATCCCAATTTCTTCTAGACCCCTTAACTTAGATTAGGGTAGGACATGTGGTGGGTGAATGGGGTTAGGCTATGTTTGACCCAAGGAGTTAGGGTGGATTCACATAGGGCCCATTATAGGGTTCAATCAACCTTAACTTAGAAAAATGTTCTGGATTCAATAGGAGTCGAGTGAACAGGATGCTACACGACGAAGTGTCGAGCGCGTTGAGTCAACTCAATGCCATTCGACAATGAATCGAGTGCGTTCAGTGGTCTCAACACCATTCTAATTTAATAGAAAATTATTCTGGATTCAATAGGCGTCAAGTGAACATGATGCCACTTGACGAAGCGTCAAGTGCGTTTAGTAAAATCGACGCCATTTGCCGAAGCATCGAGTGCGTTGAGTGGTCTCATTGCCAGTCAACTTTAACAGAAAATTATTCTGGATTCAACAAGCATCGAGTGAACACAATGCCACTCGACGAAGCGTTGAGTGCATGTAGTAAACTCGACGCCATTCGACGAAGTGTTGACTGCGTTGAGTGGTTACAATACCATTCTATTTTAATAGAAAAATGTTCTGAATTCAACAAGCGTCGAGTGAACACGATGCTACTCGACAAAGCATCGAGTGCATTGAGTAAAATCGACGCCATTCAACGAAGCGTCGAGTGCGTTGACTGGTCTCAACACCATTCTACTTTAATAGAAAATTGTTCTGGATTCAACAGGCGTCGAGTGAACATGACGCCATTCGATGAATCATCGAGTGAGTTGAGTGGTCTCAATGCCATTTTACTTTAATATAAAAATGTTATGGATTCAATAAGCATCGAGTGAACACGATGCCATTCGACGAAGCGTCAAGTGCGTTTAGTGAACTCGACCCTATTCGACAAAGCGTCGAGTGCGTTGAGTGAACTTGACGCCATTCGAATAAGCGTCGAGTGATATTCGATGATTTTGGACTTAAGAGTATTTTTTCGGTCTGGTTCATATGTATGGGCTTAACCGTGTTTTTGGGATAAGCGTTGATGGCGCATTTAAACCCGATCTCTTCAACAAGACCTATTTAATACATTGATCTTCTCAAGAAGACCTATTTAAGGCAATGATTAGCGATCCAATACTAGGGTGACACGTTGCAAGCAACTTAAACCCTAATTCTTCTTATAAAAAGGGAAGAAACGAGAAACCCTAGCTATCACTCCCATTTCTTACCAATCTCGTCGTCACCATCATTGAGCAATAGGAGTGGGAAACGACTCCTGGAGTTAAATTTTTGCTGGAGAAACAAGGGATCGAGCTAGTTTACCGTAGCATTTGCCGGCCATGGCTCACCACTACCGTACCCATTGCCAAGCTCTTATCCAGGTCCGTTTCTCCTCCCCTCCCTTGGTGCTAGTCTTATAGATCCACTAGGAGAGATATCGGTCTCAAATGAGCTAGATGCCATGAGAGTTAGAGGGAACATTCTGAGCTTTTCGTCTTGCTCGGTTTCACTGTAGGAGCAGCCCCCGGCGGCCATGTTGCCGGGAAACGCTAGCCACCACCTCAACGGACGTGGTGGCGATAATCACCGGTGGTGGCAGCGGCCCAGGTTGCCGAAAATAAGGTTTGAAGTTGCTACAGGTAGAATAGATCCTGGCCATTGGCTATCGGGGAAGATTACCCGATTCCATTAAATTAAAGATTAATTAAACTATAGTATCATTTATTTAATGTGTATATTCTATCACATTTACTCAAAGATGTTGCATGTATATTTTAGGCCACTTAGAAGCAATTTCAGAAATAATCATCAACATAAAAAAAGTAGATCTAGGTCTTACCTTTAATTTTACACCATAAACATGTAATTTGGAGAATTAAAGCTCCTTGTAGGGTCATTCTCCTAGGGCTGCTCCTATACTATGGAAAAATTTCAAATGGATGCCAAGGCTAAACTATAATTCCACATGCAGTGAAATTTAGGTCATGCTTGTGTGTATACCATACTTAGATTGTGTCCAAACCTCAAAAATTTTGGAGGACATTTTCCAATAAGTTTAGACAAAATTTGATTTATTAAATAAATGTAATTTAAGGAGTTTTACAACTCCAAATTCCCCTAAATTTGAGTGGCATGGATCTAAGGTCATCCTATGGTCTTGGTGGTAATTTGGAGTCATTTGGACCTCTGCATGTTAAAGGATCCAACATGCATGGTGAAGGTAGATTTGTAAATAGTGTGTAAATAGTAAAATGGGGGTAAAATGGGAATTAAGCCCATTTGGCCCAATGCATGTTCATGATATTTTGGATAGTCTTATGGAGGTAAAATACTGCTTTCATGAGAAAATTGGGATTTTTGGAATAAAAAATGCATTAAGTTGGATTTATTTCAAAAATAATATATTTAGGTGTTAAAAGGAAAAATATGGCTATTGGACTTAGAAAATTCCAAATTGTTGATCCAATACCTAATAGGTCATTTCATTTCTCTTGACAAATTTATGAGCATTTTTGAGAATTATTCCATGTATAAATAGTGTAATTACATTTTTACCCTTATAGGACTTTGATAAAAAAACATGAGTAGTGGTTCATGGAAAATTATGTGAAAATTTCTATGCCCTTAATTCTAAAATATAAACTCCAGTAAATTTTATTAAGATTTTTGGATGAATATTTATGATGAACACTATAATAGTGGTATTTTTGTAATTATATTTACATGTGAATATCGTAGGTCAAATCACTGACTAGGAGTATGAAAATCTATTTTGACCATTATCTTTTAAATATTAGTGATTAGAAATTTTCCCTGAATTTTTACATAATTATTTTTAATACTTCATTTGAAAAAGTAAGATAATGGGGTTTTTATCATAAAAGGAAAATAATGGTCAGATAAAATTAGAAAATCAGGATTTTTGGTGAACAGACGTTTTTAACCTATATAAACTTCAAATAATTTATTTAGACCTAATGGACAACTGGTTAGAGTACTTCATGATCAAAGTGACCTAGGTCACTTGATTAATTAATTAAATTTATGTTCCAAAATAATTAGAAAAATGATGGAATTTTGAATGATCAATATTATACACATGAAAAACCCATGATAAAAATTTGGAAGTCTTTGGCACAAGGAATTGGAAGTCATCTCATATGGGTTAGAATTTGGTCATGGGCTGCGTTTAGTAAAAGTAATAAGAAGCTTTAGAGTACTCAGGGTGATGAGATATAAATAAATTAAGAGATGTATTGGGAATTTGAAACACTAGTTTGTCTCACAAGTATATAAATACATAGTAATGAGTGTTAGAGTGCAAGTCACAAAGAGAACACCTATAACGGGGTCCGTCGAAATATCGTAGCTCTCCTAATAAGTACCTTAAGTCATTAGGTTTACTTAAGAGTAATAATGAGATTGTTGTATTAGTAATGGGTAGACACTAATAAAAGCAAGTGTTCTTGAGATATGGAGCTTTGGGCTTTAGCCCATCATAGTTCCTAGTGCCCTCGAGGGCCCTTCACCGGGCATGCCCTGGGCAGTCCAAGGATTAACCCTAAACTGCAATGTATAACAAGAATTAGACAGGAGTAGTCTAATAGGTTAAGGGAAATGATGTGAAAAACTCACCTGTATTGGGTTGGAGGGAAACATGATGGGTTTAGTCCTGCGAGATAGAGGCTCGGGTGTTTGTTACAAGACTGGTTTAGTCCTGTAAGCTGGAGGCTCGAGAGATTTAATTCAGGATGGGTTGGTCCTACGAGCTGGAGGCTCAGGTTAGAAATAATTTGCATGTGAATAAAACATAATAGGGGCGGGTCATGAAGTACTGGTCAGTCATCACATTAACGGTAGTACGGTGACTCTGGTGAGGTGTGAGGGTTTTAGGGGTCAGTAGGTTGTTTTATACTCCGGTCTGAAGGATAATCCTCGATAATGCACACCCGGCCAAAAAGACTGGTGGGGATAGCTAGCAAATTATTACTCATAGACTCTAGAGTGCACCTCGGATGTATACAGAGGCGTCTGAAGTGTATAGGCCGAGTAATGTGTATACCTACCTAGGAAGTGGAGACACCCGCTCTACTGCTTCCATAGCCACAATGGTGGTACCCGAGAGTTAAGCTAACTCCAAAAAGTGGGAGCTAAAGGTTTGTGATCACAGAGTCGTGTATGTGAGTTTTATTTATATGAATCATAACCCGCATAACTCATCATATCATATCATACATACATACTTAGGGCATACGCACTACGCTTTTTTATTATATAAATTAGTATGGACTCTTTATTATATTTATGAAACCTTAACTTATAAGTTTGTATGGGTATTCATATAAGATAAGGTACTCCTGTGATGTTAGTGTAGCGGTAGGTAGTTTACTTTTTGCTTAGTTTCTTTACTTTTCTTACACACTTTCTTTCGGTTCTTGTTTACCTAATGCACTTCTTTTTTTTATTGCTTTACTAAATTTCTGTTTTTTATAAGAACTATTAGTATAATTATATAACTGTTAGAAACATGACCATAATAAAATAGTCTCACCGTCACCTGCTTCCATTTTGTACTGCTTTGTTGTCCTCCAATTTCGTCCTCTCGCTCGGTGCCAAGGATTTACGGGAATGAGGCGAGGACAAAATGGCTTAGTCTTTATGACTAAAGGTTGGTTGTGACCGTATCATTTTAGGAGCTCGAGGAGCTGGAGCAACAGTATGACCAGCAGGACGAGATGGCAGGACCGAGGAGCAGTTACCACGTACTACTATCGTAGCTTGGCATCAAGTGATGTCGAGTGTTTTCGTTCCACTTCCGCATAGTGTTGATGTGAGAGAGAAATTTGATTCCATTTTGGCATATACCGGGCATAAGCCCTAAATCTCTTTTTTTGTACTCATTGTGGACTGTTGTACCTTTCATTTCTGTATATTATGATGTTATTGTTGTAACCTGTGGACTTGCTAGTTTTGATTTACTACTATAGTTGTACTTCTTTTCTCGATTGGCCGACAGGTTGAATGATCGTACTAGCTGGTAGAATCAGCGTTGTGCGGTGTCGACTAGCAAGTGTGCTAGTGTGACCATAAGGAGGCGGTTTTGGG
The DNA here is from genome assembly GCA_039513925.1 of Platanthera zijinensis. Lineage (NCBI taxonomy): Eukaryota > Viridiplantae > Streptophyta > Magnoliopsida > Asparagales > Orchidaceae > Platanthera > Platanthera zijinensis. The sequence goes on from CM077085.1 coordinate 109,793,865, forward strand.
CATAAGATTGGGTAACCTCCTTAGTAAGGGGGAGGGGGGGTCTTACAAGGTTGATCACTATCTTTCAATGATTTCTTATGACATTAATGAAGTTAAGGATTCATGATTGAGTGATTCATAAAATATCAAGTCATGTCATTAATTTATCGATTAAGACAATCAAGAGTAGAATTCATAACCATAAAAAGGGGGGAATCAAGTCATAGAACAATATTTTCTTAAGTCCTGTAACCAAACATACCTAAGAAGCAAACAGATCTGATAACACCCAGAACAATAAAGTTAGCTTTATACTTTATAGGGTCATGAATTCGCGAGTTGTAAGATTACTATGCATCATTTTATAAAATATAAAGTACTAATCAAGATTAAATAATTCTAAACACGATTATCTTCTAAGTAAACATGTTTATGATCTGAACATTTTATATAAAATCACAAATCATCCTTTCACTAATAGAGATCTTTATAATCATCATTTTGTCATTTATTGCTCATGTCCAAAAATAAAAAATTCTTCTAATTAAACATCAAATAAGAAATTCATTTTCTAAGTGATTTCCAAATAAAAACATTCATGATCTCAAACACATGACATTCCAAAAATATTAAATCCTAAATAACTAATTTATCCATTTAGGGATTCATGAATTAAATTCATTTCTCATATCAAATATTCAAGAGGGAAGTCATAAAATCATGAAGAAATGCACATTAAATTAATCTCAATATTCACAAGAGATAGGGATCTCTACTTTCCTCAAGGTGAGGTTGAAATAGATGGTGGATAAGGGGTGCAAGCAAGATTGGGAAACTTTCAAACATGCTCAAGCACAAACATAGATGATATTTGACATAAAGAAATTTTATGCAAGCACAAGGTATTTAATGATCGCATAACTTTTGATCAAGAATAGGTTTAGAGATTTACCTCAATCAAGTGTGACGGGAGAAGAGATTACCATGCAGAAATAGATACTTTACAACGCTTGGCTAGGAGAAACCCTAAATTGGAGAGGACTTTGGAGAGATACTACAGGTTGCTTCGACGAATGACATAGGAAATTAGAAACACAAAGACAGTTAGATGATTATTGGAGGGCAAAAACATGGATCCCAAAAGATACACAACTCGGAGCACAAAATTTGAAAAGGATTTAAAAAGAAATTTGACTAAAGTGGGAAAGAGAGGAGATCATTCCCAAGGAAGCCAAATCTAGGCCCAAAGAGGAGAGTGGAGGAAACCCTAGGTGTCCCTATCGTAAAACCCGACGAAGACGACGAAGAAGAGGGTTGTTAGATGAAGTCAAGGAGTTGTTGGAGGAAGAGGTGCAGCTTCCGACCTTGAGAGGAGGGAAGAAGCAAGTTGTCGGCCCTGTGGAAGGGGAGAGACAGGTTGGTGGAGATGGTTCATTTGTAGGAGATTCTGTCAGCAGACTGAGTAAGCGGAGGGTATTATAGGCACTTGGATGAGAAGAGATTGATGTGATAAACCTGAAGAAGAGGATCAGGAGGCCATGCGGGTAGAGGGGTGAACATGAGGCAGAAAAATCGGCGGGAAAGGGTGATATCGCATGTGGATGGAAACATTGGGTGTATGATCGTATGAAGCGAGAGACGGGAGGGTGTGACTTGAGGCTTATGGGAAAAATAAGAGGGGGGCTAGTTCGGTTTGGAAATTAGAGAAGACCTAATTAGGGTTTTTATTACAAATTTGCCTTTAATAATAAGACTTAATTTAAAAAACCCTTTTATTGAATTTTTAAAATTGGGGAACCATTATACATGGTTGTGTGCTTTTTGTGATGCTCTTATTTTTTATGATAGATTAGCTGCTAAAATATAAAAACCTAAATGAAAAATAAAACACATATTCACCCCTCTCTACGTGATTAAACTGTCTTGAACTCTTAGTGTCTCTTTAAGGTTTACTAGAAATCTATCACACACACATGTGGAAAACAATATGTCTAGCTTGCTTGTAATTAGATAAAGAAGCTAGAGAGCCTATGATTCCTCTATAAGTCTTTTGGTCAATAAATTGACTTGACTAATCCTTATCAATTACAGTATTGGTAGCCATGGGGTGTTCTTATGGTGGGGCATCTTCCATTCAAAACTTTTATAATTAGATTGAGATATGACGATGAATTCATCATTTTGTTTCACTTAGAGATCAAGGAAAAATGATAGCTCCCACATGCTACTCATCTCAAATCTACTTTGCATTAGGTCAACAAACCTTTCGCAAAGTCTTAGATTTGTTGAGCCAAATATAAAATCATCCATATACATTTGTGTTAAGTGTTCTTGTGAATAGTGTTTTATTTACCTTTACTCTTATGAATGAGTGTTCCAAAAGAAAATTGGTCAAGGTCTCATACCAAGATCTTTGAGCTTGCTTTAGAACATAGAGTGCTTAATATAGTTTAAAAACATGAGAGGGAAAAGATGGATTGAAAAAATCAAGAGGTTGTTATATATAAACCTCTTCTTGGAGAGTGTCATTGAGGAAGACACCCTTGACATCCATCTAGTAGACCTTGATCTTCTTGTAAGTAGCATAAGCAAGGAATAGACATATTGATTCCAATCTTGCAACTGGTGTAATATTTTGATTGTAGTCTATTCCCTTTTCTTGCCAATATCCCTAAGTAACTAGTCTGTCTTTATTACTGACTATTACTCAATTAGAATCTAACTTATTTCTATATACCCATTTTGTTCTGATGATTGGGTACTTTCTAGTCCTATAGACTAGTATACAGACCTTGTTCCTTTTAAACTGAGCTAGAACTTCCTACATGGAAACAATCTAGTGGGAATCATTGTCTACTTCCTCAAACTTCTTGGGTTCATATTAGGAGAGGAAGTTGGGCATCATAACCTCTGTTGATAGTTGGTTCCTAGTCCTGACTCTATGAGTCATATCTTCTATAACTTGAGAATAGGGGTGATTCATGAGAATTTCTCTCTTAGGATGTATTCTAGCTATATCGAGGGTAGGATCAATCTCTTTAAGAGCTTCTTCTTAATAAGAAGTTTCAAGTGCAATAACTTGTTCTTGATCCTGAAGATTCTTTTGTGACATTTTTAGTTCATAAGATTCATCTTCATCAGAAGGAATACTAGTATTATCCAGCTTATGATCATGCTCTTTAGATGAACGTTCACTCACCTTGATATATAGTTACTCCAACCCATCAATAGGAGAGTCTTCTTCTGAAATAATGTTCTTGGTGGAAATTTCATCCCCTTGTAAAATGAATTAGCTTCATTCATAATTATATGCATGGACTCTACTGTTTTGAGAGTCCTTTTATTACAGCACCTATTTACCTTGCTTGATAACGAATATCTGATAAGTAAATATCATATAGTATTTTAATCTCTTCTCTAGCATGGTTTTTGACTTATCTCTCATCTTCATGTTATTTTCATATTGAAATCTGTTAAAACTGAAGTATTTTATCATTCAGACTAATTAGGCTAGTTAGAGCACTTTTGTGCATTTCATGTCTTGGGGAGGACTCCCTCCCTTTCTCTTTCCTGTTTAAGATTTGATAAGTTTATTATTGGTTTGTGTGGATGTGTTCCATATGTGCTCGGGGTATTTTCATTATAGGTACATGGTTTTTGGTAATTTTCCAATGCATCTCAATTATTTTTTGTAGTGGAGGCCACTACTCGTGCATTTCCTTCTTGCGCAAGCACTGTCTCCCTCTGTGCATGATCATTGGTTATGCGCAATCATATTTTTTTCATGACATTTATCAAGTGAGGCTTGTCCTCATGCAAATTCCTTCTCGCATGATCACTAGCCCTCTCTCTGTGCACGACCACTTGTCTTGCAAGGTTTTTTTTCAAAAAAAAAACTCAAGAAAAGCACAAGTATTAATTACATGACCACTGATTTTGCGAGGCAAAACTTCCCGCCAAAATGCCGAATTTTCTTGCTAGTCTAGGTTCCTTCTCACACGAGTACCATCATTTCCTTCTCACAAGAGCACTAGTCATGTGCCTACAGAAGAGTGAATATCATATAGTATTTTAGGCTCTTTTTAGCTCTGTTTTCATATCTTATAGCTCATCATATCGTAATTTTCATATATAAATAACTTTGAATTGAATTGTGAATCCTTTGAGCATAGTTTAGCTAAATAGAACATTCTTATGCATTTTATGTGGTGGGTGGTCTCCCTCCCATCTTTTTAATGTTTATAATCTGTTGTATGGATAGTGTATGATTGTTTTCTTAGAAAATTGGAGGTTTTCTATAGGTACCAATGTGTTGTAAGTTCCTCGAGCGTCTCTTCTTTGTTTCTTGGAGGAATCCACTCCTTATGCATTTTTATTCTCACACAATCACTGGCCCTCTCTGTGCACGACCACTTGTCGTGCATGATCATTTTCCCACTACCCAAGCCATTGACAGAGGACACTCCTCAGGTGGATTCATTCTCGCATAATTATTGGCCCCCTCTCTATACACGACTACTAGGCGTGCACGACTTAATAGAAAATTGAATCAAGAAATGCACTAGTATACACACGTGTTAATTTTTGCATGACCACTAGTCGTACGAGGAAAAACCTTTGCTCCCCAAAACCCACAAATTTTTTCACCAATTCAGGTTCCTTCTCACACGAGTACGCGCTTTTCCAACTCCTATGACCATTGGTCATGTGCCTACTTATGAGATCAACAAAATCATTTTGCACCTATAAATAGCCCATTCCATCTTCCCCCTCAAGTAGGTCGCGTTTTTCTCGTTCAATTCTGCCACATTCACCATCTTTAAGTGTCCAAGGTCTAGGGCTCATCCCCTAGGCTTTCCCACCATCTAAAAGATAAAGTAAGTAGAGAAAGAGGTCCTCCACACACCGCAAGCTAGGGATTTGAAGAAGAAGAGGTGGATGGTGAAAACCCCTTGAGAAGACGTGTCATTAAGAGCTGTGATATAGTTTCCTCTACCCTAAACGGTGCCTAATGAGTGAAGCATTCAAAGTGGTGGTATCCAGAGTAAATATATCCTCTATGGAAGAGTCTCGAGAACTATTTGTATCTCTTTTCTTTTCTCCCACTCATTAGTTTGAGTTGGTAGTACTTCTATTCTATGTTGTTGTTGATGGTGGATTGAACTTGTGTGGAATCTCTTATTTTTTGGGTATACAAGCATTTTTTGCATTGTTCTTTTCTTTGGAGTTACCTAGGAGGCCTAATGCCTTGTGTGTTGTAATTTCTTCCATGATATGTGTGATTAATATGTTGTGAAGGAGTCGTTTGTCTTTATTGTCTTGATTGCCACGAGCGTTGTGCAAGACGGAGGTTGGTGACTCGCGAAAACGTAAAGTGGAGGTCAGCGACCCATTGAGGAGCTAAGTTGTACTTGTGACCCATATATTTTAATAGTTTCTTCATTTCTGCAAGTAGTTGTTAACTGAAATCAACACCCCCTCCTGAAAATATAAATTTTAGAGAGTCCAATCTCAAGTCTCTCCAATAGTAAAATACACCTATTCGTGCTGCACGTGACATCGATACTGTAAGACCCCCTTTTTTTCTTTTCGAACACCGGGATCTTAGCCCAGAACTGCCGCTTTGCGGTGGCACCGACTCACGGGAAAGCCGCCACTACAAAACGCCAATTCTGTCGGCCCTTTTCGATCGCAAGTAGAGAGAAGTGAGTATACATAAATGTAACCATGAGTGTAGTGATATGTTATGCCATGATTCATGCAAGTCGAACTCACACACACAACTCTATGCGCACAGACCGTTAGTTCCCACTGTTCGGGCAGCTAGCTTCACTCCCAGGAACCTCCGTGGTGGCAAACGGAGACAGTGGGTCGGGTCCCCCACTCCTAGGCGGGTATCCACACTATCGGGCCTAGCCCTTCCGTACGCCCCTAGAAGAACACAACGTAGAGTATTCGCGTACTACTGCTAGCTATATCCACCAGACTTTCTTTGGTTAAGTGTCCCACACCGCCGAGTCAACGTACCGATGTCGGTGTGAACGACAATCAAATACCGAAGACCCACCACCTTTATTCTGTACTCAACCCTCGAGCCCTCGGCTCCCCGGACTGTCCCGTCCGTGCATCTACCTTCAGATCTACCGTCTGAATAGCAACCAAACCAACTCATTCTACTTTCCTAGTTATTGAGGTGTGTGAAAGTGCAACCCTAGTTATACTAGTTGCTCTTTAATTTATTATTCCTACGGTTTACGTTAGCCCAAGACTGCCCCCGGTATTCCCCGTGAAGGGCTCTCAAAGGGCACTAGGAACTATGATGGTAGCTGAAGCCTACCGTTCCCTTTCGCAAGGCACTTATTGTTATTGGTTGATACCCATTACCCGATCCCTTTTAAGTTACCTTATACCTAGCTCTATAGAATTAAGACTCTTCCTCTCCTACTCGGGGTGGACAAACTTTCATCGTTCCCGAACGCCACTTAACACTGGCCAATCTCACACTCTACTTATCCTAACTTCCAATAATGAAATTATACTTAACTTGCCCTATCCAAACCAGCAACTACCACAATTCCATCTCCCCAAGTTCATTATCCACTCTATTTCCGTTTCCGTGGTTTTACTATGTGCAGACCATCCTAAGATACATGAGGTGCATAAGGGGAGGTACTCCAAATTGTCTTCTGAATCTCCTATAATATTTACTGGAGGTCTATCGTGACATAATATAGCTAAGTCCAAGATTTCAAAATTTTTCCTATTTATCGGGCATTTAATTTATTTATTCTAAGCTTCAAAATGCCCAAGTATGAACATAAAGTGCACTAATGAACCAACAATAAATCATCATAAAATCATTAAAAATCCTATGAGACATTTAAGCAGAAATTCCAAGTTGTGAGAAATTTTAAAGGTGTTTAGGCCTATATTTCCTAATTTACCATTTTAGGCCACTTCTACCATATTATGAAGCAAGTACTTTAAATATATACTCAAAAATCACAAGAAAATTACAAAAGCTTTATGGTAACCTAAAACTATCAGAAACCAAGTCCCATGATTTTTATCTAATATTTTGAACACTGAATTTATTTTAATGTAAAATACTAACTCTCCTAGCTTGGTGAAGGAGGTACTATTTTTAATCATCCAAAATTCCAGAGCAAATTACAGGGTGACTATCATAGTTTGAAACAATTATTGACCAAATTTCATAATTTTCCAAATAGTAATTGGGCATTAATTATTTTTCTGACTACATATCTCAAATGGTAAGTTAAAGAAGCAAGTATCCAAAATAATCAGATAAAACTCTCAAGAAAAATACAAAATGTACAACATGCTATAAGACGCCCTAATCCAAGATTTCATAACATTCCAGTGAACAAAAATTCCAAAATCATCAAAATAACTATCTAGGGCACAGCTAGAGTTGTAAATGAAGTACTCTATAATTTAACCCAAATATCTCAACAAAATAATATTATGGCCATTTAAACTAGAAAATCCCCCTGCCAAAATTTTATTTGATTTTTAGTTCATTTGACAGCATAATAGTTCAAGTTTATATTGGTGCCCTAAACTAGGGTTAGGGTTTTAGGTGGCCTAACTGTCTCCAAATGCCCTAAGATTTTTTCCAGAGAAGTATAATTGCCCTATGGTCCTCTCCACCAAATTTCAAGTCAGTCCAAGGTCATTTGACCCCATGACCTTCACAACCCTACAAATCCGCATTAAGGGATCGACCCAAGGGTTCTAGGGCTACCCTACACCAAACCACCCCAAACTCCCTTGGAGGGTGTGTCAAGCCCTAAAAGGTTAGTGATCAAAATACCAGCCTCTGTTGAGGTGATATGGCCACTCAAATTACCCAGGGGGTGTTTGATCCTAAATAATCCTATAAGGATCAACCTAGGGTTGGGTAAAAACCTATTCAAAACATCTCCAAATGAGATGAAATTTTTACCAGAACCTTATGATAAACCCAGGGACCACACACCAAAATTTGGGAGTGTTTGGAAGTCATTTAGCCATCTAATTAACTTATTCTAGGATTATTAAAGTTTTCTAAAAAACTTAAAAAAACGTTCTCCAAAAATTCTCATTTTTGGATATGTCCTAGGTATAAGTAAGATTAGGCCACACCTTAATTTCAAGTCATTTTGATGACTGGATTGGAGTGGGGAATTTTTCTAAGGTCAGGACAGCCCTATGGGTAGACCTCACCAAAATGAGTTCTGAGGTCTATCTAGTGGTCTTAAATGCTTGAAACAAATTTTAAAATTTCCTAGACTCATCGAACTACAATATTGGTGTCTACAACTTTTTTTGTAGAAGACTCTAAGTATTTTTCCTAAATTTTCTAAAGTTACTGATATTCTTGTATAGAAATTCAAATAAAAGCAAGAACTTTATTTAACAGCACAGATCTTAAAGGTTGATCCATCGGCTGGGAGGTTGTCTTCAACCTCCAGCTGACGGTCAAGATAGCACGCGCCTGGGAACACTTCTCCCTCCCACAGCCAGCCATCCAGCCTCCTCCCTGGCCGGCCACCGCCATCACCACCTCCGTTGAGGTGGCGGCCGTCGCCTAGCGGCGGCGCAGCCGCCGGAGAGGCTTTTTCCGGCGAGCCCGAGCACGCGAATTTCATGGAAAATCCATGAAAATGAAAGCTCCAATCGGGCTCAGTTGAGCCCAATTCTCAATCCTATTGAATCCTAAGATCTATCCGCAAGAAAAGAGGGAGGGGAGGACCTTGTTCGTTGTTTGGAGTCGAGCCGATCGTCGTGATTCCATTTGCGTGGTGGTGGCGTCGCCGGAAATTCTTCAACAGCAAGGGGAGGCCTGAAAACTTTAGGTAGAGGCCAGGAAAACTTCCTCTTGGGCCTCTGAGGGTGTTAAAGTCTTGGCCAGGAAGGGGGTACGGCCAAAAGCTGGTGGCCATTAATGGCCCATTATAGCTTGGCTCGGCCATGGTGGTGGGGGTGGGGGGCTGAAATGGCTTTATAACAGCTGTAGGAGGGCTGGAAACTCCTCCTCTCCCTGAGAGGAGTTGAATCCAGCCATTTCAAGGGGAAGAGGGAAGGCCATGGCATAAAATGCCATTGATGGCCGTGATAGCAAGCTTTCAGCCATGGCTGCAACCGTCCTTTTGCAAAGCTAACGGTCCACGTGGCACAGCCTGACCGGTCAACTTAAATTAAATAAGATTATCAAGTCTTTATTGGAGAAAACGGCCCACCCCCAAGCAGGCCCGGTTCAGCTAAACCAACACCAAGCTAGAAATAAAAATGCCAGAAAATTCTAAGTATAATGGCGTTGAGTGAGCTCAGCTCACTCAACGCCATTTAAGCTACGGTGTTGAGTGAGCTTAGCTCACTGAACGCCATCCAAGCTACGGCGTTGAGTGAGCTTAGCTCACTCAACGCCATCCAAGCTACGGCGTTGAGTGAGCTCTGCTCACTCAACGCCATCCTTGATTATGGTGTTGAGTGAGCTCAGCTCGCTCAACGCCATCCGGGTTACGGCCTTTTAAACGATGGTGTTGAGTGAGCTTAGCTCACTCAATGCCGTTCAGATTATGGTATTGAGTGAGCTCTGCTCACTCAACGCCATCCAGACTACATCAAATGGCATTGAGTGCGGTCAGTTCACTCAACGCCGTTCAACTCATGGCGTTGAGTGCACTCAACGCACTCAACGCCATCACGCCTTATAGATTACGGCATTGAGTGAGCTAAGCTCACTCAACGTCATCAAGTCTACGGCGTTGAGTGAGCTCAGCTCACTCATCGCCAACCTGCCGACAAAAGATTGCATTGAGTGCCGCCAGTGCACTCAACGCCATTCAACTTATGGCGTTGAGTGCACTCAACACACTCAACGCCATCCCGCTTATGGCTTTGAGTGAGCTAAGCTCACTCAACGCCATCCAGACCACGGCGTTGAGTGAGCTTAGCTCACTCAACGCCATTCCAGACCACGGCGTTGAGTGATCTTAGCTCACTCGATGCCATTCCAAGGTCACGGGCATGACGGGTCGGTCACGGGCGTGTCTGGCCTATGTTGAAATTCTGAGCTCGATGATCGTCTTCCTGAGGTCGACGAACGTCGAAGGGGGTCACACCCTAGGTCACGGGCGTGACGGGTCGGTCACGGGCGTGACCACCCATTGAGTCAAAATCTTGGTCGACAAACTTTAATTCCTGGGCTTCCTAGGGTTTTGTTACGACAAAACCACTCCCAGGGGTCTAGCTGGAAATGGGATGTTACAAATCCCAATAAACAAAACAAAGATTTCGTCCCCGAAATCAAGGTTAAGCCTACGGTGTAAGAAGCGAACTAAAACAAGCCGGAAATGGTATAACTGAAATTTTATTATCAGAAAAAGGTATCTATTACAAAGGTATGGCCTCCCTTATATAGAATGGAGGAGAGAAGAGAGAATACAAATAAGAGATGTGGGACTAAAACTATACAAAAGAATCTGGGCGGCTAGAACAATAGACCGGAACAAGCCGCGCGGTTAGACGGAAGGGCTAACCGCTCGGCCACTACCAGAGAGAGAGACAAGCCGCCAAGGGAGACCGTTAGACCGCCCGGTCTCCTAGTCGCCAGTAACAGACCGCTAGACCGCTTGGACCTCAGACCTCAACGCAGCAACCAACCCGCTGGAGGCAAACCGCCAGACCGACAGACCGCCCGACAGACCGCCCGGTCTCAACTTCAACACTCCCCCTCAAGCTGGAGCATATATGTCGATCATGCCCAGCTTGTCACATATATGAAAAAATGAGGCGGATACTGGCTTGGTGAAGATGTCAGCCAGCTCTTTTTCAGACGTGACGAAGGGAGTGCAAATTTGTTCCTTCAGAATCTCTTCACGAATGAAATGACAGTCGACCTCAATGTGTTTGGTTCTCTCATGGAAGACTGGATTTTTGGAGATATATATAGCAGCCTTGTTGTCACAGAACATAGGTAGAGGATGGTTGTAGACCTCTCCTAAATCCAACATGAGAGCCCGTAGCCACTTTAGTTCGCAAGTGGTCGATGCCATACTCCGATACTCAGCTTCAGCACTGGACCTGGAGACAACAGATTGCTTCTTGCTCTTCCAACTTACCAGATTGCCCCCAACAAAGGTACAGAAACCGGAAGTAGACTTGCGGTCCCCTTTGTCATCCGCGTAACTCGCATCTGAGTAAGCTTCAACCCTCAGATGATCATTCTTCTGAAAGAGCAATCCTTTCCCAGGGGCTGCTTTGACGTACTCCAAGATCCGCAAGGCGGACTGTAGATGGCACTCCCTGGGAGCTTGCATGAATTGACTCACCTTGCCCACAGCATAGGAGATGTCGGGCCTAGTCACGGTGAGGTATATGAGCTTACCAACAAGACGCCTGTACCGCGAAGCATCTGAAAGAAGAGGCGAATCATCTGTCCAGGTTTTGTCTTCTCCAACAGCCATGGGACATCGGGCAGGTTTGGCCCCAGTCAATCCTGCTTCTTTTAAAATATCAAGAGCATACTTACGCTGAGAGAGGACTAAAGAGTTGGGCTTCCGAGAGATTTCGATCCCCAAAAAGTACTTCGGAGAACCCATATCTTTCGTGACTAGATGTTGGCGAAGATGCCGCTTTGTCAAGGCTACCCCTTCCTGGTCATCACCAGTGAGAAGAATATCATCCACATATACTGCAAGAACCACCAGTCCCGAAGAGGTTTTGCGAATAAATAGAGAGTGATCAGCAGTGCTGCGAGCAAAACCAACGGCCGCCACGATGCCGCTGAATTTGTCAAACCAAGCTCGAGGGCTCTGCTTGAGGCCATAGATTGCCTTCTGTAGCCGGCAGACTCGTGTCTCCCCCTGAGCAACATACCCTGGAGGTTGCTCCATGTAGACGGCCTCCTGAAGATCACCATAAAGGAAGGCATTCTTGACATCCAGCTGGGAAAGGGGCCAGTCTTTGTTGACGGCCACAGAGAGAAGGACCCGTATAGTGCTGAGACGAGCCACGGGAGAGAAGGTGTCAAAGTAATCAACCCCATAGGTTTGAGTAAAGCCCTTAGCCACCAGACGAGCTTTGTAACGGTTTACAGTGCCATCTGGGCCAAACTTGACTACAAAGACCCATCGACAGCCAACAACATCCGTATCAAGAGGAGGAGGGACAAGAGTCCAGGTACCCCGCTCTGTGAGGGTCGCCATTTCCTCATCCATGGCCAGCTTCCAGTGAGGAATGGCAAGGGCCTCCTGGTAGGAACGAGGTGTGGTAGTAGCAGAGATAGCCAGCGCAAAGGCCCTGCGAGAAGGGGTAAGACGATCATATGAAACAACAGCAGCAAGGGGGTGTAAGGTACACGTCCGCACCCCTTTGCGAAGAGCGACAGGAAGATCCAGGTCGGCGGGCTCCTCGGCATCCAGAGCATCCGTGGCAGAGAGAGCTGGCCCGGGAGGAGAGAGCGACGGCAGCGGAGATGAGGGAGAGGGAGGCGGAGAGAGAGGCGGAGGGAGAGGAGTGGGCGGAGACGGAGGAGGAGCGGATATCGCAGTAGGAGACGAGGGAACGAACGGAATAACAGGAGCATCCGAGGTGAGAGGAAGAGAAGAGGAGGCATCCGAGAAGTAGGAGGCATTCTCGAAGAAGGTAACGTCAGCGGAGACAAACTGTTTACGAAGAACAGGATCAAAGCAGCAGTAGCCTTTCTGAGTGACCGAGTACCCCAGAAAAACACATTTGGTGGAGCGAGGGGAGAGCTTGTCACGGGTGGCAGATGGGACATGCACAAAAGCAGTGCACCCAAAGATTCGGAGAGGGAGAAGAAAAGGCTCCTTGCCAGGATAAAGGATGGAAAAAGGGGTTTTGCCCTGAAGAACGGAGGAGGGAATGCGATTGATGAGATAGCAAGCAAGAAGAACAGCATAGCCCCAATATGAGCGAGGGACATGCATTTGAGTCATTAATGTGCGAGCAACATCGAGGAGGTGACGGTTTTTGCGTTCCGCCACCCCATTTTGTTGGGATGTATAGACACAACTTGTCTGATGAATAACGCCGTGTTGAACACAGAAAGAGGTAAAAGCATGACTTAAGTATTCTTTTGCATTATCAGAGCGAAAAGTTTTAACACTAACACCAAACTGATTTTTGATTAAATGATAAAAGGAGGTCCATACATGAAAAAGTTCAGAGCGATCTCGTAAGAGATACACCCAAGTACATCTAGAAAAATCATCAATAAAAGTTACAAAATAAGAACTACCCCGACCAATAGTAAGGGTAGGAGCAGGTCCCCAGATATCGGAGTGGACTAGATCAAACGGACGGGTAGAGCCCCGACCTTGCTTCGGCGGGAAGGAGGAACGATGATGCTTGCCAAGTTGACATGCTTCGCAGTGGAGAGGAGTAGTGGAGGGAGGGAGGTGGGGCAGAAGCTGATGCAGAAGCCGTGGTGGAGGATGACCGAGACGGAGATGCCACTGGAGAAGATCCGTACAAGAAGAAGAGAAGGCGGACAAAGCGGAAACGTTGTCGAGGAAGTAGAGGCCGCCGCTCTCAGTCCCAGTAGCAATCGTCCGCTGGGAGGTCGGATCCTGAAAAGAGCAAGAAGATGGAGTAAACGTTACAGAACATTGAAGCTGCTTGCACAAAGAAGTAACCGATAACAGATTGCACGGAAACTTGGGCACATAGAGAGTGTCCTCTAGCCGAAGGGACGGAGTAACATGAACCACTCCCGACCCATGAACCGGGGAGGGAGAACCGTCTGCAATGAGGACCGGGGGCAATCGATCATGCTGTTCGAGGAGAGAGAAGCACTGAGGGTTGCCCGTCATATGATTAGTAGCACCGGAGTCGATAAGCCATTTACCTTGAGTGACAACATGGGCACTACCTGATGATGTGACCACGGAAGCAGATGGCTTGGAAGAAGAGGCGGAAGAGTCACCCGAGGGGCGAAGATGGGGATGTTTGGTCCAGCAGCGGTCAAGAGTGTGTCCGGTGCGGCCGCAGTGAGAGCAGAGATAGCGGGAAGAAGGACGTCCGCCAGACTGATGACTGCGGTTACCAGAGCCACTCCGCTGAGTTTGATGAGCATAGTTATCCGGAGGAGAAGGAGCGGGTAGAAGCGGGCGCTGAAGGAGAGAGGTGACAGCGGCGATGCGAGCAGCGGTGGCATCTAAGGTAGGAGATTCCGCCTCACCCAGAATTTGTTGGCGGATCATGTCATAAGTGTCAGGAAGACGGAGCAGATAACACACAACCAGAAGCTCCTGGAAGTGCTTGTGTTGTTGAGCCAGATCCGCAGAAAAGGGCGATTCTGAAGAATCTCAGCCCCAAGAGCTTGAACTTGTTGGTAGGCAGCAGCAGGAGACAAGGTAGGCCGGGCAAAGAGGTCCGCATACAACGTATAGATGCGGGACGTCTGAGCCCCTTTGGAATACAAAGCAGCAAGATGAAGCCAAGCGACCTTCACCGTCTCATCATGACGGATGACGGGAAGGCATTCATCGGATAGACTGTTAGCGAGCCAAGTACGCACAAGAGCGTCACTCGCATCCCAGTCATCAAAGAGAGGGGAAGTGGTAGGAGGAGGGTCATCAACGAGATGGTGGCGTTTGCGTTGCGAGCGAAGGAGAAAGGTGAAAGAGACGCTCCAATCCGGGTAGTTGGAGCCGACAAGCTTGGAAACGGTGCCAAGGTTCCCGGAAGGAGTAGGAGGAGGAGCCGGATTGGCTACAGGGGGGGTGGCAGGAGTGGTGGCAGTAGAAGCATCAGAAAGAGCCAAAAGAGTAAACAACAGGAAGCCGCGCGGTTAGAAAACAGGCCGCGCGGATAGGCGGAAGAGAAACTGCGGCGGTCAGGATGTCAGACACCAGCGGCCAGAGAGACCACGACCAAGCCGCAGTAACAAGCAAAGGGGAAGAAGTCGAGCGGCAAGCAGACAGTCCGCTCGAACAGAAGCACAAGAGAACAAGGCACAGGGCGATAGGTCGCGGAGAACAAGGCGACAGATTGCAGAGAACAGGGCAACAGGTCGCGCACACAGAGGGCAACGACAAGGAGACCGCGCGGACAGGGCGCAAGCCGAAGAAGTAAGCCGCGCGGACAGAGAGAAGACCGAATCAGGAGGAAAGGATCGATTCCTCTGATACCATGTAAGAAGCGAACTAAAACAAGCCGGAAATGGTATAACTGAAATTTTATTATCAGAAAAAGGTATCTATTACAAAGGTATGGCCTCCCTTATATAGAATGGAGGAGAGAAGAGAGAATACAAATAAGAGATGTGGGACTAAAACTATATAAAAGAATCTGGGCGGCTAGAACAATAGACCGGAACAAGCCGCGCGGTTAGACGGAAGGGCTAACCGCTCGGCCACTGCCAGAGAGAGAGACAAGCCGCCAAGGGAGACCGTTAGACCGCCCGGTCTCCTAGTCGCCAGTAACAGACCGCTAGACCGCTTGGACCTCAGACCTCAACGCAGCAACCAACCCGCTGGAGGCAAACCGCCAGACCGACAGACCGCCCGACAGACCGCCCGGTCTCAACTTCAACATACGGGACTCCAATCGGGAGCAAAAAGGCTTGTAACATCCAATGAGAGTTAAAATATTTACATTTCTACGTTACGTTTGCTATGTGAGGTTTCAATTCTAAGACCAATTCGTCGAATTATCTAGGTATATTCCCCAATAAACAAATGATTAGCCCATATTCTTGAAATTTCAGTCCTATTGGTTTAATATAGGAAAGCAAATTGATTGTCCAGAGGGGTTGTGAGGTATACCTGATCGAAAAGTTCCGGATATTTTTACCGCATCAAGTCCTGTGGCTCCCATGTATGCTCCTCCTGCCCATGATTGTTCCACAGCACCTTGACTGACGAAACCTTCTTCCGTCACAAGACCCGCACTGCCGTGTCATCGATCCTGATAGGCTCCAAGTTGACTGACCGATCTGAGGCCACCGGGCCATCTGCCGAGGAAATCAGCTGCTCAGGGCGTAGTAGAGCCCTCCGAAGTGAGGAGACGTGGAAGACTTCATGCAATCTCGCTAACTCCGGCGGTAGCTCCAGTCTATAGGCTAAGGGGCCGATCCGCTCCAGGATCCTATAAGGCCCCATATATATCGGACTGAGCTTCTTTCGCCCGCGCACCCGCGAAACTCCGTGCATCGGCCGTATCTTCAAGAAAACTCGGTCTCCCACCTAGAACTCCACTTAACGATGCCTCGTATCATAATATTTGGCCTGCCTGCTCTGGGCTTCCAACATCCTGTCTCGGATCAATCTAATCTGAGCATCTGTATCTCCCACAAACTTCGAGCCTTGCGCCTGCGGAACCTCATCCTGAACCCATAATAGTGGGGTCCTGCACCTCCTTCCATACAACGCCTTGTATGGAGCCATGCCTATGCTGGACTGATGGGCGTTGTCGTATGAAAACTCGACCTGTTGCAGCAATCTCTCCCAATGCTCGCCGCGGTCCAAAATACACAGGCGCAAAAGATCTTCCAGTGTACGATTGGTGCGCTCTGTCTGCCCGTCGGTCTGAGGGTGAAAAGCTGTGCTGAATGTCAACCGAGATCCCAGATGGGCCTGGACTGACCTCCATTCCCTGGATGTAAACTGCCCATCCCGATCTGAAACGATAGTCTTCGGCACCCCATGATAACGCACAAACTGCTCAATGAACCTCCGTACTAATACACTAACCGGTTCGTCCTTCGCCATTGGAATGAATCTGGCCACCTTTGTTAGCCTGTCCACTATCACCCAGATCGAGTCATTCCCCTCACGGGATCGAGGTAGCCCATGTATGAAGTCCATGGCTATATCTTCAAATTTCCATTCCGACACCGGAAGTGGCTGCAGCAAAACTGTCGGGTTCCTACATTCTGCCTTCACGAGTTGGCAGGCCTCGCAATGCGTCATGAAGTACGTAATGTATTTCTTCATACCTGGCCAGTACACCGTCCTCTTAAAATCCTTTACCATCTTGGTGATCTCTGGGTGTACCGAATATCGGCTGCAGTGAGCTTCCGTCATGATGTCCTCCTAGATCTGGCCTCCTGCCAGTATGTAGACTCTGCCTCTGAAACATAGGAGACCATCCCTCACGGAGTAATCTCTTATCGTGCCTTCCTCCAAGGCTCGAAATATCGGCTCAGCTCTCTCATCCAGCATCTGCCCATCTCTGATGCGGTCTCGAATATCATCCGTAATAACCATCGACCCCAGGTACTCCATGTATAGCTCCGGGTCATCCTCAGATACTAGTGAAATCTGCATCTCCTTGAATGCTTTAACCAACTCCAAGGCCATCAGCTGCAGGCCTACTCCTGTCGTACTCGCTCTCCGGCTCAGAGCATCTGCGACCACGTTCGCTTTCCCCGGATGGTAGTGCATGGTATACTGGTAGTCCGATAGAAACTCCACCCAGCGCCTCTGCCTAATGTTCAACTCCTTCTGGGTGTCGACGTACTTCAGATTCTTGTGGTCAGAGAAGATATCGCAGTCAATTCCGTAAAGGTAGTGTCGCCAGATCTAAAGAGAAAAAACCACTGCCCCCATCTCCAAATCGTGCACGGGATAGTTCTGCTCGTGCTGCTTCAACTATCGGGAGGCATAGGCTATTACGTCCCCGTTCTGCATCAGAATGGCACCCATCCCCAGATAGGAAACATCTGTATACACCTGGAATCCTTCCTTACCTGATGGAAGAGCAAGGATGGGAGCCGAGGTAAGACGATCCTTCAGCTCCTGGAAAGCAGACTCGCATCGTTGTTTCCAAATAAAAGGGGACTCCTTCGTCAGTGACGTAAGAGGGAGGGAAATCTGAGAGAACCCCTTTACGAACTTCCGGTAATAACCGGCAAGTCCCAAGAAAATTCGAACATCCGAGGCCGACTTTAGTGGTGGCCAATCCCGTACTGCGTGGACCTTCGCCGGATCCACTGCCAGACCTGCTCCACTGATGGCATGGCCCAGAAAGGCCATCTCGTTTAGCCAGAACTTGCACTTGCAGTACTTGGCATACATCTTATGCTCCCGCATCTTCTCCAAGGTCAAGGTCAGATGTCTCGCGTGCTCCTCCTCCGTCCTTTAATATATAAGGATGTCATCGATGAATACGATAACAAAGACATCCAGATACTGTTCTAACACCCGATTCATCAAGGTCATGAATGAGGAGGGTGCATTCGTGAGCCCGAACGGCATCACGGTAAACTCGTACAACCCATATCTGCTGCTGAAGGCCATCTTCGGGATGTCATCCTCCCGAATGCGAAGCTAGTAGTACCCTGACCTCAGATCCAGCTTTGAGAACAAATGGGCTCCCTCCAGCTGGTCAAATAGCTCGCCTATCCTTGGTAAAGGATAAGTATTCCGGACCGTAAACCTGTTCAGGGCCCGGTAATCTATGCACAATCGAAGAGTCTCATCCTTCTTATTAACGAATAACACTGGAGCTCCCCATGGCGAAGAGCTAGGCCGAATGAACCTGGCCTCCAATAACTCCTGAAGCTGGCTTGGAAATTCAACCAACTCCTTTGGGGCCATTCGATAGGGAGCTCTGGATACCGGCTTAGCCCCCGGTGCGAGCTGAATCGAAAAGTCCTTCTCTCGGTGCAGGAGTAGCCCTGGTAGCTTCTCCAGAAACACGTCAGCAAAGTCCCGCACTACTGGAATATCTGAAATGGAGTCCTTTGCCACGACCACCTCAAAAAGGACCTGATAAACTTCTTCCCCTTACAGGTGGGCCTTAACGGCCTCCACAGACGATAACAAGGTACGGGGTGCTGGTATAATACCTTCGATGACAATAAAGGAGTCGTCGTGCCTCACAGTGATCCTCTTCTCCACGCATTCGATCTGGACATGGTTCCAGCGCAGCCAAGTCATGCCCAGGATCAGATCGTAATCTGGCATCTTCAGAATCATTGTTGGTGCCTCAAACGCCTTCCCGCCGATCCTCGCCTCCATATTGCAATGAGAAGAAATCATTATCTCTGATCCATCGGGTAGGCGCACCCTCATCATTTTCCCAGTGAATGGCTCCACACCTGCCAGTCCTTTCACGAAATCCTCCGACACGAACGAGTGCGAAGCACCAGTGTCGAAGAGAGTGTGAGCGGGCTTGCCGCTAACGAAGACTATGCCTGGGGTAATTAAGTGTCTTAGTATTCTTGTTGCAGTTGTCTTCTCTTAATTTTTAACTAGGTTATGTCTAGAATACTAGTTTATATGAAGAAAATTAAAAAGTACTGCCATACCTGCG